>JAEOAD010000029.1:27502500-28102500 GCA_036365145.1 Orientallactaga sibirica | reverse complement strand
TGCAAAGCCAAAGGATCCCGGTTTGAGTCTCTAGGACCCACATAAGCCAGATGCACAAGGGAGCGCATGCATCTGGAGTTCGTTTGCAGTGGCTAGAGGCCCTGGTGTGCCCATTCTCTGTCTCTCTCTCTCTCTCTCTCTCTCTCTCTCCTCTTTCGCTCTCTCAAATAAATAAATAAAAAATATATATTTTAAAATAAAATAAAATGGCCTTAATTCTGGGTTCAAATGCCGAGGTACAAGTAAGCTATCTCTTGAGAACAAAGCCATCCTTCTTCAAGGTCCTTGTAAGAGGTCCATGCTCAGAGGAAACTTCTTAAACAAGTGGAGGGACAATTTATAACTTGCGGGAACTTTGGCCCCAACCTCAACACACAGGCCAAAGATCTCCTTTATCTTCAGGGAAAAGCCAAAGTGCTTTGGGGCTGGGTGTCTTTGGGAACTCGAGAATTTTGTGGGTGTTTTTTTTCCACTTGCCCCACACATGGTACACCATGCTCTTAATAGTTTGCACACCATTACAGATCCAAGGCTGCCCATCTAAGGACCTCAGCTGTTAAAAGGCACCATCTACAGTGAGATGCAATGACCACTACTCCAGGGGACCAATGAGAGACTGAGAAAGGCAGAACCTTGCCCCACCCTGGACCCTGACCATGACTCCAGTATACACAGTAATAAAGAAAATAATTGCTGAGTCAGGCATGGTAGCAACTACTGCAATCCTGGCACTTGGAGGCTAGGGCAGGAGAGTTGTTATGAGTTTGAGGCTATCCTGGACTACGTATAAAGAACCTGTCTCAGGCTGGAGAGATTGCCTAGTGGTTAAGGTGCTTGCCTACAAAGCCTAAGGACCCAGGTTCATTTTCCCAGCACCCACATAAGCCAGATGCACAAGATGGCACATGCATCTGGAGTTCGTTTGCAGCGGCTAGAGGCCCTGGCATGCCCATTCTTTCTATCTCCCACTTTCTCTTTCTGTTTCTCTAATAAATAAATAATTTTTTTTTAATAACCTGTCTCAAAAAAAATTACTCAGGCAAGGGCTGAGTATGGTGGCACACAGCTGTAACTCCAGTTCTGGGGGACAGAGACAGAAGGATCATTGTTAAATGCAAGGCCACTTTCGTAGATACTGAGTTCCAGGTCAGCCAGGGTTACATACTGATATCTTGTACGGGGCTGGGAGATGCTCAGTGGATAAAGTGCTGGCCTCACAAATATGAGGACCTGAGATTGAATCCCCAGAACCCATGTAAAGCCCGACACCTCAGCACAAGCAATTGTGATACCAACGTGCCTATGGTGAGATGGGAGGTGGAGACAGGGCAACCTCCTTGGAAGCTTGCAGGCCTCCTAGCCTGGTGAACACAACAGAAAACAACAAAAAAAGATGAAAGGCTAGGATTGACAACTTCAGGTTGTCCTCTGATGGCCATGTGTGTGTCATGGCACATGTGCCTGTACTCACACACACAAACACACAAAATTATTGGCATAATTATTCCTCTGTGACCCATTATAACATCTTTCATACTCTACTTTTTTTTTTGGCAGTACTGGGGATTGAACCTAGGGTCTTGTGCATCTTTCTTTCTTTCTTTTTTTCTTTTTTGTTTTGTTTTGTTTTCGTTTTTTGAGGTTGGGTCTTGCTCTAGCCCAGGCTGACCTGGAATTCACTATGTAGTCTCAGGCTGGCCTTGAACTCATGGTGATCCTCCTACCTCTGGGATTAAAGGCATGTACCACCACACCCAGCTCATTTTACATTTTTGATTTTAAGACAGATTCTTGCTAAGTTGAGCAGGTTGGCATTGAGCTCACTCTGCAGTCCTTGAATTTTCAAACCTCCTCCCTCAGCCTCTGAGTCATTGGGATTACAAACCTGTGCCACCAGTCCCAGCTGCTCTTACAAAGGGTCTCCTAGAGCCAGGTGATGGATGCTGACAATACAGAAAGGAATTCAGTGTGATCAGAGGCGTGTTCATGACATAGTCAAGAAAATAGACAACCAGCTCTGCTCCCAGTCGTGCTGAAGTAGAGCTATGGAAGAATGGGAGGTAAAGGGTGTTCTGATAGACGGAAGGTAAGCAGCCAGGTAATCAAGGGAGAGAGCTTGGGTTGGGTTTTGGACCTTCCCCATGATGGACTCCTGATTAAAGGAGAGAGAATGTGCCAGAAAAAAAAAAAAAAAGGTAAGATCTGCCATGCGTGGTGATGCACGCCTTTAATCCCAGCACTCAGGAGGCAGAGGTAGGAGGATCGCAGTGAGTTTGAGGCCAGCCTGAGACTACCTAGTGAATTCCAGGTCAGCCTGGGCTAGAGCGAGACCTTACCTTGGAAAACCAAAAGATAAATAGATACATAAAAACAAAGCCCCTCCTCTCCCACAAGACAAAGCAAAACAACACCAGCAACAACAAACTGGCCAGCTTCTCCCTTGGAAAATAGTATTTCCAGAGAGACCATATTCAACCAGGGAGGCCATCCTCATTCTGGCTCTCACAGGCTGGGAGCTCTTGGATAAATTCCTTCTGGGTCTCTGCTGACACCTGTAAGGGACGAGAAACACATGCCTACACTTGGTGGTATTTGATATAGCATTCCTCCTAGCAGAAAACAGGTGGCCCTATGAATGTGGGAGCTGAGGAGGGTTTAGTGAAGGGATTGTTGATAATGAGATGGGCATGGCAAGGGGAGCCAGGGAGTGATGGGGAATTTGCTTGGGATTTGCAACATCTGGAACCTGTTATCACTCTTGGACTTGAAGTGGATGAAGAGGATGAAACTATTAGCCATACATTTGGCCTTTGCTAGAGAATGTAGCCACTGCCAATCGGGATAGGGAAGGGTAGAGACTGTGGTAATAAATATCCCCATCTGTAACCTATCCCCCATGTCCCTCGACTACACATCCAAAAGTCAGGGACAGAGCAGCTGGTCAAGGTATTGTGTGGACCTCAAATTCCCAGACACAGCAAGAAACAGAATGGACCACAGGGGCCAGTGGAAACTATTTCACACAGGTGGTTGGCTGACAAATTTATTTAGCTAATTATATATTTATTTCCATGTGTAATAAAAAGAATAGAGCTAGCGTTGCATAGCTGTTATTGCTTAGAATGAAGCTAAAGCACATATTTAAAAGTCACACACATTAGAAGCTGAGGATTTCACTCACTTGAGAAAGTGCTTGCCTAGCATACATGAAGCACTGGGTTTGATCTCCAGCAGTGCATAAAACTAGGCATGGTGGTGCATGGCTGTAATCCTAACACTCTGGAAGTAGAGGCAGGAGGATTAGACGTTCAAGATCATCCTCAGTCTCCTAAGGGGTTTACACAAGAAACGGAGTTACATGAGAAAATTTAAAGAAAAAAATATTAAGTAAGCAATAGTAGGATTATGGTAAGTGTATAATATTAGTATATAATATATGTTATAGTTACTTCTCATTACTGGGATAAAGTACCCAACCAAAATCAACTGATGGGGGGAAAGTTGTTTAATTTGGCTTACAATCTCGAGAAGTTCCATGATGCCAGGGGAAAGATCATAGAACAGAGGGTGGGCATCACCTCCTTGCCTCTGCAGGTGGCAAACAGCATCAGCAGAGTGAGCCAAGTACTGGCAAGGGGAAGTTAGCTATAACACCCCTAAGCCCATCCCCAACAACACACCTCCTCCAGCAAGGCTCCAAATTGTCATCAGCTGGGAACCAAATAGTATTAAAAAAAATGAGTTTATGAGGAACCCCTAATTCAAACCACCATAATAGTTAAGTATAAAAAATATAATACAGTATATAATATGTGTAAGTGTATAATATGTGATATAATTAGTAAAGGTATGAATCAATGGCAAAAATACAAAGATGGTATTTTTTTGTTTATTTATTTGAGAGCAACAGACAGAGAGAAACAGGCAGATAGGGCCTCTAGCCACTACAAATGAACTCCAGATGCATGAGCCACCTTGTGCATCTGGTTCATGTGGGTCCTGGGGAATTGAGCATCAAACGGGGTCCTCAGGCTTCACAGGCAAGTGCTTAACCACTAAGCCATCTCTCCAGGCCCGGTATTTGTGATTCTAAAGTTTGGGAAATTCTAGGCTGGATGACATAAAAGATTTCTCCCAGCTCTGACGCTGTACATTTGTAAGTGACTCCATGTAGTTGTTCTGAGTATAGGACAAACGCCAGGAACTGGTATAATGTACTTTCAGACCATCTGAGTTCAGTGAAATGGTATGACGATGAGTAACGTGGCGAGATAATCACTGGACACCTAGTCGTTCCACGCTCTAAACCATTCTCCCTGTTGAAGACTAAAGAAGCATTTGCTCATCACAGACTGGAGCCAGAATACTCACAACAATCAAACAACTCGTGTCCATCAATGGGATAAAAAGGATGTGACCTACTCGTACCATGAAGCAATGAATGAATAAGGTTCAGCATAGTGGTAGAGCACTTGTCTACCACATGCAAATCTCTGAGTTTGCTCCCCAACAGTAAAAAATGAACAAACAAAAATAAAACAAATGTAAGCTTCATGCGACAACCTAGATGGACTTCACAAACCCAATTACTTCTTATGAGAGAAGCTAGTTATAGGATTATCTACTATAGGACTTCCTTTATACAAAGTCCATTGAAAGGCTAAACTAATGGAAGGGGTGACAGAAGAGTGGCTATCAAGGCAAGAAGAGTGGCCTTCAAGATAAGAAGAGGATGGTGGCCAGAACAGGCTGCAGGCAGTCTTTGGGAGAGCCAGCATTGTTCTGTCTTGAGTTCACCTGGGTGGCTATATGGTATGTTCATTGAGACAAATCATCAAAGTGTTTTTAGGTTTTTTTTAATTTTTTTTTTTTTTTGGTTTTTTTTTCGAGGTAGGGTCTCACTCTGGCCCAGGCTGACCTGGAATTAACTATGCAGTCTCAGGGTGGCCTCGAACTTTCCTCCTACCTCTGCCTCCCGAGTGCTGGGATTAAAGGCGTATTTTTTTTTTTATTTGAGAGGGAGAGAGAGACAGAGAGAGACAGAGGAAGAGGCAGAGAGAAAGAGAGAATGGGTGCGCCAGGGCCTCCAGCCACTGCAAATGAATTCCAGATGCATGCGCCCCCTTGTGCATCTGGCTTACGTGGGTACTAGGGAATCAAACCTGGGTTCTTAGGCTTCACAGGCAAGTGCCTTAACTGCTAAGCCATTTCTCCAGCCCTCTAACATAATTTTAAAAATTATTTATTTGGTGTGTATGTGAATGTTGTGTGTGTGTGATCGCATGTGGGCCATGGTACACGTGTGAAGGTTATAGGCCAACTTGTGTGTATGTTCTTTCTTACCTTCCACTTCATTTTAAGGCAGGGTCACTTGTTTGCTGCTCTTTGGTAAGCTGGGGGGAAATTCTCCTATCTCCGCCTCCCTCCTTGCTTACGTGGGTCCTATGGAATCAAATCAGGGTCCTTAGGCTTTGCAGGCAAATGCCTTAACTGCTAAACCATTTTCCCAGCTCTTAAAAATATTTTTATTGCTGGGCGTGGTAGTACACTTGGGATGCAGAGGTAGGAGGATTGCCATGAGTTTGAGGCCACCCTGAGAATACAGAGTGAATTCCAGGTCAGCCTGGGCTAGAGTGAGACCCTACCTTGAAAAACAAACAAACCAGTATATATATTTGCAGGCAGACACACAGAGAGAGAATGGATGTGTCAGGGTGTCGAGCTGCTATAAACAAACTCCAGATGCATGCACCACTTTGTGCATCTGGCTTTACATGGGTACTGGGGAATCAAATCCAGGTTGTTAGGCTTTGCAGGCAAGTGTCTTAACCACTGAGCCATCTCTCCAGCCCAGTATTTTTGATTTTTTTAAACTTTTGTTTTGTTTTCTTTTTCGAAGTAGGGTCTCACTCTAGCCCAGGCTGACCTGGAATTCATGCTGTATTCTCAGATTGGCCTCAAACTCATGGTGATCCTCCTACCTCTGTCTCCTGAGAGCTGGGATTAAAGGCATGTGCCCCATGCCCGGCTGATGTTTTAAACTTTTTGATAGGTTTTATATTTCAATTCAAAAGCTTATTATTTTAACTGTTCAGAAAACTGAAAGCTGTGTTTTTGCTTGTTGCTTGTAATAAGATAGAACCACGAAAGATGAAGTTTCCCTCTGGACCAAGCAGAGATCACATGTCCCTAATGGTTAAGGCTTGGTTACTTCTCCCATTTCCAATCCCCTACTTCCTCCACCCTAAGCCTCCATTCTTGGTACTGTCTGCCATCCACAAAAATTTCACAAATTGCTCGTATGATGGGCATCAATGTAGCTGTTATTTCTCAGCATAGTTTTCTAAATACTGTTTAACCTTGTTGACCAGATGACTATTTTTTTGTTTGTTTGTTTGTTTTTGTTTTTCGAGGTAAGGTCTCACTCAAGCCCAGGCTGACCTGGAATTCACTCTGTAGTCTCAGGGTGGCCTCGAACTCATGGTGATCCTCCTACCTCTGCCTCCCGAGTGCTGGGATTAAAGGTGTGTACCACCACGCCTGGCTCAGATGACTTTTTTCTTAGATCCTCTGGAGTATCTTATTTTTATTTTTTAATTTTCTTTTTTTAATGTATAATTTTTTTTTTTTGGTTTTTCGAGGTAGGGTCTCACTCTGGCCCAGGCTGACCTGGAATTAACTATGTAGTCTCAGGGTGGCCTTGAACTCACGGCGATCCTCCTACCTCTACCTCCCAAGTGCTGGGATTAAAGGCGTGCGCCACCACGCCCGGCTATAATGTATAATTTTTTTATTGACAACTTCCATAGTTACAGACAATAAACCATGATAATTCCCTCCCCTCCCCCACTTTCCTCTTCACTATTCCACTCTCCATCATATCCTTTCCCTCTCTCCGTTAGTCTCTCTTTTATTTTGATGTCATCATCTTTTCCTCCTATTATGAGGGTCTTATGAAGGTAGTGCCAGGCACTGTGAGGTCATGGATATTGAGGCCAATTTCTGTCTGGACAGTTGCATTATAAGGAGTTGTACCCTTCCTTTGGCTCTTAAATTCTTTCCGCCACCTCTTCTGCAATGGGCCCTGAGCGTTGGAGGGTGTGATAGAGATGTTTCAGTGCTGGACACTCCTCCGTCCCTTTTTCTCAGTACTGTGTTGCCTTTTGGGGTAATCCCAGTGGTCATCACCATTTGAAAAAGAAGCTTCTCTAACCAAAAGTAAGAATAGCATTAATATAGGAATATGAACATTAAGTGTAGTGCTTACAGGACACTTTGGTGAGCTTAATAGATGCATTTAGCCAGGCAAAAGCAGGCTTTATACCCCTAAGGCTCATGACCTCCCCTGCCATAGGCTTTTGATTAGGTTTTCACTACCAGGCATGTATTCCCTCCCATAGAGCGGGCCTTCAGTCCAATTAGACAGCAGTTGGTTTCCCCCAGAGCAGACATGCCACTATTGCACTCGTTCAGTTATTTGGCCTGTCTGGCAAAACTTTAGGCTTCTAGTGTCCACTATTTTCACTGCTGATGATTTCTGTGTCACATATGGCTACATGCAGTGCAGCTTTTTCCAGCTTTCAGTTGGCTGGTCTATAGGGAGGAGGTTTTCAGCTCAGCTCCAGCTTGATTTCTTAGTGACCTTGCCTCTCAGGCATGTGGAGTCTTCAGCAATAGTGTCTTACCACCAGATGACTCTCGTTAGCCTCTAGCTTTACCTAGTGCCAAGGAAATAGGTTAGGGGAACCCGCTCCATTATCTGTGGTCCGTGCCTTGTTTCCATTTATCTTTATGTCTGTCATTGGACATCTGCTACTACAGGAGCCACACAGATGCCTTCACCATGCATGGCCCCGTTACAGCTTGCGCACAAGAACTCCAACTTCCTGAACAACCATGGCATTTAGTAGCCAGTACCTGAGCATCCATGGATATTCCCCACATGAATTTCTTTTTCCCTTTTTGTTTTTGAGTGTGTAGGCATGGTGATGTGCATGTATGTGTGTATGTTTGTATAGATGTGGACATGTCATGATGATCAAATGAACCAATTTGTGTAAGCATTTAGCATACTTACTGTTTGCCATATTAACAGGCACTCCACAAATGTTTGTGTGAAGGAAGGATGGAGCAAAGGTGTTAGTTAAGATGTACCTGAGAGTGAGGCGTGGTGACGCACACCTTTAATCCCAGCACTCGGGAGGCAGAGGTAGGAAGATCACCATGAGTTCGAGGCCACCCTGAGACTACATAAGGAATTCCAGGTCAGCCTGGGCTAGAGTGAGACCCTACCTCAAAAAAAAAAAATGTACCTGAACTATCATTCTGTGTTGCACAACTGCCAGAGGATTCAGTGTGTGCTCCATCAGAGCCTCCCTGTGCCCACACTCAGTCTTTCCACAGGGTGTTTGCAATGGTTCTGTCCCTGCTTTGTTTGTTTTGCTCCTGCTTCTCCTGAGACTGCTCACAGGAAACATTCCTAGAAAAACCTCAAGGGACCAACTTCCTTTGTGCTTCAGGGCAGCAGACAGTCTGTTCTGTTGGCTGTGCTGAGCTCCAGCCCCTGGGAGCCTGAGGATATCACACGGACTCAGGAGGATGAGGATGGGAGGAAAAGCAACTAGAAGCAAAAGACAGATGCTGCTTCCATAAGGAAGCCTGGGCCCCAAACCTCATGACAAGGTCACACCAGAGGGTAAGGGATTCCTTCCACATCTTAATCCACACATATCCTCAGTCTGGGCTGAGGCACCTTATGTCCCTCCTTTTCTTCTGATGTCCTGATGTCCTGCAAAGCAGTCACATCAGCATCAGCCCCACCAGCCCTTGGGGAATACCATGTTGGTCCTGGATATGGGATGAAAGCAGCCATTTAGCAGGCAAGAAAAGAAACAAACCAAGAGGACTCTGAGACCTGAGTGAATTGTCCCAGTGATTCCCCTCACTTCTAGTTAGTGCTAAAGAAAATAAAACATGGTAGTGACATGAAAGGAATTTTTTTTTTGAAATGAAGAAAAGATTTCTCATGATTCTACCTGCCCTAACATCACAATTTTTCCAAGGTCTCTTCTAGGTTTTGGCTGCAAAGTAGATGGTTGCATGCAATCAGTGTCCTCTTAAAAAAAAACAAAAACTTATTTATTTTTAAATGTATTGACAGATAGAGCAAGAAAGAGAGGTGTTGGGGTCCCTCCTAGGGCCAGCCCAGGAGGGACCGCAAGTTCTCTGCCGAGTAGGGGGTGAGAGCCACAGAGTCACGACACAGACTCCGGGAGTTGAGTGGAAGCAGGCAGAGGGTGAGCTGCTGCAAACTCGTTTATTCAAGGAAGTGTAGGGGGTTTAAAGGGTTTGGCTGGCCAATCATTGTTTGGGGTGGTCCCTTCTTGTGACCAATGACAGCCTGTCTCCGGGCAGATCATCTTGCAGCAGGTTGCTCGTGAGCATGGGACTGTAGCTGTTGTCACACCAGGCCTGTGCAGGATGCCACCTCCACAGAAGTCACTTCCTGGTTTCTTCTAGCATGCGGTCTGGCTAGGGCCTGACCTGCATTGTGCCATACAGAGAGGTGAGAGAACTGGTGTGCCAGAGCCTTAGCCACTGCAAATGAGCTCGATGCACACACCACCTTGGGTGCATGTGCCACTTGTGCTCCTGCATCACCTTTTGCATCTAGCTTATGTGGGTTCTAGGGAGTTGAACCTGGGTCCTTGGGCTTCACAGGCAAGTGCCTTAACCGCTAAGCAATTTCTCCAGCCCTGTGTCCCCCTTTGTAATTTTTTCTATCATGTAATAGTAGCTAGTCAGCCTTTTCCAATATTAATATATAGTCTTCACATTGGTCTCAGTTTATTTTCCAATTGCAAATATTCCAGCCAGTTTGATTCAGGCATAATTAATGACTCTTTAATCCTTGGGCATTCTTTTTCAGATTGTTCTTTCCTGCTAGCAGTGTAAGCTAAGAAGTCCCTTGTCCTGTCTTGATCTTTGGCTGATTTCTGACATTGTCCCCCCAAAGGGGCTATTTAAAAAGTAGCATAGGTTCTATTTGTTTCTCCAGGTAAAAGTGATGCTTGCTTGTGCTTCTGATTCAGAAATACAGAAAAGTAAAAGAAAATAAAAAATTGTTGAATGCTTGGTATGGTGGTGCACACCCATAATCCCAGCACTCAAGATGCTGAGGCAGAGGACTGCCATGAGTTTGAGGCCAGTCTGGGCTACAGAGTGAGCTCCTGTCCAGTACTGCCTTCTCAGTTCATTTTAGAAGGTAATTTGTACTGTATTCATGACAAAGATAAAAAAGTGTATGATCTGAAGTCTTAGGTCCTTGTTTAAGTAAAAATACTCAGGGTGCCTAAGATTGGCTAGTTTGACCCACAGAGGAACCCATAGTCTCAAGTAACTGGAGTGCACAGGCAGGGTGGGCTGTAGGGCTGGTTTGAGCTGATAACTCAAAACTATCATAAGGGAAGTGGTTTCTTTCTGACCCCTGTCTTCTACTTCCCAAGGCATTACTTTCTTCTTAAGAGCAGCTCTTCTTGTAGTCAGCTTGTATCAGCATCTTCGGAGGCTACTTTTTACTCCCTTGCTCCTGACTAGCAGGAAATGGAAGCATCTCTCATCTATCACCCAATAAATTCTCAAGACATCCTTTAGGTCAATCTGACTCCTACGGCCAATAATGCAACTGCATGGAGTGGCTTAGACCAATAGATCTCAAAGTCTGGTTTCTGGACCCCTTAATACTTCTAGAAATTAATAAGGATTAAAAAAATACTTTTGTTGTGTTTTGTGTTGATTTTTTGAGGTAGGGTTTCACTCTAGCCCAGGTTGACCTGGACTTCACTATGTAGTCTCAGGTTGAACTCAAAGCGATCCTCCTGCCTCTGTCTCCCGAGTGCTGGGCTTAAAGGCATGAGCCACCACGCCTTGCTCAAAGAATATTTTTTTTATTTTTATTTTTAAAATTTTATTTATTTGAGAGAGTCAGAGAGAGAGAGAGAGACAGAGACAGAGACAGAGACAGAGAGAATGGGCGCTCCAGGGCCTCCAACCACTGCAAATGAACTCCAGACACGTGTGCCACCTTGTGCAACTGGCTTACGTAGGTCCTGGGGAATTGAACCTTGGTCCTTTGGCTTTGTAGGCAAGTGCCCTAACTGCTAAGCCATCTCTCAAGCCCAAGAATGTTTTTTGAGGCAAGCCAAACAGACTGGCTTTTTTTTTTTTTTAATGCAAGAGAGAGAGAGAGAGTGAGAGATACAGAATTGGTGTGCCAAGACCTCCAATCACAGCTATTGAACTCTAGACACATACACCCCCTTGTGTGCATGTGCCACCTTGTGCACTTGCGTCACTTTATGTGTCTGGCTTGTATGGGACCTGGAGAGTCGAACATGAGTCCTTAGGCTTCATAGGCAAGCGCCTTGACTGCTAAGCCACCTGTCCAGCCCTTTTGTTTTTGTTATTGTTTTTTTGAAGTAGGGTCTCTATCTCTAGCTCAGGCTGACCTGGAATTCACTACGCAGTCTCAGGCTGGCCTTGAACTCACAGTGATCCTCCTTGGCCTCCTAAGTGCTTATGATTAAAGGCATGCACCACCATGTCTGGCACCAAAGAATATTTGTAATATTGTTATATTTATTAATTTTAATATTTTTAATATTTAATATTTTAATATAAGATTTACCTCTTGATAGCTTCTAAATCACAAATTAAGATTTAGAATATTTAGCTGGGCGTGGTGGTGCACACCTTTAATCCCAGCACTAGGGAGGCAGAGGTAAGAGGATCACCATAAGTTTGAGGCCACCCTGAGACTACCTAGTGAATTCCAGGTCAGCCTGGGCTAGAGTGAGACCCTATCTCAAAAAAAAAAAAAAAAAAGATTTAGAACACTTTAAAATATTTATTCATTAAAAAGAATAAGCCAGGCATGGTGGCACATGCCTTTAATCCCAGCACTCAGGAGGCAGAGGTAGGAGGATCACCATGAGTTCGAGGCCACCCTGAGAATACGGAGTAAATTCCAGGTTAGCCTGAGCTAGAGTGAGACCCTACCTTGAAAAACCAAAATCAATAAATAAATTAATAATAAAAAATTTAAAAAACCTGGGTCTGGGTATGTAGCTCAGTTGTAGAATGCTTCCCTAACTTGCATTAGGACCTAGATTTGAGTCCCAGTTCTGCAAAAATACATAAAAAATAGATTTAATAAAATAAGCTCATTACATGTGGACATACTGATTTAAAAACAAAAACCTATATTTTCCAAAACAAAAAAATGTAGAGAATGTATCTTTTTTCCTTGCAGACATTTTTACAAATCTCTTTTCAGTCTTCCTTAATAAAATACAGCTGGATTTTCCTACCTGCTTCTGTCTTCAATCTATTGCACATTGTTTTATTTACAGTACATTAAAAAAAGCTTGACCTTACATAGATATGTAATTGGAAAGGTGGAGAATTTCAATACCTTTTAAGATAATTGTAGCTATTCTTTTATAGAACATGTTGTAAAAACTATCTATGTATCTACTCCAAAACTAGACAAGAGATAGTTTCTTTTTAAAAAAATATTTTATTTATTTATTTTTGAGAGAGAGAGAGAATGGGCAGGCCAGGGACTCTAGCTACTGCAAACGAATTTCAGATGCACGTGCCACCTTGTGCATCTGGCTTGCACGTGTACTGGAAAATTGAACCTGGGTCATTAGGCTTCACAGGCAAATGCCTTAGCCACTAAGCCATCTCTCCAGCCCAAGAGGTAGTTTCTTAATAATTTGTTGCAGAGAGCTGGAGAGATGGCTTAGCTGTTAAGCGCTTGCCTGTGAAGCCTAAGGACCCCGGTTTGAGGCTTGATTCCCCAGGATCCATGTAAGCCAGATGCACATTGGTGGGGCATGCATCTGGAGTTTGTTTGCAATGGCTAGAGGCCCTGGAGTGCCCATTCTCTCTCTCTCCTTCTTCCTCTCTCTTTCTTTCTCTCTCTCTCTCTCCTTTCTCTGTCTCTAATAAGTAAATAAATAAAAAAATTTTAAAAAAGAATTTGTTGTAAAGGAATCTGAAATCTACCTATGAGCATGTAGTTAAATTAAAATCTGTTGTCTACCTTGTGCTTTAATGGACCTTTGATACACATGACTTTGTACCATCATGTATTAACCCTGTGGAAAGTAATGATTCACTGAGTAAATATAGGTCATGCAAAGGTTGACATCATGTAAATATTGTATATATTAATATAATTATTGATCCCATGAGAAAAAATTCTTATTTTTTATTATTGACAACTTCCATAATTATAGACAAAAAGCCATGATAATTCCCTTCCCCCCTCACTTTCCCCTTCACAACTCCATCATACCTGTTCCCCCTTTCAATCAGTCTTTCTTTTATTTTTATTTTATTTATTTTTATTTTTTATTTTTTTTATTTTTTTCCGAGGTAGGGTCTTGCTTTAGCCCAGGCTGACCTGGAATTCACTATGTAGTCTCAGGGTGTCCTTGAACTCACGGCGATCCTCCAACCTCTGGCTCCCGTGCTGGGATTAAAGGTGTGCGCCACCATGCCTGTCTCTCTTTTATTTTGATGTCATGATCTTTTCCTCCTATCATGATGGTCTTGAGTACATTGTGTCAGGCACTGTGAGGTCATGGATATCCAGGCCATTTTGTGTCTGGAAGAGTGCATTATAGGGATCCAACCCTTCCTTTGGCTCTTACATTCTTTCTGCCACCTCTTCCACAATGGACCCTGAGCCTTGGAAGGTATGATAGAGATGTTTCAGTGCTGAACACTCCTCTGTCACTTCTCAGCACTATGGTGCCTTTTTTGAGTCATCCCAGAGGTCACCACCATCTGAAAAGAGAAGCTTCTCTACCTAAAAGTGAGAGTAGCATTAATATATGAATATGAACAGTAAGAGAAGTGCTTACCCAGCAGTTTGGTGAGCATAATATATTCATTTAGCCAGACACCAGCAGACGTTATACCCCTAGGGCTCATGACTTTCCCTGTCATAAGTTTTTAGTATCAGGCATGTATTCCCACTGGTGGAGCGGACCTTCAGTTCAATTAGACAGCAGCTGGTTTCCCCCATAACAAACATGCCACGATTGCACCCATTGGCTCATTTGGCCTGGCTGGCCTATCTTAAGGCTTGCAGTGTCCACTGTTGTTTATCTCCACTGACGACTTCTCTCTCTCCTATAGAGCTGCATACAGCAAAGCTTTTTCCAGCTTTCTGTCAGCTGGTTTACATAGAGGAGACTTTCAGCTCAGCTCCAGCAAGACTTCTCAGTGACCTTGCAGACCAAGCATGTGGAGTCTTCAGCAATAGGGTCTTACCATCCATTCCTGGTGAAAAACCAAGAGCCTCGGCAATGGCCTATAATATTTTGCAGGCATCAGGGACCTCCTTGGCCAACAACTTACTGGAAGCTATCCCATCCCTGGCACCAAAAAATTTCTAATAACAATTTATGGCTTCTGGTTTTTCCATTGTCCACAAAAGTAGGTTTCCATATGACTTATTCACACTTGCTTAGATTTTGATTAACCCTCCCTGCACCCTTCCTTTACTCAGTCTCTTCCCCCGACCTCACTTAGGTCTTTCCACCCCCAGTAATCTGTTCATCTACTTACATGTATACAATACCATCCCCTTAAGTCCTCCCCTCTCCTCCCTCCAGAAAAAAAATTCTTAAAAACAGAAGCTGCAAATGACTGAATGAGTCCAATAGTGGCATGTCTGCTCTGGGGGAAAACAACTGCTCTCTAATTGGACTGAAGACCTGCTCTATGGGAGGGAATACATGCCTGGTGCTGAAAACCTAATCAAAGGCCTGTGGCAGGGGAGGTCATGAGCCTTAGGGGTATAAAGACTACTCTTGTCTGGCTAAATGTATATATTATTCTCACCAAACTGCCCTGAAAGCACTATACTTAATGTTCATATTTATATATTAATGCTACTCTTACTTCTGGTTAGAGAAGCCTCTCTTCAGATGGCGATGACCACTGGGTGACCCAAAAGGCAACACAGTGCTGAGAAGGGATGGAGGAGTGTTCAGCATTGAAACATCTCTATTAGACCCTCCAAGGCTTAGGGTTCATTGCCAAAGAGGTGACAGAAAGAATGTAAGAGCCAAAGGTAGGGTATGACTCCTTGCAATGCAACTGTCCAGACAGAAATTGGCCTCAATATCCATGACCTCACAGTGCCTAGCAATATCTTTACAAGACCCTCATAATAGGAGAAAAAGATGGTGACATGGAAACAAAGGGAGACTAATGGAGAGAGGGAGGGGATATGATGGAGAGTGGAGTTATGAAGGGGAAAGTGGGGGAGGGAGAGAATTATCATGGTTTATTGTATGTTAGTATAGAAATTGTCAATAAAAAAGTAAGCATAGTTAAAAAAAAAAAAAGAAGCCATCAAACTCATGGTGATGCACACTTTCCAGAATTCTATTTATTTATTTATTTGAGAGAGAGAAAGAGGCACAGAGAGAGAGAGAAAGAGAGAGAGAGAGAGAATAGGTGCACCAGGGCTTCCAACCACTGCAACGAACTCCAGATGCATGTGCCCTCTTGTGCATCTGGCTTACGTGGGTCCTGGAGAGTTGAACTGGGATCCTTTGGCTTTGTAGGCAAATGCCTTAACTGCTAAGCCATCTCTCCAGCCCCTTCCAGAATTCTAAATTTCTCTTGAAAGTAGCAACTTTTGCATCATTGAAAATAAACTAGTACTTTTTTTTTTTTTTCGAGGTAGGGTTTCACTCTAGCCCAGGCTGACCTGGAATTCACTATGTAGTCTCAGGATGGCCTCAAACTCACTGCAAACCTCCTACCTCTGCCTCCCAAGTGTTGGGATTAAAGGTGTGTGCCACCATGCCCAGCAAGGGTTGAGATTTTTTAATAATTTCAGGGCCATTCTTTTGATTCATGAAGACACCAGTAGTTTTGTTTGCCTTTCCTTGCATCATCAGTTAGATAATGATAATACAGTTTGACTTCCAAGATTCTCTGAAAGGTGCTCATGGACTCCCAGGGATCCGTAGACCATATTTTTTATATTTTTGCATGTGTATGTGTGTGGGGGGTGTGCATACATGTGTGTATGTGTATATGTGTGGTCACATGTATATATGTGTGCACATGGCATGTAAAAGCGAGAGACTGATGTCTTATGTCTTTCTCAATCACTCTCCATCTTATTATTATTATTGTTTTGTTTTACTTTTTTTTTTTCTTTTGAGACAGGGTCTTCCTCTAGCCCAGGCTGATCTTGAATTCACTTCAGTCCTCCTACCTCAGCCTCCTAAATGCTGCAGTTAAAGGCATGCATCCCCACATCAGGCTTCCACCTTATTTTTTCACACATTTAAAATAAGTTTATTGGGCTGGAGAAATTAAGGTACTTTCCTGCAAAGCCTAAGGACCCAGATTCGATTCCCCAGTACCAACGCAAAGCCAGATGCACAAGGTGGCATATGTGTTTGGAGTTTGCAGTGAAATGCTTTACACTGAGCTATAACCCCATGTCTAGAGTTTGTTTGCAGTGGCCAGAGGCCCTGGTGTGCCCATTCTCTTTCTATTTGCCTCTCTTTCTCTCAAATAAATAAATAAAATATTTTAAAATAGGTTTGTTCATTTGATTTGTATATGTCAAAAGACATTTTTTATTTCCAAAATAGTGAGTTTTGCAACTAGTTTCATGCAGAAACAATGTCTGTTCAATACTACCAATATAGTCAATATAGCACAGTAGTTGTTCAGTGTAGATACAAAGAATAAATTACCTACATATAAAACACTAAAATATTAGAAATATGTATTTAATCAGTCTTCACAGGCACCCAAACTTTATAAATACCACAGCATGCCTAATTGTTTGACACAGGATGATCTCTCACTGAACTTGGAGTTCACCCATTTGGCTAGATAGCAAGCCTCAGGGATTCTCCAGACTCAGCCCCTGCAGTGCTGGGACTACAGGCATACCGCCATGCCCAGCTTTGACGTGGGTACTGGGGATCCAAACTCCCACCCTCATGTTTGAGCCATTTCCCTAAGTCTCACTGGTTTTGAAGACCCCTGGTTTAGACCAATCAGAACCCACTACTCATAGAACGAAGAGTCAAACAAACTTACCTAAACAGTCTGTTGCATCACAAAACGCGGCGGCGGCGGCGGTGGCGGCGGCGGCGGCGGCGGCGGCGGTGGCGGCGGCGGCGGCGGTGGCGGCGGCGGCGGCGGCGGCGGTGGCGGCGGCGGCGGCGGTGGCGGCGGCGGCGGCGGTGGCGGCGGCGGCGGCGGCGGCGGCGGTGGCGGCGGCGGCGGCGGTGGCGGCGGCGGCGGCGGTGGCGGCGGCGGCGGCGGTGGCGGCGGCGGCGGCGGTGGCGGCGGCGGCGGCGGTGGCGGCGGCGGCGGCGGTGGCGGCGGCGGCGGCGGCGGCGGTGGCGGCGGCGGCGGCGGTGGCGGCGGCGGCGGCGGCGGCGGTGGCGGCGGCGGCGGCGGCGGCGGTGGCGGCGGCGGCGGCGGTGGCGGCGGCGGCGGCGGCGGTGGCGGCGGCGGCGGCGGTGGCGGCGGCGGCGGCGGTGGCGGCGGCGGCGGCGGTGGCGGCGGCGGCGGCGGTGGCGGCGGCGGCGGCGGCGGTGGCGGCGGCGGCGGCGGTGGCGGCGGCGGCGGCGGCGGCGGTGGCGGCGGCGGCGGCGGCGGTGGCGGCGGCGGCGGCGGTGGCGGCGGCGGCGGCGGTGGCGGCGGCGGCGGCGGTGGCGGCGGCGGCGGCGGTGGCGGCGGCGGCGGCGGTGGCGGCGGCGGCGGCGGTGGCGGCGGCGGCGGCGGCGGCGGTGGCGGCGGCGGCGGCGGTGGCGGCGGCGGCGGCGGTGGCGGCGGCGGCGGCGGTGGCGGCGGCGGCGGCGGTGGCGGCGGCGGCGGCGGTGGCGGCGGCGGCGGCGGTGGCGGCGGCGGCGGCGGTGGCGGCGGCGGCGGCGGCGGCGGCGGCGGTGGCGGCGGCGGCGGCGGCGGTGGCGGCGGCGGCGGCGGCGGCGGTGGCGGCGGCGGCGGCGGTGGCGGCGGCGGCGGCGGCGGTGGCGGCGGCGGCGGCGGTGGCGGCGGCGGCGGCGGTGGCGGCGGCGGCGGCGGTGGCGGCGGCGGCGGCGGTGGCGGCGGCGGCGGGAGGCGGGCGGCGGCGGGGCTGCGGCCGGCGGCGGCGACGGCGGCGGCGGCGGCCCGGCCGGCGGCGGGCTGCGGCGGGCGACGACCGGACCGGCGCGCTCCCGGCCGCGCTCGCCATCCCGGGCACTCGCTCTCCCAGGTCGATCGGCGCCAGGCCCCCCTGCGGCCGCTCGCGCTCACGCTCACGCTCACGCCCCCGGCCCGGGTTCCGGCACCCACCGGCCCTTCCCAGCCTCTCCGCCCCCTCAGTTCGCGGGAAGGGAGGTCGCGGTAGCGGCCCGGCGGCAGCGGCGACCGTGGCGACCGCGGCGACCGTGGCGGCGGCGGTGGCGGCGGCGGCGGCCGCGGCGGCGGAGGCTGCGGCGGCGACCGTGGCGGAGGCCGTGGCGGAGGCCTCGGTGGCGGAGGCGGTGGCGGCGGCGGCGGCTCGGGGCTTTAATTCATTGCTGGAACCTTCGGAGGCAGCAGAGCTGAATTAACTCAGGGAGCCAGCGAGATGGGCCGGGGCAGGGGAGCGGAGGTGGTGGATCCTGGGCAGAACTGCTACCCCCACACACACAAAAGAACCCCTAACATCCAAGGGGAGGACGTGCCACAGTGTGGTGTCGTTTGCTGGTAGAATTTCGCTGGTGACCTTCCCCGTCTCCCCCCCCCCAATCCCCCGCTCTGCGGCCAGTCCTGGGGTGCGGACAGGTTTTGGCGACCCGTTTGGTCTCCTTGGAAATTATTGGCAGCGGCTTGTCACGGGCGTGCATTCATTGTGAGCCTTGTTTTGCAAGGTTTTTCAGAGAACATCTCCTAGGAGCTGTGCGCACGCCAGCTGCGTGACCTTGGCAGACACCAGTTTCCCCGGTGGAGGGTGGGGGGGCTTGCTGTAATGGTCTGTACTAGGAATCTTAACTTGCTGATGTCTGAAGTCCCCTCCAGGCTCCCCCCCCTCCCCCTGTTCGTAATTCTGACTATTAAAAAGATATTTACGAGTGAAGAGCGTTCTGCAGAATCACTAGCTGACTTGGAAATGATTTTTTTTTTAAGTATCATTACGTCTTAATTCATGTATATGGCTTTTGCGACATTGACTGTCATTTTATTTAAAGGAAATGGGAAAATGGTTTTACGTGCTGTGATTTGTCTGGCAGCCATAGTTGCCTGCTCCTTGTGCCAAGGGCTGTGCTGAGCTTTGATCTCTCACAGAGAAAGGAGACTCATCTCCTGCCCTCTGGTGTTTAGTTAAGCCTTCCCTTGGTTTATGATGGCTAAAGCCTCTTCCACCTGCAGACACACATCCTGGCATGGGGCAGAGGGATCTACTTCTGTTGAATGGACAAAGGTAGGACAGGTTGTGGTTTCCCTGGTGCAATCCCAGAGCTTGACAGCTCAGAGAGGTGTCTACTGGTTACAGAGCAGGGAATCTATCTGACTTCCATCCATCTTTTGGACAAGAGATTAGTGTGAACTTCAAGAGCCTTGTGACCAGAATGTTGCCTCTTTGTATACTGCTGCTGTCCATTCCTGTTTCTCTAAGGTGGAAATGATGCTGGGGGAATTCTTGGGTATGATTGATAATGTTTTCCTTGAAGCCAGGAAGGACATGAATGAGATTTTAAAATATATATATATCTTTATGTATTTATTTGAGAGAGAGAGAAAGAGGCAGAGAGAGAGTGGAGGGGGGAGAGAATGGGCATGCCAGGGCCTCCAGCCACTGCAAATGAACTCCAGATGCATGTGCCACCTTATGCATCTGGCTTACGTGGGTCCTGGAGAGTTGAACCTGGATCCTTTGGCTTTGTAGGCAGACGCCTTAACCACCAAGCCATCTCTTCAGCTTTTTTTTTTTTTTTAAAGAGGATTTCATGTAGGCCAGGCTGGCCCTGAACTCAGTATACAACCTGAACTGGTCTTGAATTCCTGATTCTCCTGCCTCCACTTTCCAAGTGCTAGGATAAGTTTGCACCATCATTCCTGGCTTGCAGTGAGTGTGATGAGAATGAATGAAATGGTTTGTTCTAAAAGTACACATTTATAACAGTTTTGAAAATTTGTTCAGTCTTGCCACACACATTTCATATTCCCCCACCATTAAAATAGTGGTGACAGCTGGGCGTGGTGGCACATGCCTTTAATCCCAGCACTCGGGAGGCAGAGATAGGAGGATCGCCGAGAGTTCGAGGCCACCCTGAGACTACATAGTGAAATCCAGCTCAGCCTGGACCAGAGTGAGACCCTACCTCGCAAAACCAAAAAGAAAAAATAAATAAATAAAAATAGTGGTGACTATCTCTAGAGATATATTTAAGGCAGAATAAGAAGAAACTCCTTGCTTCTTGATTTTTCTGCTTATCATACTTTGTAGCATCAGGGAGGGTTAAGGATGTCACTTGGAAAGTGCATGAGAGATGGAAAAAGGTGTGCCCTTTTAGATCCTGAGGAAGGCTTTAATCCCTGCTGCCTGTGGGAACAGGAGGATTGGGATCACTCCCAAAGGGCATGCTCATGTTCTTAATCTAGCTGGAAAGCTTTGGCCTAAAACAACTGGGAATATACATGTTAATAATGATCATACAAACCCCCTAACCACTAAGGAAGGAGAAGCAAGGACTGGATCAGTGTGGGTGGTGTAAAGTTAGCAAAGGCATCCACCGGAGAGGGTGTGAATCACAAGCTTGGTGTGGGAGGAAGCCATAAATATGGATGGTGGCATGAGATCTCTCCGGGGAGAGAGACTGAGGTGGAGCACACACAGGGAGCAAGTGAGGTGTAGAGAAACGAACTTAAGTACTCAAGCGCACTGCCAGTACTTAAACACCAGACAAACCTTTTTCTTTTTTTTTTAAAAAATATATTTAATTTATTTATTTGTTTGAGAGAGAGAGAAAGTGGCAGAGAAAGAGAAGGAGGGAATGGGTGTGCCAGGGCCTCCAGCCACTGCAAATGAACTCCAGATGCATGTACCCCTTGTGCATCTGGCTTACGTGGGTCACTTAAGTTGAAATCCAGAGGTCTGCAGAGATAGTGGAGAGAAGCAGTCACACACAATTAGTTCATACAGTAAAGTTCATAATAAATAAAGTAAGTATTAAGCCCAGCATGGTGGTGCACGCCTTTAATCCCAGCACTTGGGAGGCAGGGATAGGAGGATTGCTGTGGGTTCCTACACTGTTCTGCCTCATGAGGGGCTACCTAGATCTCCAGTCCAGCAGCCTTGAGAGTTTTCTTCAAAGTCCAATTCCCCTTAGAAAATCCCCAGTGACCCCCTTTTATTCTTCGGGTAAAATTTCAACCCCTATGGCAAGGAACTGCTCACTTTTCCAGCTGCCTCTTAGCATATTGTACCCCCAGGGGCTAGGCCCTTTAGACCTACTGTACTTGGACTTCTGCCAGTGCCTGCTTGTGCTGCCATCCTAGTGCTGATGTCACTGCCTCCCCCATCCCACACATACCTATTCCAACCATTCCTTCTTCAGGGAAACCTTTTCTTTTTTCTTTTAAATAATTTTATTGATTATTTATTTGCAAGGAGAGAGAGGGAGGAGAGAGGAAGAATGGCACTCCAGGGCCGCCTGCCCACTACAAATGAACTCCAGACACATGTGCCACTTTGTTCATCTGGCTTTACGTGGGCCAGCAGGTTTTGCAAGCAAACACCTTTAACCTCTCAGCCATCTCTCCAGCCCCACCCCTTTCTGTGTTACCTTGACCTCAAACCTAAAATGTCTCGTAACACTCGCCCTTATGTCCAATATACAATATGTCAAAAAGGGAAAAAAGGTGAAAATAATTGCATTGGTTTTATATTTTCTGGTCTGTTAGTTTTGGGGGGAGTATGTGTGTTGTGTGTATGTGTGTACATGTGTTTGCCTGCAAGATGCACATGCATGGATGTGTGAGGGGGTAGAGACAGATGTTACAGTATTATTCTTCAAGAACACCATCTGCTACTTTTATTTATTTATTTATTTGAAATAAGGTCTTCATTGCCCTGGTCTAGAGTGAGACCTTGCCTCCAAAACAATAAAAACAAAAAATAAATTTAAAAAATGAGATTATAAGAGCTTTAGAAGGGAGGCTGTGTTTATGTTGCTGATTGTTTCATGCCCAGGCACACACTTCACGTATGATGACAAACTTGAGTGTCTGTCTGGGAGCCTGCCCAAATGCTAGTTTAAAATTTTTGGCCAAAATAGAAGGGTTGTGTGTTGAGTATAAAAGGAAATTACATGTTTTAGTTACTCCTGTTACAAACCTAAATATGCTATGCTCAGTGGTTAAGGTGCGTGTCTGCAATGCCTAACAACCTGAGTTTGATTCCCCAGTACCTATGTAAAGCCAGAAGCACAAAGTGACGTATGCATTTGGAGCCCATTTGCAGCTGCTAAAGGCCCTGCCATGCCCATTCTTTCCTTCTCTCTTCTATCTCTCTGCTTGCAAATAAATAAAAATACTTTTGTTCTTTTTAAAAAAGGGCTGGAGAGATGTCTTAATGGTTAAGATGCTTGCCTACAAAGCCTAAGGATCTAGGTTCGACTTCCCAGAACTCACCTAAGCCAGATGCACATGGTGGCACATGTGTCTGGAGTTCGTTTGCAGTGGCTAGAGGCCCTGGCGCACCCATATTCATTCTCTCTCTAATAAATAATTTTTCAAATAAAATTAAAAAAAGAAGAGCTGGGCGTGGTGGCACACCTTTAATCCCAGCACTTGGGAGGCTGAGGTAGGAGGATCATTGCTATGAGTTCAGGGCCACCCTGAGACTAATTCTAGGTCAGCCTGGGCTAGAGCAAGACCCCAACCTTAAGAAAGAAAGAAAGAAAGAAAGAAAGAAAGAAAGAAAGAAAGAAAGAAGAAAGAAAAAGAGAAAGAGAGAAAGAGAGAAAGAGAGAAAGAGAGAAAGAAAGAGAGAAGAGAGAGAAAGAAAGAAAAGGAGAAAGAAGGAAGGAAGGGAAGGAAGGAGGGAAGAAAGGGGGAGGAAGGAAGGAAGGAAAGGAAGGGAGGGAAGGGAGGGAAGGAAGAAGGGGAAAAAAGGAGAAAAAGGAGAGGAAAAAAATTGGATCATGTTTTCGTTGCTGGGTGTAAGGTGGCCCAAACAGACAATTTATTTTATCTCCCTCTCTTTCAGTCCTTTAGTTGCCACACTGTTCTTGGCTGCTCCTTCCAGTGCCTTTCCCTGGAGCATTGCTGTTTCCTGATTTGGGGCTTTATCTGCCTGGTTCCTCTGTTCTTCTAGGACAGATAGGATTTTGATTGGTTTTTGGTCATTGTCAGAGCAGCCTTGCAAATCTTCCACCTCCTTGTCCCCATCCACCTGGCTGGCTGCTCCCTAAGTGTTTCTGAGGTCCTGTTTGGTAATGCCATGTTCATACTCCATCACCTTGAGAACCTGACTCTTGTCTTTCTTTCTGGGATGTGGAAGGGTGGATATTTTAGAGTTTGCTTACAGATCTGCCAGTCATCTCATCCCCTGTGTTTTCCATTGTACTTCAGCTTAGGGAAGATCTCCATGTTGGAGCCTTATTTATGGTGGTCTCACAGTTGCTTTTGTGAACTGTCCATTCCACTGGCTTTTGTTTTCCTATGAAGTATTTTTATTCAGTCCAACTACTTATCTTTCCTTTAGAGGGGATTCTTCCATTAAAAAAATTCATTTCTGGAGTTTGCTTTATTTGGGGCGTCCATGGGGTTGCCACAGACTTGTTCTCCTGTAGCAGATTCTGCAGGGATAATATGCTGTCACGTGCTGGCACCAGAGAGCTCTTACATAAGGCATTTGTTAAGGCTCCATGGGACTCACAGGGGATGGGGCGGTCCTAAGAGCAGCTTTTTCTGTTCCCCCCTAGCATCCTGTCTTGCTCCCTGTGGCCTCTTTCGCTCTGTTGGGTGCCCCCACCTCTGCCACTAAATCCTCTCCAGAGAGCTTCAGAGATCTGTAACAGCATGCAAAGACTTTTTTTTTTTTTTTTTTTTTTTTTTTTTTTTTGGTTTTTCAAGGTAGGATTTCATTCTAGTCCAGGCTGGGGATTCACTATGTAGTCTCAGGGTGGCCTCGAACTCACATCAATCCTCCAACCTCTGCCTCCCAAGGGCTGGGATTAAAGGTGTATGCCACCACGCCTGGCTTTGCAAAGCCTTTTTGTGTGTTGCCCCCCTCCCCCACCCCATCTGCGACCTGAATTTATGCCACAGGCCAGATCTGATTTGGTGCTTTAAGAACAGTTCCTCCCAACTTTGTCATCAAATTCAGAGGCATCTTTCTTCCCCATGGCTCCTGCTCAGCCCTCTTGCTTTGTTCCTGGCTCTCAGCAGCTCAGTCACCTCTCACAACCTTGATCTGGTGGCCTCATGAACACCCACTTCCTGGGCCTGATTCACCCCAGTGTGCTCTCACCACTCCCCTTCAGAACCACTCAGTGGGGGCCCTGGTGTGTCTTCTTAGCTGAATCTTGTGACCAGTTTCTCTTAGGTCCCATGGGAGACCTCAGTATATCTCAGGGCATTTGCCATGCCCTTCCTTCCATCCTGAATGCTTCCCTGAAAGCCTGCTTACTCTTGGAGGACTCATCCATACATCACCTCCTCAGGGAGGCCTCCCTTCCCAGGACATACAAGCTGAACTGCATCTCTACTATACTAGTTTTGTTTAGTACTTGAGCCTGGTAGGGTCTCACGTGCTAATTCTTACTCACCAACTCTGCTGTTCTCTCCAGCCCTAGCTTTATCCCTGAGATTTAAACTTACCCGACTCACATGAGTTTTATTCTTTCAGCAGAAATCCACCAGTGGGTATGGAAACAAGCAGATTTGATAGAAAATAGAATATTTACTTAGTTCCTAGGTATTTCCCATCAAGTTACTTATTAATTTCCAAAGGGAAAAGAGCAACTTGATGATGGAGAAGCCTGGGCTTATACCACTTTAACCAGCTGAACATGCTAAACATCACCAGTGGTGGGCCAGCTGACATCATGTGTCTTCTGAGAAAACACCCACTGCTGTGATACTTTAGCCCAGAATGTATACCTTGAATCTAACACTGAAGAAACATCTGATGAACCCAAAATGAGGGACATTCTACAAAATCCTTGGCCTATACTTTTCCCAAACATTAAGGTCATGAAAGATAAAGGAACTGTTTCAGATCAAAGGAGGCCACAGAGACAACAGCAGTCCTACGTGTTTTCCTGGACTGCATCCTAGAAGTGAAAATAAACATTAGTTGTTAACATTTTTGTTCAGAAGTGTTATTGAGTTTTTAAGTCAGGTCTTTATATTAGATTCTAGTATTGAATCGATATTTGTTTCCTGATTTTGATCAATAAACTTGCATAAGGAATACCCTTGTTTTTAGGAAATAAAATGTAGTATCATCATGTCTCTGACTTATCTTCAACACTTTAACTACTTAAATAACTAATATGCATGTTGTGTACTTGTAGAATGGCAGCTCAGACGTGGCAAAATGTTAATAGTTGGGGTTTGGAGTGGAGGGTAGAGGAGAATGCTTTATGTTCTTCTTGCCATCTTTCTGTAAATAGGGAATTATTTCAGAAAGCAAGGTTGAAAGCTCCATAGCCTCAAGTTCACTGAACTATGGCAGTCTAGCAGCAGGAGCTATGATGGGGCTTCTGGGTGTCTGCTCCGTCTGTGGTCATGTTCCATACCATTGAGCTCTCAGAATTGGCTGTGCCTCCCCTGGCAAACAGGATGAAGACCACTAACTGTGCTTCACCCCACTAGGAGGGTTCTTTCTCCCACACCTGTTGCTGCTGCTATTTCAGGAGGCTTTCCTCAGGCATTTGGCCAACCAGTTGTGACTACCCTCACCCACCATTCCCTGATCTAGACCAGACTCACCACTGCCCTGTGAGAGAGGCTTCCCTCTCTGTATGCATTGAAAGGTGCTGTGCTTGAGTCCTGAATAACAAGTAAGGTTACTAGCCTTTGTAGGATGCATCTTGCTATTATTTGCCCCAGAGATGCCCAACTGTGCATGGTGGCATACACCAGTAATGCTCAAGGCCAGCATAGACCACATAGGAAAAACAGTATCTCAGATACAAAGAAAGACATGTCTGTCCCCACCCTGAAAGAACTTAGGGTTGTATGTTTCAGCAGAAATCTCGCATTTTCTTTGTTCTAAATGGTGACATGGATCCTTTTCTAGTCTCTACTTTTAAAATCCAGTTTGAGCAAACTTGTGTGCTTCTGGCTGGGCTCTCCTGTGGAAGTGGGTAGAGAGGGGCTGGTTGTTGAATTAAGAAGGATCTCCAAGTTAGGGCTTGCAGGGATTTGTGGGTGGATCTTCTTATCAGTTCCCAGAGTTCCTCTGAAATTGCCCAGACCCTGCCAGCAAAGGAGGGAAAACAGGGATGTGGATTCTGTTCCTCTTTTCTTCCAGCTGTCACATATCAGAATCTGTCCCCCACCACCCACCACTGTCTTCTGCACTCCTGTGTCTACCCCACTCTTTCCCTTTTTGTGAATTTTAATCTTCTACTTACTCTCACTTTCTTTTTCTCCCTAAGTGGCCCAACATTTTAATACCTAGGGAACAAGCTAAGCTTTCTGTTTCCTATTCTTTGAAAAGTAGATGCCTGACAATTCTAGTATCTTTTTGGTTCTCACCCAGCACTGCCTTTTGCAGATTAGGAAACATCTTCCAAGAGGTTAAGTAACATAGTTCTTACCAAACTGCTAAACAGTTGAGAATTTTTAATTCTTTTTTTTTTTTCTTATAGGAAAAAGAAAAGCAAAAGTAAAAACCAAACAGATCCAGTTGTTCTTTCATTTCCCCCAGTACAGAGTGGGACAGTCACTGGATTTTGTTTAACCTCCCTTCCCTCCTAAACACACACACACACACACACACACACACACACAGAGAGAGAGAGAGAGAGAGAGAGAGAGAGAGAGAAGAGAAATCCTATTCTTCATGTAACATATAGCCTGGACTATTTTTTTTAAATAAATTATTTATTTGTAAAGGAGAGAGAGAGTGAAGGAGAGAGGTGAGGAAGTGGGCACACAAGGGCCTCTTGCCACTGTAAATGAACTCCAGACTCATGTGCCACTGGACTTATGTGGGTACTGGGGAATTGAGTCCAGGCCTTCAGGCTTTTGCTTGCAAGCAACTTTAACCTCTGTGCTCTCTCTCCATAGCTTGGACTCAATAAACGTGCAGTGATTGCTACATTTCAATACTTGGTTTTCACATCAGCCATGGTGAATTCACAGGATCTCACTCATAGGGCCCTTTATGGGACTGTGGGTGACTGTAGATGAGGATCTAGTTGCAAGCTGCTGATCAGTGCATTCATTCATGCATCAGTGCATTCACCCGACAGGTGCTTGTTAAGTGCCTTTTAAACAAGACACTATTTTAGGCTGAGTTATAGCAGTGAACAAAATGGCCAGATCCCTTGCTCTAAGAGTCTCATATTTTATGTGTAAAGAGTAGAAGATAGGCAGATGTGTATCAGTAACAGTGAGTTCTGTGAAGGTGAGGCAGGAAAGCAGATGGGAGGGCTGCGGGAGAAAGCTCTTTATCAAGGGTCTCAATGAAGGACAGCAATGTCTGCATGAAAACCAGATCCTGGAAGAGTAGTTGCCATTTGGTAAAACCTTTGAGAAATACCATTTTTATCTGCTGGGCATGTTCTAGTTTTGGAGAATTTTTATGTATTTCAAGGAATTGCCTTAATACTTTCACATTTGTAAAAAGTGGGGAACTGGATGTAGATTAAAATGCATAGCTCAGAATCACTGAAATGCTTGCTGCTTGGCCAACGGCGAGGACTAATAGGGTCTAGATGCACAAAGTAGTGATTTTGCTTCACAGAAGATAGACATTAACAACTGCTGAGTTTGTAGAAGAATATTGACTGTCTTCAGGCTGGAACCTGTTGTTAACTGCTTATGTTTTCTCTGCTTTGGAAAGCGTGGTGGAGAGCAAGATTTTTCAAAGTGCTTCATCCACATAACGTGAGGGAACTTGCTTCAAAAATCATATTTAACATCCTCGTCTGGTCCTGCTAGGTGTTTTATTCTGGGAATGAAGAATGAGGATATGTGTGTTTTACAGCCTCCATAACTGGTTCCTGTACTTGGTCGAGTTGCAAAATCCTTGGCCAAGACAACATAAACATTTATAATTACATGTGCTAGATAGAATCTACTCAGAGATGGCTCGGTTAAGTCTTAGCACCCAATATCCTCACCCACATTTTCTATGATTTGGATATCATGGGTGAAATTTCACACGCTTAGAATTCAGATGAGGGCTGGAGAGAGCTCAACGGTTAAAGATATTTGCAAAACCTGATGGTGGGGGTTCATTGCTTGATGGTGGGGGTTCAGTTCCCCAGTACCCACATAAAGACAGGTGAACAAAGTAGCACATTCATGTGGAATTCATTTGAAGTGGGAAGAGGCCCTGGTATATCCATTCATCTTCTCTCTCTCTCTGCTTGCAAATAAATAAATAAAAATATTTTTTTAAAAAGTCAGATGAGCCGGGTGTGGTGGCGCATGCCTTTAATCCCAGCACTCGGGAGGCAGAGGTAGGAGGATTGCCAAGAGTTCGAGGCCACCCTGAGACTACATAGTTAATTCCAGGTTAGCCTGGACCAGAGTGAGACCCTACCTTGCAAAAAACAAAACAAAAACAAAAAAAAACAAAAAAAAAGTCAGCTGAGACCCTGCCCATCCGATAGAGACAGGAAAAGATGTTGTAGAGGGACAGTTCCCACTTTGAGGAGTGAGGGAGAAAAGGCGCTTAAAAGGAGCTGGGCCTGGGAATGGGTGCTTTCTTCCCATCTCAGTACCAGGTGTTAGTGTATCTCACTGCCCTGCTCACCTGAGTGTGTGCATTCAAGCTGGTGCATGGTTATTGGCTTACATATCTTCCACAGGTGAGGGCATGACTACTACCCTGATAAACCAAGATTTCTTGAAATTGTACATTCCAACCCAAGCAGGGAAGATTAGGTACAGAAATACACATATCATCGGTTTTAATCCTTGATTTTAGATTTTGCATTTAAATCTGATTAATTGCCCTGATTGACTTTAAAGCAGTTGTTGAAATTTTAATATATGTGATGACTAATCCAGTGGTTAAAGCTAGAGGTACTTTTGTACCTTGGGGATTTCTGGCAACATCTGCAGACATTTTAAAAAATTTAATTCTTTTTGTTTTATATACATTGTGACAGGTTATACCCTTTCATATTGTTGTTCCAGCTCCCATTACCGTGGGGTGCTCTCCTGAGTGGCGTTATGGTATCCACTGTGGGATCATGAAGGCCTCAGTCCATTCCAGTAGGGCGAAGGTGGGGGTTTGGGGACTGTGTCTCAGGGTACTCCTGTCCACCCTGTGGCTCTTACAATCCTTTTCCCCCCCTTCCACAATGTTCCCTGAGCCATGGCAGGCCTGTTGGCAGTCTGATTTAGTGTTGAGTTTTCTGTAGCCTCTGGATTTATGCTTTGATAGGTTTTGATTGATCACCCTGTCTGTCACCATTGACCTGGAATTTGTTGTCAGGCTAGCAGTAGGAGCAGTATTCATGTTGCCACTTCCTCTGCAATTTCTGCTAGGCATATCATGTGGTCGTCAATCATCTATCTATCTTGTCTTATTGATGGATTTTGGTTCGTCTCCATTTTCTCTGCCATCTGTAAAATAAAGCAGATTCTCCAGACAAGGGTGAAAGCAGCTTGGGTTAAAGGGGTATGCAAATGTATTTGAGATTTTTTATTTTATTTTATTTTTTTGGTGTGCCAGCCCACTCTTCTCCAAAGAGCAGTGAGGCTTCTTTCTGAAGTATGTGTTTCCAGACTGGGGACATTTTTTTTTTTTTTTTTTGATTTTTCGAGGTAGGGTCTCACTCTGGTCCAGGCTGACCTGGAATTAACTATGTAGTCTCAGGGTGGCCTTGAACTCTCGGCGATCCTCCTACCTCTGCCTCCCGAGTGCTGGGATTAAAGGCATGCGCCACCACGCCCGGCTGGACATTTTTGATTGACACACAGAAGGAGGGGTATAGTTTAGAGATGCTACTGACATTTAGTGAGTTCAGAGTCAGACTGGGCTACCTAACAAGACTGTGGGCATGGTGGCATATGTCTTTAATCCCAGCATTCAGGAGGCTAGGGTAGGAGGATCGCTGTGAGTTTGAGGCCAGCCTGAGACTACATAGTTAACTCTCCATTTCTTTCCCCCAATTCTGGCCCATAGTAACCACTCTTTCTTTCTTTTATCTCTGTGTTTTGGAGTTCATTCTTTTTTCCCCCTACATATAAGTGAAATCATGCAGCATTGGTCTTTCTCTGTCTGGCTTATTTCACTCAGCATAATGTCCTGCAAGTCCATCCACATGGTAACAAACAGCAGGATCTTTGTCCTCCTCCCCCATCCCAGGTTGCCTCTTTCTTTGAGGTACATGCAGGTAGATGCAGAGAGAGAGAGAGAGAGAGAGAGAGAGAGGAAGGAAGGAAGAGAGAGAAAGGAAGAGAGAGAGAGAGGGTGCACCAGGGCCTCCTAGCCAATGCAGATGAACTCCAGATGCATGTGCCACCTTGTGTATCTGGCTTATGTGGGTACTGGGGAATTGAACCTGGGTCCTTTGCCTTTGCAGGAAAGTGCCTTGACCACTGAACAATCCCTCCAACCCCCAGATTTTTTCCTAATGTTTGCTTTTCCTTCTCTCCAACTCCTTCATGGTGGATTTCTCCAGGTTGCTACTTCCCTGCCTTGTCCTTCCATGGTGATCTTACCTCTGTGGGGATCTTATCTCCTTAAATTGTTTCCTCATCCAGATGGCCCTCAGTCCTCATCTTGTGTGCCTGTATACTCCTCCCACCTCCTTCCTTACTACCAGAACCATCGTTTTACTAGGGGAGCAGCCTGCCTCCTTCTGAAAAGTCCGCTGCCAGCTTTGTGGCTAGGAGTAGCCATGCTATTTCTGGCCAAAGAATTAAAAATGGAAGCTATCAGAGGTTTCTCAGAAAGGGTTTCCATGCCCTGCCCCAGGGACCACCCCTTCTACCTCTCCCTTTTCTCCTTCCTGCCTGGAAGATGGAGCTGAGGTTGGCCACATTCTAATGCTGGAAGAGCAGAAGATGGCACGAGCAGGGGAGGGACACCCCGGGCATTACAGCACTGCTACATCAGCCCTGGTCTGCTAAACCCAGACTTCCTGTGCTGGGGGAAAATAAACCCCTGCTCTGTCCAAGGCCAGGCCAGTCAAGTGTGTTTCACTTGCTGCCAGGTGCAACCTCTGATAGTTCTCCAGGTCAGCCCTTCCTCAGGGCCTTTTGCTGTCCATGTCATTGGGTCACCTTCCTTGTGGCCTTTAGGGTCTCTTGTTGAGCTCACCTCACCACCCTCTCTCTTCCTTACTGCTGCTGCTGCCCCAGGTGTTCTTTGTGTTTTTTATTTGTTTGTTTGTTTTTCAAGGTAGGGTCTCACTCTGGCCCAGGCTGACCTGGAATTCACTATATATTCTCAGGGAGGCCTTGATCTTCTGGTGATCCTCCTACTTCTGCCTCCTGAATGCTGGGATTAAAGGCGTGTGCCACCACGCCCAGTTTGTTTTGGTTTTTGTGAGGTAGGGTTTCACTCTAGTTCAAACTAATCTGGAATTCACTATGTAGTCTCAGGTTGGCCTCCAACTCACTGCAGTCCTCCTACCTCAGCCTCCCAAGTGCTAAGATTAAAGATGTGCACCACCACACCCAGTGTTCTTTATTAAAATTTTTTAAAAATTTATTTATTAGAGATAGAGAGCACAAGAGAGTGAATGGGTGTGCCAGGGCTTTCAGCCGCTGCAAACAGACTCCAGATGCATGTGCCACCTTGTGCATTTGGCTTTACGTGGATACTGGGGGATTGAACTTGGCTCCTTAGTCTGTAAAGGCAAGCTCCTTCACCACTAAACCCTCGCTCCAGCACCCCAGGTGTTCCTTCTCCACATGATACATTCCTCTCCATTGTTATTAGCCAGGGCCTTCTGCACTGCTTCATGCCTTGATCCCACTGTCTTAGCTGCCTTCTAGAGGAAGGGGATAGAGGCTCATGATTTACTGAGGGAGCTCCTAGGATGGAGGGACTGGACTGGGGAAAGAACTGAGCCAAGCTGGGCTATCCCACACCCTGGGAGCTCAGCTTGGTCTCACATGAGGTCCCATTTTGAGGTTTTAGAGAGAGGGCAGATCTGCAGAGAAATGGGCAACTGGGGGTGTTAGCAGCCACACTTACCATGGTCTGCCAGTAAGACTACATTACCACCTTCCTTCTTGCCTGCACCCCAAACAAGAGCCTAGGCCTCTGCTGTGCTCATCTATTCCATTTGTCCAAGGGCATGTTGTCCTGCCCCACCCTACTCCTGCTGGAGCTAGAAGCTGTGATACAGTTGTTAAGAAGTTTTAGGCATATTCCCAACAGTCTCTTTTCTTGAGGTAAGCTTTTCTACTCTATCTCTTTTCCTTAATAAGTATACTTCTTCATGTAAAACACAAAGATTTATTTTGGCCCATAGTTTTCAGGGGAATTTTCATCATGGGATGGAAAGCATGGCACCAGCAGAGGCTACACACCACATTGTCACATATCAGTAGGCTAGCTAGCTCTGACAAGTGGGACTGATTTATAAAATCCCAAGGCCTGCCTCCAGTGACACACCACCTCCACCAAAGCTCTACCTCCCAAATACTCCACCAGCTGAGAGATCAAATATGAGGCTTCATCAGAATACCCGAGGCTATATGAGACATTTTATATTCATGCCACCATACTTCCTCTTCCCCTTTTTCTTAGGGTGTCCCATAGTTTCCCTTTCCTCCGGGGTCACAACAGCAGTAAATGCCAGGATCCTGTCTACAAGGGCAGTATAGCATTTAGCAGGCTAGCCTTCTACCTGGCCTGTTGTCAGACCCCATCAGGTCTCAGTGTCTCTGTTCCTCTTCAGGCATGTTGACTGATTCACTGTTTTCTCAACTTCAGATTTCTGTTTAAGATGGTATGCACCCCAGCATGCTCTCATTACTTAAAAACATATGCACACCATACCACCTGTTGTTGCAAGTTCTACTCTTCCTGGGCAACCCCAACTGGAAGGACAGATATGGAGGTGGAGAGATGTGGGGTGGAATTCTTAGCTGTTCTGCTTACCCAGGTGTGTACGTTGGAAGGTTACAAACAAATAGTAACCCAATGAAGTAAGTGTTTTTAAGAATTCAGTGAGATCCCTTGTAGGCTTATTCTTCCTGATGTATGAGTACTCATTCCACACTCACACCAGTAATTATTCAAACAGCTAGTTTGCCACGTCATATACTGCTTTAAGTGTTGGGTGTCAGGATTTTGAAATAATAACTGGTGATAAGTTCTATACAGTTTAATCACTTGTTTAGGTTCCCTTCAACCACTATAGTCAAGATTCTAAAGTTTCAACACCACAAGGGTTCCTCATGTTCTTTAATAACCACATCCTTTTTTCCTGCCAGCAACGCTCAGTCTCTAACTCCTGGCAACCACTAACTTACCCTTCATTTCTAAAATTTTATCCTTTCAAAAATATTTTATAATTGGGGCTGAAGAAATGGTTCAGCAGTTAGGTGCTTGTCTGCAAAGCGTAAGAAACCAGCCTGGTTCAATTCCCCAGTGCCCATGTACAATCGGATACACAGTGGCACAAGTATCTGGAGTTTGTTTGCAGAGGCTGGAAGCCCAGGTGGGCTCATTCTCTCTCTCTACTTGCAAATACATAAATAAATAAAAGTATTTTAAGAATATTATATAATTGGAATCACATAACTTATAATTTTAAGTTTCTTCCGATTTGAACTACTGTGGTAAACACTATGATAATAGAAATTTGCCCTGTTTATCCCTCATTGATCCGGGACTCTTCCACTCCATCCCATGGACATAGAGACAGTGATAGTGACTCTCCCTGCCCCACTCAGTTCTGTCTCCCAAGCCGTCCTGGATGACACATGTCACATCATTGATCTTTAAGAAATATTTGTCCAAATTTAATGAGGGAGAGGGGAAAGGCCTTTAATAGGAATATTTCCTTCATCAAACATGCAATCTGTTTACATTTTTAAAAATTTATTTTATTAATGTTTTTAATTTTAATTTATTCTATTAATATATTTTATTTATTCATATGCAAGCAGAGAGAGAAAGAGAATGGGCATGTCAGGGCTTCCAGCTGCTGCAAACAAACTCCAGACGCATGTACCACTGTGTAGCTGGCTTTATGTGGGTACTGGGGAATCGAACCCAGGTTGTTAGGCTTTGCAGGCAGGCGCCTTAACCACTGAGCCATCTCTCCAGCCTTGTTATATTTTTATATGTGAGTAGGAAAGTATTTTCAAAATAAGTTTCTTCTATGAAAAGTGGTCAGTGAAGCCATGGTGTGGAGGCTGTTCTACAGCAGCCCAGTGAGGAGAGGGTCAAACTGATGTGACCTGGGGGCCCTAAGCACTCAGGAGAGGAGGAAAGAGCCACAGGAGAGAAGACAAGCTAGTCCTTGTGATGGCTTGTTCCTAAAAGCCTTGGAGGAAAGCCTGCAGCTGTTCAGAAACCCTCTGAAGAAACCGAATGTTTATTCAGAAGGTCCTGGATGTCTGTCAGGTGTTACTTACCATCCTAGGCACTGTGAATCCAGGAGTGTGCAAAGCAAGGACCCCTGCTGGCATGGTCTCTATTCTAGTGGGAGAGACAAGAGATGAGGGTTACAGAATCAAAGGAAAGCAAGAATACAGGAAGCCGCATGTGAGCAGTTTTAGTTTGCAGGGCCTGTGTTTAGTTGTCTTACTCTAGCCCAAGCACTTTGTACACTATATAAATTGAGTTTACTACTATTAGTTGAATTGGTCACAAAAATGTATGGAGACTGGCCGTGGCTGAGCAGTGGCTTTAGTGTGGGGAGATCTTTGTCATACTGCTTCTCCTGGTGCTGCAGCGGCAGGCCAGTGGGGAAGAGTGGGTGCCTTCTGAAGTGTGTTGTCTTTGTTCATCCAGCATGTATTTGCCAGTTGTTAGGAGTCCCTTCAAAAAGTGCTGCACCTGAGCAGACTGGACCTGCTGAGTGGCCATGTCCTTTGGTTTGCCACTGTTTTTACCCAGCTCAGCAGATATGTGGTCCTTTCTTAATGAAGTTTCTTTTGAAAATCTAGTTTCTGCTTTTTCACTCTTAAATGTTTTGATATATGAGGCATCTCTAACATACTATAGGGATAATCCAGAGCTCCTACCAATTTTTTTGGATGATGTTCAAATATTTTTTCTTCTTTAAAAATATTTTAATTATTTATTTGAGAGAGAGAGAGAATGGGCATGCCAGGGCCTCTAGTCACTGAAAACAAACTCCAGATGCATGCACCACTTTATGCATCTGGCTTTACATAGGTACTGGTGAACAAAACACTGGTCTTTAGGCTTGCAAAGCAAGCACCTTAACCATTGATCCATCTCTCCAACCCCTCAAATATCTTATCATAGCTTAGATATCAATTATAGTTTAAGGATTTTCTCCCAAAGTGAAAACTCAATTTTTCAGACTAAAACTAGGAACATGTGAAGTTTAGGTACTATTAAAAAGCATGCAAAAGGCTGGGCATGGTGGCACACGACTTTAATCCCAGCGCTCGGGAGGCAGAGGTAGGAGGATTGCTGTGAGTTCAAGGCCACCCTGAGAGTACATAGTGAATTCCAGGTCAGCCTGGGTCCGAGCGAGATCCTACCTCAAAAAAACCAAAAAAATTTAAAAAGAAGCATGTAAAAAGAGAAGTCAACTTGTAGTTGGACCATCTACTTATAGATGTACCTTCTTCCAGATGTTCTTATACTTGTAATTACTTTTGGCTACATAAACAATCTTTCCCCTCATTCTGGTCATTTTTATTAGTTAAAGGTGTAATTGCCACTGAAATATATGGTACACTGTATTCCAACAGCTAATAAAACACACCTATGACTCAGTGTTTAGATAATTGAATTTTTATTGCAACTCCTCCTCTAGTATGTTAAAAGCAAAAAAAAAAAAGAAGAAGAAGAAAAGAAAAGAAAAAAGAAAAATTAAACCAGTGCAGGTGATCCTACAAGCCCCTTCAAGGGTATGCCCTAAGTGACCTCAGGACTCCCCACTCGGCCCCATCTCTTAAAGGTTCTATCACCTTCCCAAAGGACTGCTCTGGAGATCAAGCCTTTAACACGTGGACATTTGGGAAGGGCACTTATCCTAACCATACCATAAACCCCAAGTTTCCTGAGGGGACATAGGAAAGTCACTTTGCTGTTTATCCATTGTCAGTTGTGCTTCTGTGAAGAGTACCAAGATTGGCCCGCATTTTGTGATGCTGGGAGGTATGGAGTCCAAGTGGTGCCTTGTAGATCCTTATGATGACAAATGTTTGTAGAGTCTAAGAGGATTTGATGAATCTTTGGGGGAATTTGTTTTGTCTTACCTAGAATCCCAGATCCATCCAAGAACATGACAACATGTATACTTACTACATTTTTATAAAATTACTTTTTACTATTATATTTTTTTGTGCCAAAGATTGACTCATTTGGTAAAGCTCTTGCTGTATGTGGTGGTTAGAGTGTAAATGTCCCCCTTAGACTCACGTGTTTGAGTACTTGGTCCCCAGTGCTATTTGGGAAATTTGTGGCACCTTAGGAGGTGGAGCCTTGCTGGAGGAAGTGGTCACTTGGGGTGGGCTTTGTGGTGCTCTAGTCCAGCCCTGCTTGGGGCTCTCTAGCTTGTCTTTTTCCTCCCTGCTGATGTGAAGATGTGACACTGGCTGTCTGTTCTGCCATGCTTTTTTATTATTTCCCCTAAAACTCTAAGCTGAAATAAACCTTTCCTTCCAGAAGATGCTTCTGGTGGAACAAGAAAGTAACTAGTACACTGCAAGTCTGGGAATGTGAGTTCAGATCCCAGTACCCACATGAAAGCTGGAATTGGTGCCACATGCCTGTAGTCCCAGTGCAGGGCAGTGGAGGCAGGAGGAACCTTATGACTTATAACTAGTTAGTCAAGCTGAGCTGGAGAGCTCTAGGTTCAGCATGAGGTCCTAGCTTGAAAAGTAATGTGGGAAGCAACTGAGGATCATACTTGATGTTGACTTTCTTTTTAAAATTCTTACTTATTTTTCCATGTGTATGGTAGGTAAGGGCATGCCAGGATCTCTTGCCATCATAAGCAAATGCCTGTCCAGCTTTACATGGGTAGCTGGAGAATTGAAACCTGGGCCAGCAGGCTTTGTAAGCAAGCACCTCTAACCACTAGCCATCCCCCTAACACCTCAGTGTTGGCTTTTGACCTCCACATACATGCACCTGTACACATAGAAACACACACACAAAATCTATGTGTAATGTGTCTGCATTACTATAAGCTAGCACTGCACAAATCACAGTGTTTATGTGAATCCTCTAGGGAGCTCACTAATGTGGAAATTCTAGGTCAGCAGGTTTGTGCTGGGGCCTCAGACTGTGCATGTCTACCCTGCTCCCAGACAGCATTGATGTTGCTGCAAAGTGGTCATGTGGTTTGTGTCATAATTCACCAATCTTTCCTTTGGGTGGACATTTTAGCTGGTTTTTTTTTTGGAGGGGGGGCGGGGAGTTCAAGGTAAGGTTTCACGCTAGCCCAGACTGACCTGGAATTTACTATCTAGTCTCAGGCTGGCCTTGAATTGATGGCAATCTTCTTTCCTCAACCTCCTGAGTGCTGGGATTAAAGGCATGCGCCACCATGCCCAGCAGAAAGAAAGGACCAGGGTGGGGGGGGGGATGTGTGTGCCAGGGCCTCTAGCTGCTGCAGATGAACTCCAGATGCATGTGTCACTTTGTGCATCTGAGTTTACATGAGTATTGGGGAATCAAATTTGGGTTGTTAGGCTTTGCAGGCAAGTGCCTTAATAACTGCTGAGCCATCTCTCCAGCCCCATTTTAACTATTTATTTTTTATTTGATTTTAAAAATAATTTTTAAAATTTTATTTTTATTTATTTATTATACCCAGAGGGAGAGAGAGAAAGGGCGTACCAGGTTCTCTAGCCATTGTAAACGAACTCCAGACACTTGTGCCACCATATACATCTGCCTTATGTGAGACCTGGAGGATTGAACCTGGGTCCTTAGTCTTCACAGGAAAGTACCTTAACCACTAAGCCATCTCTCCAGCCCTATTTTTTATTTTTAAGGAGAGAGAGAGAGAGAATGGGTGCACCAGGGCCTCCAGCCTTTGCAGTTGAACTCCAGACATCAGCACCACCTTGTGTGCATGTGTGCTTATCTGGCTTACCTGGGATCTGGATAGTTGAACATGGGTCCTTGGGCTTCACAGGCAAGTGCCTTAACCACTAAGCCATCTCTCCAGCCCCCATTTTAACTATTTTAAGTTTTCCCTTATTCTTATTTATTTATTAGAGACAGAGATAGGGAGAGAGAGTGAGAGAATGGGCACACAAGGGTCTCTAGCCACTGCAAATGAACTCCAGACGCATACACAACCGTGTGCATCTGGCTTACGTGTGGGACCTGGAGAATTGAACCTGCGTCCTTAAGCTTCGCAGGCAAGTGCCTTAACTGCTAAGCCATCTTCCCAGCCCTATTTTAACTATTTTTATAGTTCTTGCTGTTTTAATTTCTGTAAACATTCAGTTTGGGTTTTACTGTTCACTGGTACTGAAAAATGCTTTTCATGGAAGTTTTTCTTGATTGATGACAGGCCACAGACTTCAGTTTATAGCTTTTCATTAATTAAAACTGTTTGTATCTTATCACAATCCAGGAGTGGAGCTCCATTCTATGAGGTTGTTCAGGGACCCAAGCTCCTTCTCTGTTGTTGTCTCACCTATCTTGGGTAATGTCATCCCCTCCATATGGTTCAAAGTGACTCATCATGTTTCTGTATTTCAGTCAGCAGGGAAAAGCATAAAGGAAAAGGGGGAGTGCGCACCTGGGAATTGCAAGTAGGGATTTTGCTTGTTCTCATTGGCTAGCACTTAATCACTAGACCTAGGCTTCAGGGGAGTCTGGGAAATGTAGTCTCTTCTGGGAGGCCATGTTTCCAGCTAAAAATCTAGAGCTCTATTGAGAGGAAGGGGAAAACTGATAAAGGTAGAGATATAGTAATTTCTACTATAGTTCTCCTTGCCATAATACTTACAACTTCAAAAATGGAAAATAAAACCAATTCAAAGTAATGGGGAGTGGAAGTTGTGCATAGAGCTCAATTGTAAAACAACAAAAAAACCACCTTGTATTTGTGAGGCCCTAGTTAAATACCCAGCACTGTAAAAGAGAAAACAATGAGGGGCTGGAGAAATGCCTTAGAGGTTAAGGTGTTTGCCTGTGAAGCCTAAGAACCCTGGTTCAATTCCCCAGGACCCACATAAGCCAGATGCACAAGGGGGCACATGCGTCTGGAGTTCGTTTGCAGTGACTAGAGGCCTTGGTGCACTCATTCTTTCTTTCTACCTGCCTTTCTCTCTCTCTCTCTCAAATAAATTAATTAATTAAAATATTTAAAAAAGAGAAAACAATGAATTGGTAAACATATCCCCATATAAGTTGGTTTTTTTTTTTTTTTTTGTCTTTTGTGGGCATGTGAGTGTGGGTATGTGAGTGTGGGTGCATGTGTGCCGTGGTGTGCATATGGAGTCAGATGTGTGCACGTGAGGGTGGGTGCTTGTGTGCCATGGGGTACATAAGAAGGTCAGAGGACAACTCCAGGTATCTGTCCTTGCCTTCCATTTTGCGGCAGGATCTCTTGCTGTTCACCACTGTATACACCAGGCTTGCTAGCCTGGGAACTTCCAGGATTCTGTCTCCATTCCCATCATATAATAGGACGGCTGAGATCACTTTTTTTGTTTGTTTGTTTGTTTTTCGAGGTAGGGTCTCACTCTGGCTTAGGCTAACCTGGAATTCACTATGTAGTCTCAGGGTGGCCTCGAACTCTCTGCGATCCTCCTACCTCTGCCTCCCGAGTGCTGGGGAGAAATGCTTTTATGTGGATTCTGGGGATCCAACCTCAGATTGTCAGGCTTGCATGACAAGTGCTTTTACTTGAGTTAAAAAATAAAATAAAATAAGCCGGGCGTGGTGGCGCACGCCTTTAATCCCAGCACTTGAGTTAAAGAACATAAATTCCATAAAAAAACCAAAAAAAAAAAAAAAAAAAATAAAATAAAATAAAATAAAATAAAATAAAATAAAATATAAAATAAAATAAAAAAAATAAAATGAGCTCATTGATGAGCCTCTCCCCAGACCCAAAAATGTATTATTTAAAGAAAAGTTTTCTTTAAAATTGTCATAATTGTTATTTTATTTTATTTTATTTTATTTTATTTTATTTTATTTTATTTCAAGGTAGGGTCCCATTCTAGCCCAAGCTGACCTGGAATTCACTTTGTAGCCTGAGGGTGGCCTCAAATCAAGGTGATCCTCCTACCTTGGCCTCTCAAGTGCTGGGATTAAAGGCATGAGCCATTACACCCAGGCCCCCTTTTTTTCTCTTAGTGTGTCATGTATGTTTTTAATGTAACTTAAATTATTTTAATAGAAAATTTCAACATACCAAAAATGGGACATATCATAGCATGAACTTCTGTACCTTTTTCCAGCCAGTCTCCCTGGCCTTTACTTTTCCCCTTTCTGGATTTTGTGAAGCAGCTCTCATATCTACTGTTCCATCTATAGATATTTCTGAATTTATCTGCTAGAGGGCTTTCTAAAAACTAAACTTGCCGGGTGTGGTGGCGCACGCCTTTAATCCCAGCACTCGGGAGGCAGAGGTAGGAGGATCGCCGAGAGTTCGAGGCCACCCTGAGACTACATAGTTAATTCCAGGTCAGTCTGGACCAGAGTGAGACCCTACCTTGCAAAACCAAAATAAATAAATAAATAAATAAATAAATAAATAAATAAATAAATAAATAAAACTAAACTTTTAATTTTATAATAATTTTATATTCACATGCAATTATGAGAAATAATTCAGAGTGATTCTCTGTACCCTTTACTCAGTTCCCCTCAATGGTAGCTTCTTGCAAAACTGTAGTATGGTATTACAACAGGGATGTCGATGTGGCTATTGTCATGATGCCACATTCCTCCCTCCCGCCCCCATTTTTTAAGACAGTGTCTTTTTGTGTCTCTAGCCCAGGCTGGCCTTGAACTCACCATCCTCCTGCCTCAGCTTCCCATGTACTGAGATTATAAGCATGTCTGTCACTTGATAGACATTCAGCTCTCCCTTCTCCATAATTTGTGACATTCATTAATCTATTCTTTGTTTCTCTTATTTTGTCATTTCAAGAATTTTAGGATTTGTTCAGGCTGTAAACTTTTAGTATCAACTCTTCATAATACCCTCTAGATTCATCTAGTCATTGCTTGTAACAAGAACTCATTCCTGGCGCTGGAGAGATGGCTTAGCAGTTAAGGTTCTGGCATATGAAGCCTAAGGATCCTGGTTTTATTCTCCAGGTCCCACATAAGCCAGAAGCACAATGGGGGGGGAACGCATCTGGAGTTCGTTTGCAGTGGCTAGAGGCCCTGGCATGCCCATTCTCATTCTCCCTCCCTCTCTTTCCCTCTCTCTGTCTCAAATAAATAAATTAAATATTTTTTTAAAAAGAACACATTTCTAGGCTGGAGAGATGGCTTAGTGGTTAAGGCACTTGCCTTTGAAGCTAAGGACTCATGTTCGATTCCCCAGATCCCACATAAGCCAGATGTACATGGTGACACATGTATCTGGAGTTCATTTGCAGTGTCTAGAGGCCTTGGCGTGCCTGTTCTCTTCCTCTCTCTGTGTAATAAATAAAAAATAAAAATAAAATATTTTTTAAAAAAGATCTCATTCCTTTTTATTGCCACAGGGTGGCTATATCACTTTAAAATATCTTAAAAGCTGAACCCACTGTGGTGGTTTGATTCAGGTGTCCCCCATAAACTTAGGTGTTCTGAATGCTAGGTACCCAGCTGATGGAGATTTGGGAATTAATGCCTCCTAGAGGCAGTGTATTGTTGGGGGCAGGCTTATGGGTGTTATAGCCAGTTTCCCCTTGCCAGTGTTTGGCACACTCCTGTCGCTGTTGTTCATCTGATGTTGTCCAGGAGGTGATGTTCACCCTTTATACATGCCATCAGTTTTTCCTGCCATCATGGAGCTTCCCCTTAAGTCTGTAAGTCAAAATAAACCCTTTTTTCTCACAAGCTGCCCTTAGTTGGGTGATAACTGCCAGCAATGCAAACCTGACTGCAACAGTAAAGTTGGTATTGAAAGGAGAGTCATTGCTGCTAGAAACCTGACTGTGTGGCTTTAGCCTTTGGGAACTCTCTTGCAGGAGGAATGTGGATGAATATGAAATTGTGGCCTAAGAGATAGCTTGCAGTGCTGTCAGTACAGCTTGATGGACTATTCTGGTCAGAGTGGAAGACCTGAATATAGGAAGAACTAAGGACTGTGAGGTTTGGCTTATGAGGGTAAGAAAGAGCTTTGCCTGGACTGGGCCAGAAGTGATTTGTGTGAGAGGCTTGCTGTTATGCTCTTGTCCTGAGATTTTGTGCAGGGTTGCACTGTGTAGAAATGGACTGGTGTAAGTATAGGGTATGTGGTACAGAAGAAAAGGAAATCTTTGGGTGAAACTGTTGCCTATTCAGCTGCAATTGAGAGATTACAGCCATTAAGATTGGGCCAGCTGACTTGCATTGGGACAACAGAAAGAATGCAGTCTTTTTTTTTTTTTTTAATTTACACAAGCTTTATTAGGAAGGTCAATGGAATAGAGACCTACAACAACGTTCTAAAACAGTATCCTTAGCATGCCAGTTGTCCCAATACTTGTGGCCAGGCATTAAACTTGAAGCCTCACTTATTTGTGATGTGGATCTTTTGGAGGCTAGGAAATTCAACTTGGCTCTGAACAGGTCCTCAATCCCATGCTCATTATCCTGCAGCTTGGTGTAGATGGACATGATAACCTGGCCAGTTTGAACCCTGGCCACTGTGCCCCAAATCTTCCCAATAGCACCCCTCATGCCCATCTGGAGCTTAGAGTATCTTGAGATCAAAGATGTGGACACCCACCAGAAAACTATCTCCAAGGTCCCTTAGGGTAATCTGTTCAAGCAACAGGTTATGTCCACAATCAAGGAAGCTGCTATTCACAGCCATTGCACACTGGACCCCATAAGGAAAGAAACCAGTTGGCTTTATTGGCTGTAGAAGAATACCATCTTTTGAAGGAGCCTGGATGCGGAAGGAGTGTCCTGTTTTTCAGAGTCTGCTTTATTGCCCCCTGGATTAACAAATTGGCACCCCACCTGGTATTATGGAGCATGAGAAATGCAGGAAAGAGAGGGTCATTGAGTTTGTAACACAGTCTTGTGTTTTAGAAATGGCCATGGGCAGTGTGAAACAGGGATTGCCTGCATGGAGACCTGATGGAGCCGTGAGGATGGACTGTGGGTCGCAGTGGAGACCCAGTGGAGATTACAGGACCACGAGATGGCTGCTAAGGAAAGCTGCAGGCCCTGGATGAAGTTTTCCAGGACTGTGAGTAGCGTAGCTGGAGGGGCAGAATTGGAACTCCAGAGACCTGTTGCTGGTTAAGATTATTGGATTTAGAGATTTGTCACTGACTAGAGTTGGTGGACTTGGAGCTACAGAGTTTGATGTTTGCACTGATTGTTTTAAATCTTGTATTGGTTTAATATTTCTTTGCTATGCCCAAGGCCATTTTTTTTTTTTTTTTTGCGATGTGAGTGTTTATTCTGTGCCATTATGGTTTTTTTGTGTTTGGGGGTGTTGGTATTACAGCTCAGTTAAAAGACCTTGGACTATGAGGATGTTTGAACCTCATTAGGATTGATAAAAACTATTGGGGCTTTTAAAGTGAATAAAATAAAGTGGGACTGAATGCATTGTATTTTATATCATGCATGGTTATCGGTTTATGGGGACCAGGGCAGAATGTGGTGGTTTGATTCAGGTGTCCCCCATAAACTTAGATTTTCTGAATGCTAGGTGCCCAGTTGATAGAGATTTGGGAATTAACGCCTTTGGAGGCAGTGTATTGTTGGAGGCAGGCTTATGGGCATTATAGCCAGTTTCCCCTTGCCAATATTTGGCACACTCTCCTGTGCTGTTGCCCATCTGATGTTGGCCAGGAGGTGATGTCCACCCTCTGCTCATGTCATTGTTTTCCCCTGCCATCATGAAGCTTCCCCTTGAGCCTGGAAACCAAAATAAACCTTTTTTGTTTGTTTGTTTGTTTGTTTTTGTTTTTTTTGTTTTTTTTGTTTTGGTTTTTTGGGTTTTTTTTGAGGTAGGGTTTCACTCTGGTCCAGGCTGACCTGGAATTAACTATGTAGTCTCAGGGTGGCCTCGAACTCACAGCGATCCTCCTACCTCTGCCTCCCAAGTGCTGGGATTAAAGGCGTGCACCACCATACCCGGCCCAAAATAAACCTTTTTTTTCCCCACAAGCTGTGCTTGGTCTTGCTCTTGGGTGATTTTTGCCAGCAATGCGAACCTGACTGTAGCACCCACTTAATACTTCTCCCTTTCTTCTCTTTTTGTCTTCCCCTGTCCTCTTCCTAGCAATGCCAAGTGAGTATCACTTTGTGAAACCAAAAAGTGATTGTTCAAGGACCTCCCTGCAATGGTATACCAGAGCCCAGAACAAGATGAGAAGACCTAGCTTGTTATTCAAAGACATCCTTAAGTAAGTACAACCCCATGTCCCTGAAACCCTCCTCTCTGGATTAATAGTATAGAACAGGTAGAAACGTTCAATAAGAGCCTTAAAAATGGCTGATGCTAGAGAAACAAATTTGGTCAAAGGATCATATCAAGCCACGTGTGACTGATAATTCTGTGCATAGATGAAAGGGGTTGATACATTCAGCTGGATTTTATGTGAGCACAGTGTCCAGTAGTTAATAGTCTCTGTATCTGAACTTGGATCCCAAGAGAACAGCTTATGGTGCCCCTTTCTTCATATTGTTATATAACAAAAGAAGGCTTTCTTCCTTGGCTATTTTAAGTTAATCTAAGAAAGGTTAGCTAAATTTCCCTGAAGACACTTGAATACCATTAAATACTGAACACTTAAAGGGATGGCAGGTGTTTCCTCCAGTTCACCCTGATATCCTGATAGGTGGTAGAAGTAACAAAGAATGAACTTGGCAGGTTTCTTTGGTATCAGCCAGACCAACCTGAAAATTCTAAAGATGTCTAAAGTTAGAAAATCTTCAAACAGAAAAAATAAAATAGAAATACAAGCTGGACATAGTGGCACATGTCTGTAAAGGCAGCATTTGGTAAGTGGAGGCAGAAGGATCAGAAGTTTCAAGGCCATCCTCACAGCTAAATCACAAGTTCAAGGCCAGCCTGTACTACATAAGACCCTGTATCAAAAAAAATAATAATAAGAGAGAAAAAGAAGGGAGGGAAGGAAGGAGAGGGGAGAGCAGAGGACAGAGAGAGAGAGAGAGAAGAGAGAGTGAGGGAAGAAGAGAAAGAAGTAATATAATACCAAACATAAAATGTACTCAGTCTCCCAACTATATTGAATACTTTAAGAGATATGGAAGAAAAAAGACGAGGAAAGGAAATTTGTGAATAAAGATATGTCTCATTTGATCTCAATAAGGTAGTATTTACTAAGGTCTGTAGCATGTGTAGCACTGTGTTGGGTGCCTGCTTTATGGCCTCAAACCAGGCAGACCTCGGTCCTGTATGAGTATGATGTACAGGAGGCAGACCTGGGCCTGTCCGAGTGTGGTGTATTGGAGGTTTACTCACACTGGGAAGTACAGCACATTGAGACACGTGATATGCTTGCTAGAATTCCTTTTCAAATATTTCCTTTCATTAAAAATAATAACAAGAAGAGAAAGATATAGAGATGACTAATGGTTAAGGGAGGGGATATGATGGAGACCTTGAAATGGGGAGCCTGATGACTCAGGTGGGGTTTTTTGATTCCCCAATACCAACAAAAATTTTTAAAAAAAAAAAGTCAGATGCAAAAAAATAATAATAATAACAAAGTGGTGCATGTATCTGAAGTTCATTTGCAGTGGTAAGAGGCCCTGGCATGCCTATTCTTTCTTTGTCCCTTTTCTTTCTCCTTATAAATAAATAAAAATGTTAATTATCATCATCAGGCTTGGGCTGTAGCCCAGTTGCCAGCATGCTTGCCCAATCTTCAAGAAGCCCTGGGTTTAGTCCCTAGCACTTCATAAAACCGAGCAGGCTGGCACATACTATAATCCTATCTCTTGGGAGGTGGAAACAGGAGGATTGGGGTTTCAATGCCAGCCTGAGACCTGGCTACTGAAGAGATTGCTTAGTGGTTAAGGCATTTGCCTGCAAAGCCAAAGGATCCCAGTTCGATTTTCCAAGACCCACATAAGCCAGATGCACAAGGGGCAAATGCATCTGGAGTTTGTTTGCAGTGGCTGGAGACCCTGGAGCACCCATTCTCCCCCTCTCCCTGCCTCTTTTTCTCTCAAATAAATAAATAAATAAATAAATAAATATTTTTTTAAAAAAGAGAGAGCTGGGGAGATGGCTTAACAATTAAGACACTTACTTGCCTACATAACCTAAGAACACATGTTTGGATCTCTAGGTCCCATGTAAGCCAGACACAGTGTTGCACATGTTGCACATGCACATCTGGAGTTTGTCTGCAGTGGCTGAAGGCCCTGGTGTGCTCATTCCCTCTCTCTCAAATTTTAAAAAGACGGGGAAAAAGGGAAATCAAAATTAAACAATATCATGAACACTAAATATAAAGCACTGGGGTTAGAGAAAGGTCCCTTCTCTGTGACCATGTTTTTCAGTTCTTTGCTGAATGTGGACCAGAACTTGAGGCTTGAGAGCCATGGGTTTGGGGTTCTAATTCCGTGCAGAGCTCTCCCACAACAACAGTACAATCAAGTCCCAGGGAAGTGAAGACACATGACCAGGTTTTCATGGAAAGATGGTGAAATGAGAATTCAAACACTTTACATAATTTCAATTTTTTTAGTATTTTGCATCTACTGTGGACAATGTAGTATGCCAGGAGCTTTACTTTTAAAACTACCCCATCTTTGAAAACTGCATTTCTTCTCCCTAAAGATTATTTCTTATCTTGGTTTTATAAGAACATAGTTGTTTTTTTTTAAGTAATAGTTCTTAAATTGTGGTTTAAACATTTTTAAAAATTTATTTGCAAGCAGAAAAGGAAAGGGAAGCCGGGCGTGGTGGCTCACGCCTTAAAGGAGGCAGAGGTTTGCCGTGAGTTCGAAAGACTACATAGTGAATTCCAGGTCAGCCTGAACTAGAGTGAGACCCTACCTCGAAAAACCAAAAAAAAAAAAAAAAAAGGAAAGGGAGAATGGATATGCTAGGGCCTCTTGCCACTGTAAATGAACTCCAGCCACATGTGCTACTTTGTGCATATGGCTTTATGTGGGTACTGGGGAATTGAACCTGGGCTATCAGGCTTTGCAAGCAAGTGCCTTTAACCACAAAACCATCTCTCTAGCTCCTGGTTTAAGCATTTTTTTTTCTTTTAGTATTTTTATTTATTTATTTACAAGAAGAGAGAGATAGGAGATAGACAGACAGAGAGAATGGGCATGCTAGGGCCTCTAGCTGCTACAAATGAACTCCAGACCTCTTTGTGCATCTGGCTCTACACGGTTACGGGGGATCAAACCTGTCTTATTAGGCTTTGCAGGCAAGTGCCTTAACCACTGAGTCATCTCTTCAGCCCCGTTAAACATTTTTTTTTGTTTTGTTTTTTGAGGTAGAGTCTCATTCTAGCACAGGCTGACCTGGAGTTTACTATGTAGTCTCAGGGTGGCCTTGAACTCACAGCAATCCTCCTATCTCTGCCTCCCAAGCGCTGAGATTAAAGATGTGCACCACCACGCCCAGCTTCTATTAAACATTTTTTAACCTATAATTTATCAGTGTTACTGGAGCACTTATTAAAAATGATTTCTAGATCTAAAGGTAGATTTGTTACTTTGTCCAAACCTGCCCTTCCCTCCCTTCCTGTTTGTATAAGTGCATGTGTGAATCTATCAGATCTATACAAACTTCTTTTTGTTTTACTTAAGGGTAAGTGTTGATCTTTTTTTTTTTTTTTTTTTTTTTTTTTTTTTTTTTTTTTTTTTTTTTTTGGTTTTTTGAGGTAGGGTCTCACTTTGGCCCAGGCTGACCTGGAATTAACTATGTAGTCTCAGGGTGGCCTTGAACTCATGGCAATCCTCCTACCTCTGCCTCCTGAGTGCTGGGATTAAAGGCGTGCGCCACCACGCCCAGCTAATGTTGATCTTTCATTTTCATTTCATGGTAGAATAGTTATGAGTAGATTTTTTTCTTTTGTGGGTTTTGTTTTTTGTTTTGTTTTGTTTTGTTTTGTTTTGTTTTTTTTGGTTTTTCGAGGTAGGGTCTCACTCTGGTCCAGGCTGACCTGGAATTCACTATGTAGTCTCAAGGTGGCCTCGAACTCTCAGCAATCCTCCTACCTCTGCCTCCCAAGTGCTGGGATTAAAGGCGTGTGCCACCACGCCTGGCTTCTTTTGTGTTATTCTTTAAAGGACCAACAGAATTTTAAAGAAGCAAAAAGTTGAAACTAAGGTCCTATAGTTCAGTCCAAAACTATGCATTGTGATTTAGATTTTATTATTCAGATTTTCTTGCCCTTGCAGAACTGTTTTCCTCTATATTAGCTTATAACAAAGACAGTGATAAATGACCGATTTATCTTGTGTGTACCCTCCTTTCACCATGTGGTGACCGTAAAGATTGTACTTTTTTGTCACGTGACAGACAAGCTCCATTTGAATTAGGATTCTACTTATTTCACTTTTTTTTCTCTGGGTATCATGGACTGCATTATTATACCTGATTGGCTTTTTTTAGATGTATGCTGCTTGTGTTTGGAGTGTGGATCCTTTATATCCTCAAGCTAAATTACACCACTGAAGAATGTGACATGAAAAAAGTGCATTATGTGGACCCTGACCGCATAAAGGTGAGATATCTATGGGTATGATCTAAAGAAAACACTGCCAAGCCTACAGTTAAGCTGGAATATTATCTCTAATATGTTACAAAGAAATGCTAATGAAAGTTTGTTTTGCTTTGTTTTGTTTTTATTTGAGAGAGAATGGGCGTGCCAGGGCCTCCAGCCACTGCAAACAAACTCTAGACACATATGCCACCTTGTGCATCTGGCTTTCATGGGTCCTGGAGAATCAAACCGGGATCCTTTGGCTTTGTAGGCAAATGCCTTAACTGCTAAGCCACCTCTCAGCCTGGTAATGAAAGTTTGAAAGAGCACGCCAAAGCAGACACCTCCCCAACACACCAACTGTCCGTTTTCTTCTGCATTATTGTTCTTCATTTTCTATAACTAGACTGATAATGCATTTCACTTGATACATTCTGGGTCATTGACCCTGATGCTGCCACCATGTTCCTAAAACAGTCGATGGAAAAATTCCACTAATACCACTTGTCATTCTTGGACTTTAGCTTGTTTTAAAAATGTATTTATTTATTTACAAGTGAGAATATGGATACACCAGGGCCTCCTGCCACTGCAAACTCGAGACGCATGTGACACTTTGTACATTTGGCTTTACGAGGGCACTGGGAAATCAAACCTAGACTGTTCAGCCATCAGGCTTTGTAAGCAAGAGCCTTTAACCACTGAACCATCTCTCCAGCCCCAGATTTTAGGTTTTTGTTTATTTGTTTGTTTGTTTTTGTTTGAGTCTCACTCTAGTCCAGGTTGACCTGAAATTCACTATGTAGTCTCAGGGTGGCCTCAAACTCACAGCAATCCTCCTACCTCTGCCTCCCAAGTGCTGGGATTAAAGGCATGCACCACCATGCCCAGCTCCCAGATTTTAGGTTTTTTTTAAAGATTTTATTTTATTTTATTTATTTATTTATTTATTTATTTATTTATTTATTTATTTATTTATTTGAGACAGAGAGAGTGAGAATGAGTGTGCTAGGACCTCTAGCCACTGCAAATGAACTCCAGTTGCATAGCGCCATTATGTGCATCTGGCTTACGTGGGACCTGGAGAATCAAACTGGAGTCCTTAGGCTTCACAGGCATACTCCTTAACCGCTAAGCCATCTCTCCAGCCCCAGACTTTAGTTTTAATGTTAAGGAATTTTCATTTACACTTCTGTTTCTAAATTATCTAACATACACAAATTTCAAGGGCTGGGATGTTTGTTCAGTTGATAGAGTGCTTGCTTAATAGTCACAAAGCTCTGTGTTTGATTCCCCAGCACCATATAACCTGGGCATGGTGGTGCATACCTGTATGCCCAGCACATGGGAAGTTTCAGGCAGGAGGATCAGGAATGCAAGGTCCTCGTCAGCTACATAGTAAGTACAAGACCAGCCTGGGCTACATAAGACCTTGTCTCAAACAGCAAGAAAAACATGAACAACAAAGTTTTCACTGATGAGTGGTTAAATGAGTCAGTGTGTCCAGCCACTAACAGAAGGAGTGGTTTTAAATGAGGTGGTAGTGATGGTCTCTGCCATAGACAGATGCATAGCCTGTGGGGTCTGAATTTATCATTGTCCTGTGTCAGTCCAGCATCATGTCCATCTGTAGACGATGGCCTGCCTAGGAGTGTGTCTTGCCAAGCCCTCATCCACTTTAGTGAACCAGTAGAGCACTTGCCACCTGGCTTGTGCCAAGAACTGTGCTGCAGCTGCACTGGCTACATAGATGACTCTGCCAGCAATGGAGCATGTGATCCTCTCGTCCACAGCTGAGGGGCTGGATATGAAGAAACCAGCTGAAGGTCAGTCACCTCCGCTAGTGAGTGGTGGAGTCAGGCATAGCTCCTCCCCACTGTGCTCTGCCAAGCAGGAAGTATCCTTAGAGAAGTCAGAAGTTGGTAGAGCGGGTACAGAGAGGCAAGAACTTCAATTTTTTGTTTGTTTGTTTTAATATTTTATTTATGCGTAAGCAGAGAGAAACAGAATGCACACCAGGGCCTCCAGCTGCTGCAAATGAACTCCAGATGTGTATGCCACTTTGTACATCTGGCTTTATGTGGGTACTGGGCAATTGAACTCTGGTCATTAGGTTTTACAGGCAAGTACCTTAACCACTGAGCAATCTCTCCAACCCTGTTTTCTTTTTTAATTTTAACTTTTTTATTGACAACTTCCATAATTGTAGACAATATCCCATGGTAATTCCCTCCGTCCCCCCACTTTCCCCTTTAAAACTCTACTCTCCATCTGTAATAGACAGCTTCAGGTTCACTGAGATGAACTTCCAGGCCAGGCACAGTTATGGAGGAAGGGATATTATTTATTGAAGCTTACAGATCCAGGGGAAGTTCCATAATGGCAGAAGAAGCTGGCCTGCCTTCACAGGGCCAAGTAGAGAAAAGCCACCAGCCACACAGCACACAGCAAAGCTACAGCCAAAAGCCACAGCACACTTCAGGAACTCCCCCTAGGCACACTTTGCATATCCTTACAATGGAATCCTAAACCCACCATCACACCTTAATGCCCAGTGACATTGCATCTAGCAAGGTGGCTGCAGATGCAAACTATAATAAAACACTGAATATATTGGGGGCCATATATTCCAACTACCACACCATCATATCCCTTCCCCCTTTCAATCAATCTCTCATTTATTTTGATGTCATCATCTTTCCCTCCTATTATGATGGTCTTGTGTAGGTAATGTCAGGCACTGTGAGATCATGGATATCCAGGCCATTTTGTGTCTGGAGGAGCACGTTGTAAGGAGTCCTACCCTTCCTTTGGCTCTTACATTCTTTCTGCCACCTCTTCTGCAACGGACCCTGAGCCTTGGAAGGTGTGATAGAGATGTTTTATTGCTGAGCATTCCTCTGTCCCTTCTTCTCAGCACCATGGTGCCTTCTGAGTCATTCCAAGGTCACCATCATCTGAAAAGAAAAGCTTCCCTAACCAAAAATAAGAGTAGCATTAATATATGGGTATGAACATTAAGAGAAGTGCTTACTGGGCAGTTTGGTGAACATAGTATATACATTTAGCCAGACACCAGCAGATGTTACACCCCTAGGGCATCCTCGCCAGCATTTATGGTCATTTGTTTTCATGATGGTAGCCAATCTGACAGGAGTGAGATAGAATCTCAATGTAGGTTTAATCTGCATTTCCCTATTTCCCTAATGACTAGGGATGTAGAACATTTTTTAGGTGTTTATATGCCATCTGTATTTCTTCTTCTTCTTCTTCTTCTTTTTTTTTTTTTTTTTTTTTTTTTTTTTTTTTTGATTTTTCAAGATAGGATCTCACTCTAGCTCAGGCTGATCTGGAATTCACTCTGTATTCTCAGGATGGCCTCGAACTCTCAGCAATCCTCCTACCTCTACCTCCCAAGTGTTGGGATTAAAGGCATGTGCCACCATGCCTGGCTGTATTTCTTCTTTTGAGAACTCTCTACTTAGTTTCATGGCCCATATTTTTGAGTTGTTTGATTTCTTATTATTTAATTTTTTGAGTTGGTTTGTATATCCTGGATATTAATCCTCTGTTAGATGTATAGTTGGCAAAGATTTTCTCCTATTCTTTAGGTTGTCTCTTTGCTCTATTCACAATGTCCTTTGCTGTACAAAAGCTTTGTAATTTCATGAGGTCCCAATAGTTGATCCGTGGTTTTATTTCCTGAGCGATTGGAGTCATATTCAGAAAGTCTTTGCCAAGACCAATATGTTGAATGGTTTCCTCTACTTTTGCCTCTAGCAGTTTCAGATTTTCAGGTCTGTTATTAAGGTCTTTGATCCATTTGGGCTTAATTCTTGTACATGGAGAGAGATAAGGATCTATTTTCATCCTTCTATAGATACATATCTAATTTTCCCAGCACCATTTGCTGAAGAGGCTGTCTTTTCTCCAATGAGTATTTTTGGCATTTTTGTCAAAACCAGGTGGCTATAGCTACCTAGACTTACATCTGGGTCCTCTATTCTGTTCCATTGATCTACATGTCTGTTTTTGTGCCTGTATCATGCTGTTTTTGTTACTGTGGCTCTGTAATACAGGTTAAAATCAGCTATGGTGATAACACCAGCCTTATTTTCATTGCTCAAAATTGTTTTGGATATTCAAGGTTTTTTGTGCTTCCAAATGAATTTTTGGATTGTTTTTTCTATTTCTGTGAAGAATGCCACTGGAATTTTGATGGGGATTGCATTAAATGTGTAGATTGCTTTTGATAAGATTGCCATTTTCACAACATTGATTCTTCCAATCCAAGAACAAGGGATGTCTTTCCATTTCCTAGTGTCTTCTGCAATGTCTCGCTTGAGTTTTTTTTAAAGTTCTCATTGTAGAGATCCTTCTTCACTTCCTTGGTTAGGTTTATTCCAAGGTACTTTATTTTTCCAGATGCAATTGTGAATGGGAGTGATTCTCTGATTTCATCCTCTGTGTGTTTGTTGTTAGCATATAGGAAGGCTACTGATTTCTGTGTGTTTATTTTGTATCCTGCTACATGGCTATAGGTGTTTATCAGCTCTAACAGTTTGCTGGTAGAGTCTTTAGGGTCCTTTATGTATAGAGTCATATCATCTGCAAATAATGATAACTTGATCTCTTCCTTTCCAATTTGTATCCCTTTTATGAGTGTCTTTTACCTTATTGCTATGGCTAAGACTTCCAGTGCTATATTTAATAAAAAGTGGGGACAGTGGACACCTTTGTCTTGTTCCTGATTTTAGTGGAAAAGTTTCAAGTTTTTCTCTGTTTAGTATTATGCTGGCTGTAGGTTTGTCATAAGTAGCCTTTATTATGTTGAGGTATGTTCCTTCTATTGCCAGTCTCTGTAGGACTTTTATCATGAAGGGATGTTGGATTTTGTCAAATCATGTGATTTTTGTCCTTCAGTCCATTTATATATGTATTACATTTATCTATTTACGTATGTTGAACTATCCCTGCATCTCTGGGATAAAGCCTACTTGGTCGGGGTAAATGATCTTTCTGATATATTCTTGTATTCTGTTTGCCAATATTTTGTTGAGAATTTTTGCATCTATGTTCATGAGGAAGATTGGTCTATAATTATCCTTTTTTGTTCCATCTTTATCTGGTTTTGGGATCAGGATGATGCTGGATTCATAGAAGGAGTTTGGTAGGATTCCTTCCTCTTCTATTCTATGGAAAAGTTTATGAAGCATTGGTGTTAGTACTTCCATGAAGGTCCAGGAAAATTCAGCAGTGAATCCATCTGGGACTGGACTTTTTTTAGTTGGGAGATTTTTTTTTTTTTTTTTTTTTTTTTTTTTCAAGGTACGGTCTCACTTTAGCTCAGGCTGACCTGGAATTCACTATGTAGTCTCAGGGTGGCCTCGAACTCACAGCAATCCTCCTACCTCTGCCTCCCAAGTGCTGGGATTAAAGGCGTGCGCCACCACGCCTGGCTTAGTTGGGAGATTTTTTATAACTGCTTGGATCTCTATACTTTTTATAGGTCTATTTAAGTGATTAATCTCATCTTGATTTAATTTAGGTAGGTCATATAAATTAAGGAAATCATCCATTTCTTTTAGATTTTCAAACTTAGTGGAGTATATGTTCTTATAGTATGTCCCTGTGATTTTTTTTTTTATTTCTCTGGTATCTGTTGTGATGGTGCCTTTTTCATCTCTAATTTTATTAATCTATGTCTCTTCTCTCTTTAAGTCAGATTTGCTAAGGGTTTGTCAATCTTGTTTATCCTTTCAAAGAACCAACTCTTTGTTTCATTATTCTTTGGATTTTTTTTTTTTTTTTTTGGTTTCTGTTTCATTAATTTCTGCCCTAATCTTTATTATTTCTTCCCATCTACTGATTTTCGGTTTGCCTTGTTCTTCTTTCTCCAAGGCCTTAAGGTAAAGCATTGTTTACTTGTGACCTTTCTAATTTCTTAATATAGGCACGTAAAGCTATAAATTTCCCTCTTAGGACTGCCTTCATTGTGTCTCAAAGGTTTTGGTATGTTGTGTTCTCATTATCATTTGACTATGAATTTTTTATTTCCTTCTTGATTTCTTCATTGACCCATTCATCATTTAGTAGTGTATTGTTTAGTTTCCATGATTTTATGTATGGTCTATAGCTTTTCTTACTATTTTTTGGTTTTTTTTTCTTACTATTGATTTGTAGTTTGATCCCATTGTGATCAGATAGAGTGCAAGGAATTATTTCAGTTTTCCTGTATTTGTTAAGATTTGCTTTGTGTCCTAATATATGGTCTATTTTAGAGAATGTTCCATGTGCTGCTGAAAAGAATGTGTATTCTGCAGCATTTGGATGAAATGTCCTGTATATATATATCTGTTAGGTACATTTGTTCTATGACCTCATTTAATCCAGAAGCATCTCTGTTTTTTTTTTTTTTTTTTTTTTTTTTTTGGGATGACCTGTCACTTGTGAGAGTGGGGTGTTGAAGTCACCCACTACAAGTGTGTTTGGTGTTATCTGTGACCTTAGTTCTAATAGCGTTTGTTTGATGAAATTGGGAGCCCTCGTGTTAGGTGCATATATGTTTAGGATTGTAATGTCCTCATGTTGGAGTGTTCCTTTAATCAATATAAAGTGACCTTCTTTATCTTTCCTAAATGTTGGTCTGAAGTCTACCCTGTCAGATATTAGGATAGCAACCCGTGCTTATTTTCTAGGCCTGTTTACTTGAAACACCGTTTTCGAACCTTTCACCCTAATATAGTGTCTATCCTTTGTAGAAAGGTATGTTTCTTGGAGGCAACAAAGTGAAGGATCCTGCTTTTTAGCCCAGTCTGCAAACCTATGTCTTTTGGTTGGAGCATTGAGGCCATTGATATTAAGAGTTATTATTGAAGCCAGGCGTGGTGGCGCACACCTTTAATTCCAGCACTCTAGAGGCAGAGGTAGGAGGATCACTGAGAGTTTGAGGCCACCCTGAGACTACATAGTTAATTCCAGGTCAGCCTGGACCAGAGGTGAGACCCTACCTTGAAAAACCAAAAAAAAAAAAAAAAAAAGGTTTATTATTGAAAGGTGTGTATTTATTTTTGCCATTTTTCTTGTTTTGTACTTTTTCTGGTTTTACCTTTGCTCTCTTGTGTTAACTAATATTTGAGTATGGTTTCTTTTTTCCATGTTTCTTGTATGTGTGCTTTTCTTTTCTCTTCAGCATGGGGGATCCTTTCAAGTATTTTCTGTAGAGCTGGTTTTGTCTTCAAATATTCCTTTAGCCTGCTTTTGTTGTGGAATGTCCTTATTTGTCCCTCTATTTGAATGGATAGCTTTGCAGGATAAAGTAACCTTGGTTGACAGTTGTTATCATTCAGAACTTGGAATACATCATTCCAAGCCCTTCTGGCTTTTAAAGTTTGTGTTGAGTAATCTGCTGTGATTCTGATGGGCTTGCCTTTGTAGGTGACTTGATTTTTCTAGCTGCTTTCAATATATTTTCTTTGGTTTGTATGTTTGGTAGTTTAATTATAATATGGTGAGCAGAGTTTCTTTCCAGGTTTTATCTGTTTGGTGTTCTAAAGGCTTCCTGTATCTGCATTGACATCTCTTACCCAATTTGGGGGAGGTTTTCTTCTATGATTTTTTTTGAAATTGCCTACTATGCCTTTGGAGTGAAATTCTTCTCCTTCTACTATACCCTGAATTCTTAAGCTTGATCTTTTCATAGTGTCCCGGATATCTTGAAATTCCCATTCATACCTTCTTATTAGTTTGTCTTTCTCTTTGTTGGACTGTATTAGATCTGCTACCTGATCTTCTAGTTTAGATATTCTGTTCTCTCCTTCATCCATTCTACTGGTGAGATTTTCTACAGAGTTTTTTATTTCACTGACTGTGTTCTTCATTGCTAGTATTTCTGACTAGTTTTTCTTTATTATTTCTATTTCCTTATTTATGTCTTGGATTGACCTCATTATTTCATTAAATTGGTTTCCTGTGTCTTCTTTGATTCCTTTGATTTCCTCTTTGAGTTCTTTGAACATATTTATAATCATTCTTTTGAAATCTTTCTCAGGCATTTCCTGTAAATCACTCTCACTAAAAGTCATTTCTGATGGATTAATACTTTTTGGTGGATTTATATTGTCTTGTTTTTTTTATTTCTTGTATTATAATGTAGAGATTTTTGCATCTTGAATTAATTTAATGCTTTTCTAATTATCTGCAGTATTATTAGATGTATCAATCAATCTGTTATATATCTTCAGGGTAGGAGCTGAAGGTGCTAGGTGTGGCTCTTAAGACTCTCAGAGTAACCACAAAAGTGACCCTAGGTGTTGGGTTTGCCTGTTAAGGGAGTATTCAAGTAGGCTGAGTGGAACAAAATACAGGAAAATTCTAAAAATTTAACTAAACAATGTACACATTCAATGAGAAACAGCACAGAGTATTTATGCAAGAGTAGGTATTATGACAAACAGATCCTCTAACAAAGTTACAGTCTCTAAGGATGTGTGTTGCCCCACACCCTTAAATTCTGTCAACTGGGAGGCTGATATTTCTGGTCTGTAGAGGGTTCCAGGGTCAGCTGTGACCGAGTGAGACCCTTCCCCAACGAACGACAGAAGAGGAAACAAAGGCACTATACATCAGGAAGCAACAAATGACAAGCCCAAAATATAATTTATTTAAGAATGGCAAATCTGACTATCCATCAGATTTAACATATAATTTACCCTGACATGGAAGGTGCACTTGGCACTTCCTACTTAAGCCTATTTACCAGCCTTGTTTGGCAGGTACTGACCTGGTGCAATCTCAGTTACTTTTTGGGATGGCTTTGGTCTCAGCTATGCTGCAGGCTGCTTGGGTCCCTTTTTGCTGTGTTGTGGGTTCAGGTAGGCTGGCTGAGTCTGTGGGTCGCTGCTCTGATCACCTGTGCCAGGTGCTGTGTAGGTAGTTCCCTTCCCCAGGTCTCTGGTTCTTGCTGGTGCTTGTGCTGGCAGTGGGGGTGGGGAGGCTATGGATGATGGTTGAAGTTCTCCCACTGGTCCTCATGAGCCACTCTGCTGATCTCTGCCGTTCTCCCTTCCATGTTTCTTGAGTTTGCGAGGATGCCAGTGTGAGTACAAAATCCCCTCACCTGGCTTTTTCCTGAGGCCTAAACTGAGCCTGGTGTCTGTAGCCACATAGACCTGGTGCTGCCACTGCTGGAGCTGCTTCTGTGGGCTCTAGACTCTCTGGATCTCTCCTATTTCTCTGCTGCAATTGATAATTTATTATACGCCTCACTTTTTAGTAGAAGAGTGTATTTTTCTGGGTTTTCTTTTGCTGTTGTTGATGTTGTTTTGCTTTTTCTCCCCTAGGCTGCTTTGGCATGGTTCCTACACCACCATCTTAACCAGAAGTCCCTGTCTATGTTTTGAAATAGGGTCTCACTGTAGCCTAGGCTGACCTGGAACTCACTCGGTAGTTCCAGGCTGGCTTCAAACTCATATCCTCTGCCTCCTTGAGTGCTGGGATTAAAGGTGTGTGGCACCACACCTGGCCCAAGAACTTCAATTTTTTAAATAATAAATATGTAAGGAGCTAGTATTCTTTTTTAATTTTTTATTTTTAATTATTTATTTGAGAATGAGAAAGGAGAGAGAGGCAGATAGAGAAAGAATGGGTGTGCCAGGGCCCCCAGCCACTGCAAATGAACTCCAGACACATGCATTCTTTTCCCCCACCCCACCTCTTTTCTCTCTCTCAAATAGAGAATGGGAACACCAGGGCCTCCAGCCACTGCAGACAAACTCCAGATGCATGCCTCATCTTGTGCAATCAAACCTGGGTCTTTTGGCTTTGCAGACAAGCACCTTAATGGCTAAGCCATCTCCCCAGCCCAAGAACCTCAATTAAAAAAAAAAATTTATTTATATATTTTCAAGGCAAGAGAATGGGCACACCAGGGCCTCTTGCCTCTGCAAATGAGTTCTAGTCATGCACCACTTTGTGCCTCTGGCTTTACATGGGTACTGGGGAATTGAATCCAGGCCATCAGGCCTTGCAAACAAGCATCTTAACTACTGAGCCATCTTTCTGTACCCAAGAATTTCAATTTTTTTTTTTAAATTTGAGAGAGACAGAGAGAAAGAGAGAGAGAGAGAAGAGGCAGAGAATGGTCATGCCAGGGCCTCTCAGCCACTGTGTATGAATTCTAGATATGTGCGCCCCTTGTGCACACGTGCGACATTGCGTGTGACTTTTTGCGTCTGGCTAAACGTGGGACCTGGAGATTTGAACAAGCATTCCTAGGCTTTACAGGCAGGCACCTTAACTGCCAAGCCATCTCTCCAGCCCTCAATTTTTACTTAAATGCAAATATTATTACCACTTAGTAACAATGAAATTTTAGGCAAGTTAATGAATTACACCAGGTACAGTGGCTTACATACTGTAATCCCAGTACTCAGAGGTGGAGGCAAGTGGATTTCTGTAAGTTTGAGGCCAGCTTGAGCTACATGATGAGACCCTGGCTCAAACAAAAGCTATGAACTAGTTTGTGACAAGTCCCAATTTTTATCAGCTGGAAAATGTTGGTAGCAGCAGCTAGTGTCTTCATAAAAATTGAATAAGATGATATACACAAGGTTCCCTTTGTTGTTGGCCTTCCATTCACTTGTTTCTGCCCCAGTGTTTGAAGTACCTCAGATTTGTGGCAGTCCAGAGAGGGATAAACAAGTCAGTGAATAGCTTGGTCTCTGCAGACCTGCTGAGTTTTCCTTTCCCTGCTCTCCATCTATCCTCAGATGTTCCCTGCTTCCTTTCATAAGCATTTGCACATCTGCTTTGGTAAAGCCAGATGTGTCCAGTGTCCTATGCCTGAGTTTCCCTCTTGTCTCAATCTGCCTGTCCTTGCAAACATCCCTTGAATCCCTTTCAGTTTTAAATCCCTTCTCAGCTCTCTTGAACCAGGTTTTTTCAGACATCGTGTCTCTGTTTTCTCTCAAATGTTGCCCTCTTTCATGCCTCGTGCCCTTCTGCCTCAGGCATGTCCTGTGGTAGCAAAGAAGCGTTTATAAAAATTGAACCTGACGTGTTGCTTCTGCCCTTCATACTTGGTGTCTCTCCATTACCTTCAAGAACATACTAGACTCCTTAGTCTAGCTTATGAGATTCTTCATGACCCACCATCCAGCCCTGCCTGTGTCTGATGCACTGAAACCCTTGCAGAGCCTGCATTAAGTTCACTTGCTCACTCTCAACCCTTTACTTTCTTTCTAACAACTTTATTGAGATATAATTCACACATCATAAAATTCACTACTTGATGCAGCATATAATTTACTATTTTAGTGTATTTACAGAGCTGTGCAGTCATCACCATGATCTAAGTTTAGCATATTTTCATCATCCCAAAAAGCAGCTCTGAATCCATTAGCAGTCATTTCCTGTCCCTACCACCTCACTCCCCACCAAGTCCTAGGCAATACTAATCTATTTTCTGTCTCTCTGGATTTTTTCCTATTTTAGACATTCCATGTGAATGTAGTCCTATATTATGGTCTTTGTTCATTGCCCTCTTTCACTTAGCATATTCTCAGGGTTCATCTTCCATTTAAAAAAATAGCACTAGCCAGGCATGTTGGCACACACCTTTAATCCCAGCACTTGGGAGGCAGAGATAGGAGAATCACCATGAGTTCAAGGCCACCCTGAGACTACATAGTGAATTCCAGGTCAGTCTGGACTAGAGTGAGACCCTATCTCGAAAAACCAAAAAAAAAAAAAAAAAAAAAAAGAAATTGTACCAGAAGACTGAGGAGATGGCTTAGCAGTTAAGCTCTTGCCTGCGAAGCTTAAGGACCCAAGTTCAACTCCCCAGAACCTGTGTAAGCCAGATGCACATGGTGGCACAAGCACCTGGAGTTTGTTTGTAGTGGCTAGAGGCCCTGGCATGCCCATTAATTCTCTCTCTCATAAATAAATAAATAAATAAATAAATAAATAAATAAATAAATAAATGTTTTTTATAAAATAGCACTAAGGCTGGAGAGATGGCTTAGTGGTTAAGGCGCTTGCTGTGAAGCCTAAGGGCCCATGTTCAACTCTCCAGGTCCCACATAAGCCAGACACACAAGGTGGCACATGTGTTTGGAGTTCAATTGCAGTGGATGAAGACCCTGGCATGCCAATATTTTTTTCTCTCTCTCTTTCTCTCTCAAAAAAAAAAAAAAAAAAAAAAAAAAAAAAAGGTTGTAGAGATGGCTTAGCGGTTAAGTGCTTGCCTGTGAAGCCTAAAGACCCTGGTTCAAGGCTCAAGTCCTCAGTACCCACATAAGCCAGATGCACAAGGTGGCACATGCCTTTGGAGTTTGTTTGCAGTGGCTGGAGGCCCTGGTTTGCCTGTTCTCTCTCTCTTTCTGCCTCTTTCTCTCTGTGTCTGTCTCTCTCAAATAAGTAAATTAAAATAAATAATTTTTTAAAATAGCACTAGAGGTGAACTTGGTGACAAATACTTTTAATCCCAACATTCAGGAATCTGAGGCATGAAAAATCACAAACTTGAGGCCAGCTTGAGCTACATAGAAAGATACTGTTTCAGAACAACAAACAACAGGGATAGGAAGATAGCTCAGTTGGTAAAGTGTTCGCTTCATAAGCATGATAACCTGAGTTTGATCCCCAGAACCCACATAAAAACTCCAGGTATGGTAACACATACTTGTAATTCCAGCATTTAAGAAGAGAAGACAGGTGGATCCTTGGGCTCACTGGCCAGCCAGTCTAGCATATTTGGCAAAGTCCAGGCCACTGAGAGACCTTGCATCAAAAAAAAGGTGGACATTTTCCCTAAGAAACAATACTTGAGGTTGTCCTCTGGTCTTCACACATGCACATACGTGCACATTCCTAAAAATTTAAATGATATAGGAAGGAATAAAAGAAAAGATTCCTATATTTTTTGTGGGGCAAGAATAAATTTTTTTGTGGGAAGAACAAAGAGACTGTTTCATAAATCTAACACATGAAAGCCTGTGGTAGCCATGGTGGAACCAGAAGTGGTTTTTGTTCTACTACTTGAGACATCCATACATCTAGACAGTGTACCAAGATCCCACCACCTTCCCTTTTCCTCCTCTTCTGTCCTATTCCACTGAATCCCTTCTTATTTCCAACTAGTTCCTCTTCTATTGTGTTGTTTTTCTCCTTCCTACTATGCAGGTCTTGTGTAGTTAGCATCAGCCACTGTGAGGCTATAAATGTTAAGGTCACTTTGTCTAGAACACAGTATTGTAAGCACTCTTCCCCTACATTCTTTCTGCTACCTCCTCCACAGGGGTCTCTGAGCCTTGGAGGGTGTGACAGAGAGGAATAGACACCTTTTTAAAAGACAAGTTCCTGTTACATAGCACAGACTCCCTTGAACCCTTAATCTTCCTGTTTCAGTTTCCTGAGTGCTCAGATTATAGGCATATGCTACTATTCCTAGCAAGACATGTTTTAAAGTAGTTAACATTTTTTTTACCTTATCAAAAGACCCCATTTTCAGAAAGATCCTTGCATGGTGTCTCACTTCTTTCTGGTTTATATAGAAGTACAGGCCTGAGTGGGTATGGCTTAGCACTGAGGCTTTGGTGTAGAGGTGTAGCTAAATATGAGGTAGAAATGGGACAGTGAGCGATCTCAAAAGCCACGTTAAATGTCTCCTTAATTTTTTATCTGTTGCATACCATTGGCTGGGAACAGAAACTTATCTCTCACATCCTATTGCAGTCAGGTTTGCATTGCTGGTAGAAATCACCCAACTAAGAGCAACTTGTGGGGAAAAAAAGAGGTTTATTTTGGTTTACAGGCTCAAGGGGACGCTCCATGATGGCAGGGAAAATGATGGCATGAGCAGAAAGTGGACATCACTTCCTGGCCAACATCAGTAGGACAACCACAACAGGAGAGTGTGCTAAACACTGGCAAGGGGAAACTGACTATAATGCCCATAACCCCACCCCCAACAATACACTGCCTCCAAGAGGCATTAATTCCCAAATCTCCATCAGCTGGAAATCTAGCATTCAGAACACCTAAGTTTATGAGGGACACCTGAATCAAACCACCACACCTCCCCAGGATAGAACAAATGGCAGTGTGGCCCTGGTGTCCCACATGGTTGAGCTGTGAAATGCAACGTGAGCTCCAGGTTGTCCATGGAGGTCTGATTCTTATGTCCCAAAGCACAGGAACAAGTTGGTTTTGTTTTATGTGTTGTTGTTTTTTGTTTTGAGGTAGTATCTTGCTGTGTAGCCTAGGCTGGTCTTGAACTCATAATCCTACTGCTTCAGTCTCCTTAGTGCTGGAATTACAGGTGTATAACACCATGCCTGGCTTTTTTAGATGTGGACAAATGTGAATGATTGTGCATGCATATTCACAGAAGAGATTCTTAGAGCCAGGAGAAGGTGGTCCCTGTTAGTGTCATTGGTTACACCCAGCATATTGCAGTGTGGGTGACACCCTGCCTGCCCTGTTGGACCCTAGCAATGTTGGGGTGCACTGGGCCTGACCTGATTTCATGCTGCAGGAAAGGAAGAGAGCCACCAAAGTGTGGATTTGTATTTTCTATTTTAAAATGTCCCTTAATGGGCCACTTGTTAGCAAGACCAATTGTAGTCTCTGAAGGGATGCTTGAACACATTGAAAGTGTGTTTCAGTTGCAAATTACACTTCAAAGATATTTGAGGAGAGCTGGGCATATTGTGTCAATTCAGGCTTGGGCTGAGTGGTGGCAGCAATTTGAATTTGGCCCACTCTGTTCTAGAGAGCTGAAGACCACAGATCACCCTGGGGACAGCATTCCATGCACTGTAGTTAATTATGGCCCAATTTCCTCAGCGTCTCCCTCACAGCTTTCTTTCCAATGCCACAGACCTCTGCTTACAGTGGTTACAGGGAGCTGGGTTTGTCTCACTGAGCTATTCAGTGAGCCCAGGCACCAGCACTCCACACCATCTTTTCTGTCCGTGGTGCCGCTTCTTTTCTGCAGACCACCCTGAACTGTCATAGGAGAGAAACCTGAGGCCTCCACCCAAGCTCTAGTGCTTTGACTGCTTGATGCTATTAGTTAAATAGATCCCAAACGGTCCAGTGTTTATGTCTTCTGGTTGTATCTGTAGCATTTGGTGATGAAACCACACCATAAGATGTACTCCTTGGAAGCATCTACTGAGTTACACCACCATGGCCACAATTTAGTTTGGAGACATAACATCAACCAAGATAGTTCCCTGGAGCTGCTCTGTAGTTAGTTCTCAACCCAGGACCCAGGCAACCCAATGATGCACTAAGGTTTTAGTGTAATATTCTTTCTGGTTATTTAAATTGTCTGCTTTTAGTTGTGTTAAGGTTATATATAGATAACTTAAACTATGTCAAGAACTGTGCCTTTGCATGTGCCAGGCACTGGGCATATGCTTTGGGCATCACAGCAGTCGTGGGAGGAAGACACTAGTGTGCACTTAAAAATGTAGATATGAAAGTTTTGTACGGTAGCTGACACTGTAGATCCCAAACCTGAAGTTCTCCTCTGTCTTTAAATTTAAAAATCAATAAATGTTGTTGCTTACTAACATGTATGTCCCTTACCTGTATTTCTTTTCTTTTTTAAAATTTATTTCTATTTATTTGAGACTGACAGAGAGAGAGAGAATGGACACACCAGGGCCTCCAGCCACTGCAAACGAACTCCAGATGCATGCACTACCTTGTGCATCTGGCTTATGTGGGTCCTGGGGAATCGAGCCTTGAACCAGGGTCCTTAGGCTTCATAGGCAAGCGCTTAACTGCTACACCATCTCTCCATCCCCCTTACCTGTATTTCTGAGAAGCATGATCTTTAAAACTATGGAGTAGACATGGCAGTGAAGACTTTGCTGAGAAAATTACTTTGACTTTACTGCTCTTCAGCACATTTTCACCTTGTAGTTTTCCATGGCAAAATGCCACATCATTGACCATTGGAATTACAAGCTGTCTGTTTATTCTTCATTGTCAGTTGCCTGCAAGCTCAGCTTGGGAGACTTGGAAGAACTAAAGCCTTTATTTCCTTGCCTAGATTTGGGACAGACACCTTGTGTCTTGTAAGACTACTGTCCATTCTGGGCTGGGAAGCTGATTCAGGAGTTAGGAGTGCTTGCCACTTAAGCACGAGGGCCTCTCAGCTGTAAATCACCAAATTCAACCCCCCAGAACTTCCATAAGAAGCTGTGAATGTATGTGTTCTGTAACCCACGTCTGTAGGGGTGGCGGTGGGGGTGGCAGAAACCAGAGAGTCACTGGGGTTCACTGATGAACAGGAGCAGCTTTGGATTGAGGTAGACTCAAGGAAGTAAGTGTACGGAGCTGTAAGAGAAGAACGCTGTTCTCCTCTGGCTTCTACATGCACATCCATGGGGTATACAACACACACACATGCATCCTCCACAAACACCACACACTCAAATAGGGAGCTAGGGAGATGGCTCAGCAGTTAAAGGCACTTACTTACAAAGCCTTTGACCTCGGTTTAATTAACCAGCACCCACATAAAGCCAGATGCAAAGTGGCACACATATCTGTGATTCTGATGCACCTATAACAATGGGAGACAAAGCCAGGAGAGTCCAAAGCTTGTGGGCCACCTGGTCTAACAGTTTGCAGTCTGGCAGCTCATTTGCAGCAGTAAGAGACCCTGTCTCAAAGAAGGTGGAACACTGACACCTCAAAGAAGTCCTCTGACCTCCATATGCAGCACTATGGCACATGCACCTATAACCCCCACACACACAAATAAACATTTAAAAATGAATAAATAAAATTTTGAAAGGCCTGGGGCTGGCTGAAAGGAGCCAGCCCTCCTTCACTTCGCTGCTATGGCTTATAGCTTTGGAGCCATTTGCAGCAGAGCAGAGGGCCACCTCCCTGCTTCCTCTCATTACTCCAATTCCTTAATGTAGGCCACTCTTTCCTCAGCATTTTCTTGTGAGGTTCCAGCCCGTGGCGAGTAGAAAAGAGGCTGAGGTAGATTCTAGTAAGAAGTTATCCCAGTATGATCTGGGCGTTCTGAGCCCCGCATGCATCTTTAAAGGAGTTGAAACAAAGTGCATATAGACTGGTGGTGACTTTACACATCTCTAGTGCATTTAGCTTGCTTACTTGTTCACTCAAGATCAATTTCCTGCCACAGCTGTGAATCAGGCGCAGGAGGGACTACACAAAATGTGGTGGCACTCAGCCTTGTGCTCTGCTCACAGTCTAAAAGATTAAATTTGAAGCCTGAAATTGAGCTCTTTGCCAGGATGAGAATGGAATGAAATTTCACTCCTTTGCAAATGCAACTTCTGAAGAGAAGATTTGGCAGCTCCAGAGCTGTGCACACACTTCCAGCTTGCTCACAACCTTTCTTTCCAGTCAGAACTTGATTGGGAGGTTGTTCTGCAACTCTCGGCACTTTGCAGATGTTCCTCTCAACCCTAGATTCATAAAGCCAGTTGCTTAGGATGCATTTAAGCTCTAAAAATCGCTGTTCATGACTGTGAGGCCAGAAGTCTAGAGATGAATGAACACAGTAGGATAGCCCTTCTCTTGGACTCACCTGTGTCAATTTGGCATTCATGTCACACTAGGTGTGTAGCATTGCCTGCTGGCATACTGGGTCATGGTGAGCTCCTGTATTGAGGGGCACAGCACCACAGTAGGTTCTTTGCCTGGCTTTCTGACTGGTTCCTTAGGAAGATGCCAATTCATTTGCAAACCCTTATTGCCAGGTGTGGTGGTTTCTGTTTGCAGTGGTAGAGCGCTGTGTCATTACAGGAGCAAGAGCTGGGGAAGTGATCAACCCAGGCCCACACAGACCCCTTCTGGTTTTCCTGCCTTGAAACCACAACAGGAACTTGCCCATGACCACATCTCAAGGTGCCACAGAGGGTTTGAGGTTCTGAGAATATCGTTTCCCTTTTCTGAAATGGAGTCACATCTTCATAATGCACACAGTGTGCGCTTCACAGGCATGAATGACTTGTTTAGGCTATAATTTTTAATATTTTAAATAAGTGTTTCTCTCATAATGGGGTAGATGTGTTAGTTTATAAATATATTTTACAGGCTGAGGAGATGGTTCAGCAGTTAAAGGTGCTTGCTTGTTTGCAAAGCTTGCAGCCCACGTTCAGTAACCCAGTCCCTATGTAAAGCCTGATATACAAAGTGAAGCATCTGTGTGGAGTTCACTTACAGGTGCAAGAGGCCTGGATGTGTCCATTCCTATTCTCTCTCTCATAAATAAATAAATAATTTTAAATATATCTTATAAAGATCAGGTAAAAAATAACAAGGCTGAGAGGAAAAAACATAGTTGGAGTGACATTAAAACTCCACAATGGGGGCCAGGCGTGATGGCACATGCCTTTAATTCCAGCACTCAGGAGGCAGAGGTAGGAGGATTGCCGTGAGTTTGAGGCCACCCTGAGACTATACAGTGAATTCCAAGTCAGCCTGAGCTAGCCTGCCTTGAAAAACAAAACAAACTCACTCCACAATGAAGCCAGGCATGGTAACACACCCATTTACTCCCAGTACTCAGGAAGGTGAGGTAGGAGGACTGCAGAATGAGTTCTAGGTCAGGCTGGGCTAGAGTGAGACCCTGCCTCAAAAACTTCACAATGGTAAGAATCCTCTTAGTATGATAACGATAGAGTTCAAAAGCATGAAAAATTTCTTTAAAAAAAATCAATGTCCCAGGAAGTATAGGAACACATACACCCACATGCTGTCCTCGTGTGCTCTCCTCACGCGTGCTGTTCTCACGCGTGCTCTCCCCATGCATGCTCTCATGGAGCAATGTGTCAGACAGGGCCAGGGCTTATTAACATGGACATGGAGACAAAAAGCATGACAGTGAGGGAGCTGTGCCCCATGAGCAGTTCTCGGGCAGCATTTGCAGCACATTTTTCTGGGTTTGCGGCACTCATTTGAGGTCATGTATTTTGGCATGCAGCAGCTGTTCCTGCTAATACAAACCACTGTCCTGCTGTGCAAATGCACATGAAACCAGCAGTTTTTATGTTCCCTGTAACATTTGTATTAGTTACTTTGCTTGTGGCTGCAACAAAATACCTGACAGAAAGCAGCTTCAGGAAGGAAGGGTTTACCTTCCCTGACTTAGTTTGAGACTGTACAGCCTATCATGGGGGGGAAGACCTGAGAGCACCAGGTACATGAGGCAGCTGGTCACATATCTGCGGTCCGGAAGTAGAGAAATGAAAGCTAGTGCTGAGCTCCTTTTTGACAGTCCTGGACCCCAGCCCAGGGGATGGGCTGGCTCATATTTAGGGTGGGTCTTCCTGCCTCACTTAACCCAGTCTAGAAACTCCCTCACAGAAATGCCCAAAGCCTTGATTCTAGATCCTGTCAAGTTGACAACATTAACCATCACAACATTTAAAAGGCTATTTGTCTTCCTGACTTTGAGAAGCTCATTACTTGATAAGCATTTTTCTTACCCTGCTAGATGAAAACTTGAAATATGAAGCCTTTTTTATTTTATTTTTAAGTTTTTCTTTATTTATTTAAAAGCAGAGAAGGGGGGAGAGAGAAAGCTAGAGAAGAGGGGCTCACTAAGGACTCTTGCCACTGCAAATGTACTCCAGATGCATGTGCCACTTTGTGCATCTGATGAAGCATTTCTTTAATTGTGATTTTTTTGGGGGTTCAAGGTAGGGTGTCACTCTAGCCCAGGCTGACCTGGAATTCACTGTGTAGTCTCAGGGTGGCCTTGAACTCATGGTAATCCTCCTATCTCTGCCTCCCGAGTGCTGGGTTATTGTGGTTTTTAAAAAAGAAGAATGCATTAACAAACTTACCATGTTACCCTTGAGGGTAGTGAGGAATGCTGGGGACCACACAGCGGATTTTACACATCTTAGGCAAGCACTCCTCCATCAAGCTGCATCCCAGCCTTAACCGCTTTGAAATGCACATTTGGCAGTGCAAGATACACTCACACTGCTGTGAAATGTGCTCCAAAACTTTCTCATCTTGCAGAACTGAACTCTGTCCATTAAACAAGTCCCCTTCTCCTCTCCTTAGTCCTGGTCCCCTCCTCTCCACTTTGTGCTTTTATGAATCTGACTGCCTTAAACACTGCAGATAATTGAAGTCATAGTTTGTCTTTTTGCAGCTGGTTTATTTTACTTGGCATAATGTCCTTAAAAGTTGTCCATCTTGTAGCATGGGTTGCCAGACTTTCATAAAACATGCAATCTTGTGAATTCCAAGTCAGCCTGGGCCAAAGCGAGACCCTACCTCAAAAAAAAAAAAAATGCAATCTTAAACATTTTTTTAGATGTGGGGAATTGATACAGGGTTTCATTCTGTAACCCAGGCTGACCTTAAACTGATAGCTCTGGCTAACTTCAAGCTTTTCACCCCAATTTATTTGTACAGGTGGGAGGTAGGAGTCTCTCATGCTGTCCTTATAAACTCTTGCGCTTTCTTCCTTTACCATGTGATGCTGCCACATTTCTTCCTGTCTCTGAGCATGAACTAATCTTAAAAGGCAAATGTGTCCACCTTAAAGGGTGATAACAAGGGAGCTGCCTCAGACATCGCAGAAGAGTGTGTCATCAGTACAGGAGCATTTCTGATGGTGGAGAGATGTCTAAGCCCATCTCGGTGTTGTTCCATTCTAGAGAGCTCAGAGATATGCTCAGCAAGTGTTGCAGAGGGAATGTCGACCCAAGTTCGCGAAGACGGCAATGGCCCTGTTATTTGAGCAAAAGTACAGCATGGACTTGGTGCCATTCGTGCAGGAGGTCCCCAGAGCCAGCGAAGCTGAGAACAAGTACGACCCTCCTTTTGGATTCCGGAAGTTCTCCAGTAAAGTCCAGAGCCTGTTGGACATTCTGCCTGAGCATGACTTTCCGGAGCACTTAGGAGCCAAGCCCTGCAGGCGCTGTGTGGTTGTTGGGAATGGGGGACTGTTGCATGGACTAGAGCTGGGCCATGTCCTCAACCAGTTCGATGTAGTGATAAGGTACCTACTTTCAAAACCAACCTTTCTCCTCTAGAATTTGCTCTAGTGCTGTGGGTCAGGGTAGCTCTTGGGACAATGAGGGGCACTAGAATCTTTTCAGAGTCCTTGCCTCAAGGGACTTAATTGTCTGAGATACCTAAACATCAACCCAAAATGACCAAATGCCCCAAACTGTGTAGTACTAAACTTAAATTTGAAGAGTGTACTATGGACCATAGTTACTAGCAAAGCCTTCAAAGAGGAGATTTGAAAGGATGAGAGGGTCCAGTGAGCCAACAGAGGAGGAAGTCTGTGAGGAAGGGAGACAGGACACAATGGGAGAATGACAATGGGGGGACATCTGGCTTTGAGAGGTAACATTGGCCAAAATAGAAAGCCCACAGGGAATTAGAACCCACCACAGCAAGCAGTGGACAACTGTCTTAGATTCTTTTGGCTTAGCTGTTTAAAAATTGTTTTTCTAGGCTGTGGTTGGAGCTCACGGTAAGCATTTACTTACCATGCACGAGGCTCTGGGTTCAGTAGTTCAGTGCTTAGCACAGCAAAATTAATCAATTAGTTAATTAATTAATTGAAGATGTTTTCAATAGTAAAAGAAAAGATATTCATTATTAAAGATAGGAAAATATAAGAAAAAATATGCAAGAAAAAAAGTAGCATTCATAGAAGACCAACCATTTTCTCTTTTCCATGTCTGTTCTGGACATGTTCCTGAGTGCGCTTGTGCATCTGTGAGGAGTATCTGAGATCATTAAATACTCATAGAGGGCATTCTGACTTATTTAGTGCTTCTATTGCTAGATATGTGGAATGTTTTCATCTTCTTTTTATTGTGAAAATGCTTTTTATAGAATTATTCACATATCTCTGTCCAGCTCTGATTATGTCTTTAGGAAAGTTATTTAAAGTAGAGTCCTTGGTTCTAAGACATGGGACTCTTTTTCAGACCCTTGATAGACTACAGTAAATTTATTGTCTCCATCCTAGGAATGGTGAGAAATGGATCCTGATTCAGTCTATCTGGCAGAAGTACATGGAAGATGGGAGGGTAGGAATAGGGCCTGGGTTCAGAGGTGTCAGAATGACCATGTAAAGTTATCTGGGATGGCACACAAAAATTAGAAATAGTTATAGAAGAATAAATCTGTGAGGCATATTGATAAAGTTTGAAAACTAATGTCAAGAGACACAGAGATTTCTGGTCAGGGTGTCTGAGGTATTAGTGAACTGCTGTCAGAACTAGAGTAGTGAAGAAAAATCTCTAGTTAGTGAGGGACAATGGCAGAATTCATTTTACCCATTTTGATCCTAAAAATGTTCACATGTTCCCTTTGTAATTTGGGACAACTACCCTGTGCCTGTGTTTCCTCATCTATAAAATGGAAATAATGACAGCTTATCTGCTGCAGGGTTCCTGTGGAGGCAGAATGCAGTAACAGGTATAAATCACTTATAATGGTGGCAGGATTGTAGTAGAAGCTCAGTAAATTCCATAGCTACTTTTGGAGAGTGTGTAGGAAATAGACAGCTGCAGGGGGCTGGGAGGGGGGAGGAGGTAGAGGGAGACCTGGCATTTGAAAGAGCCAAGCAGAAGAAATAGGGAAGAACTGAGTTTGAAACAAAAAGGAAGTTGGAGGCCACTGAGAGCAGGAATGGTACACAGTGTGAGGTTCCACATGGCCCCAGGGCAGCAGGTGGCAGCATGTAACAGCTGCCAGTCCCTGGGTGCTTTCTGTTGCCTGTCATTGTCATAGAAAGCTTGTGTCATAGAAAAATACACTAAAAGTATTACAGGATCCAGGGTCCAATATGGTCCTAAAAACCACGAGGTTTGAAGGCCTCTAGACCCTTGTCTCTAGCCCTGTTTGAGCAGATAAAGGACCCACCTGTGTGCAGGTAGCACTTGGAGGAGGTAAAGCTATGACCCCCACACTCACAAAGCGGTGCAGGACTGGGCTTCGGGAGAGAAAAGGTGGAAAGCCAGTGTTCACAGCTTGTACCTTGAGATTTAGAGAGACAACTGGGAGAGGAGGTGGCATATGACACTTCAGAGAGGAGACAGGTGAGTTCTGGATGAGGAGTCCCATCTAGTGGGGGAACAGGGCTAGTATAGCTGGGAAGGTCCAGGGATGGCTGGTCCAAGCTTGGGCGTGAGGACTTAAAGCATAGGGACTGGGAAGAGGCCACTAGACACTGACACAGGAGAAGGGCGGCCTAGACCCAGCTTAGGGAAAAGTTGGTTAAGAAGCTTTTTTTTTTTTTTTCATTTTTTTCATAATGTGCATGTTTAAACCCATTCCAAATACACCAGAAATGAGGCAGGAATTGTACAAAGAATTCCCACTTACCCTTCTCCCAGATTCCCTGATTGATCACATTTTATCCCATTTTTTTCTGTCATTTTCCCTCTATTCAAATGTTCCTCAATTTACAAGGTAGCTTCCTCTTGGTAAACCAATTGGTCATAGTTAAAAAAAAGTATTGTCAAAAGTGCATTGAGGGGGCTGGAGAGATGACTTAGTGGATAAGTGCTTGCCTGTGAAGACTAAGGACTCCAGTTCAAGGTTCTATTCCCCAGGACCCATGTAAGCCAGATGTATAAGGTGGCACATGCATCTAGAGTTTGTTTGCAGTGGCTGGAGGCTGTGGTGCACCCATTCTCTCACTCTCTCACTCTCAAATAAATAAATATAAAATTTTTTAAAAATTTAAATGCATTGAGCCAGGCATGGTGGTGCACACCTTTAATCCCAGCACTTGGGAGGCAGAGGTAGGAGGATTGCCATGAGCTCAAGGCCTCCCTGAGACTACATAGTGAATTCCAGATCAGCCTGGACTACCTTGAAAAATCAAAAGAAAAAGAAAAGAAACAAAAAAGCATTAAACCCACCTAACCTATTCAGCATTCTAGCTGGGTCACAGCACAAGGTAGGGTGCCAGTCATTCCCCTCATAATCACATGAATGGCAGAAGTGTGACTGTTGCTCAACCTCATAACAAAATATGCCATGTCATTAGCCTGAGGGAAAAAATCAAAATCCAAAATTCAGAGTCTTTTTTTTTTTTTTGGTAGTTCAGTTTTTTTTCATGGAAACTTCAGTGAGATCCAGAAAATGCCCAAGATGTAATGTATTTGGATTGGCTTAAAATATCTGGACAGGTTGGAATTCTTTTTTATTTAAACTTTTTATTGATAGCTTCCATAGGTTTAGACAGTAAACCATGATAATTCTCTCCCCTACCTCCGTTCTCCCCCTCTCAAATCCACCCTCAATTGAATCCCTTCTTCTTTCCAATTAGTCTTTCTTATTACATTGATGTCATCATCTTTTCCTCCTATTGTGAAGATTTTGTGTAGGTAGTGTCACGTACTGTGAGGTCATGAATATCCAGGCCATTTTGTGTCTGGAAGACAGCGTTGTAAGCAGTCCTACCCTTCCTTTGGCTCTTCACCACATCTTCTGCAATAGACCCTGAGTCTTGAAGGGTGTGATAGAGATGCTTCTGTCCTGAACATCGCTGTCATTTCTTCTCAACATTTTGAGTGATTTTGAGTCACCCCAGTGGTCACTGCCATCTGAAAAGGGAAGTTTCTCTAACCAAAAGTGAGAGTAGCAGTAATAAATGGGTATAATAATAATAATATATAATACATATAATAATAAATGGGTATTTAGTATAAGGACTAAAAAGTGCTTACAGGGCAGTTTGGTGGGCATAATATATGCATTTAGCCAGACAACAGTATTCATTATTCCCATAGGACTCGTAACCTCCCCAGCCATAGGCTTTTGACTAGGTTTTCAGTACCAGACATGAATTCCCTCTTGTGGAGCAGGCCTCTAGCCCAATTCGAGAGTGGTTGGATTCCCCCATAATAAACATGCCACTATTGCACAGTTGGCACATTTGGCCTGGCTAGCCAAAAGATGGAATTCTTAAATTGATAGTCTAGGGTTAGATCTGGGTCTTCCATCATGAACTGAGGGCTGTGTTCATCCAGTACTCAGACAGGAGAGGAATGTGGGGGTCATCAAGGCTGCTAGTTGGGAGACTTACCCCAACTGCATCCTAATGCATAGCTATTGGGTTGCTGCATGCTGTGATATTTTTGACTGGCTTTGTCAGTGTATCTTTTTCCTTTTCGTTTGAATAGGTTAAACAATGCACCAGTTGAGGGATATTCCCAGGATGTTGGAAATAAAACTACTATAAGGATGACTTATCCAGAGGGTGCACCACTGTCTGATGTTGAATATTATGCCAATGACTTGTTTGTTGCTGTTTTATTTAAGAGTGTTGATTTCAACTGGCTTCAAGCAATGGTAAAAAACGAAACCCTGGTAAGCACTAGAAATTCAGCTGTCAAGTGGGCCCTAGAAAAAAGTGACAGAGTATCAAACTGTAATTGCACAATGTTATTTTTAAACACACTCAGTGGAATGCATATTGTTGTGCTGGCTTTCAAATGATAGCCACCTTTTCAGAAATCTTCACAGAATTCTTTGCTACAAATTGCTTTCGGAACCCGATTAATAATTAGCTTGTGTGGGCTGGTGAGATGGCTAAGCCGTTAAAAGCACTTGCTTGCAAAGCCTGCCAGCCCAGGTTCAAAAGCAAAATGCACCAAATGGTGCATGTGTCTGGAATTTGTTTGCAACAGCAGAAGGCTCTGGTATACCCATACATGCACACACATATACATTCTCTCTCTCTCTCTCTCTCTCTCTCTCTCTCTCTCTCTCTCTCTCTCTCACACACACACACACACACACACACACACACACACACATACCCACCCACTCAAATAAATAAATGATTTTTTTTTTTTTTTTGGTTTTTCGAAGAAGGGTCTCACTCTAGCCCAGGCTGACCTGGAATTCACTATGTATTCTCAGGGTGGCCTTGAATTCATGGCAATCTTCCTACCTCTGCCTCCTGAGTGCTGGGATTAAAGGCATGTGCCACCACGCCCGGCAAGAATATTTTTTGTGTGTTTTTGTTTTTTGGGTTTTTTTGTTTTGTTTTGGTTTTTGGTTTTTCAAGGTAGAGTCTCGCTCTAGCCCAGGCTGACCTGGAATTCACTATGTAGTCTCAGGGTGGCCTCAAACTCATGGCAATCCTCCTACCTCTGCCTCCCGAGTGCTAGGATTAAAAGTGTGTGACACCACGCCCAGCAATAAGAATATTTTTTAATTGGCTTGTGAAGACAGGTATGATGGCACATGCCTATAATCCCAACACTTAAGAGGTGGGAGCAGGAGGATCAGGAATTCAAGGCCATTCTCAGCTACATTGTATGTTTGAGGCCACCCTGGACTAAACGAGACCCTGCCTCAAAATAACAATTAGAACAATTAAAAGTAAACAAGAGAATTGTGATCATTACTTAAAGAAATAACAACTTTAAGACCACGATTTGTTTTACTGAGCTTGAGCAGCACTTTATTCTCAGGTGTGGATATGACTGACTTTTAGTTAGTTTCATAAGTGAGATTTGCTTGGATTAATGGAAACTATTGTTGAACATATTCAAAAGAATATATATATAACATCCCAAGTACATTCTCCAAAATGACTTAGTATTAGTCCTAGTGTTAGAATACATGCAAAGCGTTCCAGAGGAGATGGCTGTCTCTCATCTGGTCCTATTCCTGTTGGTGGTCTTCACAATAATGAATTACATTACTTTGTAGTTCCACCCATTATGTGGACATAAATTTCAGAGCTCAGTTATCAAGCTGATCACAAATAGCTGTCTGGCCAGGTGTGGTAGTGAACGCCTTTAATCCTAGCACTCAGGAGGCAGAGGTAGGAGGATTGCCATGAGTTTGAGGCCACCCTGAGAATACAGAGTGAATTCCAGGTCAGTCTGGGCTAGAGTGAGACCCTACCTTGAAAAACCAAAAAAAACAAACAAACAAAAACAAATACAAAATTATGAAAACATACTACCACTTGTCACATAACCTCTGTGTGATGGAGAACTTACACATCTCCAGAGCTTGATTCTGTGCAGGTTTTTGTGATCTTCTGGGTTTTCCGTGGCGTAGAAGTTCTAGTGGGAAAATGAGGCTCAGAAGTGACTTGCAGTCAGTCAGTTGCCAAGCAATTTTATGAACTAGGAAATAAAGTTAGCTGACAGAGGATGCAAGGTGAAGGACCTATCTGGCTTAATGCTCACGAGTTGAACTATTCGCTTGGCCTTCCCTGGGAAAATGATGGTCATAGATGGTTTAAAAACAACCCCCGAAAAAAAAAAAAAGTGGTTTCCTAACTCAAGCCTCTTTTCGCTGAGAAATTTGTTCCTCAAGCAAACAAGCTAGTCTTAGACTTCCCTTCGTGTCCAGTGCCACCTTTGTAAAGTAAATCTTCTGGGACGTTTGTGAGTTGGTTGAGGCACATGCATTTCCACGCATCCAAATGACCATGCTTCAGGATATGGGTTTTGCCTAACTCACAGTGACGGCTTCCTCCTCTCTGCTGATAGGATAACTTTATTAAATATTTCTAATGATCACTTGCTTGCTTGCTTTCCTTAGCCATTTTGGGTGCGACTCTTCTTCTGGAAACAGGTGGCAGAAAAAATCCCACTCCAGCCAAAACACTTCAGGATCTTGAATCCAGTTATTATCAAAGAAACTGCCTTTGACATTCTTCAGTACTCAGAACCTCAGTCAAGATTCTGGGGCCAAGATAAGGTATTTTTGTTAGCTGTTTCTATGGCTGAGGGGAGATGTGTTCAAATGTTGGATGTGCTCAGCTGTATACCCAGACGCATTTCCAGTGGTGAAACCTTGCCACAGATTAGACAACTCCATGTGCACTTATCATTCCACACTGTGGGGTCAGGGATCCTCAGGGGCTACTTAGCCTTCTCCCTCTAGACCTCTGCTCTTTAGTATAGTGGGCACTTAAAGTATTCTTAATCCAGGACCCCCATTTAATTGCACAGTGCTAAAAGGTACTTTGTTAGTCTGAAAAAAAGTTCTTTACATTTTAACTCTATGAGCTTTTCAGGTAAAAATTGGTAGTTATCAACATGTTATAGATGATGGTAAGAGAAGTCAATCTTCTAGAATAGCACCTTTCAGTTGTTGCTTGGGCCTCAGTCAGTTGATCAGAGTTAGGGAAGTTTCAGACTTCCCCAGGGGATTTTATGTTGCAGCCTCATTTGAGAGTCTGTACTCTAGGCTGCAGATTGAGTCATCTTCACCCTGTAATTAGCATGTGCTTCCAGGATGCGAGGGCAGAGATAACTTATTACTGGTGGCCTGATGATCTGAATAGCTAGATCTGTGTCTCTGAAACTTGTAAGACCTTCAGGGAAATCTCCATAAGCAGAATTTAACATACACATGACAGGAAACATGCCCAAAACACAAAGAGCTCTCACTAGATTCGGAAGACAGAATGAACCGGAAAGGAGGAACAATGGAATTAAGACTTAAAAATTAGACTGGGTGTGTTGGTTCACACCTTTAATTCCAGCCCTCAGGACACAGAGGTAAGGGGATTGCTGTGATTTCCAGGCCAGCCTGGGACTACATAGTGAATTCTAGGTCAGCCTGGGTTAGAGATCCTAATTGAAAGAGGGGGGGAAAAAAAAAGAAAAAGAAAAAGAAAAAAACTTTAAAATTAGACATTTGACAACAGAAGAAATTAAAATAACCAAAAAGAAAAAAGAAAATATTCACTGTCACCAGTAATTAAATACCAAAGTAGAACCACAGTGACTTTTTTACCCACTTTTTAATGTTTTTTTTTTTTTTTGAGAGAGAGAGACACAGAGAGAGAGAGGGAGAGGAAGACAGAGATAGGCATGCCAGCAGCCTCTGAGCTACTGAGAATGAAATCCAGATGCATGTGCCCCCTTGTGGTCAAGTGCGTCATTGCGCCCTTGCATCACTTTGCATCTGGCTACACGTGAGACCTGGAGATTGGAACCGGCGTTTCCTAGTCTTGGCAGGCAGGCGCCTTAACTGCTAAGCCATCTCTCCAGCCCGTATGGTTTTGGTTTTTGAGACGGGTTCTCACTGTGGAGCCCTGGTTGGCCTGGTAGTCTCTGTGTAGACCAGACCAGCCCTGAACTTTCAGTTATCCTCATGCCTCTGCCTCCCCAGTGAGTACTCAGGGTGACACAGAAGGATTTCAAAATCAAGGCCAGAGTGAGAACCTGTCTCAAAAGGAATGAATAGTCTTTAACCCAACACATAGGCCCTTCTGGCAAGAAGGAAATGTGACCTCAGGAGGCATTTTGTACAAGTGACAATTTGGGGAGCTTCTTGTCATTTCTGAGCTCCCTTCATATATTAACTCCATGAACTGTTGATTTTACATACTTTTTTTTTTTTTTTTTTTTTTTTTTTTTTTTTTTTTTTTTTTTTGTTTTGCGAGGTAGGGTCTCACTCTGGTCCAGGCTGACCTAGAATTCACTATGTAGTCTCAGGGTGGCCTTGAACTCTCGGCGATCCTCCTACCTCTGCCTCCCGAGTGCTGGGATTAAAGGCGTGCGCCACCACGCCCGGCGTGATTTTACATACTTTGCCCAAACATTGATTGTGGATCCCCTGTGTACAAGGTGCTCTACGACTTGCTGGAGGAAACAAAACAGTGCCTCGCAGCTCTGCAAAATGGCATAGTAAAGCTTCGTTGACATTCACTTCTCCTGGCTTCTGTTTCAACATTCAGGATGGCCCTGGGGTTCCTTTGTAACCAGTGAGGGTGCTATTGAGAGGCAGAGGTAGTACACCACAAAGCAGAAAGATATTTAATGACTGGTGGGGTCCATGGAGGTTCCCTGAGCCACCTGAATCTATAAGCTCACGAGGGAGCATGAGTCATCCAATTTAGAGAAAGAGAAAATTTTATGGAAGCTACAGGCTCAAATAAGATGAGTGAAAAGGTGGTATATTTATATGTCAAAAACTACAAAAAAATATATTTCAGGTTGAACATCCCTAATCTGAAGATACAAAATCCAAAACTCTTTGAGCATTAACAATATATCACAAGTGGAAAGTTCCACACCTGACCTCATATGATGGGCCACAATCAAAACACAGGTGCATTAATAATGTTGATCAAATTACAAGGTTTACAAAGCATATATGAAAGAAGAATACCATGTTAAGACTTGGCTCTATTCCAAATGTATCTGAAAGTCTTGGAGTCCCAAGTACTTCAGATAAGCCAGGCTGAACTTGTGAATAATCAGCAGTAGTTTTCAGGGAAGACAGCCAAAGGCTATTTGTATTTTTTCTGTGCTGTGTGCTGTGCTGTGTGCTGTGCTATCTATACCCAAGACCGGGTTACACATCCAGAAGTCACAGTGCCAGAGTTGCACACCCCAGAAGGCATGTCAAGATGCCACAGGTAGAAGGAATGCTGGCATAGTAAGAATCCAAAACCAAGCCGGGCGTGGTGGCACACGCCTTTAATCCCAGCACTTGGGAGGCAGAGGTAGGAGGATCGCTGTGAGTTCCAGGCCACCCTGAGACGACATAGTGAATTCCAGGTCAGCCTGAGCTAGAGTGAGACCCTACCTCGAAAAAAAACCAAAAGAAAAAAACAAAAAATCCAAAACCAGGTGGACATTGGGCCTACTAGGTCAGAGTCAGTAGGATCTTTTTTAAAAGGAGCAACTATAGCTAGGTAGGGAGGCATATGCATGTAAGCCAGCATTGGGGAGATTGAGGCAGGGGGATCAGGGAATTGAAGCTAGCCTGAGCTATATGGCAAACCCTGTCTGAAAAAAAGCAAGCAGACAAACTAATTAATTTTAAAAAATAAATTTAAGTCACAGCCCAGGAGATAGTTGAAAAGCATGAGGACCTGAGTTCAATCCCTAGAACCCACATAAAATGCAAGTTGTGTGGTGCATACTTGTAATCCCAGCACTGGGGAGGTGGGGGAGGCACATCCCTGGGAGTCACTAGACAGCCAGTCTAGCCTAATTGGCGAGCTTCATGCCAATGGGAGCCCTTGTCTCAAAAAGATAGCATTCCTGAGGTTGTCCTCTGGCCTCCACACACACGTGTATGCACACACACATAAAAAATAAAATTAAAATATCAAAAAGGAACAAACACTAAAGTCCACAATTTATACTTGTCCAATCAGGGTGGGGAAAAAAACTGACTGGAGAGATGGCTTAGTGATTAAGGTGCTTGCCTGCAAAGCCTAAGGACCTCAGTTTGATTCCCTAACACCCACATAAGCCAGATGCACAAGGTGACACACTCATCTGGAGTTCATTTGCAGCAGCTGGAAGCCCTGGCATGCCCATTCTCTCCCCACCCCCACCTCTTTCCCTCTCATAAATAATTTTTTTTAAAAAACTGGTTTAGCAGTTGTATAACTGAAAATTTTCTGGAAGTGTTGGGTGGCTAGAAAAGCAAATGGTGGCCTTGAAGTGGGACATAGCCTCAGGATGGATGTTAGAGAACTGAGGACTCTCCACTCTTAGGGAAGACACATCTCATAGGAGAGATGGGCTTTGAAGCCATGTCCTGGGAAGGACCGGGGAAGGCCCTATTTCTGAGGAGCAGACATCATAGACCTTTGTCATACATGAAAGGATATAAGCATGCTTTGTGTTTCTGTACATCACGAAGAGGTTTAGAGGGAAGAAGCTTTAGAAAGAACACCTTTTACTTATTTTTTTATTTTTTTTATTTTTGGTTTTTCAAGGTAAGGTCTCACTGTAGCCCAGGCTCACCTGATTTCACTGTAGTCTCAGGGTGGCCTCGAATTCATGGTGATCCTCCTGCCTGTGTCTCCGAGTACTGGGATTAAAGGTGTGTGCCACCATGCCTGGCTCAGAACACCTTTTAACCTGATACCTGAAGACCTGTTAGACAACCTTCTGAGGGAATATGAAAAGTGCTCGTATCACAAATCATGGTCTTGGTCTGCTTGGGGTTTGTTTTTTGAGATGGTCTCACTCTGCAGCCCAGGCTGGCCTCAAACTCATGGCAGGCCCCCTGACTTGAACGGAGAGTGAGACTTAAAAATTCTGTGATAAGTTTCTGTGATATATGAAGTCCCAGCCCCAGTGCAGCTTGAATGATTGTATAGGACATGCAGTTACCTACACAGCACTGAATTGCACTGCAACTTTTTGTTTAAATCTTGGTGTGGTTGTTTTTCAGAATATACCCACGATTGGTGTCATTGCCATTGTCTTAGCCACACATCTGTGTGATGAAGTCAGCTTGGCAGGATTCGGATATGACCTCAGTCAACCCAGAACACCGTTGCACTACTTTGACAATCAGTGCATGAGCGCCATGAACTGGCAGGTCATGCACAATGTGACCACAGAGACCAAGTTCCTTCTGAAGCTAATCAAAGAGGGCGTGGTAAAGGACCTCAGTGGGGGCATCCATTGTGAATTCTGAGCACAGCAAAGCTCACTTGGGAATGTAGCTGAGGCTCCAGGACTGTTCTAAGCAGCTTTCTGGTGCATTTCAGATGGAAGACACTTTGAAATACAGCTGGTGTTTTTAACTTTTCACTTGAAAACAAAAAAAAAGTTTAGCCTTCCCACTTTTTCCTATTTATTTGAAGTCAGTGTTTGTTTTTGCACATTTTATAAGGTAAGAAAGGAATGGGAAAGACTTTTCAAAGAGAATCATATGAAAATGGTGTTTTATTGTATTTTAAGAGAGTAATTTAATGTGTAAAGACTCTGCCATCAAATAGCAGGTGATGGGGTGGAAAGAGACGGGGTTCTACTCCCTGGGTGGTGACCTGGTGCCTGCTTCTGCTTCTGCTGCTGTTGGTGGCAGGTGCTTCCTGGACACTGAGCTCCATCTAAAGTGCTGGCAGCCCTACAAGACCTGGGCCAGCTGAACAAATTCGTGGTCCTTTTCTATTGGTCTGCCCTATGCCAGAAGCCTGGAAGGAATCTGTCCTGGAGATTGCTGGTAGGGGGCGGGGCGGAGACACAGAAGGCACATGTCCACTGAGAACTTTGAAGCTGCCCTGGGCTACAGAAGTCAGTCTTCCCAGCAGGACAGTTTTTGAACTTCTTGAGACTTTGTGTTTTTGTTGTTTGTCTGTTTGGTCTTTTTTTTTTTTTTTTTTTTTTTTTTTTTGCAACCTTGTCAAAGCACCTAACTCTTTTTTAAGATGTTCTGCTGTCTGTCTGAGGTAACTTACCAAAACGACAAAACCACCATTATCCAGGGTTACTGAGGAATGAAGCCTTTCCAGGAACAATCACATTTTCTGAAACACTAAAATGAAATCCTCCCACTGTTATAAATTAACTTATTTTAAAAAAAAAAAAAAAAAAAGATTTGTGAATGCCAACATGACAAAAATGTGAAGCAGGCAATATGCTGTTCAAAAAGAAAAGGATAGACAGAAATGAAATAAAGAATAAAATCTGCCAGATATGGTGGTGCACGCCTTTTATCCCAGCACTCAGGAGGCCAAGGTAGGATCACCATGTGTTTGAGGCCACCCTGAGATTATGAATTTCAGGTCAGCCTGGCCTAGAATGAGACCAAACCTCCAAAAAAAAAAAAAAAAAAAAAAGGAATAAAATTTTTTGAAGAACCCAGTGGTCTAATTGATTTGACATTCATTCATTCACTTTAGGAAACTAAATCTCTAGTTCTGTGCTGAGTGGTGCCTTTGCTGTGAATGTGTAGTGAGAGACAGAGTTGGGGTGCCGTATTCTGCAAGCTGCTTGGTAAAAACCAGGGAGCCCTCTTAAGATGTGGGAGGTGGGATGTGTCTGTTACCTCTTCTCCAGGCTCAGCTTCTCTCTTCTTGTGGCCTGGTCTCTAGTGTCAGAAAGTCTGCACCCTTTTTTCTGCTTCCTGCCCATCTCTGCTGTGCCTTTTGTTCTCCAGCCCTGTCACTGCCTATGCCTCCCTCTGTTCTCATTCTCCCCACTGCCCTCCACCTCCAGGGAAGCTTGTGCCCAGGACATCTTAACATATGCTTCCTTCACATGGGTAGGTGGGGCAGGTCATGGCATTTGACAAGAGTCCCAACCACCTTCAAGCTTAAGGCACCACCTCAGGCTGATCTTAAGTCTTTTCATGCATATATGTGGATTTTGGATTCTACTCTGTAACATACCATTTGTTTGAAAGGTTAGAAGCTGTTTCAAAAATTGTCACTTGGTGTCTGACTTCATTTTGAAAACACCCAGGAAAATGGAGCATATTTTCTGTGGGGCTCAGATAAGCAGGAGGTGACACCACACACCAGTCCAGTGGCTAAAGAAGCGTATATAAATACACACACACAGTTACCTTAGGAATAGCTTTCTAGGCACACACACACACATGTACACACACCTCTGTACATACATGGAATCACTGGATGACTTTTTGGTATGTTAGTTTTTCCTAAAGAGTACACTATCCAGGAACCTGCACTGGCCTTGGAAAAATGCTTTAGGGCCTGGGATGAGTGACTCATATTTGGAGACAAAAATGAACTGGGATCTTATAAAACAATGTCATGTATTCTCGGTAAGCCGCTGCTTTCTTCAGTGCTCCTTTAGAGAAAATAGAAGACAATGTCTAATTCCCTAGGCAAATTGGGTTTGCCAGGCCATGTGTGTGTGTGTGTGTGTGTGTGTGTGTGTGTGTGTTTTGCTTGAATGTATGTATATGTGTTGGTACGTGTATAGATGCAGTGTGTGGGTGCATGCATATAGAGGTTGACATCTGGGATCTTCCACAGTCAACTCTCCACTTTAAATTTTTGAGACAAGGTCTCTCATTGAATCTAGAGCTTACTGATTTGGGTAGAGATTGAGCCCCAGCAATTCCCCAATGTTAAGATTACAGACAGCTGCTGTCATGTCCAGCATTTTATGTAAGTTCTAGGGGTCCAAATACAGGTCTTCATGCTTGCACAGCAAGCACTTTACCCACTGAACTAGCTTCCTAGCCAAACACCAGTCTTTACGACTGGACAACTTTTATTGAATGAGGGCTCCTGTGGTCACCAGTGGTTTGAAGGCAGATGTGGCCATTTAACAACAGCATCAAGCAATAATCAGTCCATAGTCTAAGTCACTAAAAGGTTTTTTTTAAACCAAGGATAATTTTGATTTGGCTACATTACAGCATGGATCCCTCACAAGATATCCAGGTCATTATAGAATTCATCTTTGACATTTCCCAGGAGAACCCTTTAGGCCAGTGTGTTAGTTACTTTTCTCATTTCTGAGACAAAATACCTGACAAAAGCAACTTGAGGAAGGAGGGGTTTATTTTGGCTCATGATTTAAGGGTACAGTCTGTCGTGGGAAAGGCATGACAGCAGTAGCTTTGGGCAGCTGGTCAGGAAGCAGGGACAGATGAATGCTGGTGCTCAGCTTAGCTGCTTTCTCATTTTCATTCCACCCAGAACTCCCTCCCCATGGAATGGTACTGCCCACATTTAGAGTAGATCTTCCCCCCTCAATTAACCCAATCTAGAAATTCCCTCTTAAGTATGCCTGTGATGTTGTCTCCTGAGTGTTTTTACACAGCATGGATTTGTGTTCATGAAACCACGTACTTAACATTACCTGCAACTTGCACTCAATGGAAGACTGAGCTAAATTGGGACGGGTTAAACATATATGCATAAATGTTGTTGACTAAAAATTAGTGTTCTCCAAAATGAAAGTGTGGTCTTGATACTCTAACCCCCATTACCTGAATGATAGGAATTTCCCAACTCCAAATACTAAGTTACAATTCATTCAGCAAAGAGGAAATACATCCATATTAGCAGGATGGGATTCAGCTACCAAACAATGCACTCTTACTTTGCTAAGCAACAGATTTTAGGGCTGGTGCTGTAGACAGTTGGTAGAGGGCTTGTCTAGCATATAGCCTAGAGTTTGATCCCCAGCACTTCATAAAACATATGGTGACACGTGTCTGTAATCCCAGCACTCGGGAAGTGGAGGCAGGAGGATCAGAAGTTTAAGGTCATATTCAGTTACACAGCCAGTTTGTGGCCTTAGTTACATGAGGCCTTGTCTGTATAGATGATTGAATAGATGATAGATACAAGATAAATGAAGATGGCTGGGGAGATAGCTCAGTGAATGTTTGGGAAAAAAAGTATTTTTGAGAGAAATAGGCAGATAGAGAATGGGTGCACCAGGGTCTCCAGCTACTGCAAACAAACTCCTGATGCTTACGCCACCTTGTGCATCTGGCTTATGTGGGTGCTGGGGAATCGAACTTCAAACCTGGGTACTTAGGCTCCATAGGCAAGTGCTTAACCACTAAGCCAAATCACCAGCCCTAAAAATTTTTTGTTTTCCTTTCCCACTCTTTTCCCCTTCTTCCCCTGTAGTAGTCAGCCTCACTTGGGATGAACTTCCAGACCAGGTGCAGAGTCAGAGGAAGGGATTTATTTGAAGTTTCTAGATCCAGGGGAAGTTCCATAATGGCAGAAGAAGCTGGCCAGCTTTCACAGATCCAAGCAGAGAAAGAAAAACTTACAAGCCACCACAAGCAAACAAGCACCCTTTAGGAACTCCAGGCAAAGCTCCAGAACTTTGCATATCTTTAGATTGGAATTCCAAATCCACCCCTCATCTTAGGGCTGGACCCTAGGATCCGCCCATCCGCCCAATGATACTTCCTCCAGCCAGGTGGCCACAGATGTAAATTACAAACTTTAATAAAATCCTGACTATATTGGGGGACATCCATTTAAACTACCACATCCCTGGTGTGCCCTCCTGTCCAACTTAGCCTCCTTTCTGCTTTCATGCTAATGCTACATGTTTCTTTTTGTCCTTTCCTCTTTCTCATCACCTCTTGTTCCCTCTTGTGATTTATGAGAGTTAGAGGTGAGGGTGGGGAGAGAATTGGCACGCAAGGACCTCTAGCCACTGCAAATGAACTCCAGATGTGTGCACCACCTTGTGCATCCAGCTTACATGAGTTCTAGGGAATCAAACCTGGGTCCTTAGGCTTCGTGAGCAAGCACCTTAACTGGTAAGCCATCTTTCCAGCCCTGGTCTCTTTGCATGAATCAGCCCTGTGCAGTCTTCCCTTCCCTTATTTAATACATGCAAGCCTTAAAAGTTAAAATCCACAAGGGCTGGAGAAGATGGCTTAGCAGTTAAGGCTTTTGCCTGCAAAGCCGAAGGACCCCCAGTTCAATTCCCAGGACCCATGTAAGCCAGAGGCACAAGGGGGTGCATGCCTGGAGTTCATTTGCAGTGGCTGTAGGCCCTGGCATGCCCATTCTTATTCTCCTCTGTGTGTGTCTCTTTCTCTCTCTCTCAATAAGTAAATAAAATATATTTGAAAAGTTAAGATCCACATATGAGAGACAACATGAAATTTTTTTTTTTGTTTTTATAAGCTTGGGTTATCTCACTGTCATCAGCTCCACACTGTTGGGATGAACCTTCAAAGCAGACAGTTTATGGAAGAAATGGGATTTATTTCAGGCTTACAGATCCAAGGTAAGTTCCATAATGGTGGAAGAAGCTGGCTCCCTTTCACAGGTCCATGCAGAGAGAAAAACCACCACAAGCAACCACATTTGGGACCCCAGGAAGAGCTCAAGTACTCTATACTTTTAGGCTGGAATTCAGATCTGCTACCAGTGACATCCCCCCGCCCCCCCCACACACACACATCAGGAGTCTGTCTGCTAGGGACAAAAGCTGTAAACTCAATTTTACTAACACCAAAGTCTATTAGGGACATATATTCAAAATACTACATTTTGCCCCAGGCCCCTAATGGACTTATGACCATATCACATTGTAAATTTTATGTAGTCTAAATGTCCCGTAGTCTTTGTTGACCTTAAGATAGTCTCTAACTGTGAGTCCTATAAAATCACAGAGTAAACATTTCTATTGTTAAAAGGCATAACAAGGAGAGACTGGACCAATGTAAATTCAACAACCATTAGGCAAACATAAACACCTGCAGTTTAAGTCCATCTTATAGACTCTGGGGATTTTTTGGTTTTGGTTTTGGTTTTGGTATTTCGAGGTAGGGTCTCACTCTAGTCCAGGCTGACCTGGAATTCACTGTGTAGTCTCAGACTGGCTTTGAACTCACGGCGATCCTCCTAACTCTGCCTTCTGAGTGTTAGCATTAAAAGCATGTACAACCATGACCCGCCAACTCTGGGTTTTTTAATTCTGCCCCTCCAGATGGGCTTAGTAGCAAGGGAACACTTCCATGCTAAGCCAGCAGTACTCCATGGTAGCCCTTATACAGTCTTGGTATTTCTGAAGTATCTTTTGGTCTCCATTCAAACCATGATGCATCTTCCAATGACTTTGCCAGTCTGGGTCATCATGCCCTGCCTCACTTGTGTCTTAGTAATGACTCCTGGAACCATGTGTACCTCATGACCCACTTTGTACTTTTTTTCTTTTCTTATTTTTTTTTTTTTTTTGAGGTAGGGTCTTACTCTAGATCAGGCTGACCTGGAACTCACTATGTAGTCTCAGGGTGACCTTGAACTCACGGCAATCCTCCTACCTCTGCCTCCCGAGTGCTGGGATTAAAGGCATGCGCCACCACGCCTGGCCCACTTTGTATTTTTTATGCTTCTGAAACCAATGCCATATTGCTAATCCAAGGAGGAACTAAACTGTGACCTTGAAGAACAGGTTCCTTTATTTCAGTCATGTCCTTTCAAAAAGAGTTTACATTTTTACCATTCAATCTTAACTCATACATCCTTCCATTGTTTCAATGCAAAGCATTTGGACCATCTTCCTTAAGATTGTTAATGTGTTTTACAATATCACCTTTAGTAACCTAAAACCAGCCTCTGTGCCAATAAATTTAAACTTGTTTAAATTTCTCCAATTTTAAATCTTATATCTCTCACTTCCATATCTTTAGCCAAGCACATCAGTCCATTAAAAATTTAATCTTGATCAAACCCTCTGGGCGTGGACAGCAGAATGCAGCCCACTCTTATGCCAATAATCCAGTTCCAACAAAGTTCTCTGCAATCTTTCCTACCCTTAGAAAGTTTATAAGCAAAGTCTCCAAATGCAATTCTCTCTGCACTTAGCAGTTTCAAACTCTCCCAGAATAGTCCATAAAACTTGGCTTGCGCCGGGCGTGGTGGCGCACGCCTTTAATCCCAGCACTCGGGAGGCAGAGGTAGGAGGATTGCTGTGAGTTAGAGGCCACCCTGAGACTACATAGTGAGACCCTACCTCGAAAAACCAAAAAAAAAAAAAAAAAAAACCTTGCCACTCTGGAATGCATCTTCAGGTCCAAGTGCTAAATCTATTTCCCTTCCTCCAGAATAAACATTCCAAAAGAGTAAAATTCACATGGTCTGATTTATCATGCAGAAACACCCCACTTCTGGTACCAATTTGTGTCATGGTCAGCTCCATGCAAAAACTTACAAGCCACCACAAGCAAACAAGCACCCTTTAGGAACTCCAGGCAAAGCTCCAGAACTTTGCATATCTTTAGATTGGAATTCCAAATCCACCCCTCATCTTAGGGCTGGACCCTAGGATCCGCCCATCCGCCCAATGATACTTCCTCCAGCCAGGTGGCCACAGATGTAAATTACAAACTTTAATAAAATCCTGACTATATTGGGGGACATCCATTTAAACTACCACGTCCCTGGTGTGCCCTCCTGTCCAACTTAGCCTCCTTTCTGCTTTCATGCTAATGCTACATGTTTCTTTTTGTCCTTTCCCTCTTTCTCATCACCTCTTGTTCCCCTCTTGTGATCTCCTTTATATCTTTTTATTTATGAGAGTGAGAGGTGGGGGAGAGAATTGGCACGCAAGGACCTCTAGCCACTGCAAATGAACTCCAGATGTGTGCACCACCTTGTGCATCCAGCTTACATGAGTTCTAGGGAATCAAACCTGGGTCCTTAGGCTTCGTAGGCAAGCACCTTAACTGGTAAGCCATCTTTCCAGCCCTGGTCTCTTTGCATGAATCAGCCCTGTGCAGTCTTCCCTTCCCTTATTTAATACATGCAAGCCTTAAAAGTTAAAATCCACAAGGGCTGGAGAAGTTGGCTTAGCAGTTAAGGCTTTTGCCTGCAAAGCCGAAGGACCCCCCCAGTTCAATTCCCCAGGACCCATGTAAGCCAGAGGCACAAGGGGGTGCATGCGTCTGGAGTTCATTTGCAGTGGCTGTAGGCCCTGGCATGCCCATTCTTATTCTCCCTCTGTGTGTGTCTCTTTCTCTCTCTCTCCAATAAGTAAATAAAATATATTTGAAAAGTTAAGATCCACATATGAGAGACAACATGAAATTTTTTTTTTGTTTTTATAAGCTTGGGTTATCTCACTGTCATCAGCTCCACACTGTTGGGATGAACCTCCAAAGCAGACAGTTTATGGAAGAAATGGGATTTATTTCAGGCTTACAGATCCAAGGTAAGTTCCATAATGGTGGAAGAAGCTGGCTCCCTTTCACAGGTCCATGCAGAGAGAAAAACCACCACAAGCAACCACATTTGGGACCCCAGGAAGAGCTCAAGTACTCTATACTTTTAGGCTGGAATTCAGATCTGCTACCAGTGACATCCCCCCGCCCCCCCCCCCACACACACACATCAGGAGTCTGTCTGCTAGGGACAAAAGCTGTAAACTCAATTTTACTAACACCAAAGTCTATTAGGGACATATATTCAAAATACTACATTTTGCCCCAGGCCCCTAATGGACTTATGACCATATCACATTGTAAATTTTATGTAGTCTAAATGTCCCGTAGTCTTTGTTGACCTTAAGATAGTCTCTAACTGTGAGTCCTATAAAATCACAGAGTAAACATTTCTATTGTTAAAAGGCATAACAAGGAGAGACTGGACCAATGTAAATTCAACAACCATTAGGCAAACATAAACACCTGCAGTTTAAGTCCATCTTATAGACTCTGGGGATTTTTTGGTTTTGGTTTTGGTTTTGGTATTTCGAGGTAGGGTCTCACTCTAGTCCAGGCTGACCTGGAATTCACTGTGTAGTCTCAGACTGGCTTTGAACTCACGGCGATCCTCCTAACTCTGCCTTCTGAGTGTTAGCATTAAAAGCATGTACAACCATGACCCGCCAACTCTGGGTTTTTTAATTCTGCCCCTCCAGATGGGCTTAGTAGCAAGGGAACACTTCCATGCTAAGCCAACAGTACTCCATGGTAGCCCTTATACAGTCTTGGTATTTCTGAAGTATCTTTTGGTCTCCATTCAAACCATGATGCATCTTCCAATGACTTTGCCAGTCTGGGTCATCATGTCCTGCCTCACTTGTGTCTTAGTAATGACTCCTGGAACCATGTGTACCTCATGACCCACTTTGTACTTTTTCTCTTTTCTTATTTTTTTTTTTTTTGAGGTAGGGTCTCACTCTAGATCAGGCTGACCTGGAACTCACTATGTAGTCTCAGGGTGACCTTGAACTCACGGCAATCCTCCTACCTCTGCCTCCCGAGTGCTGGGATTAAAGGCATGCGCCACCACGCCTGGCCCACTTTGTATTTTTATGCTTCTGAAACCAATGCCATATTGCTAATCCAAGGAGGAACTAAACTGTGACCTTGAAGAACAGGTTCCTTTATTTCAGTCATGTCCTTTCAAAAAGAGTTTACATTTTTACCATTCAATCTTAACTCATACATGCTTCCATTGTTTCAATGCAAAGCATTTGGACCATCTTCCTTAAGATTGTTAATGTGTTTTACAATAGCACCTTTAGTAACCTAAAACCAGCCTCTGTGCCAATAAATTTAAACTTGTTTAAATTTCTCCAATTTTAAATCTTATATCTCTCACTTCCATATCTTTAGCCAAGCACATCAGTCCATTAAAAATTTAATCTTGATCAAACCCTCTGGGCGTGGACAGCAGAATGCAGCCCACTCTTATGCCAATAATCCAGTTCCAACAAAGTTCTCTGCAATCTTTCCTACCCCTTAGAAAGTTTATAAGCAAAGTCTCCAAATGCAATTCTCTCTGCACTTAGCAGTTTCAAACTCTCCCCAGAATAGTCCATAAAACTTGGCTTGCGCCGGGCGTGGTGGCGCACGCCTTTAATCCCAGCACTCGGGAGGCAGAGGTAGGAGGATTGCTGTGAGTTAGGCCACCCTGAGACTACATAGTGAGACCCTACCTCGAAAAAAAAAAAAAAAAAAAAAAAACTTGCCACTCTGGAATGCATCTTCAGGTCCAAGTGCTAAATCTATTTCCCTTCCTCCAGAATAAACATTCCAAAAGAGTAAAATTCACATGGTCTGATTTATCATGCAGAAACACCCCACTTCTGGTACCAATTTGTGTCATGGTCAGCTCCATGCTGCTGGGATGATCCTTCAAACCAGACACAGTTTATGAAAGGAACAGGATTGATTACAGGCATTACAGATCCAGGGGAAGTTCCATAATGGCTGAAGAAGCTGGCTCCTTTTACCAAATCCACACAGAGAATAGCCACCAGCAACACCACAAGCAAGCACACTGGGGACTCTGTATATCGTGAGGCTGGAATTCAGATCCACCCCAGTAATGCCCCCCCCCAGCAGGAGGCTGCTTGCTAGGAGCAGAAACTATAAACTCAATAACACCAGAGTCTGTTAGGGAACATATATTCAAACTACCACACTCCGTATAATTCTTTCAAGTTCCATCAATTTCTTGTAATTTCCTAATTTTATTTTTCTCTACAGCTGAGGAAAACTCTACAGTGTATAGAGTTACTCTGATTCCATCTGAGGTAGTTAGAGTAAGCCCTTGCCCAATGCAAACTTCAGTGAAGTATCATTAGCCTTTCCCACCCCACTTCTGTCTACAGCTGATGGGTGTCACTTTTGCCTGCAGACTTGTCCTCTATTGTGTGCTCTGTGATTCCAGGGGGATTAGCTAAGGACAGGTTGGAAAAGTCAGATCTTTTGTATTTCCACTAAACTTCCCAGTCTGCCAACAGGACTACTGTTCATCACACAGGAGACTGACAAATGAGGAAACCATCTGGCTAACCTCTAGCTTCACGGACAAGCATTTCCTTTCGTGTGTGTGTGTGTGTGTGTGTGTGTGTGTGTGTGTGTGTGTGTACATGACCTGACACTAGCAGGTCAGATGTTCTGATTTTGCCTCTGGTTAATATGCTCACCGTGTTCATCATCTTCTTCCCTCCAGGGACTTATTTTATGCTTTCAGAAGATATCTAAGATGTTTAGTCACTTTCAATCGTCTCCAGCCCTCTTCCATCTCAGCCTGAACTTCAAAGTGTTTCTAGGTCTTTCCCCACACTTCTGGACAAAAAGGGCCCATTTACATCTTTCCCTTTCTTCTGTCTGCCCCACTCTTCCTAGCTCACTTCCCATACTGTATGGTTTGGCTCAGCTTCCCCAGCCTTCAGGAAGAGGGGAGGCTTGAGATGATGGCTCTGTGGATATTGGAAGCCCACAGCCCTGTTTCTGTTTGCTAGAGTCCCAACTTCCTTCAGAAGCAGAACTATACGTTCCATTGTCCATCTTGACTAAGTACTCTTTAATACTGATATATAAAACAGAAGAAACACTTATTTAGATCACTTTTCATTCCTATAGTCTTTATGACAACTCTGAATAAAAGAGATAGGTGACTGTCAGGCATTCTGGCACACACCTTTAATCCCAGCATCTAGGAGGCTGAGATAGGAGGATCGCCATGAGTTCGAGGTCACTCTGAGAATACATAGTGAATTCTAAATCAGCCTGGACTAAAGCAAGACACTACCTTTGAAAAGCAACAACAAAAGTGACTTGGGGCTGGAGAGATGGCTTAGCGGTTAAGGCGTTTGTTTGCGAAGCCTAAGGATCCCGGTTCGATTCTCCAGGTCCCACGTAAGCCAGATGCACAAGGGGGTACACGCTTCTGGAGTTCGTTTGCAGTGGCTAGAGGCCCTGGCGTACCCATTCTCCCCCCCCTCTGTCCCTAATAAATAAATAAATAAAAATAAAATCTTTAAAAAAAAAAAGTGACTTGGGGCTGGAGAGATGACTTAGCAGTTAAGACATTTGCCTGCAAAGCCAAAGGACCTCAGTTCAATTCCCCAGGACCCACATAAGCCAGATGCACAAGGTGGTGCATGCATCTGGAGCTCATTTGCAGTGGCTGGAGACCCTGTTGCACCCATTCTGTCTCTCTCCTCTTTCTCTGCCTCTTTCTCTCTCACTCTCAAATATTTTTTTTTCCTAAAAAGTAACTTAAGTGACCCGGTGGTGCACACCTTTTTTTTTTTTTTTACATATTTATTTATTGATTGATTGATTGATTTAAGAGCAACAGAGAGAGAGGGAGGCCAGCCTGGACTACAGAATGAGTTCCAGGTCAACCTGGGCTAGAGTGAGAGCTTGCCAAAAAGGACAAAAGGTCCAAAGACAGAGATAGGTGACTTTCTTAGTGACACAAACTTGCATCCCGGTAGCACCTGTTCCACCAGATACTGGAAAACTCAAACTTCCATTAATATGTCCTGATGTAACTCATTTCAAGAGAGAAGAGGGAAGTGGCTTGACATATTTGTCCTAGAGGCTGCACCCGTGTGTCCAAAGAATGGCATGCTGACAGCTTGTCACCCAGAAGCCTGTGGTCCCTCCATGTTATTGTTTGCTTCGAGTCTGCTTGTCCCCACCTGAGAGTGCTCTGACTGGACCAGAACAAAACCCCTGATCTATGGAGAATACACCTCCTGTTTTCCAAAACTGGGAACAAAATCAAACCCAGTGATGGCTTCATTTATTTATTTGAGAGAGAGAAAGAGGCTGATAGAGAGGGAATGAGCATGCCAGGACCTCCTGCTACTGCAAACAAACTCCAGACACATGCACTACTTCCTGTCTCTGGCTTCACGTGGGTACTAGGGACTGGAACGCTGGCCATCAGACTTTGCAAGGAAGCACCTTTAACCACTGAGTCATCTCCCCAGCTCAGCAGTGATGGCTTTATTTTCACACACACTCAATATACCAGATCCTGGAATACAGAAGTGACAGTGCATGGAGGCCCTTCTTCATGACATCCACCTCTCCTGTTCTGGCTTCTCCTCTCAGCAGGCCATTCTGTTAGCAATGCCATAGGTGCAAACTTGCAGAATAGAGGAGGCTGCTCACAGTTCCAGACAGACACTCACTCTGGGCCGCATCTTAACACCTCGCAGGGCTGTCTCAGAGACACTTCTTTGGAGCTTCTAGCACCAGCTCTTGTCCTACTCAGCCAGAATGGCCACCGTTAGTCCCCATGACCTTAAAATCACGGTGGAGCCCTACGTAGCTTGTGAGCAATGTGGACTCAGGCTTACTATTCTAGAGTTTCTATCCAGAGGAGAAAGGTGGTTATGTAAACTTGACAAAGGTTGTAATGAGGGTCTTGGTATCAGGATTCCTTTAGAAAAATTCCATCTTGGGGGTAAAGATGGATCACTCACATGAGCCCTGACATGAAAGACTCATCTCCCACAAGGAAGACTATCTGCATATTTCCTGACAGTTTCATCTTTTTTTTGAATATTTGTGTGGTTATACATGCATGTGTGTAGTTTATGGGCACCTATGTGTGGGCTCACGTATGTATGGCTGCACACACACACATGCATACACGTATGTGGAGGCCAGAAGACAACTGAGGTGTGATCCCTCGGGTATCATCTCTTTGTGAGGCTGAGTTAAGTTGGCAGTCTACCTCTGCATCAACACTTTTGTGTGCTTAGGGCAAGTTGCAGCCCCTCTGCCACCTTCTCGTTCGTTCGTTACCAGGCCTTGCCAGTCAGTGTCTCCGCTCACTATAACTTTTCTTCAAAGAAAATGAGACACTGACTATTAGAACGGTCTTCAGTGCCACCTAGTGTCACGAAGCTGTGTGTACAGCTCTCAACCTTGAGTCTCTGGCCCTGCTACAGGTTCCCCACTTTGGGCCTGGGCTGACCACTTTTGAGTCATGTCATCTCTGACCACTAGCCTTGGGATTCCCCCTTCCACATCTCCACCCTTGATCCTCTTCTCTATGTCATCTATCTCCATGGGTCAAATCACTGCCTTTGGTACTGCCTTTATAAAAAATATTTGATTGGGGCTGGAGAGATGGCTTAGTGGTTAAGCGCTTGCCTGTGAAGCCTAAGGACCCCGGTTCAGGCTCAATTCTCCAGGACCCACGTAAGCCAGATGGTCAAGGGGGCGCACACATCTGGAGTTCATTTGCAGTGGCTGGAGGTCCTGGCGTGCCTATTCTCTCTCTCTCTCTCTCTCTCTCTCTACCTGCCTATTTCTGTATCTCTCTCTCTTAAATAAATAAATAAAATATTTTTAAAAATATTTGATTGATTGATTGATTTGAGAGAGAAAGAGAAAGAGGCAGATAGAGAGGAAGAGAGAATGGGTATGCCAGGGCCTCTAGCCACTGCAAACAAACTCCAGACACATGTGCCCCCTTTTGCATCTGGCTTACATGGGTCCTGAGGAATCAAACCGGGGTTCTTAGGCTTCGCAGGCAAATGCCTTAACCACTAAGCAATTTTCCCAGCCCAGTACTACCTTTTTATTTATTTGTGAGAGAGGGAGAGAAAGAAAGAGGCAGAGAGAGAGAATGGAGACACCAAGGTCTCCATCCATTGCAAATGTACTCCAGATGCATGCTCTACCTTGTGCATCTGACTTATGTGGGTCCTGGGGGATCAAACCTGGGTCCCTAGGCTTCACAGGCAAGTGCCTTAAACACTAAGCCATCTCTCCAGCCCTGTTAGAACTTTTTTTAAAACTTATTTTTTTATTGACAACTTCCATAATTGTAGACAATAACCCATGGTAATTCCCTCCCTCCCCCTACTTTCCCCTTTGAAACTTCACTCTCCATCATACCTCTTCACCCCTCTCAATCACTCTCTCTTTTATTTTGATGTCATGATCTTTTCCTCCTATTATAGTGGTCTTGTGTAGGTAGTGTCAGGCACTGTGAGGTCATGGATATCCAGGCCATTTTGTGTCTGGAGGAGCACGTTTTAAGGAGTTCTATCCTTCCTTTGGCTCTTACATTCTTTCCCCTCTTCTGCAATGGTCCCTGAGCCTTGGAAGGTGTGTTAGAGATGTTTCAGTGCTGAGCACCCCTCTGTCCCTTCTTCTCAGCACCATGGTGCCTTCTGAGTCATCCCAAGGTCACCACCATCTGAAAAGAGAAGCTTCTCTAACCAAAAGTGAGAGTAGCATTAATATATGGGTATAAATGTTAAGAGAGGTGCTTACTAGGTATTTTGGTGAGTATAGTATATACATTTAGCCAGACACCAGCAGACTTCCTGTTAGAACTTTGAAACTTGGACTGAATGCATCTTGCATTATGAGATGACCATAGAGCCTAGGGGGGCCAGGGGTGGAATGTTATGGTTTAAATGGAAAATGTCCCCCATAGGCTCATGTATGATTTTGCCTCTTTTTTTTCACAGCGATCCTCTTACCTCTGCATCCCAAGTGCTGGGATTAAAGGTGTGCACTATCATGCTCGGCTTGACTTCACCTCCTGAGGGCTGGCAGTATAGATGTGTACCACTATACTTGGGTGCACAGTAGTCTTTCTTTTTAAATGCCCCTCTCTTTTGATGCTTTGTCTGGTTCTTTGTGTGTTGTCCAGCAGGCACTGATATGATTATACAAGATACTAACAAATCAAAAGAAAAAAAAAGTGGTTTAATTCCAGGTCAGCCTGGGCTAGAGTGAGACCCTACCTCAAAACAAAAAACAAAAACAAAAAACAAATTTAAAAAGTGTTATTAAACTTCCAATGACTCCATGCTGGTGAAGAATGTTGAATTCTCTACTATACAGTGTCCCCAGTTAAAAAACAAATAGCTTTAAAAAGAATTATTTATTTATTTATTTATTTGAGAGAAAGAGGCAGATAGAGAGAGAGAATGGGCATGCCAGGGCCTCCAGCCACTGTAAATGAACTCCAGATGCATGTTTCACCTTGTACATCTGGCTTATGTGGGTACTGGGGAATTGAACCTGGGTCATCAAGGCTTCACAGGCAAGTGCCTTAACTGCTGATCTCTTAACTGTCATCTCTCCAGCCTGAAAGAAACAGATAGCTTTTTCTTTACCTTTCACTTTTTTAACAAAGAGAGCCGAGGCCTGGAGAGATGACTCAGCAGTTAAAGCACTTGTCTGCAAAACCTAATGACCTGAGTTTGAGTCCTCAGTAGCCACATAAGGCCAGATGAACAAAGTGCTTCATGCGTCTGGAATTCATTTGCAGTGCATCCATTCTCTCCCCCGACTCTCTCTCCTTGCAAGTAAGTTTTTTTTTTTTTTTTTTTTTTTTTAAAGAGAGTGCTGAAGCAATTTCCTTTACTGGGCAGACACCAGCCTCCTTAACCAGCTCTAGGAGGATAGATACCAAGTGAGGTTTCTTCCTTCCTTCCTTCCTTCCTTCCTTCCTTCCTTCCTTCCTTCTTTCTTTCTTTCTTTCTTTCTTTCTTTCTTTCTTTCTTTCTTTCTTTCTTTTTTTTTTTTGTTTGAGGTAGGGTTTCACTCTAGTCCAGGCTGACCTGGAATTCACTATGTAGTCTCAGGGTGGCCTCGAACTCATGGTGATCCTCCAACCTCTGTCTCCCAAGTGCTGGGATTAAAGGCATGCGCCACCACACCCATCCCCCAAGTGAGTTTTTGCCTTGGCATTTTACTCCAGGTTTTCTTTTAATTACTTATTGATTTTTTTTTTCTAAATAAGGTTGTACTCTTAGATCCCCTCATCCCTCACCCCAGTTCTGCTGGGGGTCTTATTTGGTGGTTATTGGTATTCATTATGGGGACCAAGAACCCTCAGTCAGTTTGGGAGGTACAGTGCCTCAGGCTATTCTCACCCCCCAAGGCTCTAACAATTTTTCCAGCCACTTTTCTGCAATGTTTCCTGAGCCTTGGCAGTCAAGATAAGGATCTGATTTAGTGTGGCTTTCTCTGGGTCTCTGGGTCTCTGTTTTGATGAGTTTGAGTGACCACAGTGTCTGTCACCATCTCCCTGCAGTTGGTTACCAGGCTAGCCATGAAAGCATTATTCCTGTCACTGCTTCCTCTGTAATGACTTCTGGGCCCAGGCAGATGAGGTAGAGGTGACCCATCTCATGGCTACAGTCAGATAGTCTGTTCTCTGTTCTTTTTTCTTTCTTTTCTTTCTTTCTTTCTTTTTTTTTCTTTCTTTCTTTTTTTTTTTTTTTTTTTTTTTTTTTTTTTGAGGTAATGTCTCAATCCAGCATGACCTAGAATTCACTATGTAGTCTCAGGGTGGCCTTGAACTCATGGCAATCCTCCTACCTCTGCCTCCTGAGTTCTGGGATTAAAGGCATGTGCCACCACTCCCAACTCTATTCCTGATGTATTGATGTATTCTGGTTCTTCTCAGTGTTCTCCTCCATCTGCCCACTGTGAGCACGCCCCAATCTCAACAGACTGGCGTTATTTTTAATGCGAGATAGCAAGAGAGAGAGAGAATTGGCACACCAGGGCCTCCAGCCACTGCAATCAAACTCTAGATGCATGCTCCCCCTTGTGTACATGTGAGACCTTATGACTCTGGAGAGTCAAACATGAGTCCTTAGGCTTCACAGGTGAGCACCTTAACCGCTAAGCCATCTCTCCATCCCAACCCCAGATTTTTACAGCTTCTCTTCTTTCTACAGCTTCATAAGCTGTCTCAGATGAGACGCGCTCACCGCACTGGGAAGTGTTTCTTCCCCATGAAGGTTCTTGGATGCTGAATAACATGGAAACTCAGTCAGAAGCATAAGCCACGTTCATCCACTGGTAGAACTTCTCTCCAGTGTGAAGGGATTCCCTGATGCTGAATGACACGAGCTCTGTTTAAACCTTTCTCCAGGTTCATCACAAATATGATGCCGAATGAGACTAGAACTCTGAAAGAAACTTTCCCCACAATCAGCACGTTATGGGGTTTCTTCTCAGTTTCTTACGGTGTTGAAATCAGTTGAACACGGCAACTCTTCCCCTTCGGCGCATATAGAGGGTTCCTCTCCAAGCTTCCTCCCAGTCTCCTCACGCCTGTGTCGGGCTGGATACTCATTCCCCATTTCTGCCATGGCTGGGCTCCTTGTTTTGTTCTCAGAGGATGTTCCTTGTCTGGGGTTCCAAGAAATACCCCATTTGCTTTGCCTAACTTCATGGTGACTATAGACAGATGTAGCCATCAGAGAGTCCACTGCGTGCCTCTGAACGAAGGTCTCAGTTCCTAGCGCCACACAGCTCAGAATTTCCACACTGTACTGGATCACCCTGTGCCTCTATCTCCTTGTCGGATTTTAAAAATTTTATTTATTTATTTTATTTATTAGGGGGGCGTTGCAGATAGAGAATGGGCACACCAAGGCCTCCAGCCACGGCAAACAAACCCCAGACACATGCACCACCTTGTGCATCTGGCTTACGTTAGTACTGGGGAATGGAACCTGGGTCCTTAGGTTTCACAGACAAACACCTTAACCACTAAGGCATCTCTCCAGACCCCCGCTTGTCTGATTTTTAAAAGTATTTTATTTCTATTTATTTATTTGAGAGAAAGAGAGAAGCAGAAAGAGAGAGAGAAGCAGATAGAGAGAGATTGGGCACACCAGGGCCTCTAGCCATTGCAAACAAACTCCAGACACATGTGCCACCTTATGCATATGGCTTACATGGGTCCCAGGGAATTGAACCAAGGTCCGTTGGCTTTGCAGGCAAGTGCCTTAAGTGCTAAAGCCATCTCTACCACCCCTTTGTCTGATTCTTTTTTTTTTTTTTTTTTTTTTGGTTTTGCGAGGTAGGGTCTCACTCTGGTCCAGGCTGACCTGGAATTAACTATGTAGTCTCAGGGTGGCCTTGAACTCTCGGCGATCCTCCTATCTCTGCCTCCCAAGTGCTGGGATTAAAGGCGTGAGCCACCAAGCCCGGCCTTTGTCTGATTCTTAACGAAGCAATTGATAATCTATTTTTCTTTTCTCTCTTAGTAAAACAATTATATTTGTTTAAATGTTCTTAAATTTAATTATTCAATTAGTTAAGAGAAAAAGACTATGGGCATGCCAGGGCCTATTGCCTCTGCAAATGAACTCCAGACACATGCACCCCTTTGTGCATCTAGCTTTACATCAGTTCTGGGGAATTGAACCAGAAGGCTTCTAAGCAAGTGCCTTTAACTTCTGAGCCATCTCCCCATTCTTCTTTCAATGTTTTTTGTTTGTTTGCTTGCTTGCTTGCTGTTTTTTGAGATAGAATATCACTTTAGCCCAGGCTTACCTGGAATTCACTATGTACTGTCAGGCTGGCCTTGAACTCATGATGATGTGCCTACCTCTACCTCCACCTCCCAAGTGTTGGGATTTGTATTAGTCAGGGCTCTCTAGAGGAACAGAATGGACAGAATGAATCGTATTAAAAGGGGATTTATTGGATTAGCTTACACAGTCCAGCAATAGCAGGTTGCAGGTCCGAGAGTCAAGAAACCCGGTAGCTGCTCAGTGCACGAGGCTGGAGGCCTCAGCAGTCCCAATCCGGCACTGAAGGCCTGGAGGCTTCCTGGAGAGATGCTGCTCTTCAGTCCACCCTGGTCTTCAGTCCACACTGGAGAGCAGCAACACCAAGCAGCAGATACCAAGCAGAAAACACCAAGCAGCTAGTAGCACCGGCAGCCAGGTGGGAGAGAGAGAGCCTTTCTTCCCAGAGCTCCTTTTTATCAACCAGCCCCCTCCTCCAAGAGGGGCCGCCCACTCTGGGGGAAGGCTTACCTCTGGGGGAAGGATTCTTCCTTTAGTTAATCCTTCCTAGAGGCAGCCTCAGAAACACACTTATCTATATACTATAACCACTCAACAAATAGTTGATATGACTACTTTGAATAGCATAAATTAATTAACAATAAGAAAAATAAAATGGACTGCATAAGATGGCTCAGCAGTTAAGACACTTGCTTGCAAAGCCTACCAACATTTACAATTCCCTCAATCCACATATAACATGCTATTCTCAAAGTGGCACATGTGTCTAACATTTGCAGTCTTTTATTTCCCTTATCTACCCATTTTTATCTCTCAACAAATCTTTGATATGCAAATAAATAGCATAAATTAATTTTAATAAAAAAATAAAATGGACTTATTTTACCTTCATTATTTCCTTTTGATACTCCTTCTTTCTTTATTTAAATTCAGATTTCTGGCCTAAATCATTTCCTTTGCTCTGAAAAGCTCCTTTTAATATTCCTTGCCAGACAGATCTGCTGGCTTCAAACATAGTCAGATACTTAATTTCTTGCCTTTAAATAATTTTTTTTTTTTAAATTTTGAGATATTTTTTCACTCTGGTTAGGCTGACCTGGAATTTCTTTATTTAAATTCAGATTTCTGGCCTAAATCATTTCCTTTGCTCTGAAAAGCTCCTTTTAATATTCCTTGCCAGACAGATCTGCTGGCTTCAAACACGCCCGGCTAATTCTCCCTCATTTTTGAAGGATAGTTTCTGCTTGATAAAGATCTTTAAAAATTCATTTTCAAGCTGGGTGTGGTGGCGCACACCTTTAATCCCAGCACTCAGGAGGCAGAGGTAGGAGGATCGCCATGAGTTTGAGGCCACCCTGAGACTACAAAGTGAATTCCAGGTCAGCCTGAGCCAGAGTGAGACCCTACCTCAAAAAAACAAAACAAAACAAAAAAATCATTTTCAGTAGGCTGTGGTGGGGCACATATTTAATCCTAGCACTAGAGAGGCAGAGGTAGGAGAATCGTTGCAGACAGCCTGGGACTATAGAGAGTTCCAGGTCAGCCTGGGATAAAATGATGACTTACCTTGAAAAAAAAATATTGTGGTGTGTGTGAATATGGGCACACGCATGCCATGCTGCATATGTAGAGGTCAGGGCACAACTTTCAGGTGAGATGGTCCTTGTCTTCCACCTCATTTGAGGCAGGGTCCCTCACTGTTGTTCAACATTCTGTTTGCGAGATTCTGGGAACTTCTTGTCCCTGGCTTCTTTCTTGCCATAGGCACTTTGGGATCACAGAAGCCTGCCATAGTTTGTGGCTTTTACATGGGACCTGCAGATCTGGACTCAGGTAGTCAGAGTTGCATGGCAAGCACTTAATTCCCCAGCCTGATTTAAAAAAAAATTTTTAAATATTTGACTTGACTTGCTTTTATGGCTTCGTTTCTGTGGTCTGTGTGTTCATACATGTGTGGGCACATGAGTGTGCTGGTACGCATGTGGACACCAGAGGGCAACCTTTGCACCGTCCACCTCATTTTGAGCCAGGTTTTCTTTGGGCCTAGAGCTCACCAGCTATGATAGCCTAGCCAGCCTGTAGCTCCAGGGACTCCCCTGGATTGTGTGCTTTCTGATGAAGCCATATGTAACTAATAACCCATTTCTTCTATAGATAGGGTGTTTTCTCTGCCCTCCCTGATCATCCTTCAAAGTTCTTTCATAACTTACTGTTTGTCTTTTTCTTTGTTTGAACATGATAAGCCAGGTATAGAATTGGGTTTGTTGTTGCTGCTGTTTGTCCTGCCTTCGTGGTTTTTTGTTTGTCCTCCTACCTCTGACGCCCGGCTCCCTAACTTTGACTTTTCTTTTCTTTTTTTTTTTTATTTTATTTTATTTTTATTTATTTATTTTTTTTTTTTTTTGAGAGAGACTCAGAGAGGAGAGAGAGAGAGGAGAGGGAGACAGATAAGAATGGGCTTTCTCAGCTGCTTTTGAAATTTTTTTTCCCCTTTTGGTTATTATATTTTTAGCCAGGTGTGCATCTGGCTAAACATGGGACCTGGAGATTGGAACTGGGTTCTTAGGCTTAGCAGGCAGGCACCTTAACCGCTAAGCCATCTCTCCAGCCCTTTTTTTTTTTTTAATTATATTTTTAGCCAGGTGTGGTGGCGCACGCCTTTAATCACAGCACTCGGGAGTCAGAGGTAGGAGGATCACCATGAGTTCGAAGCCACCCTGTGACTACACAGTGAATTCTAAGTCAGTCTGGGCTACGGTGAGACCCTACCTCAAACAAACAAACAAACAAACAAATGAAAAAACACAAAAAACAAGAAAGTTAGGCTGGGAGACATCCCTATTTTCAAGCCTGACAACCCAAGTTCAAATCAGAACCCACATAAAGTCAGACATATGCAGGAACATCTATCTATACTCCCACCTTGCCTACCAAGAGAAAGGAAAGCAGAGCTAGGAGAATCTGACACTCATGGGCCAGCTACCCTGATGAATGTAGCTGCCAACAAGAGAGACCCTGGCTCAAAACAAGGTGGAGGGTGAGGACTGACACCTCTGACTTCCACACATGCACTGTAGCACTGGCACATCTGTGTTTATACACACACAATTTTTATTTTAGTTTTAAAATATTTTTATTTATTTACAAGGAGAGAGAAGACAGGCTCTCCAGGACCTCTTGCCACTGCATACAAATTCCAGATGCCTGCGCCACTTTGTGCATGTCTTAAAAAAATTTTTTCAAGCAGAAAGAGAGAGAGAATATGGGCATGCCAGGGCCTCCAGGTTCTGTAAACAAACTCAAGATACATGCACCACTTTGTGCGTCTGGCTTTACATGGGTACTGGGAAATCAAACCCAGGTCTTTAGGCTTTGCAGGCAAGTGCCTTAACTGCTGAGCCATCTCTCCAGCCACCCATCTTTTTTTTTTTTTAACTATTTTTATTTGCATCTGTCTTTATGTGGTGCTGGGGAATTAAATCCAGGCTGTCATGCTTTGTAAGCAAGCACCATTGACCACTGAGCCATCTCTCCAACTCCCACAATTTTTAAAAATTCCAGAGAGTTCTGAAAACAAATTTTCAATGCGGTAAGCACTATGCGAAATCACTCATGCTAAGGATTGTGTAGGTTACCCTGAGGGAGCCTCCTGCTGTTTCACAGGTCTCCTCCATTTCTCTCTCTGTCCCTAGCACTCCATGTTTCACCATTGGTTGCCTTGAGCTTCCTTTGCATATTGTAGGCTGACTGTGGTTGTGTATGCGCTAAACATGTATAGACTTTTCTCAGTATTTTCTAACTGCTGCATAATAACTCTATATAATACACATCACTTTAGAGTTTATAAGTAATTTAGAGATGACTTAAAGTATGCAGGAGGGCTGGACACATGGCTCAGCAGTTAAAAGCACTTGCTTGCAAAACATGATGGCCTGAGTTCAATTCCCTTAATACCCACGTACCAGATGCACAAAGTGATGCTTGTATCTGGCGTTCATTTGCAGTGGCCAAGAAGCTCTTGTGTTCCTCATTCATTCTCCCTCTCTTTCTCATTCTCTTTTTGCAAATAAATTAATAGATAACATTTTTAAAAAATAAAATAAACAGAGCCAAGTGTGGTGGTACACGCCTTTAATCCCAGCATTCACGAGGCAGAGGTAGGAGGATCGCCGTGAGTTCAAGGCCACCCTGAGACTACATAGTTAATTCCAGGTCAGCCTGGACCAGAGTGAGACCCTGCCTCGAAAAGCCAAAAAAAAAAAAAAAAAGTAAATAGGAGTAGCCAGGAAGCTGAGGCGGGAGGATTAATGTAAGTGTAAGGCCATCTTGGGTTACAGACCCTGTCTAAACATATATATATATATATGGCTGGGCATGGTGGTGCATGCCTTTATTCCCAGCACTGGGGAGGAAGAGGTAGGAGGATCATCATGAGTTTGAGGCCAGCCTAGGACTACAGAAAGTTCCAGGTCAGCCTGGGATAGAGTGAGACCCTACCTCAAAACAAAACAAAACAAAACAAAAATATTCATATGCCATATATATAAATATGTGTTATAGATAACAATATCTATAACATATATTTATATATATATAACAATATGTCATACATACATAAGCTACATGCAAATATTGCACTGTTTTATTTATTTTTTAAAATATATTTATTTATTTATTTATTTGACAGAGGGAAAGAGGCAGAGTGAGAGAGACAGAATGGGTGTGCCAGGACTTCCAGCCACTGCAAACAAACTCCAGATGCATGCCCCCACCTTGTGCATCTGGCTATGTGGGTCCTGGAGAGTCGAACCGGGATCCTTTGGCTTTTCAGGAAAACACATAAACCACTAAGCCATCTCTCCAGCCCTGTTTTATTTATTTAAGGAAATTGAGCACTTGGAGATTTCAGCATCCACAAGGCTCCTGATGCAATCTCTGATTGTGAATGTATATGTTAGGGAAAGTGTTAGCTTAGTCTCCAGGGACCTTCAGGTGACTCCAATAGCTCAATCATGCAGCACTGGTTAAGAGTAAAGGCTAAGGGTGTTCAGTGGTTAAAGGTACTTGCTGGAAAAGTCTGCTGACCTGGGTTTGATTCCCCAGTACCCACATAAAGCCAGATGCATAAAGTGGCATATATGTCTGGAGTTCATCTGCAGTGACAATAAGTCTGGCATGCCCATACTCACTCTCTCTCTCCTCTTTCCCTTTGTCTCTCTCAAATAAATTAATTAAAATACAAAAAAACAAAAAGAGTGAAGGTCTAATGTCAAGGAGCCAAGATCAAATCCACTTGAGCAAGTTACTAAGCTCCCTCAGCTACAATGGAAGATGAAGTGAGATCTTCAGGGTAAAGCACCTCACAAAGGAAGCCATTATATTAATAGCTGTCACCGTGAATCAGTTTCTGACATCTAAGGTTAGTCCAGAAAGGACCGTGCACAGTTATGTGGGCTTTAGGGTAATGTTGCTTTCATTAAAATAGAAGTAATTTAGTTGTCTTTGAGCTGTTATGTTCTCTACAAATCTTTCTATTCTGTTTATAATCAGAGAAAGATATGAGCGGTCAACTTCAATTCACTTTAGCTAATAAGCTATTAGTGCAACTTGAAGATATTAAACTCCCTTTCAAAATCATTTGCAAATGTAGTTAATTAAATTCTCTTAAATGCTTTCAATTACATTATAAATTAACGCATTACATTTCCTTTGTAAGTGCTTTAGTTGTCAAACAAAACCAACTTATGACCTTAGCAAAGAAAATATCTTCAACTCTTAATTGTAAATCTAAGAAACAAAATTTATCAGTATAGTGAGGCATCCTCTTCAAAATTCCAATGACAATTGCAAAAATGGAGTTAAATTTCCTTTCCCCTTTCACTTAAAATTTGAAATTCTATTGCCATTTAAAATTGGAAGGAAGCAGCTGGGCATGGTGGCGCACACCTTTCACCCCAGCATTCCGGAGGCAGAGGTAGGAGGATTGTCATGAGTTCGAGGCCACCCTGAGACTACATAGTGAATTCCAGGTCAGCCTGGGCTAGAATGAGACCCTACCTCGAAAAACAAACAAACAAACAAACAAACAAACAAACAAAAAACCCTGTAAGGAAGCACTGACATTCTGTCCACCCGTGATATGCTGGAGGCTCTGTACTGAAACAGTATTTTAAAGAAATGAACACACAACACTGGGGAGATAACTCAGTTGGCAATGCAATTGCCACTGACCTGAGCTCAGATCCCCAGCACCAATGCAAAGGCCAGGCATGATGGCACGTGTCTTTAATGCCAGAATTGAGGAGGCAGAACCAGGAGTCTCTCCAGAGCTTACTGGCTAGCTACACTAGCTCTGGATTTAGTGAAAGATTGTCCTCAATGAATACGATGGACACTGGTCAAGGAAGACAACAGATTTTGACTTCTGGCCTTCATGTGCACGCATGCGCCTACACACACGTGTGTCCACACACATGTATAACCACGCATGTGCATACCATAGATACTTACACATGCAAAGGAAAAGAAGCAAGCACAGACCACTTCTAAATTTAACTTGGAAGATCTGGTTGGTAAGGTTGAACTTGTTTTATTTTGTCATATATGAACTAAGCTTTCCTACAGTAGAAAAAGACTCCACAACCTTTGCCATGCATCACCTCCAGCAAGCCCAGTGCTGCCTTCTAGGAACTGGTGACACCAGGAGGGCAGTGTATTGTAACCATTCAGTGCTTTAAAAAAAAAAAAGTTTTTAGTTTTTTTTTTTCGGTAGGGTCTCTCTCTAGTCCAGGCTGACCTGGAATTCACTATGCAGTCTCAGGGTGGTCTCGAACTCATGACAATCCTCCTACCTCTGCCTCCGGAATGCTGGGATTAAAGGCATGCACCACCACGCCCGGCTATTTTTTTATTTATTAGACACAGAGAGAGAGAGAGAATGGATGCACCAGGGCATCCAGCCACTGCAAATGAACTCCAGGCACATGCGCCACCACGTGCATCTGGCTTACATGGTACCTGGAGGATTGAACTGGGATCCTTAGGTTTTGCAGGCAAGCACCTTAACCGCTAAGCCATCTCTCCAGGCCACCATTCAGTGCCTTTTGATCACAGATTCAAGACAGGATTGCAGACCTGGCTACCTCTGAGTCCAGAGAGTCATAGTTGGACCAGGCCCTTTTACAGTTGCAGGAACAGCAGGGGACATTCCTTTCGGATAGAATCAGCTTAGTGACCCATTCTACCATAACCTCTTTTCAGCTCTCAGTGACTTAGCTGGGGAGGTGGCATACCACATTCCTCATCATGACCCCCACTTGCCCATTTATCTTCAAAGGGAGTTAGTCACCCAGCTCCCTGCCAGAGCTGTGTCCTATTGGCTTCAGCTTCCGCGTAGAGGTCACTCCAAGAACCCACATTGTCCCACAGGGAACGTGTCACAGCCAGCCCATAGTTCAGAAGGGCAGGAACTTTTCCTGAGGTAATCACTTGCCTTTTGTTTCTGATATATTTTCCTCCCTCTTGGCCAATCTGCCCTTCCTGCTTTTATTTTCCAGAACCTTAGGTAAGCTGTGGGGATTGGACTGGGACTGGGAGAGGAGAAGGAGGGTCCAGGCAGTGCTGGGGGACAGCAGGTAGCACAGCCAGACTAAGTGGAGCAGTAAGGATGGGAGTGGGCATGGCCCTGGGCCCAGCGCTGCCAATCTCTGTAGGAAGCAGTCTTCCTGAGACCTGGACACATAGAGCTCCAGTGGCCCTGACACACTGAACATTTAATCACTTCCCCCACCTCCTTTTCTTTCTTCCTTCCTTTCTTTTTTTTCTTTCATCCTTTCTTTCGTGTGTGTGTGTGTGTGTGTGTGATGTGGTGTGCTTTGGTGTATTTATCAGGGCACACATGTATGCACAGATGTGTGTGGGTACCCATATACATGTGTGCATGCATGCTTGTGTACATGTGTGTAGGCCAGAGATGGAAGCTGGATGTCTTCCTCAGCTATTCGCCTTTTTCTTTGAGATAGAGTCTCTTGCTGAATCTATTGCTCACTGATTCGGCTGGACTAGCTAGCCATGGAGCCCCAAGTTTCCCTGTCTCTGCTTACCCAGTACTAGGATTACAGATGGACTTGGCATTGTACATGGGGGCTTAGGATGCAGACTTGAGCCATCTCCCTAGCCGGGCCCTTACAGCCACATACAACCTTTTCTGGTGTCTTACAGGAATCTTGGGTTCTCCACCGTGTGGGGAAAAGAAGCATGTGTCCTCACTTCCCAGAGCTTACATGGGTCCTGGGGAATTGAGAGAGAGAGAATGAATACACAGATAGATGATTGATGGATGGATGGATGGATAGATAGGTAGATGATTGATAGATGGATAGATAGATAGATTAGATAGAGAATGGGCCTTCAGCCACTGCAGATGAACTCCAGGCACATGTGCCACCTTGTGCATCTGGCTTACATGGGTCCTGAGGAATTGAACCTGGGTCCTTTGGCTTTTCAGGCAAGTGCTTTAACTGGTAGGCCATCTCTCCAGCCCTAGAAAGAACTTTCTTTTACTTTTTAAAATTTTTTATCTTTATTTATTTGAGAGAGAGAGAAGCAGAGATAGAGAGAATGGGCATGCCAGGGCCTTCAGCCACTGAAAATGAACTCCAGACGCATGTCCCACATTGTGCATCTGGCTTATGTGGGTCCTGGGGTACCAAACTTAGGTCCTTTGGCTTTGCAGGCAAGCACCTTAACTGCTAAGCCATTTCCCCAGCTCCCCTAGAAGGAACTTTCTGCAAGGCCTGGAAGAGTGGACTTGGGTTGATTTTTTTTTTTTTTTTTTTTGAGGTAGGGTCTCACTCTAGCCCAGGCTGACCTGGAATTCACTATGTAGTCTCAGGGTGGCCTCAAACTCATGGTGATCCTCCTACCTCTGCTCCAGAGTGCTGGGATTAAAGGCATGCGCCACCACACTGGCCGAATTTGGTTTTAATGAAATTGGAAAAATTTCCAGCATCTCTGAGTCCTGTCATATTTCCCAAGATGACTGTATGTGGAGTGGTGGGAAACACTGCAGGACAGCACTGACAGGGCTGCTTATAGCTGAGGGACCCCCCGAGGAGTTTCTGTCACTTCTCTGACACTCAAGCTTCTCATCTGTTAAATACGAATGAGCTTCCCACCCACCATGGTCCCTCCTGGGTCCAAGAGTGATGGGAGGGGACTGGAGAGATGACTTTGATTTCCTAGGTTCGATTTCCCAGTACCCACGTAAGCCAGATGCACAAGGTGGTGCACGCATCTGGAGTTCATTTACAGTGGTTGGAAGCCCTGGCACGCCCATTCTCTCTCTCTCTCTCCCTCTTTTCCTCTCAAATAAATAAATAAAAATAAAATATTTTTTTAAAAAAAAGAGTGACAAAGTCGGGCTTGGTGGCGCTCGCCTTTAATCCCAGCACTCAGGAGGCAGAGGTAGGAGGATCGCCACCCTGAGACTACATAGTGAATTCCAGGTCAGCCTGGGCTAGAGTGAGACCCTACCTCGAAAAACAGAACACGACAAAAAAAAACAAAAACAAACAAACAAACAAAGAGTGACCAGAGAGTCCCAGCAGGGGAAGGCTGTGTGGCCACTGCCAGGCAAGCCCATTAATAAGGATCATCTTCCTCCTGTACCAGGGTGCGGGTGCTAGCCAACCTGGCCAGCAGAGGGCGCTGCCACACTGCTCTTCAGCCAGCTTCGGTGGCTGTTACTGAGCAAGAGGTGGTATCTGGCGTCTGTTCCCCTTTCCAGAGGAATAGTCCGGATTCTTGAGCTCATCAATATGTGGGCACCGGTGACACATTCCCAGGCTCTCTGTCCCCTTAGGCTTCCACCCGTGTATCCTCAGCTTCCTTGGCACAGCATCTTCCCGCCAGCGCGAGGGTGACTTTTTGGTGGTCACGAATCAATGTAAGTAAGACACTCTGCAAGTTTGTCCTGGATCAATGGTGTACCAGGGCACCCCTGACTCCAGGCAGCCTCTTCCTGGACACAGGCCTCTCCCCTTGAAGGTCAAAGCTGCTACTTTAGAAGGAGTGGGGGCCATCCAGCTTCAAGTCTGACAGAGGCCAGATCAGGGACAGCAGCCTCTCCACCACAGATTCCTCCCACATACTGCTAGCGCAGCACCTGGTCACCCATCATCCCTACAACTCAGTTGTCCAGTTTGCTTGGAGGCACTGGCTCCCCAACAGTGATTCTCACCAAAAACCCCCCACCACCACAGCTCCTGAGTGAAACTGACCCTCTCAATCCTAGGAAGTGAGGTCAAAATATTAAATTCCAGCCAGGCGTGGTGGTGCACGCCTTTAATCCCGATTTTTTTTTTTTTTTTCGAGGTAGGGTTTCACTCTAGCCCAGGCTGACCTGGAATTTACTATGTATTCTCAGGGTGGCCTGGAACTCGTGGCGATCCTCCTACCTCTGTCTCCCGAGTGCTGGGATTAAAAGGCGTGCGCCACCACGCCTGGCTTAATCCCAATGGAGGATTATTGTGAGTTTGAAGCCAGCCTGGGACTTCAGAGTGAGTTCCAGGTCAACCTGGACTAGAGTAAGACCCTATCTTGACAAAACAAACAAACGTTAAATTGCCTGGGGAACTGAAGCACTGAGAGTTTGATTTGCCCAAGACCTCAAGAAACTGCTGTACCAAGACTCACACTCCATCTCTGGGCTCTGAAGATCACATTGCTACCACGACATTGTCAAGCCTCTGGGCTCTGAGCATTAGGGGCTCAGGATGGTGGCTCTGACCTCTAGCCAGTCTGGGGAACCATAAAGTGGTCGCAAGCCAGACGCTGCCCACACTGCAGCTGGTATCACGTGGGCCTGGGCAAGTCACTCTGATCCCAGAATGAATGCCCGGTGGCTTGGCTAGTGGGGAGGTGCAGACCTTTACCTGTAAGCACAGGCTCCTGAGATTTTTGATGGGACATTTGAGGGCGGGAGGGAAAGGAGGCATGAGCCTGGGAGTTCAGGGCATATTCACTCTCTTAGCCATTTCCTTGGCTGGCAGCTGGTGTCAAGAAGGGTAATGCCCATTTTGTAGCTGGCTTGAGTCATTCTGTTCTTGTCACTGAGGTCACCACAAAGGGTGATGCCACCAACACCCACCCAGATTTGCCACCAGTGAAAATCCATCTCCTAAATGAGAGACACGGCTTTGCACGAGAGACTAAGCCAGACCTGTAGGGAAGAAAGACCAGAGTCTCACCAGGTCCAAAATAGGCCAAGGTCAAAAGGATGGGAGACTGAAGGTGCAGGGAAGTGGGAGTCTTGAGCAGCCTGGAAAAGAAGTCTTTGGTGCAGTAGCCTTTGTTGACTCTGCTAGGGCAAGAACTGAACCAAGGTCAGGGTCAGAATAGTGGTCTCAGGGGTCTGGGACAGTGAAAGACACTTGAGGGCACCTGACAGGGATGAAGCTTGAACAGTGGGGTGGGACTCACTCATGGAGGGTAGGGGGGCCAAGCTGAAGACACTAAACCACCAGCTCCTCCTCTTCCCTAGTGTTAAGGTGGTCAAAACACACCTGGGTGTTAATTGCTCAAATGACTTCCCAGCCAATCACCTTGGGTGGCCTTGGGTGAGGCATTCTGTTCCTGGGGGCTCTAGTTTCTCAGTGTGTGGGGTGAAAGGATTACCTCATGGGGCTGCTGTGAGGATGAAGTGAACTGTAGGTAACCCTCAGCAGATGCTGGTTTATAATGATGATGCTACTTCATATAAATAATGACAGCTGCCAGTTAGTGGGCACTTGCTATGCACCAGACCTGAGCACTCCCTTACCTACATCACTGTCATCCCTAACCTTTACAGACGAGGAAGGAGACGCCCTACCTCCAGTCACAGAGCTAAGGATGGTGAGCAATAACATTTACCCTGAGGTCCAGGGACCCAGTGTCCAGCAGCTGTGGAGAAGGGGGCCTGGGCCACACAGGAGTGTGTGTGGTTGATGGTTTCAGGGGTTTCTGGAACCAGCTTTGGGTGTGTGAGTGCCTGGGACATGACTGTGGGATTCAGTGACCCCATACACACACACACACACACACACACACACACACACACACACTGACACCCAGGGAGGGGTCTGTGGGGTGCAATCACACACACACACACACACACACACACACACACACACACACACACCTAGGCAGGGGTTTATGGGTTCAATGGCACATAAACTCACACACACACAGTCACACACCCAGGCAGGGAGGTCTGTGGGGTACACACACACACTGACACCCAGGCAGGGGTCCTGGCTGGAAGCGGAGGTGGGAAGCAGCCCTGACAGACGCAGAGTGCAAACGCGATCCCCCGCAGCCCGCCCGCCCGATCCTCCTGGAAGCCCGGCGGAGCACGGCGCGCACAGACAGAAGTTGTGTACACAGGATTTTAGTATTTCCTCTCCGGCTCCAGCCCCAATTTGAGGGCCTGTAAAAGCTTGAACGGCGTCCAGTGCGGCGTGGTTTGCCTGAGCCAGGCTGCCGGCGCTGAGTCAAAGCCCACACAGGGACGCGGGCGCCTGGGGTGGGAGGGATGGGATGGGGGCGGCGGAGGCGCCAGCGCCGGGCCGGGGAGGAGGGCGTGCGCGGGGGGCGCAGGGCCGCGAGTCCCGGCGCCCACACCCCAGCCCAGGCGCCTGCCAGCAGCTCAGCTCTGGCTCCGAGCAAACCCCAGGGACTCCGTGCATGGTGGGGAGAAGTGCAAACCTGACTGCGGAAACCTTCTGTGTTCCCCCTGAGCCACCAAACTTTCTCTTTCACTGGGGCAGTGACAGTGACAGTGACAGGGGAGGGGTGGCGAGCTGTGACAAGGCGCTCCCGGTCCCTGGCAGGCCTGTCCCTGATGTGGTCTTTGAGGGGCGTGGAGCACTCCACTCGCTGACTTTTAACAGAGCCCCTACCCCGCCCTCCCTGCTTGAAGTCAGCAGGTTCCTGAGCTGCTCGCGCTCTCTCTCTCTCTCTGTCTCTCTCTCTCTCTCTCTCTCTTTGTGTGTGTGTGTGTGTGTGTGTGTGTGTGTGTGTGTGTGTGTGTGTGTGTGTGTTTGGAGGCAGGGTCTCTTGTATATAGCCCAAGCTGGCCTCGAACTTGTTATGTAGTCAAAGTTGGCCTTGAACTCTGGGCACTGTTTCCCGTGTGCTGGGATTTTAAGTGTGTGCCATTACACCCAGTTTAAACTTTACTTAATTTTTTAAAATTTTTGTTTAATGTTTTAAACCATATTGTAAATTGCATCCTTTGAACAACGTAAGTGAGAAAACCACAGAATCATATACAGAGCCATTGTAAAGACACCCAAGTGTGACTCCCTCTAGAGAAACCTACACCCATGTCTTGGACATTTGCTCTTGGTTTTTGTTGTTGTTGTTGTTTGTTTGTTTGTTTGTTTGTTTGTTTGTTTGTTTGTTTTCCGAGGTAGGGTCTCACCCTAGCTCAGGCTGACCTGGAATTCACTATGTCGCCTCAGGGTGGCCTCTAACTCATGGTGATCCTCCTACCTCTGCCTCCCGAGTGCTGGGATTAAAGGCGTGCACCATCACGCTGGGCGTTTTCTTTCTTTCTTTCTTTCTTTCTTTTTTTTTTTTTTAAATATTTTTTATTTATTTACAAGCAGAGAGAGAGAAAAGAGACAGAGAAAATGGGTGCACCAGGACCTCCAGCTGCTGAAAGCGAACTCCAGATGCATGCACTACTTTGTGCATCTGGCTTTATGTGGGTACTGGGGGAATAGAATCCGGGTACTTAGGCTTTGCATGCAAGAGCCTTAACTGTAGAGCCATCTCTCCAGCCTCCATATTCTGTCTTTTGTCTTTTTCCTAAGTCTCAGTCTCTCTCTTTTTTTCCTTCTCCTCTTCTTTTTTCCTCTCCTCCTCTCCTTTCCTTTCTTCCTCCTCTTCTTCTTCTCTGCCTCTTCTTCTCTCTCTCCATCTCTTCTTTCTCTTCTATATCTATCATCCACCTATTATCTATCATCTCTATCTCTCTCCCCACTGGAGCTTAAAGCTAAAGCATGTACTATCTCTTACCTCTACTTAAATAAACTCACTACCTTTGTTTCACTCTGACTTGTCCTGAAATTCTTTTCTGCAATGTAGTCAAGGCTTTGCCTTTATCCTGAATTCAAGACCCTCAAGTCTTAAGGCCGGAGGGATGTTTTTCAGGCTATTGGTAGCAGTACTGGTGCTTCTTGACACTGGGGGCTGTAAGCAAGGTGCGCCTACTCTGGCGAGGGAAGGACTGTCAGGCCCTCTCCTAGGACTGCTTTCACAACAAGCCAATGTAGGGTTAGCATACATCTCGGGGCCCAGCATATCTTGGGGAAGGCTGAACAAGGTGGGTGAGGAGGGCTGCTGTGGGAACTCCGAGCATACCACCACCACCACCACCACCACCACCCCAGGGGACAGGTTCTGTGCCTTCTAGGGACCATTTACACCCTGAGCACAGTGACTTCCGCACTCAGCCCAGATCAGATGAGGCCCGGGCCTCCCCTGGCAGAAGGATTGCAGACACATTCTGTATGTAGCACTCTATAGTCCTCTCTGTACCTGTGGGATCCCGAATCCCCGAAAACCAACCTTGTGCTCACATGCAATGTTTGGGGTGAAATCTTTCCTGAGCAGAACTCATTTGGTGGCTTCAAGTGAGACAACACATTTTAGTCTGTCTGCATCCCACTGGCTGGGAATAGTCATACATTGCATTAATGAATATTAATATTAATGTGTTTGCTGACAGAGGCTGCCCCCAGGCTGAGAAGGAAGTAGGTTATATAATAAACACCATGGCAGTAAATGACTTTTCTAACCCTTCTTAAGTAAAACCAAACTTCAAAAAAAAAGGCATGGACCATCAAAGCAGCAATGTTTGAGGTGTTCCGCTGGCATTTCAGAGTCAGGAAACACTGTGGAGGGAGGGACCTGCAGCCACTCAGCCTCTGTCTGGAAGCAACCTTATGGGAACATCTTGCAGGACTAATTGGTTGGGTGGCTACATATATGGATGCCTAAGTGCAATGTGGTCCATAAAGCACATTTCATTAGGGTTAGCCGAAGAGATGTTTGTTGTTGCCTTGCTGTGAAAGAATTATAGAACTACAGACAAGTGCAAAGAAATGTATGGGGATGTCTTGTGCACCCTTTATCTAGCTGCTCCCACTCCCACAGTCTGACGTTGCTATAATGCGGTATTGAATGCTGGAAACTGCATTTGTTTAATCCTTAGAATGGATCCTAATTTTAACCACATATGCATGCCTGTGTGTGTGTGTGTGTGTGTATGTCACATGCATGTGTAGCTCTTTGCAATTTTAACACATGTAAGCTTTGCATAATTTGCTTTTGGCATTCTTTAACAGGGTCCTTTGCACAGCAGTTTTCCATGTTAATGAGATCCAAGCTATCAATGTTTCCTTTGTGGCTGGTCCACTTGGCTACGGGTATAAGAACTCTTTGAATAGCCCTAGAGCCCAGAGATACTCTCCTGTTCTTCTCAAGTTGTAAAGTTTCCTGTCTAAGTCCAAGTTCCATTTTGACTTAATATTTGTATAAAGTTAAATTGAAGTTCTTGGGGCTCACCTCCATTGTACCCACTGGCTAAAGAGATTCTAAGAGTTGGTTTGATCATATTCAATTTTTGTCAAAGAACAACTCTTAGAAGTAAAGGAGGCCCAGAGATATCACCCGGCTCGTCCTGAATGCCGCTTTCAGCACCTCTGCTGGTCTCTGTCTTTCAAGGCCCTGGCAGGTCACACTCTGGGTCCTCTCTGTTGTCAAAGTGGAGTGCATGACTGGCTCCAAAGAACTATGAGCAGGAACTGTGTGTCTTTCCCAAAGCAGACTGTAGCCGATCCTACATTCAATTATAGCAAGTTAGAGATGGTAGTTATCCCCAGAATAGAAATGGAGCCCCAGTGGTGTCATAGCTAGACCTTCAATATGAACAGAGAATAAACACGTGTGTTTTTAGGAACTATTTAGGTTGCTGGAGAGTTGAGAGGAGAACAAATGTTCTTATTCTCACAAATCACTCAACCCAGAACACTGCTGCCATCAGGTCTGTGAAAGAGGGTGGCTCTCCTCACATTAATCCAAGACTCCCACTGCGGGACCAGCTGGACCCCTCTAATTCAACTCAACTCTGTCATTGACTTCTTGGAGATTGGGATGGTTAATCGCAATTGTCAACTTGATTGGATAAAGAATCAAATAAGAAAGCCAGGCATGGTGACACACTCTTTTAATCCCAGCACTCAGGAGGCAGAGGTAGGAGGATCGCTGTGAGTTTGAGGCCACCCTGAGACTACATAGTGAGTTCCAGGTCAGCCTGAGCCAGAGTGAGACCCTACCTCTGGGAAAAAAAAAAAAAAAGAATCAAATAAGATACACAGCTCTTGGACAGATCTGTGAGGCCATGACCAGGAAGAATTGACTGAGAGGAGAAGACTGTTGTCCCCCAGAGTGGGCAGTCCTTCTAGAGGCAGCCCAGGTATAAGAAGGTCCAAGGAAGAAGCAGTGTAGCTTTGGCCTGCTTCCCACCTTGCTGCTGAGTGTTTCTACCATGTTGCTGCCATCCTTCGCTGACACTGGAACCCGCTTTGTCAGCCTTCCACCATGGACTAAAGACCAGCAGCTCCCCAGGAATCCTCCTGGCCTTTAGTACCAGATTGGGACTGCTGAGGCATCCAGTCTTATGGACTAAGCAACTACTGGATTCTCCACCTTCACCGCATGCAGACAGCCATTGTAAGCTTCACTCAGCTGATTTCATATAAGACAATCTAATAAGTCCCTATTCATTCTATCACTTCTGTTCCCCTAGACAGCCTGACTAATGCATGGAAAGAGTCAGATCTCATGGGGGAGGGCTCAGTTTACCCACTTATTACAGAGACTGTTACAAAGCATCAGGAGATATGTATTAATTACCTCTCTTGTTGTTGGGACAAAATACCTGACAAAAGTCAGTTTCAGGGGAAAAGGGTTTATTTTGGTTTATAGCTCAAGATTACAGTCCTCCATAGTAGGGAAGGCATGGCAGTAGGAGCTTCAGGCAGCTGGTTATATTTAGTCCACAGTGAGGAAGAAGAGAGCACTGGATGCTCAGCTAGCTTTCTTCTTTTTTTTATTCTTTTGAGGCAAGCCCAACAGACTGGCCTTTTTTTTTTTTTAAAGAGAGAGAGAGAGAATTGGCGAGCTAGGGCCTCAGCCACTGCAATCAAACTCCAGATGCTTGTGCCACCTAGTGGGCATGTGAGACCTTGTGCTTGCCTCACCTTTGAGCATCTGGCTTAAGTGGGATCTGGAGAGAGATGGAACATGGGTCCTTAGGCCTTGCAGGCAAGGGCCTTAACTGCTAAGCTAACTCTCCAACCCTCCCCACCTTTTTTTAATGAGAGAGAGAGAAAGAGAGAGATAATTGATGTCAGGGCATCCAGCCACTGCACTCAAATTCCAGAGGCATGTGCCCCCTTGTGCACTTGTGCAAACTTGCGTCACTATGTGTCTGGCTTACATGGGACCTGGAGAGTTGAACATGAGTCCTTTGGCTTTGCAGGCAAATGCCTTAATTGCTAAGCCATCTCTCCAGCCCTGGCCTTCTTTTTTTTTAATCCAGTCTTTTCCCTAGCCTATGGAACTGTGCAGCCTACAGTTAAGATGAGTCTTCCCACCTCAGCTAACTTAATCTAGATAATCCCTCATGGGCATGCCCAGGAGCTTGTTTCCTAGGAGATTCTGGGTCCTGCCAAGTTGATAATCAATATAGACCATCACAGAAGGGATGAACAGCCAGATGAGAGAGATGCAGAGGCAGGTCCATGAAAGGAACATAGAGTTCCCCTGTCCAGGCCTGGTCAGCTTTCCTCTGGAACCTCCAAATATCCCACGTCTGGAAGTTCTCCAAACCCTGTTCTTTTCATGGTCTTATCGCAACTTTATTCCCTAAGTATCACTAATTACATTACTGGTGATCAACTCAATGTTCGCCTCCTAGCCCCTTCCCAGAGGCTGAGTGGTAAAGCTGAAAGCCTCAACCCTGCGATCAAGCCTGCCTGGATTGTGGGTGTGACCAGCCCCCCCTCCTCCCCCCCCCGTCCCTCTGCTCCCACACAGGGACTGACAGCGATCAGTCAACTCATTAGCATACATGACATTTACCACTCCTAAGATTCCAAGGCTTCTAGGAGCTGTACCAGGAGACAGGAAGAAAATCAAACGTATATTTTAAAACATCACAGTTCCATTTGTGACCGTAGTATGACCCGGCCTACCCTGATTGATACAGACACTACGTTGGTATTTTGAAGAAACTTGTCCCTGCACTCCGGGTAAATGGACTGCCTTAGGGGCTTTCATAATGATCTTCCCTGTCTGGTCTCAGTAGTCAATCGCCTTCCATGAGAGCAGATCAGTAAGAAAAGTTAGATGCTTCTACATGAACCCTCTCTGCTACCTTCAAGCAGTTGTGGTCCCAGGCCTCCTGAACCTGCTTAACTTGGAAAAGGCAGCAGGGAGTTCCAGATACATGAGCATGTACTCTCAAGTGACTGTAGTTCCAGGCATCTTCCTGCAAGGTAGGAAGGCTTCCAGCCCAGTGGCTTGAGCTGAAGATGAAGTGGTTTTGATTTCTTCTCACCCTGGTATATCTCTATCTGTCTGTCTGTCTATCTGTCTATCTATCTATATACCTATCCATCCATCTATGTATTTCTCATGTGATGTGGGTACACACGTGTATGCATGTTCATATACATGTGTGGAGGACACTGGTCAATGTTGGGTTTCTTCTGCAAGGTAGGGTTTCACTTTAACCCAGGCTGACCTGACACTCACTCTGTAGAGCCAGGCTGGCCTTGAACTCACAACAATCCTCCTACCTCTACCTCCAGAACGCTGAGATTAAAGGCATGTGCCACCACACCTGGCTTCCACCTTATTTTTAAAATTTTCAAATATTTATTTGCAAGCAGAGAGAGAGAGAAAAAAAGAGAGAGAGAAAAGAGAGAGAGAGAGAGAGAAGAGAGACAGACAGAGGGAATGAGCATGCCAGGGCCTCTAGCCACTGCAAACGACCCACATGCATGTGCCACCTTGTGCAGTTGGTTTATGTGCATCCTGGGAAATCAAACATGGGTCCTTTGGCTTTGCAAGCAAGTGCCTTAACCACTAAGCCATCTCTCCAACCCCTCCACCTTAGTTTTGAGGGAGTCTCTCACTGAACCTAAAGCTCACCAATGCAGCTAGACTACCTAGCCAGTGAGCCCTAGGGATCCTCCTGTCTCTGTCTCCCTAGTGCTAGGATTACAGACACGCACTATGTTTGGCTTTTATGTGGGTGCTTGGGATTTGAACTTGGGTCCTCATGCTTATATAGCAAGCACTCTAGTGACTGAGTCATCTCCTTAGCCCCCAGCCCTGGCCCCTTGAGGGTGCTAGATTTAGCCATCAGGAAATTTGGAAAGATGGCTAGGTGTGCCACAAGATGAGGAAAGGGCTGGGTTCATTCCCCTACCACCTCCATCCTCATTTCTCCATGTTTCTTGTACACTGTGATTCTGTCTGTCCGCCTCAAGCTGGGAGGAGGAAGGAATCTGAAGCCTCTGCAGCATCCATGATGCTCTGAGGAGGAACAGAAGAAAGTCCTAGACTTGGTGCTTGGGGCTTCAGACCCAACTTGCCATTGACCTGAGGAGACAAGATGCATTACTCTCTGGACCCCAATGTCCTCAGAGTTAAAAGGGGGTCTAACACTTAGGAATTTGGATCAAATAAGAAATGTGAAATCACATTAAAAAAAAAAAAAAAACGGCTGGAGAAATGGCTTAGTGGTTAAGGTATTTGCCTGCGAAGCCAAAGGACCCAGGTTTGATTCCCCAGGACCCACATTATCCAGATGCACAAGGGGCATATGCATCTGGAGTTCATTAACAGTGGCTGTAGGAGCTGGCATGCTCATTCTCTCTGTCTGTCTCTCTATCTCTCTCTCTGCTTTCAAATAAATAAATAAGTAATTTAAAAAAAAAACAACCAATCCAAACCAAAACATGATGTTAATGAAGCATACCAAATACCAGATTGCCATGTGACACGTGGAACTTCTGATCCATCACCAATAAGCAGGGAAGTGTGCCATGGTGTCCCAAGTGGTGCTATTCCATGAGCATCTGCCTCGGGGAGAGGCCCTCCAGCCAGAAGCCCCTCTTCCCAGCCTGCAGAATGGAGTACCCTGCTGGGCACTCAGATGGCAGACAGATCCCATGCAGAGGACCAGAGAACAGAGATGCAGGAAAGAGCTCAGGCACTTCCAGGTTTAATAAGCATCTGTGAGCATTTTGCAGAATGCATTGGAAACATCAACTCTTGATGAAAATCTACTGGCACACATTAAATGTATTAAGCAATGAATCGCTTTGGAGAGTGTATTTGTTAGGATAAAATTGGGTTGTTGTTGTTGGCTGAGGATGTAGCTCAGTTGGTAGCGTGCTTGTCTAGCATGTACCAGGCCCTGGGTTCAATGCTCAAAAACCACATTAAAAATTTGGTTGTTATGACAGACACCTTAAAGCTTCCCAAATTTTATCTCCACCATGGCACGCAGAGAAGATGACAGCAGTTGCAAAGCTCACTGGGGTAAAAGAGCGCAGCTGTGTCTTAGTCTGCTTGGCTGCTAAAACCAAATCCCATGGCAGAGATTGATTCCTCACACTCTGGTAGACTAAGAAGTCAAGAGCTGGGGATGCAGCTCAGCGGTGGGGTGTATGCATAGCATGATTGCGGCCCTGGTTGCAATCCCCAGTACCACAAAAGCAAAGCAAAACAACGGGAAGAGAAAGAGAGGAAGAAGTTGTTCTCATCAAGCCATCAACAGATGTAGAGCCTGGTAAGGGCCTGTCTTCTAAAGTTCACAGACAAGGCCTTCTTGCTGTGTCCTCGGGTGTTGGAAGATATCTTCGGCTTCTTATAGAGACATGAATTCCATTCATGAGAGCTCCACCCTTATCACCTGAACAGAACCTTAAATCCCCAGCTGAGATTTCAACCTATGGATTTGGGAAGGACACACATACTTAGACCATAGCACCTCTTCTATTGGTAACCCACTGACCAGAACTCCATTGCCTAGCCACAGGGAGCCCCATGATGTATGCTGTCTTTTTGTGGTGGTGCATACCAACCGAAAATCCATTCACAGGGAAGAGAAATGGGGAGTGAATGCAGTTTCTGTCTCAGAAGAAGCAAAAAGATATGCTAGAAGGGAGGGAGGGAGAAGGAGGAAGAGAAGAAAAGGAGGAGATGAGTAGGGGAGGAGCCAATGGAATATAATTGACCTTTTAGGAGAGGAAAACATTCTTGATCAGTGACATTCTTTAGGACGCTCATGACATATGGCTGAATGAAAAATTCAGGTTGAATAGCAGCGTGATTATGACAATTTACATTCATATATCTCAGTGAGTGTGGAGGCCCAGAGGTGACAGGAAGTTCACTAACATAATAACTGTGCTTATCTCCACGTGGTTCAATTATTGGTGGTTTCCCCATACATTTCAATGTCATTTTTTTCTGTATCATTTCCTATTTTTCCAAGAAATAGAAAAATTCAGAAGGATTATTTCTTGCTTTCCTTCCTTCTAAGTAGCCCTCCTCCCCTGGCTGGCCTAGAGGAGACTTGACGGGCAGTGTGCAGTGAGTCGTGCTGTGAACCTGTCAACTGAGGCGTGCTAAGTGCAGGACAGGCAAGAGTGGCAGGGCCAGGGCCCGGGGTAGACAGCTGCGATGAGCAAGTAGACACAGGGCATGAAGTCACAGCTGGGACCAGAGCGGTAGGGGAAGGAGGAGCCTTGAGAACAGAGGTGGGGACTGGAGAGTCAAGCCAAAGAGCAGGGTGACCACAGTGAGGTGCCCAGAAGCATGTTCCAGCACCTAGGCAAAGGCATAATCTAAGCATCGGGGCTGAGGGTCCCAGTCGTGGTGCCCCTGAGCCCTGAGGTCGGGGGTGGGGATGCAGAACGCAATCACATCTGTCTCAGTGATGAAAGCGAGCCGAGCCGGGGCAGGTGTCGACCTGTCTCCCCACTCAGGCAGCAATGGCTGTGCTAGTCATGGCATACATACTGAATTGTATTAAAAGGGAATTTATTGGATTAGCTTACGGCAGGCAGACCAACAATAGCAGCTTGCAGGCCAGAGAGTCAAGGAACCCAGTAGCTGCTCAGTCCACCAGGCTGGATGCCTCAGCAGTCCCAATCCAGCACTGAAGGCCCGGAGGTGTCCTGGAGAGACGCTGCTCTTCAGTCCACGCCGGTCTCCAGTCCACACACAGCCAGCAGCACTGGCAGCCAGGTGGGAGGAGGGGATCTTTTCTTGAAGAGCTTCCTTAGATAAAGCCCCCTCCCGCCCAGAGGGGCTGCCCACCCTGGGGGAAGGATTCTTCCTTTAGTTACTTCTTCCTGGAAGCAACCTCATGAGGAATGCCTGTGGATTCCTAGACAATCAAAACTTAACCATCACAATGGTGAAGGGCTTAATCTTGCTGCCAGTTCAGATGTGTATAAGGCCTGAGAAAGATTCAAACGCTGAAGACGAACTACTAAAGTGGCTGATTAGTAATGTCTGCCAAAGTGCAGGAGTGTGTCATAGCAGAGTGCCATCGTGCCAGGAGCTCTTCCTTCTTCCACCTCCTCTTTCCCCTCTTGCCTGCCTCCATAGAAAGAAAAGGTTACCCACAATTCCACATTTTTCATTTTGGCTGATCCACTACTAAACTGTTTGTTTCTTCTTCTTCTTCTTCTTCTTCTTCTTATTATTATTATTATTATTATTATTGGTTTTTCGAGGTAGGGTCTCGCTCAGGCTGACCTGAACTCACTATGTACTCTCAGGCTGGCCTTGAACTCATGGCGATCCTCCTACCTCTGCCTCCCGAGTGCTGGGATTAAAGGCGTGCGCCACCACGCCTGGCTTACTAAAGTGTTTATATACAGAGCCTTTTTGTGTAGTTGTAATCAAAAGATGACATCCTAATTTTAAATACTTTTTCCACTTGGCATTACAGTATAGGACTTTCCCATAATTGTTTTTAATATGATTTAAAAAAAAAAATGAACACAGGGCTGGAGAGATGGCTTAGCGGTTAAGGCACTTGCCTGGGAAGCCTAAGGACCCAGTACCCACATAAGCCAAATGCGCATGGTGACGCATGTGTCTGGAGTTTGTTTGCAGTGGCTGGAGGCCCTGGTGTGCTCATTCTCTCTCTCTCTCTTTTCTAATACATACATACATACATTTAAAAATTATTTTAATAATTTCATTGTAGAAATTACAGAGAACCAACAAGGAAAGAAAAAACTTTTAAAAATCTCTCATTCCAAAATCCATGAGATACCAGAGCTTGTCAGGCAGGAGCCAACCAGGAAGGTTCCCCTACTAGTACAATAGCTCTGGAATGTTCCTTAAGTGACAGGATTACCTATAAATTTGTTTAAAAAGGTCATCCCTCCCCTCACCCAAAAGGTGGGCAAAGGCTATGAACAAGGCTCTTCACAGAAATAGACATTCAAGTGGTTCATAAATGTGGGAAAAAAAAAGCAGATTTCCCTGTCACACCGGAAAATGAAAATTAAAACAATGAGATGTCTTCCCTTCCCCGGAAGATTGGCAGCAATTCAAGTGTGATAACGTCCAGGGCAGGCAAGGAAATGGGCATGAATGGTTACAACCTCTTGGGAAAATAATCTGGGGTTGTTTATGAAAATGAAAAATGCTAGGTATGTACATTGGATGGATCAACCCCACTTTCAGGTAAAAGTACCAGGATATAAAGATGTTTACTGAAGCATTCAGTCATTGTCAATGAATATTTATTAACTGGCTGCTATGGGCCATGCAGTCTGGATACCTGGATGGCCATACAGTGTTGAACAAAAACGGGCCAAATGCCCACTGTGAGGTTTACTCTCCAGAAGGCGGCAACAGTCAGTCCTGGGAGTGCGTGAGCTGGACAATTTAAAATTGAAGACCTAACAGAGAAGGTGGCATATTAGTGACTTTTCTAGCTTTTTTGTCTTCATGTGTGTATGTGTGTGTGGTATGTGTACCTGTGTATATTCATGGTCACATGTTGGTCAGTGTGTGTGTGTGTGTGTGTGTGTGTGTGTGTGTGTAGGCCAGAGGTTGACATCCAGAGCCTTCTTCCATTGCTCTTCGCCTTATTTGAGACAGGGTCTCTCACTTGAACCTCCAGATTTCATTGTGGCTAGTCTAACTAGCCAGCTTGCTCCAGAGACCCCCCTGCTTCTGCCTCCTGAAAGTTGGCACTACAGGCAGACTGCCATGCCTGTCCAGCATTTACATGGGTCTAGGGATCTGAATTCAGGCTCTCCTGCTTGCATGACAAACACATTGCCTATTGATCCATCTCCCTGGCTCCCTGTGTCCCTTTGATAAAAGCAACTTAAGGAAGGGTTTATTTTCGCTCCTAATTTGAGTCCATCATCGTAGGACGGCATGGCAGCTAGTCACACGGCTTATCGCTCCTCAATCAGGAAGTTGGGATGAATAAATACTAGTGCCCTGCTCACTTTCTCCTTATTCAGTGTGGGACTTCAGTCCTTGGGAAGGGGGAAGCCACGTTCAAGGTAGGTTTCCCCTCCTCAGCTAAACCTCTCTGGAATCTTCCTCCCAGACACATCCAGAAGCTAGGCTCCCAGTTGATTCCAACTCCCATCAGCATGACAAGCACACCTTTAATCCCACTACTTGGGAGGCAGAGGTAGGAGGATCGCTGTGAGTTCGAGGCCAGCCTGAGATCACAGAGTGAATTCCAGGTCAGCCTGGGCTACAGCGAGCCTCTGAGACCTCAAAAAACCAACAACAAAAGAAAACAATTAACACAGATATTAATCTCACCACATAACATTTGCTCACAAAACTGCCACAGAGAGAACTAGCCATGGGTCTGTTTGGGATAGAGCATTCCAGATGGGAAGAAAAGCCAATGTAAAAGTCTACAGACAAGCTGGATCTAATGAGTCAAAACCACACAGATAGCAACAGGTGACAAAGTTAGGGTGGGACCAGGAGCAAGTGATGCAGAGGCTTGGAGGTCACTGGAAGGGCTTGGATCAGGCCGTCTCGGGCATGGGATTTGAAGTCAGGTTCCTGCAGGACCAGGGAAGGGCTGGGTCAAGAGTCTGATGAAGGCTAAGGGCTATGCCCAGATATAGCAAGAAGACATCCTTAAAGGAGAGTAGTTGGGAGGTGCTGGCCTTACTGAAGGACTCCATCACTGTGGGTGGGCACTTGGATAAGCCCCTCAAGGCGGGAAGTGGAACGGACCCTGGGAGCAAGAGGGCAGCAGGTGACAGAGCCATGAGCAGCTGCAGATGGGCAGCTGTGTTTCTTCAGAGAACAATGGGTGCCCTGTGTCCTTGAGCTCACCCAAGGCCAGGGAAAAGCGGATCCCTGTGTTAATTAAATCTCAACCACAGCAAGCCAGCACTTGCTGACCAAGGCCCGGCTCAGAGGAAGCACTCAGGCAACAAGGCCAGGCGCTGGCTCCTTGGAACAGTGCTCAGACCTGGAAAAGGAAGCAAATCCTTGACTAAGGGTCCGGCCAGAGGAAGGACACAGCCCTGGGAGGGGTCCCGAGGGCTGGGGAGAGGCCAGGCCAGCTGAGGCCACTTCCACTTGGCATTACAGTATAGGACTTTCCCATAATTGTTTTTAATATGATTTAAAAAAAAAATGAACACAGGGCTGGAGAGATGGCTTAGCGGTTAAGGCACTTGCCTGGGAAGCCTAAGGACCCAGTACCCACATAAGCCAAATGCGCATGGTGACGCATGTGTCTGGAGTTTGTTTGCAGTGGCTGGAGGCCCTGGTGTGCTCATTCTCTCTCTCTCTCTTTCTAATACATACATACATACATTTAAAAATTATTTTAATAATTTCATTGTAGAAATTACAGAGAACCAACAAGGAAAGAAAAAACTTTTAAAAATCTCTCATTCCAAAATCCATGAGATACCAGAGCTTGTCAGGCAGGAGCCAACCAGGAAGGTTCCCCTACTAGTACAATAGCTCTGGAATGTTCCTTAAGTGACAGGATTACCTATAAATTTGTTTAAAAAGGTCATCCCTCCCCTCACCCAAAAGGTGGGCAAAGGCTATGAACAAGGCTCTTCACAGAAATAGACATTCAAGTGGTTCATAAATGTGGGAAAAAAAAAGCAGATTTCCCTGTCACACCGGAAAATGAAAATTAAAACAATGAGATGTCTTCCCCTTCCCCCGGAAGATTGGCAGCAATTCAAGTGTGATAACGTCCAGGGCAGGCAAGGAAATGGGCATGAATGGTTACAACCTCTTGGGAAAATAATCTGGGGTTGTTTATGAAAATGAAAAATGCTAGGTATGTACATTGGATGGATCAACCCCACTTTCAGGTAAAAGTACCAGGATATAAAGATGTTTACTGAAGCATTCAGTCATTGTCAATGAATATTTATTAACTGGCTGCTATGGGCCATGCAGTCTGGATACCTGGATGGCCATACAGTGTTGAACAAAACGAAGCCAAATGCCCACTGTGAGGTTTACTCTCCAGAAGGCGGCAACAGTCAGTCCTGGGAGTGCGTGAGCTGGACAATTTAAAATTGAAGACCTAACAGAGAAGGTGGCATATTAGTGACTTTTCTAGCTTTTTTGTCTTCATGTGTGTATGTGTGTGTGGTATGTGTACCTGTGTATATTCATGGTCACATGTTGGTCAGTGTGTGTGTGTGTGTGTGTGTGTGTGTGTGTGTGTGTAGGCCAGAGGTTGACATCCAGAGCCTTCTTCCATTGCTCTTCGCCTTATTTGAGACAGGGTCTCTCACTTGAACCTCCAGATTTCATTGTGGCTAGTCTAACTAGCCAGCTTGCTCCAGAGACCCCCCTGCTTCTGCCTCCTGAAAGTTGGCACTACAGGCAGACTGCCATGCCTGTCCAGCATTTACATGGGTCTAGGGATCTGAATTCAGGCTCTCCTGCTTGCATGACAAACACATTGCCTATTGATCCATCTCCTGGCTCCCTGTGTCCCTTTGATAAAAGCAACTTAAGGAAGGGTTTATTTTCGCTCCTAATTTGAGTCCATCATCGTAGGACGGCATGGCAGCTAGTCACACGGCTTATCGCTCCTCAATCAGGAAGCTGGGATGAATAAATACTAGTGCCCTGCTCACTTTCTCCTTATTCAGTGTGGGACTTCAGTCCTTGGGAAGGGGGAAGCCACGTTCAAGGTAGGTTTCCTCCTCAGCTAAACCTCTCTGGAATCTTCCTCCCAGACACATCCAGAAGCTAGGCTCCCAGTTGATTCCAACTCCCATCAGCATGACAAGCACACCTTTAATCCCACTACTTGGGAGGCAGAGGTAGGAGGATCGCTGTGAGTTCGAGGCCAGCCTGAGATCACAGAGTGAATTCCAGGTCAGCCTGGGCTACAGCGAGCCTCTGAGACCTCAAAAAACCAACAACAAAAGAAAACAATTAACACAGATATTAATCTCACCACATAACATTTGCTCACAAAACTGCCACAGAGAGAACTAGCCATGGGTCTGTTTGGGATAGAGCATTCCAGATGGGAAGAAAAGCCAATGTAAAAGTCTACAGACAAGCTGGATCTAATGAGTCAAAAACCACACAGATAGCAACAGGTGACAAAGTTAGGGTGGGACCAGGAGCAAGTGATGCAGAGGCTTGGAGGTCACTGGAAGGGCTTGGATCAGGCCGTCTCGGGCATGGGATTTGAAGTCAGGTTCCTGCAGGACCAGGGAAGGGCTGGGTCAAGAGTCTGATGAAGGCTAAGGGCTATGCCCAGATATAGCAAGAAGACATCCTTAAAGGAGAGTAGTTGGGAGGTGCTGGCCTTACTGAAGGACTCCATCACTGTGGGTGGGCACTTGGATAAGCCCCTCAAGGCGGGAAGTGGAACGGACCCTGGGAGCAAGAGGGCAGCAGGTGACAGAGCCATGAGCAGCTGCAGATGGGCAGCTGTGTTTCTTCAGAGAACAATGGGTGCCCTGTGTCCTTGAGCTCACCCAAGGCCAGGGAAAAGCGGATCCCTGTGTTAATTAAATCTCAACCACAGCAAGCCAGCACTTGCTGACCAAGGCCCGGGCTCAGAGGAAGCACTCAGGCAACAAGGCCAGGCGCTGGCTCCTTGGAACAGTGCTCAGACCTGGAAAAGGAAGCAAATCCTTGACTAAGGGTCCGGCCAGAGGAAGGACACAGCCCTGGGAGGGGTCCCGAGGGCTGGGGAGAGGCCAGGCCAGCTGAGGCCACTGCTGAGTGAGAAAAGCAGATGGACCCAAATGCCTCTTCCCTCCCCTCGTGGGGGATGCCTGGCAGGGCAGGCTTATCATGGTGAATTTAGAGTGGAAATTACTCAGATTTTTAACTGCCTGGTGGTGAGTGGGCAGAAACTGGCGAGATAGAACTATGGAGCTGGAGGGATCTTAACCATCCTGTCTTTTTTTTTTTTGGTTTTTCGAGGTAGGGTCTCACTCTAGCCCAGGCTGAGCTGGAATTCACTATGTAGTCTCAGGGTGGCCTCAAATACATGGTGATCCTCCTACCTCTGCCTCCCGAGTGCTGGGATTAAAGGCATGCGCCACCACGCCAGGCTTCATCCTGTCTTTTACAAAGGGAGAAACTGAGGTTCCAAGAGGGAGTCCTTTGCCCAGGGACTGACTGTCACCCAGTCAGTGAGTGGCAGGCCTGAAAACCAGTGCCAGGGCTCTGGCACCTGGGACAGACTGCAGTCACCAGCATTTGCACACTGAAGAGATAATAGGCTGAGAGGACCAGACACAACCCAGGCGAGGCAAAATGGCCCCATAGAGAGGAGGAAGAACAGAGAGGGTTAGGCCTGAGGAGAGAGAGCTTATGGGGAAGGAAGGAAGGAAGGAGAGGTGGGGAGAAGAGCAGAGCAGTCCAGGGGCAGGAGGGAAGCAGAGCTCTTGGGAGAAGGAAGGCTCGCGGTGCAGCGTGGCCCTGGAAGAGACAAAGCCGCCGCCTCCTCTGAACAGTTCCAGGTTTGGAACATCGGGATACATCCCTGAGTTCCCTTCGCTGTGTGTTCAGTGAGGTTCTGGCTCCTTCTTCACTTCATGCTCAGAGCACACACAACCTGCTTCATCCCCTTCACCGGGATCTGGAGAACAAGCCAGGCCCTGGGATGGAGGAGGGAGGACCCTATATGTCCACTCCATAGCGCCTCACCAGGGAAGAGAGCGGGTGGTGCTCTCACTGCCCAGGCACACAACCGACTGTGAAAACCCTGTGAAGCCAGGCAAACTCCTCCCTGCCAGAAGGACTGGGCAAAGACACATTTCACCACGCTGCGAGGAAGAGGAGGAGGAGCCAGGGAGTTGTGGACGTTGAGGTCTAGAGTCTGGAGAGATGATCTTCCTCCAGACTCAGAAGATGAGCATTTCTGTCTAATTGCTCTCGAGATGCCCGGGGTTTGTTTGTTCCTTTGTTTTTATTTTATTATTTTAGAGACGAGTGGGGGGGCAGATTTGGCCCACCAGAGCCTCAGCCACTGCAATCGAACTCCAGATGCTTTCGCTACCTAATGGGCATGTGTGACCTTGCATTTGCCTCACCTTTGTGTATCTGGCTTACATGGGATCTGGAGAGTCAAACATGGATCCTTTGGCTTCACAGGCAAACACCTTAACCGCTAAGCCATCTCTCCAGCCCCGTTTCTTTGTTTTTAACAACTTTGGATGGCATTTTTGCTTCACATAGTTCTCTGCTCAAAAGCTATTAAAACACTAGTGAGATGGCTCAGTGGATAAAGCGTTTGCCAAGCAACTCCCTGCTTGAGTTCAGAACCCCAGACCCCACATAAAAGTGGGAAGCTGGGGTGGGCTTCTATAATCCCAGTGGGGGAAGGGAGGTGGAGGATGGAGAATATCCTGGAGGCTTGGGGCAGGGGAGGTCAACACCTAGACATCCTGGAGCCAAACCAGGCAGAAGGTAAAGCCCAAATGGACAAGTTGTCCTCTAACCTCCACACGCACATGCGAGCACACACACACACACACACACACAGTCAATAAATAATATACTTGAAAAGTAATAAAACACTAATCTTTAAGGAGCAGGACAGAGCCCCTTTAGCAAGGGAACAAATGATCTTTAGACTTCATGTGATAGGAGAGTCAATGGGGGGAGTTTTAATCTGAGCCCAGAGCAAGACAAGGTGGTCTGGAGGCCCGGCTGGGACATTGTTTAGCTAGGAGGAATCTTCGAGGTCATGGGGCCACTGCCTGCATGTGCTCACGAGTGTCACCATGGTATTGAAGGTCTGGCCAGGATGGGGCTCAGGCCTTCGGGTTCCCAGAAGGGCTCAAGTTGGTCTCATGGCATGGAGGCTTGGTTGTGGATGTCCCCTCACTCTACCATGAGTGCTGTGCTTCACATAGTTCACAAGTGCATGCCCTAGCACATTAGTCTCTGCCATGTCTGCTCTGGAGGGAGAGGTCATCATAAGGCCAGGGAGGGACATAAGGCCAGGACCTGTGACATCACCCAAGGAAGCTAGAGCCTCCTGGCTAACTTCAGGTTTGGATCCTGTCCACTCCTGTCCCATAAGCCAGGGAAGGTAGGTCAGACTAATAGTATCAATTTTGAGGTCCCCAGACCCAGAAGGGCAAGGTATCCTATGGATTCTGAGGACAAAGCTTGCCTTCCTCCAAGGTTGATCCTTGGCCACTCTCTTGGGACACCAACTCTGGAACAGCTTCTCTTCTCAGGGCTCTGTTCAGCCTTGAATTTGGAGACTGAGCCAAAGCTCTCTGTCTGTAGCCCCAGGGGCAGTTGTATGAGAAGAAAACCCTGGCCCATTCCAAGCCCAAATACTCATAGTGCCATAAACTATCAGTCCCCATACTGTGTTCCAAGGAACCCTACTTGGGGTTTCACAAGAGGTCAGTGCACAGCATAAAGAATAAATGCTGTTTGTCAAACGAATGGGGTGTATCTGTGCAACAAAAAGTTGCAAAGCTATACAAAGGAATGGGATTCTGACATATGCTACAACATGGATAGACCTGGGAAACATCATGCCCAGTCAAATAAGCCCAACAGATAGCAAAAAAAAAAATCAGATATTCCATTTATATGAGGTACCTGAAAGAAATAAATTTGTCAAATCATGCAACGTTATGAATATATTTATTGCTAATGAATAGTGTGCTTATAAATGGCTAACATAATAAATATTGTTTTATGTATATTTTAGCACAGCAGATTTTTTTGTTTTTGTTTTTGTTTTTCAAGGTAGGGTCTCACTCTAGTCCAGACTGACCTGGAATTCACTATGTAGTCTCAGGGTGGCCTCGAACTCATGGTGATCCTCCTACCTCTACCTCTTGAGTGCTGGGATTTAAGGCATGCGCCACCACCCATGGTGAAACCCAGGTTTCATGCATGCTAAGCAATCATTCTACCAACTGAACTGCATCCCCAACTCATTAGTTCATTTCTTTTTAAAAAAAATATTTTATTGGGCTGGAGAAATGGGTTAGTGGTAAGGTGCTTGCCTGCAAAGCCAAAGGACTCAGGTTTAATTCCCCAGTACCCACATAAGCCAGATGCACAAGGGGACCCATGTATCTAGAGTTCGTTTGCAGTGGCTAGAGGCCCTGGCGTGCCCATTCTCTGTCTGTCTCCTCTCTCTCTCTCTCTTTCTGCTTGCAAATAAATTAATTAATTAAAAATTTTTAAAAAATTACCAGGTGTGGTGGTGCATGCCTTTAATCCCAGCCCTTGGGAGGCAGAGGTGGGAGGATTGCCATGAGTTCAAGGCGACCCTGAGAATACAGAGTGAATTCCAGGTCAGCCTGGGCCAGGGTGAGACCCTGCCTCAGAAAACCAAAAATAAATAAATAAATAAATAAATAAATAAATAAATAAATAAATAAAAAATATTGTATTTATTTATTTGAGATAAAGACAGAGGCAGGTAGTGTATGGGCACACCAAGGCCTCTTGACACTGTAAACAAACCCCAGACATGTGTGCCACTTTGTGCATCTGGCTTTATGTGGGTGCTGGAGAACTGGACCCAGGCTGTCAGGCTTTGCAAGCAAGCATCTTTAACTGCTGAAACATCTCTCCAGCCCCAAGTTCTTTATTCCTAAAAAAAAAAAAAGAAGAAGCATATGTGTGTCCACATGTGTGTATATTGCATGCTTGTGTGTGCATGTAAAAGAGGAATTCTCTAGAACCTTTGGGTTGTAGGCCTGGAAATGCAATCCCAGAGGATGAAAGCATGTTGTCTGCAGGCCAGATGGCTTTGAAGACAGTTTGGGGCATGGTCTTGGCTCTGCCTGCCTGTTGGGGAGGGGCAGTCTCTGCCTACCCCTTTCTCTCTGCTGTTTCCTATCTGCTGCCTCTGGAAAAGCCTTGAGAACAGGCACCTGGGGGTGAGGGGTGGGAAGGTGGCTGGTCCAGGAGATGCTGCAAACTTCCTGGAGCCAAGACCTAAGCCTTCACATAGCAGAGGTAGGGGAGTGGCTTAGCCACTCCTTTTTTTTTTTTTTTTTTTTTTTTTTTGGTTTTTTGCCAGGTAGGGTCTCACTCTAGTCCAGGCATTCACTCTGTATTCTCAGGGTAGTCTGGAACTCACAGCAATCCTCCTACCTCTGCCTCCCAAGTGCTGGGATTAATGGCATGTGCCACCACGCCTGGCCAGCCACTCTTGATTCATGGTCTGATCACTGGCCACTATACTTTATAGCTTCATGTTTTCAGACCTGGATTTGGTGGTGACCAGGGTGGGTCTGGGCAGAGAAGGACATCAGAATAAATGGGGATGGGGGAGACTAGATTTGAGCACCAGCTGTAGGACAACTTCTGGGTGAGTCACAGCCCAAAAATGTAGTATCAGGGAGTGAAGCCAAGAGGGAGGGGGATTCTAACTGAGGGAAACATGATGAAGCTGTCAGAAAATAAATAACATTAGCCCCATGAATGAGGATATTAAAGGCAAGGTCCTGCTTGTTTGTGAATTGTTAAGTGTTAAATGCAAAAGTGACACATCCACAAGCCATTGCCTTGTGGAGGCCTGGCTTCAGGGACTGCAAGGAAGGTGGCCATGTTCCCTGGAGCAGCCAGGGCAGGGATGAGATCAGCTAGGAGAGGCAGCAGAGGGAGCAATGACCAAGGGCTGAACCAGAAGACCAAAGGCAGCAGTCTCAGGATGTCAGTCCTCTGAGGATGCCCAGGGGCCTGGGATGTGAGGGGTTTCTGGACTTGCTTCCCTCAGGATGTGGGGCTGGGTGGAGATGTTCTTATTTAGACCCGAAAGAAAGCTGCACCATGGGATGGGAGGGCATGCACCCAGGTCATGCTTCTGGGTTAAGTCAGGCTTCTTTGTCAGTCCCAGGGTCTGGGACTCAGAGAACTAGAGTTCCCAGGGGAGCCAGGAGCCTAGTCAGATACTGGAAACTTAGATCTAAAAGGAGCTTTTTTTTTTTCCACTTCAGCAAGCACAAAGGTCCAGAAAGAACTTTGTTTCATATGCAGGCAGAGAAAGAAAACAGACATGATTGAGAAAGAGGGGCTGCTAACGACATCTTGGGACAGGGACAGGACTTAGTTGCAGGCCCAGAAGGCCACACTGGGGCCATGACAGGCTGGGTGGAGGCTGGAGACTTTGGAGACACTGGAAGAATGGGGTAGATTGCCCATGATGGGCAGCTGCCATCTGTGGGTAGCTAAGGAGCTTGGACTTTAACCTGGAAGTGATGGGCCCAGAGAAGGACTCTGGAAATAAGCCTGTGTCAGCCATAGAGACAAAAGATGAAAAGACAGGCTATGGCTGGGCAGTGAGGGGTGGGGGTGAGTGTAGCTTAGTGATAGAGTGCTTGCCTAGCATGTACGAGGCTCTGGGTTTGGTCTCCAGAACTACCACTACATAACAGACCGGAGACAAGGAGGCCAGTCAGAAGGCAACCACCTAGCTAATCCCGTGAGCAATAATAAAGTGGAACTCCCACATCCCTGCAGCCATATCACCCTCCTGGTACCCTGAGGAGGCTGGCCTGCTTCAGAGAAGCTCTGGAGCTCTTGAATGTGAATCCAGGCAGCATTAGTCCTTCCAGAGAAATCTGCCATAGTTCAGTGACGTCAGAGGCCGCAAGGAGTGTGTGGCTGAGTTCACTCATCCATCTGAATGTAGTCCATGTTTATTCAGCACCTGCTCGGTGAGGACCAAGCTCTGGAAAGCTAGCCTTTTTTTTTTTTTTTTTTTTTTTAGTTTTTTGTAGGAGTCCCTTCCCCAAAGGCTCAGCCAATGAAAGAGGGAAAAGCCTTTCCAACCCACACTTTACTCTGTTCTAAACATTTTGCCTCTGACCTAGCTCACCTGGCCTGGGTTCTGTTCTCTCGGTGTGTAAGCAGATTAGATGCTTGCACCCAGGTCATATCCCTCCCCCCATAAATTCATGAGAATTTCTTTTCTTTTCTTTTTTTTTTTTGGGTTTTTCCAGGTAGGGACTCACTCTAGCTCAGGCTGACCTGGAATTCACTGTGTAGTTTCAGGCTGGCCTCAAAATCACAGCGATCATCCTACCTCTGCCTCCCGAGTGCTGGGATTAAAGGCGTGCGCCACCACGCCCGGCGAGAATTTCTTGAGATAGGACTTTGACGTTCAGATTTTACCTCAATATTTAATAATCTCAGGTTAATTCCAATGCCCTGACAAGACCAACGACTCCTCTGCCTAGAAAGCCTTTCTGCCACTCTGCTCAGAAAACTTTTATTCATCCTTCAAGACACAACTCACATGTCTTCCTTGTCAAGAGAACCCTCCCTTCTCCGCAGAGAGAGTTGGCACTTTTCTTTCAGAGGTAACACTTTCTTGACCCCCAACACCCTCTGGGAGCAATTATTTGGCTGTGGGTCCCACTCCCTGATTAGAATGTGAACTCTGGGAAGACAAGAGCTACACAGGCTCTGTGTCTCTGCTCATGCTGAACCTGGCGCCAACAGATACTTCAGAAGGAAAGGGAAGCACAGGAGGCCAAGAACAGGCGAGGGCTGGGGAGTGGAGGCCATCACTGGAGAGGCCAGTCTGCTACCCTGACAGCAGGGTAGACCACACCTCCACTGTGTACACTGTGTACAGTTGATAGTATGCTTCTGCTTGGTCCTCGTCTCCTGCTTCTCTAGCAGTGCCGCCACAGTAGTTCAGAGATTTAGGACAACTGAACCTGCACCTGTGGCCCCAGGTGGCTGACCCTTCCTAATTGTCCCCCCCCATCTGGTTCCTGGGTCCCAGCCCATGATCCCACTCATTTCCAGGTTCTCATTTCTGCAAGCACTTGGAGCTATCTGACCCTTGCTTCCTGGATCTGGAGCTGTCTACTCTTCTAGAAACTCCAGCTTTGGGCAGCCAGAGAGTTATGGATCTGAGAGAATAGCCTGGCATGGAGTGAAAGCAAGGGACAAACTGCATGGGGCATACTGCTGGTTCAAGTTAGCTCCTTTCTGTAAGCAGCTTTATCTTTAATGCCCTGATAGTCTTTTCCTATTTCATTTTTTATTTATTTATTTATTTATTTATTTATTTATTTATTTATTTATTTATTTATTTAAGAGAGATAGAGGCAGAGGGAAAGAGAGAAAAATTGGGCACATCAGGACCTCCAGTAGCTGCAAACGAACTCCAGACATGTGCACCACCTTGTGTATCTGCCTTATATGGGTCCTGGGGAACCAAAACAAAGTCCTTTGGCTTTGTAGGCAAGCGCCTTAACTGCTAAACTATCTCTCCAACCCCCTATTTATTTTCTTTCTTCTTTTTTATTTGCAAGTAGAGAGAGAAAAATGGGCACACGGGGGCCTCTAGCCACTACAGACGAATTCCAGATGCCTGAACCACTTTATGCATCCAGCTTTACATGGGTACTGAGAAATGGAACCTGGCTCATTAGGCTTTGCAGCCAAGTGCCTTAACCAGTGAGCCTCCTCTTCAGCCCCACTTTCCTATTTCTTATTACATTTGTCTCCACATCCCGGTGTGCACACATGAAAGCCAGAGGTCAACATCAGGTGTCTTTTTCAAGTTCTCTCCTCTTTGTTTTGTTTTTTTTTAAATATAAATATTTATTTTATTTTATTTTATTTATTAGAGATGGTGGAGAGAGAGAGTGAGTGAGAATGGGCGTGCCAGGGCCTCTAGCCACTGCAAACGAACTCCAGATGCATGCGCCATCATGTGCATCTGGCTTACGTGGGACCTGGAGAATCAAACCAGGGTCCTTAGGCTTCACAGGCAAGTGCCTTAACCACTAAGCCATCTCTTCAGCCCTATTTTGTTTTTAGACAGGATTTCTCACTGAACTTGAAGCTCTCCCCTCCAGCTAGACTAACCAACAAGTCCCAAGGATTCTCCTTCCTCCACTTCTCCAGCGCTTGGGGTTACAGTGTACGCCACCACACCCAGCTTTTATGTGGTTAGCGAGGATCTGAACTCAGGTCCACTTTACCCAATAAGCCATCTCCCCAACCCTTCCCTGAAGATTTTTACTGTCCCTATCTCAGGCCCACTGAGGTGAAGCAAGTGACGAGGCTACACAAAGATTTTAGGCTGGGACTGGCAATGGGGCTGCCAGGAAAGCATCTGAGATGGCTCAGCAGTTAAGAAAGCTTCTGATGGGCTGGGGAGATGGCTCGGCGCTTAAGAAAGCATCTGAGAATATGAACTTGGAGCAAGACCATCTTGATTCAAGGACTGGCTCTGTCACTGTCTCACTGTCACTGTCTTCAGGTTTTCTCACCTGAAACTTTCTTCATCTAACATTAAGGTGTAGTCTCACCTCACAAACTTGTGGTGGGGGTTCACTGAGGGGTGGAGAGGGTTCCTCACATGACCAGGGCCAGGCCTCCTGAGTACTACTCTAGCCCAAGCCCCCCTACAACACACAGTCTGTTTCTGAATGTCCTCATATCCCATCCCTCACACGCCCCAGGCAATGACTACCCACTCCACACACAAGCATTTTCTTACATGTTGGAGCTTTTACTTCAATTTGAAGCACATGGTTGGGCACAAATGTGAATAGCTTTGGCCTTTTGAGCACAAGGAAGGAACAGACCTTGGCTTTGAATGTGCCCTGTCCCCTACATACTGGCCTGTTCTCCTGGTCCCTTCCTGATGCTGCCCTCCCGTCCCGCCTGCCACAGGCCATTGACCTCCATCAGGGTGCCATTTGTCTGTCAGCATTAGGGGGCAGCTGGTGGGGCAGGCTCTGAGAGCAAAAACCCTCCAATAGGTTGCCTCGGGGCATGTCCTGGGTGGGGGACTGAGTAGTATTGCTTCTTTCCCCTCTTCCCTCCTCTCTCAGGAGCCTCAGGGTTTCCCGAAGGAACTGGGGCCCTCAGAGCACTGAGAATCAGGGTTAGAGTCCTGGGTAGCTAAGAGGATGAACAGAAATCTCTGGCCTTATCTCCACCCCTCCCAGGTACCCAGCCTCCCTCTCATGGGGCCCTACAAGAATGATCTTGCATCCAGCTATCTCAGGGCCCAGTGTGAACAGAACACTGGCTCAGTGGCTCAAGTGCTTCCGAAGGTCACCACATGTCCACCCCTTGAGTGAGTTCTTGGCAGAAGTGCTGACTCTTCTTTGGCTTGAAGTGGGACTCTGAGCAATGGTGACTTTTTTTTTTTTCCTGTTGGGTTTTATCTCCCTGTCTTGTTCAGCATCTCTGTGGAATCTTTGGCAATGAACTTCTGCAGCTGCGCGCTCCTTCCTTCAGGCTGAGGGCAAGGTGCAAAGTGAACTGTGGATCGGTGGGGGCAGGTGGGAGGGTGAAGAGGAAGGCTGCCCCCCCCCACCTGTCCTGGTCCTGCATGATCCTGAGAGGTGGCGGGTGGGCTGAGCATCCAGTAGCTTCTTGGAGAAGAAAGCGAACAAGGCTGGCTTGGCAAACTCAGCTTTCTCAGGCTGAACAGAGAAGAGACGCACAGCAGCATCCTGGCTCTAGCCCACGGCCAGTCACTCCTGAAAGAAATGACAGTCTGTCAGAAGCAGCCCCGGCTTGCCTTGAGGTCGGATACTGACAACTACATAGCTGCCACAGGACACTAGACTCATACAGCCCAGGCAAAGGTTCAGTTAGCAGTGGGGCCAGATATGGACCCAGGACCGGGTGGCTCTAACCTCATTTCCTTTTTTTTTTTTTTTTTTTTTTTTTTGGTTTTGCAAGGTAGGGTCTCACTCTAGCCCAGGCTGACCTGGAATTAACTATGTAGTCTCAGGGTAGCCTCGAACTCTCGGCGATCCTCCTACCTCTGCCTCCCGAGTGCTGGGATTAAAGGCGTGCGCCACCACGCCCGGCTTCATTTCCTTTTTATTCCCCCCTCTGCTCTTCCGTGCCCCTGCTATTTGGTTGGCATGAGTGGACAAAGCCTGGCCATCAGTAGCTTGGAGACACTGGGTCCCCAGCTTCACACCTCTGAGGGTTGGCCTCACCGATGGGGTGGTAGAGCGCCTAATTAAGAGAGAGAGAGGCAGAGAGAGAGAGAGAGAATGGGTGCACCAGGGTTTCTAGCCACTGCAAACAAACTCCAGATGCATGTACCATCTTGTGCATCTGGCTTACGTGGGTACTGGGGAATCACACCTGTGTCCTTTGGCTTTGCAGGCAAGTATCTTAACCACTAAGCCATCTCTCCAGCCCCTGAGGCTCACTCTAGTTGCAGCCCACCACTGCCATTCACTTAACTTCTCTGGGCCTCTGAAAAATGGCCCAGCTGAAGCAAATTGATAATTTTCATTTTTCCCCCCAAGCAGTAGAAATGAGGGATGAACTGTGAAGCCCCACCCAGAACACAGATCAGCAGGGTTCTGCGTATCTGGAGCATCAGAGGTCAGGGACATGGAGGAGGAGGACCCAGAGCCCTACTGGGTTCCCGCCACTGAGGAGCCTCTTGAGAACAGAGAGCTAAGGAACAGCGTGCAAACTGCTGGGTTTAAATCATCTCTAAGTCCCAAGTTTCCAAGAAGGGAAGGGAGGCAAAGTCAGGGGCACTGGGAGCATCAGCCCTCAGTCCCAGAAGTAGCTGGAGCCCACAGAACACTGAGTCAGGGTCAGAGGTCACTGTGGAGGCTGTTCAGGTTCAAAGACGACCCGGAACATGGAAAAGAGTCCTCAGACATCCTGATAACAGCACACCCCCATAACACAGCTGCAGAAACTTCTGGTTCTGCAAGAACCCTGACCACACAGCTCATCCCTTAATGTGAAAGCAGAACATCCGTCAGGCACCTCTGGCATGCCCGGTGCTTTCTCACAGCTCATCTCACGGTGAGCCACTGCAGGCACCGGAAAAGAAGTGCTACACCTCGGCTGTGTCAGGATTAGAATCCAGCTCAGCGGTGGTTCCTCCTACCACCCAGCAGCTGAGTGAAGCCAGGCTTGAGGGGCAAGTGGGAAAAGGCCAAACCACAAGGCTGGAGGGCTGCTAACCACAGCCCTGGTGCGAGTCGCCTCGGAGCCACGGAGGCCCTGGGGCGTCTCAGGAGCACAGCCAAGTTATGATCCAGGAGCCAAGCTGAGAGGTTGGGGCCAGGCTGGAAGCAGGGTCCAAGGAGGGTGAGGGAGTCAGGCCACGGGGAGGAGAGCTGTCCAGCTAATGGTGGCTAAGCAGGGGGAAAGGAAAAGTGAGAGGCAAGCAGGATCTTGATGTGGTAAATCCCAGCTTTCATGTTCCCAAGCTCACTGTGCACGGCTGGCCCCAGCAGGGATCTGCTTTTTGTTACTGAGTCTGGGGAGGAGGATTAAGAAGAGGAAAGGAGACCCATGGGGATGGCACTGGGTCTGTGGTCCACCAAGTGATTTATGGCCCGCGTCATCCTGGCGCTGGCCGCCTGGGCGGGCCCTGCCACGGACTGGGCCCCAGCTCCTTTCTTATCCAGCTTCACTGGGGTCTGGAGACAGAGTGGAGGACTGGAGCTGTTCTCTTGGCCACACTATGAAGGAGACTGGGATAGCCTGTATCTAGCCACAAGCCCTGTAGCTTCTCAGATCAAACTGAAGTGGTGGCTGCTACCCAGGAGTCAGAGGACAAGGTGCCTTCCATTTTTGACACCACCTTTTCCCCAGTGTCTATGCTGGCTGGACCTGAGTTCCCACCACTCACCTTAGTCCAGGAATTCCAACACATGTGTCACCTATCCAAGCCAACCTACATCAACTGAGGCACCGGGAGAACACCAGGAGGCCTCAGCTACCAGGACCTCGGGCAACTCTCTCTCCCTCCCTGTACGTGAGGGGCAGGGGTCTACATGAATTAGCATTCCCCAAAGGGCATTCTGCAGGATTAGCCAGCTAAGGCATCCCATGGCCAATGTCACAGACCTTGAAACTATCTTGGAAAGCCACTGTGTATATCAGCATATTCGAGGCTCTAAAAGTCCTGCAGCGGAGAAATTCACTTGGCTTTATTTACCCCGTATCCTCCCAACAGATATGACTGCACAGTTACAACTGCATCACAGAAGTGGAAACCCACTCCAGCACTTTGATAAAAGGAAGTTTCTTTTAAAGCTACAAAAGAGCATTTCACAGAGGCCAGGGGAAGGTCCCCAGAAAGTGACAAAGGCTTGCAGAGTACAAGGAGGAGCAGACTGTGGCTCTGCCCTCAAGGAGTCCCTAATCCTAGGGTTGCCTCTTCAGGTGTTTGCTGACTTCCCCTGCCTGACCACCCTCGCCAGCAGAGGAAGCAAACTGGTCTTTTTCTTTCCCAAGACCAATCAGCTGTGACCAGGAGCAAGAAAGCAAACAGGACAAAGCCCCCCTTTCATAAGGAGCTTCAGGGATACATGCAGACATGCACACATAGGGAGAGCAATTACTCTTGTCTCAACAATGCCCTCCTTCCTTGTCACCTGATAACATCTTGCCCGCATCCTACATGCAGAGGACAGCTTGCCAGGGTTTGTATCCTCTCCCCTAACCCCCCCCCCCTCTAAATTAAGTCTGTAGACTTCTGCTTTGGGGGGGGTCAAGGTTCTGAGGGTAGATGGCTAACCCCTCGGCCCTCTATCCTCAAAGTTTCTCTATGGCTGCTGCACACTGAAGATGTTCCTTAAAGAGGTGCTGCTGCTAAAATAAGCTGCGGAATGGGCTAGATGCACGTCCTTTCAACTAGTCCGACATAACCAGTCGGCTCAGTGTGGCAAGTAGATACATCCATCACAAGCAGAGGTCGTCTTTCCACCCGTTCAGGACAACAGCCCCACTGAGGCCAGTGGTCAGCTCTGTTCACTGTGTCCACTTTGCAGCCTATGTGGTCACATCATTTTCCTGAGATCACGGGACCTAGACACCTCTGTTTCTTCACTAGTGCACAGAGCCAGCTGGTTTCCAAGCCATCTACCTAGCTGCCCCCTCCATGGTTGGGAGACAATCCAGGCTTTAGATTCTTAGAGCCTGCTGGAAGGTGGCTGACAGCAGGAGGCCTGGCATACCCACAGCCAGAACCACAGCCTGCAAGGTGTGGCCTGAAGGGGACAGCCACACCACACTGACGCCTTCTCTCTGGCTACAGATCAGTTTCTCTCTCTCTGCTCTGTGCCTGTGTCTCCTTGGGCCAACTCTTTCTTGGCTTCTCCTCTGTTTGTCTCCCCACGTCCCTTAGTCTGTCTATCTTTCTTGGTCCAGTGTCCCGTGAGACTAGAGCTGGTCCAGGAGAGGATGGAGGCACAGCTGTTATGGTTGCTTCTCTTCCGTCTCCCTGCAGGGCTGCCTGCCCATTCCCTCCGCTGCTCTTCCAGCCCCAGCAGCACCAGGGACCGTATCCTGTAGCACCTGACTGGAGGGTAGCAGAAAGCTGGGCAGCTGGAGCCCAACCAGGTTCGGAAGCCCCACTTTTGGAAGTCACACTCCTTCCATCTTCCCAGTGAGTCTGCCCTCACAGACACCCCACACGCGTACCCTCTTCACACCAGGCCTGCCTTTTTGGGACTCCCATCATGCTTTGCATTTCTCAGCACCTTCCCTCCCCAGTTTATCCTGCAAAGTGTCAGCGGGGAAGAGGGGTAACACCAGACACACCAGACAAGCCAATTCCTGCCCAGCAAGCCTTTGCATAGACCACTGCCTGCCTGCTGTGGGTACTATAGTACCCGTGGGCTTGCCAATGTGTGGGGGTGGGGCAGCTGGGAGAGGCCCAGAGTCCCCCAGCAGCCCAAATAATGGAACAATTTTAGCGAAAGCAGTGTGAGTTCAGGACAAAGACAGTTTGAACATGAGACAACCCCTGCCCTTGTCTCTTTCAGGATTCCGAAGCCTCTCCCCTAGGTACAATGTAGATCCAGGTGAGGGTGGGGACATCTCTCATCAAGGCTCTTTGGTTCTTGCCATTCTATCAGTGACACCACAAAAGTAGCTTCCAGCTACACAAAGACGAGGCCAAAATTGAGATGAGAGAAACGACTCTCTCGCACACCCCCCAACACATACATGTCCACCACGTGTATGTGCATGCACATCCCGACAGGCAAGCAGAATTGTGGCTAAATGTGCCAACTCAGTCTTCAGAGCACCTCTGTTTGAATTCTGATGTCTCCACTCTACCGGACGTGTGACCTTGGACAAGTTACTTCTCTCTGTCTCAGTTTCTTTCTTACTATAAAATGGAAATATTATCTACTGCAGAAGGATACCTGGATGAGGAATGAACAGAAAGACTACCCTGGTAGCCACATGTCAGAGTCCACATGCCTGTGTGCCCTCAGCTCCTTTGCCCATCAGCATCTCGAGGCAGGAACCGCATCTCCAAGGCCTCTCTCAGTATGGCACAGAGGGACTGCCCATTTGTTATTTGTGGAAGACAACCGAAAACCCCTCATTTATTTTCCTCAGGCTTCTGTTGTTTCTGCCATTCTCCGGGCAAATGTTTATTGAGTGGTTATACCAGGCCAGGCTCTGTGAATCCCGCAGTGAACACAACAGGGAGACAACTCCCAGCTCCCACATCCTCCCAGGATCCCCTTCAGGAAAGACAAGCAGGCCCAAGCAGCTAGGACAGGCCCTGTCCCCACACCTTGTGTGTTTCCCTGTGCTCTCAGTCAGAGCTACTGGGTATGTTTCAGCTTCCTCTTAACAACTCAAGGTCAAGACCACAAGCATCATCAGTCTGCACCGGACTCCAAGGTCACTGTGGCTCATGGAGCCCTTTGCCCTGACACTAAATGGTCTGTTTCTGGCTCTTCTGAGCCTGCAGCTTGACTTTTTATTGCCTCTCTGCTTCTTCCCAAGTGATAAGACCCCTGGCTGGGATCTGGGTGCTGTCTTGGCACTTGCTCTGCTCCAGGAGCTGGCCTCACTACGAAGGGTTGTTTCTGCTTCTTTGCTCTGAGCTGTGGTCCAGAAGGGGCTATCCTCTGGATTTTTATGCATTGCCTTTGTGTCATTTAGCTCTAAGCCCCAAGGGTGGGGCCTTTTTTTGTTCTCCAAAGTGACCTAGAAGAGTGACTGACAGGCTAAACACTGAAAATGACTTTGTCTTAAACAAGGTCCTTTGACATCTTTATCATTTTCTACTCAGGGACCTAAAAATGACTGAAGAAGAAAATCTAAGCCAGGCATGGTGGCGCACACCTTTAATCCCAGCAGATGCAGAGGTAGGAGGATCACCATGTGTTCGAGGCCACCCTGAGACTACATAGTGAATTCCAGGTCAGCCTGAGCTAGAGTGAGACCCTACTTCGGAAAACCAAAAAGAAAAAAAAAAATCTGTATGTGTGTGAAGGGCAAGGTGGGCAAAAGTGGGTCGCCCTTTGCATACAACTCCTTTGGTGCCCATCACCTCCTCTGTGGGGGTGGTGGCAGGTCAGGGACAAGGTGGCAGGAAAGCGAGATGTGAAGCATTGTTGCTGTAGAGAGAGGGGAACTCTCAGAAATACTTTGTCACTGTCAACCCCGTCCCCCAGCTTCCTGGTGGGCTCTGAGCAGCTCACGTCCTGGGGCTGTTCCTTGTGTGGCCAGATGCCTGGCTCTGCCCTCAGTGTCACCACGGGGCCACCACTAGGAGCTTGAAGACAATCAGCTGCCTTCCAGTATGTACTTTCTCACCACCTGGATGGGAAATGACTCACTCTGTGGGAGACCTCCATCTGATCTTGACAGATGTGGACATGTGCCACCGCTCTCCTCCCATCTGACAGACCCTGATGCTTGTCTCTGCTTCCCGAGGAGCATCCCTGTGGTGGTTTGATTCAGGTGTTCCCCATAAACTTGGGTGTTCTGAACGCTGGGTTCCCAGATGATGGAGATTTGGGAACTGACGCCTCATGGAGGCAGTGTATTGTTGGGGACGGGCTTATGGGTATTAGAGCCGGTTTCCCCTTGCCAGTGTTTGGCACAATCTCCTGTCCCTGTTGTCTACCTGATATTGGCCAAGAGGTGATGTCCACCCTCTGGTCATGCCATCATTTTCCCCTGCCATCATGGAGCTTCCCTCGAGCCTATAAGCCAAAATAAATCCTTTTTTCCCCCACAAGCTGCTCTTGGTTGGGTGATTTCTGCCAGCAATGTGAACCTGACTGCAACATTCTCTTCTTCAGAGAAGGTAGGAGATACCTGGGCAGGACTGACTGCCCTAGAGAGAGCACTGTCACTGGGGTCTGGTTTTCACTGCAATTTTGGACCACCTGGAGGATGAAGTACTTGGGGGCCGTAGCATCCACTGTGCAATCATGGGGCAGAGAGCAGAAGAAATCTGGAGCTTCAGTCCAGGCAGTGGTTGGGCTACAGGTCCCAGGAGGAAGCTGGGCTGGGGTGAGGGAGGACTTGTGGAAGGAGCTGAGCCTTCCAGAATGGGTGGGAGCAAGGCAGAGGCAGGGAGATGAGAAGGGCATAGCAGGCAGCCCTGGCACATGCACAGAGAGGCCAAAAACAGTCCCTTTGGGCCAGGAGCTCTGTGCAAACCCAGACACAGGGAGTAGCTGGCTAGGGTGTTGGGGGGATTGTAGTGATCAGATGTCCTGTTGAGTGTGGCCCATGGGGAGTCCCAGGGGGAGTCCTAAACAGGGGCCTGGCGGAGCCTGAGCAAAGTGGCCGCTGGCACAGGTGAGGGATAGCCATGAATGTAGGTCTTAAAAGGGTTTTGCTGTCTGCAAAGACTTAAACTGGGAAATCAAGGCAGGTGGGGCTTGTTTGTTTTCCCCTCTTAGGATCACCTGTCAGATCTTCAGGGACACCAATCCCCTCTGCTCTAGGTCCTCTTCTGAGGGCTTGGGGCTGAGCACTAGGCAGGGAGTCTCCACACCCACCTCGTCTTCTTGAAAACCCCAGGACTGAAGAGCACTCTCCAGTCACTGAGGTCAACATCATCTTGTCCCTGGAGGCCTGGAACCAGTGCCACTCCTCTTTTCTTTCCTTTGGCCTCAGGAAGGCCAGTTTCTTAGGCAAGGAGAGAAGAGACAGAGAGCTGGAGAGATGGCTTAGCAGTTAAAGCATTTACTTGCAAAGCCAAAGGACTCTGGTTCAATTCCCCAGGACCCTTGTTAGCCAGGTGCACAAGGGGGCGCGCGCATCTGGAGTTTGTTTGTAGTGGCTGGAAGCCCTGGCACACCCATTCTCTCTCTCTCTCTCTCGCTCGCTCTCCCTCTTTCTCTGTCAAGTAAATAAATAAATTAATTTAATTTAAAAAAATTTTTAAAGAGAGAAGAGACGGAGAGAGAAAGAAAGAAAAGGAGCAGAGTTTATAGAACAAGTTCATATGCTTTAACCATTGATCCCTGAACAGCTCCAGGAGACTCCACTGGCCACAAACTGATTCAAGGTTGAGACCCTTAAACAAAGCCACCCAGCCTCACAGCCCCCAGGGGCACCTGTGAGCTCTGTTCAAGAACCCAGACAGAAGCATTTGCACATAGAAGCTCTGCGGGGAGGGAGGTCCTGGAGGGCCAGTGCTGAGCCCTTTGGATGTGAGATTATCACAATAAAATCAATGTTCCTGCCTGAGCTGCTGCCTCCCCAAATGGAGGTGGGAGGAAAGCAGAGAAGGTAAGAGGAATGGAGTGAGGGGTCTGAAGAAGATGCAGAAGAAACAAAATGTGCTTTCCAAAGCCCCAAACCCAGGGCTTAGGGAAAGTTGGTCACTGGCAGTAGCTTGTCCACTGATGGGCTCCTGGGTCTGGAGAGACTAAAGGGAAATGGTCAGTGGCAAAACACACACACACACACACACTGAGGAAACAGGAGGGCACTCCAGGACCTGCTCCTGCCCCCACCTCATCCCACCACTGTGACTGACACCAGGGGCATCCCCACCCCACCTCCATCTGACATTGGCCTGGCTCCTCTGGGTCCACAGAGGGCCTGAGGAAGGCAGCAGACCCTGCTCTAGTCTCTTTTCATTCCAGCTGCCAGCCCTGTTCCAGGACCCCACTGTCCAGGGCAGGCCACCCTGTGACTGTTCCCAGAGGGTGCCCAGATTCCAGGCAGACATGTCCCAGAAGTCTTTGGCGGGCAGGCGGGCCACGGCAGCCGGTTCTTAAAAAAGGCTTCATGTCATGCTACAGTCAGCTGTGGGGCCCAGGCACTGGGGTGTTTACGGCTGCCACTGCCCTTCCAAAGCCCCTCCTGTGATGAGCTGACAGGGGGCTCTCCTTTATGTTGCCTCCCCCACCCTACTTCTGCACCCACGATTCTGAGATCAAGATGGTGGTAACAATGACTTTCCACCTCAGTGATGCTGTCTTCAGCAATGACAGGTCAGGGCCTGGCCATACCAACCCTTCCAGGTACCTTCTTTTTAATTTAAAAAAAAATATTTATGAGAGAGAGAGAGAGAAGAGAGAAAATAGGGTCACCAGGACCTCTAGCCACTCTAACTCCAGATGCATGCACCACCATGTGTATCTGGTTTTTGGTTTATGTGGGTTCTGGGGAATTGAACCTGGGTTCTTGCTTGACAGGCAAGCACCTTAACCGCTAAACCATCTCTCCAGGCCCTGGGGTACCTTCTTGCTTGCCTGTTCCCTCCAGCCTAGGAAAAGAGTCACTTGCAACAACCATTTCCGGGCGGGGGGGGGGGCAGAGAGTCACAGTTTTGAGATGGGGGAGAAAAAAAAAAGAGGTTGACAGCACTCTAAGAACTAATTAGGTGACTTTCAGGTTACCCTGTAAGAGGACTGAGTGACACCTGGTGTGGGAAGAGGAAGAAACAACATTGAAAGCAAACAAGGCGGCGGGGGTGGGGGGTGGGAGTAAAACCCAGAGATAAAAAGTCAAGAGCAAACAGCGGCGCCTGAGAAACAAGAATTGCAGCCGCCAACTTTTACGGCGGCGTCCAGCCCTGTTATTCATAAGCGAGTTTCCTCCCTCACAAAGAACCTTTTGCACGGTTTTCGCTGCTGCCTCCAAACCAGCTGCTCGCGCTGTTGTATCCTGAGTGATGATGAGGTTCTGAAAGGGCTTTTTGGGAACAGATGGCCAGGGGAGAGCTGGGGAATGTGCCAGCGGAGGGCCGGGCGGGCTGCCAAGGCCTGCGGTGACTGAGTTCTTGGGCTTCCAGCTCGCGTGCTTTCCCTGCCCTCTGCCCTCCGTGGCGCCAGCAGGCCTTCCCAGCGAGCGCTCGGAACATCTGGAGTCTGGGGCTGCCAGGAGGGGCGCGGGGGGGGGGGCGGGCTGCCGAGGGGACCCGCTGTTCCCGCGGAGCTCCCAGCTAATCAAAACCACAGGCCCGAATGGGAACCAGGCGCGCTCCCAGCTGCAGCCCGAGGCCGCCAGGCGACTTAACCCGGTGTCAGGCCTCGCTGGCGGCGCGGCCCTGGGGTGCTCGGAGATGACACCCCACCCTACCCCACCCCACCCCAGCCCAAAGCCAGCCCAGCCCGCCGCTCGCCACCACCAGCGCCACCACCAGCGAGCTATTGGCTCCCTGCAGCTAAATGGAACCTCCACGTGCTGCAGACGGCTGCTTACATAAGAGCGGTGGCTCCAAGCTGGAAGGGTACCGGGGCATGTGGAGGGGTCTCCCCCGGGCACGGGCCACCGTGCTGGGCAGCCGGTGAGCTTCTGCAATGGAAATGCTTGGAGTCTGCCATCAAAGAGAGAAAGCAGGTTCGAAACTGAGCAAGCACACTACCCTGCTCTTGGCCCCAAGCTCCCTTCTAGGCAGTGGGGGCAGGAGACCAGTGGGTGAGATGCCTGGCACACAATGGCCCTCAACATATGGCTGAGTGTCTGTTGGTGGTGGTCTGTTTATTGGCATTCTCCTGTGCCAAATGTTTCTTGGTATAAATCCACGCCCTTTGAAATGAGGGTTTTCTGGATGGGCTGCTCACTGGTCCCACTCTAAAGGGTGGGACTAGGACTTTGGACTTCAGTGATAGCATTGGGAGAACCCCCAACTCAGAACGGTTAGTCCTCCTCATATGTCACCCTTCGGAACTGCCCTTTCCCGAGGCGTTGCCTCCGGGGATTGTTTCCACGTTAAGTTGTTACCTTATACCTATAAATGTACGTGGTTTCCCTTCTGCTACAAGATCTTGTTTAATCTTCCTTGCAAGGCTGAAATGAAGGTATGCTGTTCTCAACTTACAGGGGAGAGACCTGGGGATGAGAGAGGCTAGGTAACAATTCCAAGGTCACACAGAAAGAAACGCCAGTGCCAGGACTCAGACCCTCATCTCTGACCTCAAAACTGTACATTCTGTCTACCGCATGACTTTGCGGAGGGCCTCTGGAATAGTCTTACATGTGCCTTAAATGGTAGCACGCCAGAGAGGTATAAGGCTCCCTGGAGTGGACCCCAAATCTGCATAAACACCATTCTACAGCATATGGACCAAAGGTCATTGAGCCTCTGCAGAAGTTTCCAGAGGGGATCCTGGCTCATGAGATTTTTTTCAGGGGGACAGGGTGCTCTTGATGTCCCTAAGGGTGGTGAGCTCTGGCAACAGGAGAAACGTCCATGTCTGAGCATATAGGGCTAGTTCCTTCTCGTCATGTCTAAGACCCTGGGTCTTCTTCATTCATTCTCAGCATCATAGGAAGACAGGCAGAGGTCTGACTTGCAAAGTTTGGGTGTTAGCAGTATCCCAGCCTCTAGCCCACTTCAGACCACCCAGGGTACATCAGAGTGTACATTCCAAAGAAAGCCAGCCCAGCTCAGCTCACCTGGGAGGCTCCCCAGTTAATAATCCCTCCAGCCCAGACCTTGCCAGACTTGTGGCCTGATGGTGTCAAATGTGAGAGGAGAAACGGCAGCTGAGAGAATGCTCCGGCTCTTAGAACAGCTGGCGACAAACATCTATGTAATTGGAATGCCAGAAAAAAAATAATAAATTGCATCCATTTTTATGACTAGAAGGGAACTGGATGGTGGTTTCCCACCCACCCCTCTTTTTTCCCAGCATAGACAAGACTCCATGGGCTTTGAGAGCAAATGGTATTTAACTCAGTAACTTGGCCTGGAGGATTTGGAAATGAAAACCACCTCCCCGCCTGCCTGGCTTCCATGTGGAAAGCTGGGCAGTGAAGTGGCCAGAGCCGGACTTTACAGAAGGAGAGACCCAAGCCAGAACAGGGAGGACCACATACATGACAATGTGGGGACAAAGCCAGGACAGTGCCTCAGTGGGTGCTCAGGGCCCACAGGGGAAGAGCCTGGATGTCCGGATCCAGTTAGGAAGGGGTTAGAAGACAAGTCCCGCCATCCATTTGCTGTTGCCGTGAAGCTTCCCAGTCCTCCAGCAAGCAGCAAGGAAGAGGAAAGACAACCAGTCAGTAGTTTGCCTGCTCAACACCATCTCCAGCTCTAGGAAACCCACAGGCAAGGGGCACATCTCCACCTCCTGGCCATGCAGGCCCCATGGGCTAGCTGGCATACTGGGGCCTCCGACACAGCCCTTGCCACCCAATCCCAGGGCCTGTGTGCAACTAAGGCAGGAACTTAATGGCCTTTCATCACCAAGACTCAAAGGCACACCATCCATTTTTAGCAGTAGATATTGTTACTTAATGCCTTAGAATCGCCAGAAGGGGTTGTAACAGACTGCAGGACATTGGTGCTCTATGTCACAGGTATGGCAAGATCCATGCAGCCCAAGTGTGGAAGAACGGGCCTACCCCCCTTCTTCCTCTCTCTCCTCCTGCCTCCTCTCCTTCTCCTCAAGAGACTCCCAGAAGTTGCCACTTTAGAAACAGGAGTTGCAAACATGTGGCACAGGGCCAAGTACTTAAGCTGCTTTCTCTCCAGAGTAGCAGAGTTGGGACTGCCCTCCCCACAGCCTTCCCTCCTCCTGCCCTGCACCTCTGATGGGTGGTCTCTGACAAGGGCTCTCCGCACTAGTGGGGTGAAAACTCAACCAGTAAGAGCGATTTGATGGTCCAGGATGCAGGTTCCCCTTTGACCAGGAGAGCTGAGATGGGAATCAAACAGAATTCACTGCCAACCCTGTGTGTTCTCCCGGCCCCTGACCCCCGGGGGGTGGGGTGGGGATGGTGGGTGGCACATGTGTTGTGTATGTGGAGGTCAGAGCTCAATGCTGGTCTTCCTCAGTCTCTCTCCATCTAGTTTTTTGAAACAGGGCCTCTTAGCTGAACCTAGGGCTCAATGATTCTGCTAGAAAAGCCAGCCAGTAAGCCGCGGAAATCTTTCCCTCTCTGCCTCCTCAGGGATTACAGGTGTGCACCATCACGCCTGGTTTTTATATGGGTGCTGGCGATCCGAACCGAAGTCCGCATGCTTGTAAGGAAAGCATTTTTACCATCTCTCCAGCCCTCAACCCTGTTCTTAACACTGACTTGGAGGCACAGGGCAGCTCATCAGAGGTGCCAGGGAGCCAGCCCAGAGGCCACTGAGCTCAAGCTCTCAAACAGGTGTCCTAATAAAGGGGCATTCATCCTAGTGACGTGTTAACTCAGGGAGCAATGCCCCAGTTTGGGGCAGCTCAAACTGTCCTTAGTGACACTGTCAGGATGACCAGCATCACAGAGCCAGAGCGACACCTGCCCCCAGAGCCAGCTGTCCTTAGCCCTAACCCTATCTCCAGCCACTCTGCCTGACAGGCGCTGTGTTAGAACTACTCCTTCTACCCAAGGCTTGTTTTGTTTTGTTTTGTTTTGTTTTGTTTTGTTTTGTTTTGTTTTGTTTTGTTTTGTGAGACAGTGGCCTCACTCTGTGACCCAGGCTGGCTTCAAACTCTTGGCAATTCTCCTGCCTCGGCCTCTTGAGTGCTAGGATTCCAGGTGTATGCCATCACACTAGGCTCCACTTAAGGCTTTAAACCTGGATTAAAAGGAAGCTGAGTTGTCATGGAGAGCTAGGGTTTGAATGTGTGCTCCAAAGCATGTGTTGGAAAATTAACTCCAAATTTTCTATGCTGATGACACGGAGGGAGGGTTCTCCTCTGGGAGTTAATTAGATGAGGCAAGGTCATCAGGGTGGGGCCCTGTGTGGCAGTAGCAGCTCTGTGAGTGGAAGACAGACCTGAGCTAGCGTATTTCCTGTCTGCTTTGTGATGCCCTCAACCATGTTGAGTTGAACAAGAAGGTCTTCGCCCGAAATCAGGACTGGGCTTTTGGACTTCCGAGCCCCAGAACCACAACTAAATAACCTTCTTTATAAACTACCCAGTCCATAGTATTCTGTTATAGGAACAGAAGGGACAAATGCAGAGGGTAATTGTGAAGCTATTACCTGCAGATGTGTGGAGGGACAATCCACTCACCATGGCTCAGTCTTGGTAAGAAGAGGAGTGAATGTAGACCTGATTGGGGGCCACCTCATTTTCCATGGAAGAACAGCAAGGGCCTCCAGTACTACCCTGAGTTTCCCTGAAGCCAAGTTGAGGGTATACACTCACAATGCTCAAACTCCACCAGCTAGACACAAGAACCCTGTCCCAGGGCCTCGGAGAAGGCGATGCTATGGCAAGTTCAAGATGATGGCTTTGCTACTCCAGACCCAGAAAAGGCAAAGTAGGCCCTAGGTCTTGTCCTCTCCCGCTCCTAAGGCCCAGCAGGGTTCTGGGCAATCTCCTGAGTTCTCTAGTCCACCCAGGCTCTGCTACATCATAAGGGGAAAACAGGTGTTGGACCCCCCAAACAGAGCCTTGGTAAACAGAGGTAAAGCCTTGGAAGCACATAGCCTGGGAGGTTACAAGAAGCCAGGGAAAGTGGTGAGGTCCTAGCTGTCATTTTCTGTGGCCAGAACATGTGTAAAAGATATGTTCCCTCTTCAGGCCTTTGTGAATCCCCCTCCCCAGAATCAAACGGAAGGCAGTCCTGCAAGCAGTCAGGACACCCCGATCCCTGGCAGACACCAGGAGCCATGTTCATATCCAAAACATTTCATCTTCAAGGGGGTTCTGAGTGAGTGTCTACCAGCCCCATTTATGAAGGAGCATATGGAAGGAAACTTGAAGGGGTTGGGAAATGGATTCAGACTTGGAGGTGACAGCCGGGGCGGTTTGAGGCTCTCAACCACAATCTGCTGCCTCAGTTATGTGTAACACAGAAGGCTCTAAGGTTGCCCAGCCTTAGGTGATTTCCAGGGATGCCAAAAACTCAGCTATGGGGCTGCAGAACTGGGTTAGTGGTTAAGGCGCTTGCCTGCGAAGCCTAAGGACCCAGGTTCAATTCCCCAGTACTCATGTAAGACAGATGCACAAGGTGATTCATGCATGTGGAGTTCATTGCAGAGGCTGAAGGCCCTGGTGCACCCATTCTCTCTCTCTCCTTCTCTCTGTCTCTCCAAAAATAAATTAATAAATAGAATATTAAAAAAGAAAAAGAAACCTTAGCTCAGCTATCTCTCTATTGGACAGCCTCAGACATGGGCTCTCTGCATCCTTCCTCCTTACTCTGCTTGCCTTCCTCCCTCTGCACAAGTCTTTCTCCTCCCATCCCAGGACACTATCTGTACAGATCAAGGGACCAGCAGAGGGAGGGTCTGATGCTGTCTTGGGATGGAGGGTGGGGGAGGTGAAGAGGTGGGGCAGAGTGGGAGGAGTAAAGTTAGAGTGAGGGGGTGTACCTCCCCTGGGCCTACCCACACCTCTTCTGAGGGACCCGGAAGACAGGATGCTGAATGGGGGGGGGGAGATAGGGGGGAGTTCACTGAGAGTTTACCAATCTCCTTTGTCACAGAGCACGGCATGGAGCCATCAATCACGCCTTCATTTACCCATGTCACTCTCCCTAGGAAAGCTGGGCCCCAGAGTGGCCAGTGGCTCTTCCTCTCTCACCCACTTGATGAGGCCCTCTCCTAATTGGTCCTGCTAAATCACTCCCAGGAATGCAACTTGCAATTACCACTGGCTGTGAGGAGGGGCCTGAGAGTCCATGGAGAGCACCCCGGGGGCCTCTGGGAAACCTGCCTCAAAGGAGCCTGGGGGAGGGGCAGGCAGGAAAAACTGAGGCAGCAAAGGTCTGGATGGGGAATGTCAGAGTCCCCAGCTCCCTGTATGCCCAAGGAAGCCCTCCTGTTCCAGGGCCTCTGGGCGTCGCCTCACAGACATAGACTGGGCTCCCCCTCTGTCTCTCCCTCCTGTCACATGGGAACAATGATCCAGATGGCTACAATAATCTTTTCCCAGCCCTGACCCCTGACTAGAGATGCCCAAAGCAGGAGGCATCTGGGAGCCTATAGCTATGCCCAACCTCTTCCCACCACAGATTTCCTTAAATGCATCAAGCTTTGAACAGGCTGTCCTTTCTCCCTTTAATGTCGTGCCCTGCTTCATCTGCCCGAAGGCCTCCTCCTAGCTGTCCTGCTGGGTCCTAGTTCAAATGCCACTTCCAATAAGATGTTCCTTCAAAGTTCCCTTGACTCGGTGACTCTTCCACTTGGCTTTGCCTAGCCCCAGGACGGCCGCACTGTTCCTCCTGTGTCTACTTGCAGAAAGATCTTTCTGATCAACCTATTACTGCATGGGAGGTCATATCCCTTGCCCAACCTGCTCAGTCAATCTTTCTAGAATGAATATTATCTGCCTGGATGCACAGCCTCACATCACAAAGGCCACATTCCCCAACGTGCAGAAGGCTTCTCTCAGGCTGCCACCTGCTCAAGTGAATCCCATCCCGATATGACATCTGTCAGGGACCGTGGGGGCAGAACTCAGCACAAGAGCACAGGAGGCAAAGAAGGGTTTCAGAGATAAACTGTCTTCCTCATTTAAGCAATGAGCAAAGTCAGGACCAGCGAGCCTCGGACTGTCACCCAACAGCTGTATTACGACGGCAGGGGCTGGGGGTGGGGGAGGCTTCCACCCATAATCCCAGGGATTCAAGGAGCCCTAAAGCTAGGATGACTCCTAGAACATTCCAAAAGGCTGGTCTCTCTGGCCCCTTGGGAATCCTGGGCTCAAGTGGGGTGCCTCCCCCAAGTTGTAATCTCTGCCTCCCCTGTCCTTAAAGAGTGCTACCCAAGCAGCTCGTGTGTACCTTGCGCTTCTTGGCACGTCCCTCGGCCTGCAGGGTGCGGGTGCAGCGCTGCACACACTCGGAGAAGCTGAGGTTGCTGTGGTCGGCACTGTAGTCCAGGTCAGCCAGCCGCGCCAGGGACAGGATGTAGTTACAGGCGATCCTCAGGATGGCCAGTTTGGACAGCTTCTGCCCGTAGGAATAACATGGCACCTAAGGGTGGTGGTGATGAGAAGGCATCAGAAGCGGTTACAGGAGCCTCTGCACTGAGCACATGCTCCTCCCCCGCCTTGGCCTGGCGAACGAACGTGATGGAGGCAGCCTGTCTGAGGCGTGTCTGCACCCTGCACCTAACTTTATGAGCTGTGCTAAGCACCTGCGGTGTACACACCCACATCCCAGCTCACTCACTCCCACACTCTGGGATGTCGGTGCATTTGGCAGAGAAGACACGAGGACCAGCTCAAGCCAGAGCAGCAGTCTAGATTGAAGCCCCATGAATTTCTACCCTAACAGAGCCGGCCCTCCTGCCTCCCTGAGAAAGTGTCTGAAGGAACAGATTTTTTTTAGCTCAGTTGTTCCTTTTCATTAATTCATTCAGTGACACTTTTATTTTATTTAAAATTTTTTTATTTTACTTGAGAGAGAAGGAGGGAGAAAGAAAGAGGCGGAGAGAGAAAGAGAATAGGCACACCAGGGCTTCCAGCCACTGCAAATGGAACTCCAGACACATGTACCACCATGTGCATCTGTCTTACGTGGGTACTGGGGGATCAAACCTGGGTCCTTGGGCTTTGCAGGCAAGCATCTTAACCGCTGAGCCATCTCTTCAGCCCCAGTCACACTTTCAATGGACACCTGGGAATCCAACAATTAAAACCTTGACTCCTATGACTCCTATAGACCTGGTGGTACACGCCTATAATTCTAGCACATGGGAGGTAGAAGGCAGGAGGAAAAAAAGAGTTCAAGGTGATCATCAGCTACCTAGTGAGTTAAGTTCCAAGCCAGTATGGTTTATGTGAGACCCATATCAAAAAGTAAATAAGGATTGGAGAGATGGCTTGGCAGTTAAGGTGCTTGCCTGCAAAGCCCAAGAATCCAGATTCGATTCCCCAATACTCACGTAAGCCAAATACACAGGGTGGCACATGTTTCTGGAGTTTGTTTGCAGTGGCTAGAGGACCTGGCATGCCATTCTCTATCTGCCTCTCTCTCTCTCTCTCTCTCTCTCTAGGAAATAAATAAAATATTTTTAAAAAGTAAATAAAATAACTAGGTAAATATAAATTAAAAATAAATAAAAACTTGTCGGGCATGGTGGCGCACGCCTTTAATCCCAGCACTTGGGAGGCAGAGGTAGGAGGATCACCATAAGTTCTAGGCCACCCTGAGACTACAAAGTGAATTCCAGGTCATCCTGGACTAGAGTGAGACCCTACCTCAAAAAACAAAATAAATAAATAAATTAAATAAATAAATAAACAAAATAACAACAAGAACTTGACTCCTAGCCAGGCATGGTGGTGCACACCTATAATTCACAAGGCTGAAGAGTATTGTGGCAAGTTAGAGGCCAGTCTGGTCTACATAGTGGGTACTAAGCCAGCCAGAGCTACCTGTGTCAAAAAACTGAAGCAGCCGGGCGTGGTGGGGCACGCCTTTAATCCTAGCACTCGGGAGGCAGAAGTAGGAGGATTGCCTTGAGTTCAAGGCCACCCTGAGACTACATAGTTAATTCCAGGTCAGCCTGGGCCAGAGTGAGACCCTACCTCGAAAAAAAAAAAAAAAAACTGAAGCAAGCCAGGCATGGTGGCGCATGCCTTTAATCCCAGCACTTGGAAGGCAGAAGTAGGAGGATCACTGAAAGTTCAAGGCCACCATGAGACTACATAGTGAATTCCAGGTCAGTCTGGGCTAGAGCAAAACCCTACCTTGAAAAAACAAAACAAAACAAAACAAAAACCTGAAGCAAAACATAAGAAAATAACCTTGACTCCTGCCTTCAAAGAATTTAAACTCGAATGATATCACAATGTCCCCTGGGGCACTGGGGACTTCCAAAGGAACACAGCAGGTGCTCAGTTGAAAAGATACAAACGTGCTATTTCCTTTTTATTACTTCTTTATGTTTTCCATGTTCCTGGGACCTGGGGTGTTGCTAAGCATGGCACACAGCAGGTGCATGTTAAATACCACAGCCCCAGCCCGGCATGGTGGTGCACACCTTTAATCCCAGCACTTGGGAGGCAGAGGTAGGAGGATCACTGGGTGTTGGAGGCCACCCTGAGACTGCATAGTTAATTCCAAGTCAGCCTGGACCAGAACAACAACAACAAAAAAACCCCACTACAGCCCCAACCAGACTTGACATGTAACAACTTGCTAATTACAGAAGGCCAGGAAGGGCTTCATTCAGAGAGAAACCATCCTCCTCACTTAAGCAATGAGCAAAGCAAGGACCAAAGACAATCCATAACCATCTGAGGTCGCCTGAAATTTACCCAGGGAAGAAGTGGAGCCCCTGACTTCTTAACCTTGCCCACCACAATATGAGCTAAGAAGACCATAGCACAATGAATGGAGTGTGGTGTTGTAATATGGAAATATCACCTCAAACATCTATCTGATGGGCTGGAGAGATGGCTTAGCAGTTAAGGTGCTGCCAGCAAAGCCAAAGGACCCAGGTTCAATCCCCCAGTACCCATGCCTGGAGTTCATTTGCAGTGGCTAGAGGCCCTGGCATGCCCATTCTCTATCTGCCCCCCCCCAAAATAAATGAATAAATAAATTAACTAATTTTAAAAAGTCCATTTGACCAGTGCTAACCAATGGACCTGCTGTTCCTACAATGGCCAGTTCACCTAATAGCTAACATATTCTCACTAGCAACTACTGCTCTGATCCCCCTCTATGGCTTTTTGGGATCTACACACAGCATCCATATCACTCACTGGCTAATTTGTATCCTGCTGAGAGTGGGACCTACACAGCACAACCACACAAGCATTTAGGGGGCACTCCCATAGGCCAGGTGTTCTCTAAGGCCAATGGTTCCAACCAAAGATGATTTTGTCCTTTAAGGGACAGATGGCAATCTGTCTGGGGCCTTTTCTGGTTGCCATAGCAGAAGAGCAGCTGGGGCTGAAGGGGTGTCCGGGGATGATTCTGGAATATCTCACAATGTACAGGATCCTCCAGTGCCTCCCACAACAAAAGAATTCCTTGGCCCAAAAATCTTAATAATGTCAAGGATGAAAATTGCTATTCTAGGCCTCTGGGATTCAACATGAACAAGATAGTCGCTGCTGATTAGGCGCTCTAGAGCCACCGTTCATTTTAAGCCGGGCTTCATCAAGGAACAGTCTCAGACTTCCCATGCCTGCTCCACCAACAAGAGGGATAGCCTGTGTTTAATGGTGCTCTAACGGCACCCATCTGTCCTTAAGTCCCCATTCATGAGCCCCTGCCTCAACTTTGGTGATCAGTATTCCTAAGGCCTAGGGAAAGGCTCATGTCTACAGAGTGTAGCCAAAATCCTGCCCAGAGCAAGTCTCAAAAGGGTTGGTTGATGGAGGGGGTGGAGAAATAGCTCAGTGGTTAAAGGTACTTGCTTGCAAAGCCTGACAGCCCGGGTTTGGTTCCCCAGTACCCATGTAAAGCTGGATACACAAAGTGGCACATGTGTCTGGAGTTCATTTGCAGTGGCTAGAGGCCCTGTTATACCTGTTCTCTATCTCTCTCCCTTTTTTTCTCTCAAATAAATATATATTTTTAAAAGTTTTGGTTGATTGGCTGGAGAGATGGCTTAGCAGTTAAACGCTTGCCCATAAAGCCTAAGGACCCCGGTTCGAGGCTCGATTCTCCAGGACCCACGTAAGCCAGATGCACAAGAGGGTGCATGCATCTGGAGTTCGTTTGCAGTGGCTGGAGGCCCTGGCGCACCCATTCTCTCTCTCTCTCCCTGCCTATTTCTGTATCTCTCTCTCTCAAATAAATAAATAATAATAAATATTTTTAAAAAGTATTGGTTGATTAAGGCAATGAGCGAATGGATGAATAATTCCAGGACGGTGTGTGTGCATGGTGACCAAAGAACAACTGTAGTTGTCATTCCTCAGGAATGCCATCTACCTTTTTTGAGACAGAATTTCTCATTGGCCTGGAGATCTCAATTCGGCTAGACTGCCTGGCCAGCAAGCCCCAGGAATCTGCCTGTCTCTGCCTCCCCAGAACTAGGGTTACAAGCCCACACCACCTCACCTGACATTTTTTAAAATGTTTTTCTCACTCTAGCCCAGGCTGACCTGTAATTGACACTGTAGTCTCAGGATGTCCTCGAACTCACAGCAATCCTCCTACCTCTGCCTCTGCTGGGATTAAAGGCGTGTGCCACCACGCCCGGCTTTCGCCTGGCATTTTTATGTGAGTTCTAGAGATCAATCTCTGGTCCTCATGCTTACAAAGCAAGTGTTTTCCCAACTGAGCTTTCGCCCCAGGTTCCTCCAGGATGTTCTGAACCCAGTTCAAAGACCTTCAGCCCTCTGAGCTTGAAGAGGTGGTATTACCTTTGTCACCTGGGGTCAATGCCTGGCTTTGGCTCCGCCTACCTATCACATCCTGAGCCCAAACTCACTGTCTTTTCACATTGGGAACAGGGCTGACCTCTCAGGAAGGTGAGGTTTCAATAGATGACGCAGGCACCCTCCAGAACAAGGCCTGGCAGATGTAATGACTGTCTGTTTTACAGAAGGTCCCCAAAGAGGGGTTTCCAAAAGGGCGAGGAGCCTGGGCATGGTGCCTACCCACCCCTCACTCCGTGGGAGGCTGGAGACCATGAAATCTGGGTGGGGGTGGAGGGATAGGTGGAAGAGGCAACAGAAAGAAAGCCAGCTCCCTACATTCCCCTCCCCCACCAAACCTTCCCATCCCCCCTCCCTGGCCACAGCTCCAAACCCATCCAGGAAAAGCTGGCAGAACAATGCGCTTTGCCTGTTCCCAGCCAGAGTCCAGAAAACCCTGCTTTATCAGCTTGAACAAATAAACAAGATCTGGCAGCCCTGGGCCAGGGAAAGGGGGGTCCCTCTGTCTAGTCCTTGCCCTGGGAAGTGGTGCCTGCCTATAGCAAGAAGGAGAGATCTAGGGACCAGTGTGGCTCTGTCATCCTGCACCGCCATCACCAAGAGGCCACACTGGGAGTTCCCCTTCAACAGCAGCTCTGTGCACCTGGGCTCCAGAACAGCTGGGCTTCCAAGAGGAAATCAGCTCTCAAAAGGGGTCTGTGTGCCAGGGCCACAGCCAGACTGCAGAGCAACAGGTGAGGCCAAGGCTGACCCCAGGGGCCCTATGCCAAGTTCTGTGCCAGTTTGTCTCAGATTTGTCATTTTGTCCCATTGCTTGGGTCAAGTTCTTAGTCCAGGGTTGAGCCCTGACGTAAGTGGCACAGTGTCTGCTGTTCACTGATAGCATTATCCCATTTGAAACCTGTCCCATGTAAAGATGAATGTCCCAGTTGCACATGAGGAAACTGGTGACACACTGACACCATGCTGTCAGTAGCTCAATCTGCCTGGTACTCAGAGAAGACAAAAGCCACAGGACACTCCTCCACTAAACATGGGACAGCAATGGCTCCTTTCAGGTGTCTTGTCCCTCTCTGATCCCAGGGCTGGTTCCCCAGTTCATTTGGCCCCTTCTAAATTCTTTGGGAGCTCATGCAGCCCTTGACTCCCAAAAGCCCAGCATGGAGTCACTCTGGCCTGGCTGCCACCAGAAAGTGATTATGTAGTCAAGGATGACTTTGAACTCATGAACCTCCTGTTTTATGGGGTGCTGGAGAGCAAACCCAGGGCTTTGTGCATGCTAGGCAAGCCTTCTACCAACTGAGGTACATCCCCAGCCTTAGAATGCAAATCTTTTAAGCAACCCAGTGTGGTGAAAATGATCACTTCCACACACAGAGAAACATTTGACACCTGGGTGTATGGGAACTCCATAGTCTCTCAGCCACTGAATGATAAGCTAGGTTTTGAACTCATGACTTTGCTGGAGGGCTTTCCAATTCACCTAAGATGTGGAGGTGGGAAGCTGGGGATGGAGAGGTCTAGGCAGGTAATCCCAGGGGACCCCACCTTTGTACAATTCTTCTGTGAGCATCCACAGCAAGACCCAGGGCCAACCCATAAACCCCCATTACCTACAGAGGACCCTATACAGTTATTATCTGTGAATCCTGGTCAGAGGACCCAGGCCCAAGGAGAAGGGCAGCCGGGCAACCTGGCTTCCACTTCCACCCACAGCTTCTGTGATGTTAAAGAAACCCACCCCTAATGTTTATTCATGATGATTTTTTAAAAATTTTATTTATTTATTTGCAAGCAGAGACAGAGAGAGAGAGAGAGAGAGAGAGAGAGAGGGAGAGAATGGACATGCCAGGGCCTCCAGCCACTGCAAACAAACTCCAGATGCATGTGCCCCTTGTGCATATGGCTTACGTGGGTCCTTGGGAATCGAACCTGGGTCCTTTGGCTTCACAGGCAAATGCCTTAACCGCTAAGCCATTTCTCCAGCCCATCATGATGATTTTTAAACTTCACAGATTTGTGCATTTTTACAAGCTCATCACACAATCCACCCCACTCCGCACTCAAGCCAGACCCTCTTGTGACTCCAGCAAACAAACTATGCAAGTGAGAGGAAGAATTGACAAGAAACAAACCTGAGAACCTATATAAGAGCATGAAGGAAAGACCTCGAAGCCCTCTGCACTCTTTTTTTTTTTTTTTTTTTTTTTTGGTTTTGCAAGGTAGGGTCTCACTCTGGCCCAGGCTGACCTGGAATTAACTATGTAGTCTCAGGGTGGCCTTGAACTCTTGGTGATCCTCCTACCTCTGCCTCCCGAGTGCTGGGATTAAAGGCATGCGCCACCACGCCCTGTTTTGCACTCTTTTTTTTTTTTTTTAATATATTTTATTTATTTGAGAGAAAGAAGAAAGAGAGAGAAAGAGAATGGATACGCCAGGGCCTCCAGCCACTGCAAACAAACTCCAGATGAATGCGCTCTCTTGTGCATCTGGCTTCTATGGGTCCTGGAGAATCAAACTGGTATCCTTTGGCTTTGCAGGCAAATGCCTTAACCACCAAGCCATTTCTCCAGCCCCCTCTGTATTCTTGCTTCCTTCACTCCTGCTGGCCTCTAACAGGCAATCTATCAAGAACCCTGAGTCCACGGAGCTCCAAGTGTGCCTTTGTCCCTGCACACTGCTGAGCACTGGATTCCTTCCATCTGAAGCTATTCTCTAATCTCCTCCTGAGTGTCCACGAGAGCAGGGTTCCTAAAGCTAAGCCCTCCTACCCAGACTGTTCCAAGTCCCTGCAAGGTCTGTTTAGATAGGTCCTTTAAAACCCCAACCACCTACACAGTCAAAGAAGCCACAAGACTCAGCCACCCACCTTGATCGTTAATTGTTACTAGGTATAGCTCCAGGGTCACACAGACCTGAGGACAGATCGTCATTCTCTGTAAGTGTCCTTGCCAGTACAATGACAAGGCAGCCCTATAGAATTGCGACGACAGGCCCAGAATGTCACCCATACCACAGGACACTGATGACTGTGAACATGGGATCAGAGGAAAGCCTGTGTCACCCTCACCTCCATGTATGGAGTCTCCAGTGCAGTCAAGCCTGACCCCTCTGCCTGACGGGGGATACAGAGAGGCTGATGTGGCGCCCCATATTTCCCTTTCACATCAGGTGATCTGGGAGTCAGGAAGATCCCTCTGGGATCACCCTGAATTAAAGCGGTAAAGACCCCCAAGAAAACTCCAAGGACGCAGAAGAGGTGGTGTGAGCAAGTACTACTTGCTTAATGTCTCCTTCATGGGAGAGGCAGCTGCTGACGGTTCACACTGCCTGCCACTTTCCTATCAACATGAGGGAGCTTTGAGAGAGCAAGAAAAGCCACACACAAAGTCCAGATGTCCCAAGGGTGGGCACAGCCAAAGAGTCCCCACCAAGATGCTGAGACCCACCACTGGCACCCTCCCATCCCCCACACGGTTCAGCAGGCCTTTCCCTTGGACCCCTCCCACCTGGCAGAGAGCCACCTGCACACAGCCAGGCCCAGCTGCACACACATGGCCTTCACATGAGGCTGTAAGGAGGGCTCTGTTGCAGATGGGCTGGTGGCATGTGCTGTGGCCTGACCATCTGCCCCACACACCCCCTTCCCAGACCAGACGGCCTCTCTCCCACCTGTACCTCCTCCTGCAGCCCCACAACCCCCTCTCTCCTTCTTCCTAGTTGAGAGGTTACTGGATTGCAACCACTGTGGACAGCTCCAGGGCTTTGGAAGTTGCGAGCAGCAGAGCTGTTAAGTGCTGGGCACCCCGGAGCAACTCACTAAACTCCAGGTGCCCCACGGCTCCGCAACCGGGCAATGAAATGTATGCATTGCTACCCTGGAATCTGAAAAGTGACACCGTGATGAAGCATACAGCACCAAACCAGAGAAACCAACGAAGATGCGGCAAGACCTCCACTAGTTCACACAAGCTTCCCAGGCCTTGGCATCACCATGCGTTGAAGGTGGCATGGAGGCGTGATGGCAAAGCCTGTTTCTCTAAATGCACTGGTGCAGCATGCTAAGTACAGTGCCTGGGGTGAAGCATTTGACAAACGTTACTCAAATGATTAAAGGATTCACAGTGCCACGTCTGTTGAGGGCTCTGGATAGCCCTGCGGACCCTTCCTCACTTCACTTGTTTTGGGCAGAAGAGGTGCCTATGAGATATGTGACAACCCCATGTGTGCCACAACGTTCACAATGGAGTCATAGAGAAGGCAAGGGATCTGTCCACGGATGCCAGGCAGCCGGGCTGCAACAGGTGGAAGGCAGGCCCAGAAAGGAAGGCACTCCTCAGAGACACAAGACTTTGTCCACCACACGGGTGCCATGATGGTGGACACGGTGGGTGTGTCCTTGACCCCTGGTTCTGTGACTAGAAATGCCTGTTGATTTCTCTTGTTCTCAGACAACAGACAGGTGTCCATTGGGATCTGGTCGCCTTTTTAGGGAAAGGATAGAATGATTGGAACAAGGAGGAAAGGAATGGGGCTGATGCTTCTGACCTTGCATGTATGTGTGTGTTCATTATTGGATATATGTAATAAACACGTGTGCACATGGGTGTGTATAATAGCTGAGTGTGTGTGTACACACTCCCTGAGAGGCTTCCAGCTGCCTTCTGTGGAGACACACTGAACTTGACCCTTTTATATAGAACTTCTCCATGGAAGGGCAGGAATGAAAGGAGACCAGGAATAATAATCTTATCTCGGAGAGTTGGCCAAAGTCATCACCCAGCCTCAAACTGTTAACAAATACCATTGGTTGGGGTGGGGTGGGGTAGGGTGCCTAGGATGCTGATTCAGATGGTGTTGCATGAAGTATTTGGCCAAAGGAGCATTCCAGAAAGTGCTGTCATCTAACCCATTATACACTAGGTGACTTGGACAAGTCTCCTTCCTTCGCTGGGCCTCAGTATTTCGTACTATAAAAAGGGGTTGTCCAGTCCCAACAAGGATCAAAGAAGGCAGGATTCACTGTAGAAAAACATAAAGGACACGTGAGGTGCAGGAAAGCTCTCAGAGCACGCATGAATGCTCTCGCCGGAGAAGCTAAAGATGGTACTGGAGGTAGAGAGGGTACTGAGTGGACAGTCTAAGGCCCTGGGTCTTGCTCCACCCTCCTTCCCACCAGCCATAAGGTTCCCAATCCAGGGGATTTTCCTAGTTGCAAGACAAGCAAGTGGCAGGCATGTTGCTGCCCTTCAGACACCTTCTGTCCTGGGTGAGGGACAGTAAGACTCCCTACAGTATCTTCCCAAGCATGCAGGCACACAGCTGCTAGCCCAAATAAGGACCAATCAACTCCCCCCCCCCAGCCCACTGACCAGGGTCCCAGCTGATGTGGCTGCTGGGAGTGACAGCCACCTGCGACCACCCCACCTCATTAACCAAACCTCTCCAGATTCAGACAAGACCCAGGCTCAAAAGTCACAGGGCTCCTTTTCCCTAAGGGTTCTGTTTCCAGACTATGGATGGACTAAGCCACCATTGCTCCTAACATACCCACAGGAGGAAGAGGAGAGTCCGAGCAAAACTTTTAAAAAATTTTTAAAAAAGATAATGTTTTCTGAAATGGTTTCTGGCTGGCTAAAGCCCAGAGGGGTTGAGTAACTTTCCAGAAGTCAAAGAGCTCATCGGTGGCAAAACAAGCAAAAGAACTTCATCCATTAAAGCAGCTATATCCACGACCACCCTTTCCCATGACCTGGGGGGAGGTGCTTCCCAGCCCCTTTCTAGATCTCCTTTCTCTCAAAGAAAATGAGAAGTTGAGAGTCCCAGGGTGCTAACCGTATCTTAAGTGGAGTTGTGGACTGTACTCTGCCATAGGCAATTTCTCCAGTTAAGTATTCTGCCTCCTCGGCAGCCAGTGCCTGGTGAGGGCGGCCCCTACTAGCCTCAAAATTCAAGTAGTAGTCCATTCAGCCGAAGTGTCTACTGGGCCAAGAGAAGAAGGGCAGAGGTGGGCAGGATCTCCTGCCAAGGTTCCCACCTATCAGTTCCTGAAGCAGCCGCAGGGCACAGTTGTAAGTTTGTAACCTGGGTTCTTATGGATGCCAAGTGAGGGATGCAGGGAGCCTAGAAGCCAGTTACGTGTGATTCGGGGAATCCCTGCTTTGGGGATGAGAGACGCAACCAAGTTCCCCTAACTGCCTCTTACACGTCAGGAACCCCACGACTTCGACTTCACCTCCGCGGTGTTCTCGGCCTTGGCGCCACCAACAGAAGGTCAAGACCCCACTGATGCCAAGTGTCCAGAGCAGAAAGGTCGCGCTCTGTTCCCTCCCCTGCCAGAGACAGATTCCCACATTCTCCCTCTCCGTTCCCCAGGGTGCCCAAGGGATTCCGGGAGACAAATGCTCGCTGCCATAAAAGTGAGCTATGAAGTCAGGCGCGCCGACGGGCTTACCCTAGGGGATCCGGGGAGTGCGCAGGCCAGAGGTTTCCAGGCATCGCCCCACTTTGCAAGCCCCTCCAAATGATTGTCCAAATCCATCTGGATTGTGTGGTCCGACCAGGCGGAGACAGCATGCCCCCTTATCCTGACTATACAGAGCCCCTGGCCACTCACCCACCCACTCCTGTAACTGTGCCCCGGCGGTGGAAAGTGGGTACCTGCTTCCTGAGCGCCTCGAAGGCTGCGCTGATGGTGTGCACCCGCGTCCTCTCCCTGGCGTTCGCCAGGAGCCTCCGGGTCTGCTGCAGCGCTTTGATCTCCGAGGAGGCGGCAGTCGCTTCGACTGGCCGTTTCCTAGGCGACGCGGAAGAATCCTGGTGGTTATTGTAAATTACGTGTGAAATTGACGAGTAGGAACTTTCCCCCGGGCGCGTGGGGGGCGCAGAGCGCACGGAAGACTCTCCTGGCTCTGGGGGCGCGGGAGGCGCGGGCAGCGTGGGGCGCGCGGGCGGGGCGCACAGCAAGATGCGGGGACGCAGGCACGGCTCGCGGAAAGGCTGTGCCTCGGGACCCGCGGGAGCCGAGCCCTGGGGCGCTGGCGGCGGCGGGGGCGTGGGAAGTCTGTGTCCCACCGCGCCTAGGGCGAAACTGCGTTTCCGCGCGTCTGAGACGTCGAGCGCTCGGGCTCCCCGGAGCTCCCCAGCGGGGTCCGCGCTGCCACCTGGGGGGACAGTAGGCGCCACCAGAGCTGGCACTGTGGCCGGGATCGCTACCGGCTGCAGCCGCTGGGTTCTGTCCCGTAACCCGTTGGTGTTGGCGGCGCCGGCGCCGGGCTCCGGCGCTTCCAGGTCCAATCGGAAAGTTTTATAGCCGTTCGCGCGCCGCGCCGGCTCCTTGCCTTTCCGCTTGAGCTTCTTGAGGCCGTTCAGCTCTTTCACGCACACGGTCTTCCACGGCCCGTCCTCGAGGACCGGGATGTGCTTCATGGCAGGCGCTAGGCGGGGGCGTGAGACTGCCCGGGACGCGCGCCCGCTGCGCTCTCGGCCGCCGCGCTCCGGCCGTGGCCCGCGCTCAGCGCCGCCGGGTCGCCGCGCTCCCCCTCCCCGCACCCTCCCCCTCCTCCCCTCCTCCTCCTCCTCCTCCCCTTTTTCTCCTCCTCCCCTCCTTCTCCCGCGCTCCCGCGCTCCCCCTCGCCCCGGGGCAGCTGCGCCGCCGGCTCCGCCGAGCTGCCGGGGACTGTCCACTCCCGGAGCGCTCAGAGTGTCATCTGAAGTCGCGGCGGCCCCGCCAGCATTTCTGCAGCACGCCCGCTGCGCTCCATCTGTGTTTGTTTAGCCTCAGTTTACACAGAAGCCCAGTGCGCTAGATCACTCAGCGCCGCCGCCCGGATGGGAGGCAGCTCCGGCCGCCGCCGCCACCTCCCCAGCCCCGGCTGCCCGAGCCGCGAGTGCCTTTAAAGAAACAGGAAGCATTTTTCAAAACAGCTGGGCTGCCCGCCGCCTCCTTTGTCCGCGTGCTGTCGGCCTCCCCCCACCCCCAGCCCTTCGGCCAGAACCTGCCTCCTCCCGCGCGCCCTCCCCACCCCCTACTCAAGTTGGGGGGCGCGTCTCCTTTCCCGGGGGACGGTCGACTGCCCCGAGCACGTGGCTGCTGAGCACTTCCAGCCCTTCCCTAAATCTCAGCCCAGCCTTCATTGCCCAAGGCCGGTAGGTGACACAGCGCAGACCTTTCCCAAGTCAGCACCTTCCGATCTCCCACCCAAACGCGCCAACCCAGAGAGAAACCCCGAAGCTGAGACATCTTTGGGAGCGGGGAGGTCGGTGGGGAAGAGAAGTACCGTCAGTTGTTAGCATCCCCACAGCAATGCCCCCTCACCACCCTAGCCACCCCACGCTGCTTTCTTTCTCTGGCTACAGCGGAGCTGCCTGGAGCACAAGAGGGCGTATTGACATTGGGAAACTGAGGCCTAAAAAGCGGGTGTTTTCCCAAAGTACGCAGGAGGCAGAGGAGAATGGAAGCTTTAGATTTAACAGACCTAACATCTGTGAGGAGCTGAAATCTTCTCACCCCAGGCGCGCCCTGCTAAGCCCAGATTTACTCATCTACGAAATGAGAACTGTGGATAATATCCACGCCTGTCACAGTGGAGCTGTGAGGACTTATGGCACCAGGCACACAGGAGGTGTCAGTTAAATTTAGCTGTGCCGATTGTTATTAACTAGGCAGAACAGCTCCTCAAGGAAGCAGATTTCCCGAGTTCAAACCCCAGCTCTACCACTTACTGACCTCGATGCGCCTCCCTCTCCTTGTGGCTGTGACAGAGATCCTAACTGCACCTTTCTCCTGAGGACGTGGTGATGGTGAACATCAGCTGAACTCAGAGCCTGGCATTGAGGGCAAGCTTGGCAAGTGCCAAGAAGTAGAGTCAACTCCCCAGGCACCCAATTCTCCATGCCAGTGGAAACTGTGGAAGAAGAGGCCAGTCCAGGAGGCCCTCATGCATCTTCTTGGAGGCCCTTCTCCTGTCCTGCCCAGGACTGGCTCGGGTCTTCTCTCTCTCACTGAGTCTTTCTCATTGGCACTTCCTCTTTGAGACAGGTAGACACTAAAAAGCCCAAGAGACAGGTGTGGGAAAAGATGAATCTTTCAGCTTGGCTGTCAGCTCTGTGAAAATGCAGGGACTGGCGTTCAGCGGGGAGCCCCCTCTCCAGCAGAGAATGCCTTGGGGTGACCTCACAGTGGTCCTTTCCTTCCTCCCACTCCCCAGGTTAATGCCTAGGAAGCCTTTGCCAGGAAAAAACCAGTTCACGTCTTTTGCATTTCTGTCTGGAGACTAAAATCCCAGGCAAAAGGATAAGACCCCACAGTTCACTCACTACTTGTTTACCCAGCTAATAAGCAACGGACTCTTTTCCAGAGCTACTGGGTTATGGTCTCCTCCTCAGTGAGAAAGCCGTGATAGCACGCCTCATGGGACTGTGTAAAGATGAAGATCACAGGCAGCATTTGAACAATATGCAAAATCAAATGAATGGTGGCCTGGGGCATCCCATGTAAATGCAGCTGCCCCCTTGTAACTCCCTTGTCCCCAAATCTGGCATGGTAGTAGACTGGGGTGCCCATGGCTATTGGTGCTGTGTGGAAAGCTTTCACACAATTGAATATCATTTCTAAAGAGGACAGGTATGCCGTATCCAGGAATAGCATGCCTTGCTTGAGTGTGGAGGGCTCCACTCAAACTGACCTCTAGCCCTAATACCCTCCAAACACAGGGCAAGGCCACTGTCATCCCATGGGGTAGGAGGAAAGCGAGAGGGTTGTGCTGGGTACATTCTGCCCTCCCTCACCCTGCCTGCTCTTCCTCTCTGGCCAAGTGGGAGTCTTGGACTTGGCAACAGACAAACATCCCTTCTTGAGGGAACTGAAGACATATGTAACTAGCCCAGCTGATGGTAAGGGTCCCTGTTACTTTCATTCTGTTTTTTCCAGGCCAGGGAACTTCATGCCAGCTGCCCACACCACTAGAAGCAAGCCTGTCTCTCCCAGGTCTCTGAATCAGGCTTTCTCTTGACTGCCTTTGGTATGGGACAGAGTTCAGCTGGGCAGCGCCCTCTGGTGGTACAACATTGCTGCAAATCACACCACTGGGCTGGCTAAACACCAGGAACTTTTTGCTCCCGTCCTGTAATGACAGTAAGGACTTCATGAATTCATAGGGTTGCCAGGAGAAAAGTCTCTCAGTTCTCCCCATCCTTTGCTTTGAATAAGGCAATGTAAATACCTTCCCCACCCCCACCCCCAAGAAAATCTGTGCCTTTTATTAAGATCTTGCTCCACTGAATTAACTTTTTGAGGTTATTCAGGAAGATCATAATGGTGCTCCTAGAAGGTTTCACATCCCCTAGAGAGCTGTCCAGGGAACAGGAGTGAAGATAGAAAAAGAAGAGACTGGCTCTGCTTAGGGCTTAGGCTGCTGGAAATGATGCAGCCAGGTGCAGGAAGCAGCTGTGGGCTCTTTTTCACCCATCCTAATAACAACCCAGGGAGGCAAACCTAGTCCACAGACAAGAAAACCAAGGGCCCTACAGGAAGAAAGTTGCTAATAGAAAGGGAGCAACACATGTGATATTTGAACCTAGGCCAACTGACCCCCAAACCTAAGCTTTGAACTACTGTGTTTCCCTGCCTCCTGAGAGCCCAGTGACTGATGTCCGGAGGTGAGGGACTGGGCCACCTGTGGGGCTGCTCTCTGGCAAGAGGCTGCCTCTGCTTATCCTACCAGCTTTGGTGGAAGCTGGAGCCACTAGCCATCCTTGGTTCAGCCTAATGTCCACCTGACACCTTCTGAGTCAGGGTCAGATGGCAGGGGCCCCACCTTGAAAGTCAAGAGTCTCGTGTCCACAGAACCTGGATTCTGGTATGCACACACTGGTGCTTTTCACTGCACTGGTGGATAGAATCTGCCCCGCAGGGCCTTGGTACACGCACACACCATCTGTAAGGACAGGTCAGGCTCGGCAGGGTGGGGCCCTGTGATGACTGTGTCCTTGGCAGGATGAGTAGGAACCTTGGATACTTGCTGCATGAAGCTGTGCATTCCTGACCCGGAGTCTATTTCTGGCTGTTCAGATTGTTCCAAAGTGGCTGTGCACTCGGTAGAGAAAGGAGGGAAGAGTGAGGATTAGATCACCAGGTACCAACAGAGCTAAATGGAAACAGCACCCCCTGGAGTTGTGTTCGTGGTATCCCTGCATGGGAACAACTAGGTGGTGAGAAGAAAGAGCAGGACCAACCTTGTGGCCTCTAATGCCACTCCCTGCCTTTTGGCCAGCGTATCAACAACACTACAGCCGTCAGAACAATGGGTCCAGTGGAGAAATCCAGGCAGGAAGTTGTTTCATACTCACTCTCCATTCTTCCTCAACCTTCCTCCATCCACGCGGCCATCCCAACTGTGAAACTTGAGAGAATCTTGGGGCTGGAACAGAACGAGCAAGGGCTCTTCAGGAAGGAGGAAAAGGCCTCTAAGCACCGCTCCCTGACTAGATCTACGTGCAGGTGTGGTATGACTCTAGACTCACTCCCTCCCTGACACCACACTCAGCCCCGAGCACTAGCTCTAAGTGGAGCAGACTCCAGGGAAGTGGGCAGCATCTTTGGGGTGGGACTTAGTCCTGGTCCTCATGGTCACAAGAAGGGAAGAAAGAGAACAAACATCAGGAGAGTGGTCAAGAAACAACAGGAGGGGCTGGAGAAATGGCTTAGCGGTTAAACGCTTGCCTATGAAGCCTAAGGACCCCGGTTCAAGGCTCGATTCTCCAGACCCACGTAAGCCAGATGCACAAGGGGGTGCATGCATCTGGAGTTCGTTTGCAGTGGCTGGAGGCCCTGGAGCACCCATTCTCTCTCTCTCTCTCTCTCTCTACCTGCCTATTTCTGTATCTCTCTCTCTCAAATAAATAAATTTTAAAAATAAAATATTTTTTAAAAAAAAAAAAAAGAAACAACAGGAGGACAGAGGATGTAGCTCAATGGTAGAGTACTTGCTTAGCATGCACAAGGTCCTGAGTTTGGTTCACAGAGTGGAGGCAGGAGACTGGAAGGAAGAACAGGAGGAGGAGGAGGATTGTTAAAATGTAGGTCACGTCATGCCACTTCTCGTTCAAAACCTCCCAGGAACTTCCTTTTGCTCCAACGTATTAAAGGATTCCATCAATTCTTTCTCTCTCCGTATGCGTGGAGAAGTGGGACAGTGAATCTGGGCTCTCCTGTGATGTCTTTTGTGAATGGAGCCCGTGGAAATGGCTCTCTGCTTTACAGGAACTGGCCATTTCAGCTTCTCGTCAGTTGCAGCCCTTAGTTGGTAGGTGTCCCAGTGATTCTACTGGAGAGAGAGGCCACGTGAAAAGCACCATGATACCTCCAGGACCTTCTTGAATTCTGATAAATGAGCAAGCGGCAATGGTTCCAATCGATAACCGTTCACACTTTGGACAGGGGTAGAGCCAGGTGTCATGGTGATGTTGGTTAGGAGGAAGAGCCTGAGGTTCCTACCGTTAGGAACCCACATCTAAGGACAAGTAATCCCCTTCCTGTCCTCCGTGTGAACACTTCACTATCACCCACAGAACCCCTCCTGATGTTGGGGATACCTCAGTGAATAGAGCCAACACCCCTGCCCTCATGGAACTTCTGTTCTAGCAGGAGGAGACATGGTGTTCACCTCCAGGACTTAAGTTCAAGGTGACAGATGCTTCAGAACGTGTGGCAAGCGTGTTGCTCTGGAGTACTTCTTGGAAGAAGGGAATTTTTGTCATTGTTTATTTTATTTGGGAGTAGGTTGATGATATTTCAACTTTTAAAAAATATTTTATATTTATTTATTTTTTATTGAGACAGAGAGAGGGAGACAGAGAGAATGGGCATGCCAGGGCTTCTAGCCACTGCAAACAAACTCCAGCTGCATGTGCCACCATGTGCATCTGGCTTACCTGGGACCTGGAAAATTGAACCTGGGTCCTTAGGCTTTGCAGGCATGTGCCTTAACTGCTAAGCCATCTCTCTAGCTCTGATATTTCAACTTTTATTGACAACCTCTATACCTCTATACATACACACAATATACCATTATCATAACCCCCTCATACCACCTTCCCTTTTCCTCCCTGCCTCTCCACTGAATCCCTTCTTTCCAACTAGTCATCTTCTATTTTGATGCTCTCATTTTTTCCCTTCTATTATGCAGGTCTCATCTAAGCAACATCAGCCACTGTGAGGTCATGAATATCAAGACCACTTCCTTACTTAGGGTCTTACACTCTTTCCACCACTTCTTCCACAATGGTCCCTGAGCTTTGGAGGGTGTGACAGAAATGTCTCAGTGCTGAACACTTCAACACTCTGCTGTCTCTCCTTCTGAGCACTTTGGTGAGTTTTGAGTCTCTCCAATGGTCAGCTGGGCATGGTGGCGCATGCCTTTAATCCCAGCACTCGGGAGGCAGAAGTAGGAGGATCACCATGAGTTCAAGGCCACCCTGAGACTACATAGTGAATTCCAGGTCAGCCTGGGCTAGAGTGAGACCCTACCTCGAAAAACCAAGAAAAAAAAAAAAAAAAAAAAAGCTTCTCTAACCAAAAGTGAGAGTAGCATTAATATACGGGCATAAACATAAGTATTTAGAGGGCAGTTTGGTGGGCATAATATATAATTTAGCCAAAAATAGTAGTAGTTTCCCCCTAGGGCTTTTGACCACCCCAGCCCTTTTGATTAGGTTTTCAGTACCAAGCAGGAATTCTCTCCTGTGCAGTAGACCTCAAATCCAATCAGAAAGCAGATGGTTTCCTCCATAACAGACATGCCACCGTTGCCTCAGATGGCATATTTATTTAGCCATAGAGCTTGCAGGGTCGACTGCTGGTTAAGACTGTTGATGACTTTTCTCCTTCAACAGGTTACGTAGATCTTTCCAGTATCCCGACAGCTAGCCAACAGGGAGGAGGCTTCCAGCTCAGCTCCAGCTTGATTTCTCAGGGTCCTGCAGCCCAAGCATATGGTGTAGACGCAGCATTTACACCAGGCAGGAAGGAGGTAGGCTTTATCTGTGGGGACTAATGTCCATGGATTGCTCCTTCCTGTCCCTCACACCTTTTCACTTAAGTCATCTCCTTATCCAGAATCCCAGCCCTTTCCACCTCGTAACTCTCTCTGTATCTGCTTTCTTGTTCATCACGTTAGTGATCAGTGCTCCCCACTCAGAGATAGAATGACACAGGTAGAAGCACTGCCTGGAGTGGGCAATGGGCGTCAAGATTCCCATTGGCAGGTGGTAAGGTGCTGCCCTGATAGTCAAGGTCAGCTAAGGTGTAGGGCTGACTTCAGCCTCAGGAAGCTCAGCCACTGCTGAGCCAATGCACTGCAAAAGGACACGTGAGGAACCACAAAGCAGCTAAGACTCCTGACTTACCTGACATGGCCCTACACTCCTCCTGTGCTATCTCCACATGCCTCATTCTAGTGGTCCCTGGTGAAGAAGCTTTGCTGGGTTCATAGGAAGACCCCGGGGTCTCCTGAAAGCTCTCTGCCCCTCCTGTGTGTACAGCACTTCATATAAAATTACCCATGATGGCTACATAGTGTGGCTAATGGGAATAGTGATCAACTTTGTGTTCCTTTATTACTATGTTTGGGGTTTGTGGCTAGATAAGAATGAAAAGCAGGGGTTGGCGGAAATAGCTTAGTTAGTAAAGTGCTTGCTATGCAAGCATGCGGACTTGAGTTTGATCCTATGTTCAAGAAAAGAAAAAGAAAAAGAAAAGAAGAAGCAGGCGTGGTGGTGCATACCTTTAATCCCAGCCCTTGGGAGGCAGAGGTAGGAGGATCTCCATGAGTTCAAGGCCACTCTGAGTCTACAGAGTGAACTCCAGGTCAGCCTGGGCTAGAGTGAGACCCTGCCTCAAAAATCAATAAATAAGCGCTTGCTTTGGCAGCACATATACTAAAATTGGAATGATACAGAGAAGATTAGCATGGCCCCTGTGCAAAGACGACACACAAATTCATGAAGCGTTCAATAAAAATAAATATATAATCAATCAATAAATAAATGGAAGGAAGGCAAAAAGAGTATAATTCAAATCTGAGTTTCTTCTCAGGACAAGAGCATGCATCACTCAAGTCAAGGAACTCTGGACTAGACATTGAGTTTTCTGTGGCTCTGACATGGTAGTCCTGCAGTCTATAGATGCTTTCATTTTCTAGGATTTTTCAGCACCTGGGCCCACCCTGCCCACTCCCTCACCAGTTTCACCTTGTCCCTGAATGCTCCCCCTGCCACAGCCTCAGCTCTTCATCTGTAAACGGAAAAGAACCAGGAGGAGGCAGAATCTACAGATCTCACATCCTTCCCAGCCCTAGCAAATCAGGAATTGTGCTAAACTTCCCCTGACTCCAGAGCACAGCAGTGGGGAGAAATGAAACTTCCACTCACAGGGCTGGGGAGATTTGCTCAGCGGTTAAAGGTGCTTACTAAACCTCCACTCACGAGAAAGAAGTCCCCACAGCCCCCACCACAGTGGGGAAAGCTTGGTAGATGGAGCCCTCAGAGCCCCAGGGTGGATCAGCCAGGGTGAAAGATGGGAGTATGCAAGTAAATTACCTATGAGGGTTGTGTGCGTGGAGGCCTAGCTGTCAACAGCCTGAAGAGACTAGGCTTAAGCCACTGTCCCTAGGGTGTGGTTACCAGCCCCAACAGATGTGCTCTGAGGCTGGATGCAAAGCTAGAGTGTGACAACTTCTTTTTCTTTAAAAAAAAATTTATTTTTTATTTTTATTTATTTTTTGGAGAGAGAGACAGAGAGAGATAGACAGAGAGGGAGAGGGAGACAGAGATGGGTGCACCAGCAGTCTCTCAGCTGCTGTGAACGAAATCCAGATGCGTGCACCCCCTTGTGGGCAAGTGCGGCATTGCGTCCTTGCATCACTTTGCATCTGGCTAAACATGGGACCTGGAGATTGGAACTGCTGGAGATTGGAACCAGCGTTCTTAGGCTTAGCAGGCAGGCACCTTAGCCACTAAGCCATCTCTCCAGCCCAGCAACTTCTTTTTCATCTTCTTTGGGTTTTTAAGGAAAACAACTTTCAAGTCCCCAAGGGGCACATTCCTTCATTGTGAAGTCTTCCCTATGCATCTCCCTCAATCCCTCTGAAAAAGAAAGAAAGAAAGAAAGAAAGAAAGAAAGAAAGAAAGAAAGAAAGGAAGGAAGGAAGGAAGGAAGGAAGGAAGGAAGGAAGGAAGGAAGGAAGGAAGAAAGAAAAACAAACCTTGGCTGCTTCTTCAGCCCAGGCTTCTCAAAAAAAAAAAAAAAAAAAAAAAAAAAAAAAAAAAACTATTTTTACAGCTCTCTGAAAAAGTCCCTGCTGATGGCGGCAGTCAGAGAACATGAGGGGGCAGAATGGAGCTGCTGACGCAATCTACATTTATGAGCAGTGAGGAAAATTAATAAGGCACCAGTGCAAAGGCCTCCCCACAGACCTGGGAAGCCCCGGAGACAGCTGGAGATCTGGTGGTCTCTGGGCAGCGTCTTCAAGATGCCTAATCAGTTGCAACCCTAGATCAGCACAGCTGGAGGGAGGCTTGGCCATCGTCTAATGTCCCAAGGACAAATGCTTTTTATCACGCATGCCAAATCTAATTGATTAGTAGGGGCAGCCTGAAGGCCTGTGTTGAAAAGGATTCTGAGGCCATCCTGGGATCCCTTGGGGATGAGTGCTGTAACTGATTAGGGAACGTCTGCCACGGGTGAGAACTGAAGAGTGGCAGTGTTCACACCATGTGTCTGCCACACTAGTCCAGCCCTCCCACTTTAATGATGGGGGAGACTGAGTCCCAAAGTCTATTGTTTGGAGGGTCTTCCACAGCTTTCTCAAGAAGCTGGCTGCTGTGGGTAAGTGATGTTTGGCCTTGGTATCAGGACTGAAAATGTCAGAGTCAAAGAAGTCCACGAAGCCAAGACAACTATTGGCTTTAATTAATTTCATTAATTGTTTCCTGAAAATTAATTGGTAGAACCAGTTGACTCATGGAATTGGCCAATCACTTCAACCAATGCAGTGATGTGGTGGGCCCTGGTAACCCCTGAGCCACTCTACCTAACACTAGTAGTTAGTTTGGTCAGAAAGGCTAAGTATTTGGGGACAGGGCAGTAAAACCCCTAAGGGATCAATGGATTTGTCATTAGATCATCACCACTCCAATGCTTGGAGCAAGCTGGCCTAGCTGGACTGACCATGACCTCACCTCTTTTGCCCCATCACCTCCTGCCTCCCAGACTGCCTTATTGCCTTCTTCTCTCTCAAATCCAACCTTGCTCTCCTTGGCATGGAATCCTTCTGTGATGTGCTGGGCACTCCAAGTAAGCCTGCCTGCCACCAGCATACCTGCTGATCAGTTCCACCAACTGAAGTGAGAAACAGCTCAAGGTGCCATCCCAGCCACCTCACTGAGTGTGTATGTTCGTATGTAAATTATTGTAGATAGTTCATTTGCGTGTGCAAAGGCTGTGTGCATATGGAGCCAAAGGACAGCCTCAAGTGTCATTCCTTAGGTGTGGTCCACTTTTTTTTTAAGACATATTTATTTATTTTGACAGAGAGAGAGAGAGAAAAGAAGAGTGGTGAGAAGGCGGGGGGTGGGGGGAATAGGCGTGCCAGGGCCTCTCACCTCTGCAAATGAACTGCAGGCACATGCGTCACCTTGTGTATCCAGCTTATGTGGGCACTGGGGAATTTAACCTGGTTCCTTAGACTTTGCAGGCAAGCACTTTAAACACTAAGTCATCTCTCCATTCCTGGTCCACCTTTTTTAAAAGAGAGTCTCTCATTGGCCTGGAGCTCACCAATTAACCTAGATTGGCTAGCCAGCAAGCCCCAGGGATCCTCATGTCTCTGCCTCCTTAGAACTGGGATTACATGCACATAGCACCACACTTGACTTATTTTTTTTATATATTTTATTTATTTATTTATTTAATTTATTTATTTGAGGCAGAAACAGACAGAGAGAGAGAGAGAGAGAGTGAGAGTGAGGGCACACCAGGTCCTCTAGCCACTGCAAACAAACTCCAGGTGCATATACCACCTTGTGCATAGGGCTTACATGGGTACTGGGGAATTGAACCTGGGTCTGGGTCCTTAGGCTCTGCAGACAAGCATCTTAACCGCTAAGCCATATCTCCAGCCCTAAAAATTCTTTTTTTATTTATTTGCAAGGACAGAGTCGGGGGAGAGAGAATGGGCACACCACGGCCTCCTGCCACTGCAAACAAACTCCAGACATATGTGTCACTTTGTGCATTTGGCTTTATGTGGGTACTGAGGAATCAAACCTAGGCCATCAGGTTTTGCAAGCAAGCATCTTAACCACTGGACCATCTCTCCAGCCCGTTGACTTTTTATTTTTTTATTTTTATTTATTTTATTATTTGGTTTTGGTTTTGGTTTTTCAAGGTGGGGTCTCACTCTAGCCCAGTCTGACCTGGAATTAACTATGTAGTCTCAGGGTGGCCTTGAACTCATGGCAATCCTCCTACCTCTGCCTCCTGAGTGCTGAAATTAAAGGTGTGCACCACCATGCCGGGCTAACTTTTTATTTTGATTTTTATTTATTTATTTGCAAGCAGAGAGAAATAGAGAGAAGACAGAGAAAGGATGGACATGCCAGGGTCTCCGCCTTCTGCAAACTAATTCCAGATGCATGTGCCACCTTGGGTATCTGGCTTTATGTGGGTTCTGTGGAATAGAACCTGGATTGTTAAACTTTGTAAGCAAGTGCCTTAACTGCTGAGCCATCTTTCCAGCCTGACTTTAAAAAAATTTTTTTCAGCCTGACTATTTTTAAAAAGAAGTTTTATTTATTTGTGAGGAGACAGAATATAAATGGTCACACCAGGACCTTTTGCCGCTGCAAATGAACTCCAGACCCATGCACTACTCTGTACATTTGGCTTTACGTGGGTACTGGGGAATTGAACCCAGGCCAACCCAGGCTGGCAAGCTTTGCAAGCAAGTGCCTTTAACTGCTAAGCCTTCTCTCCTTACCCCACACTTGGCTTTTTAGCATGGGTTCTGGGGATTGAACTCAGGTCCTTACGCTGCAAGGTGCACACTTTACTGACTAACCATCTCCCCAGACCAATACTCCTCACTTTAGAACTAGTGATCCGAGGCCTGAAAATGGAAAGGGCTTCCTCAACATTACCCAGGGGATAGCAGCTGCTCCAGGGCTCCTGACTCTGAGCCCAGGGTGGGGCCAGAGCTTTCCCGCCCTTCTCAGGAAAGCAGTTAACTTCTGAGGACCCCCCAGGGGAAGATGTTCTAGCAAAGTTCTGGGTAGCCAAGAACTTGGTATGTGAAGGGAACTTGCTGACAGTATATGGAGGGAAATGGGCTGTTGGTAGGGTGGCCAGGCTATAGAAGTATTTACATGGTAGGAAGCGTGGTAGAGAGAGCTTGGGCTGTGAAGAGGGATTAGCTTGAAGCTGAACTCCGGCTCACCACGGACAAGCCAGGAGAGTGACCAAGTTTCCAAATCTCTCTGGGCCTCAGTTTTCTCATTTGCCAAGTGAGGACTGAAAGATTACTGACCCTCCCAGGGCTGAAATAGGAATTAAGGAGAACAAGCCAGGCGTGGTGGCACACGCCTTTAATCCTAGCACTCAGGAGGCAGAGGTAGGAGGATTGCTGTGAGTTCGAGGCTGCCCTGAAACTACATAGTGAATTCTAGATAGCCTGAGCTAGAGTGAGACCCTACCTAGAAAAAGAAAAAAAAAAAAAATTAAGGAGAGCAGGACTCTGGTTGTAATTCAGTTGGTAGAGTGCTTGCCTAGCAGGCATAAAGCCCAGGGTTCTATCTCCAGAACCACATAAACTGGACCTGGTGGTTCATGCCTATAATACCAGGCAGGAAAATCAGAAGTTCAAAGTCAAAGCAAGTTTAAAACCAACCTAGGCTACTTGAGATCGTGTTACACACACACACACACACACACACACACACACACAGATTAAGGAGGAGGTCATTGATGGAAAAGGCTTAGCATAAGGTAACTGCTAACAGGAACTTGAACATCTCTCCTTTCCTTCTGTAGCAATGCTATATATGCTTTGGGTCTTCAGCTTAGCACACCTCCACCAGAAAGCCTTCCCTGAACATCCCAGCCAGGCATCCTGCTCTGGCAAACTTCCAGGCCAGCTGGCCAGTCCAGTGCTCTGCCCTGAAAGCCTAATTTCTTAAGTCACAGGGCCCTTGCTCATTCCCATTAGGGAGCCCTTTCTCTGAGCTGAGGACTCACTGGATGCCAAACAACGTGGCTGTACCCAATCTTAACCTATCCACCCATATGCCCCAGCTTCTCTGATTCTCCCACCCCTTATCCACTTCGTTCTTAATGCTTCTGTCTCCGTGTCTTGGGCTGTTTGCATGAGGGAAAAGAGTCTTAGCTCCAGCACACACAGCCCAGAAAGCATCCCGTTGCTCCCGGGTGGGCGGGCCGCCAGCAGTTGAGTGACCTGCAGTTTCCTCCCCAGATCACATTCCACTGGCACAGATCTTGCCCCGCCTGACGCCAGCCTCCAAGCTCGCCCCCACAGCAAACATTTCCAGTTGGCAGCCAGGCCTTGTTTTTCTGAGGCCCTAATTCAGTCTCCCTTGTAGAAAACAGAAAACAAAATGCATGAGACCCAAAACCAAACAAAATAAACTTTAAAAGGAGGAGGGTTGAGGAGGGAGCCCTTTTGCTCCAGGGCATGCCAAGAGCCCTTTGCTCCAGGGGGTGCAAAGAGCTTTTAAGAAGCGAACCCATGGGCCGCTCATCACCCCTCCTCTCCTGGCTCTGAGGCTGAGACCAATTCATTCAGGCTGCTGCTGAAAGAAAGACTGTTCTCATTCACAGCTGAGAGCAGAGGGCGGAGGGGAGGGGGCCTGGGGATCTGCAAGGAGAGGGTGGTCAGGCCTACAGGACTGCTGTTTGCTCCAAGGGGGACATTAGAGGAAGAAAAATAAACACAGCCAACCGGATTTGAAGGACAGTGCGTGAGGCGTCAGGGTACTGGACAGGGTGGGTGTGCGTGTGCTAGCGTGTGCACATGCCTGTGGGCGCCACTGGGTTTGCCTTCTCAAAATAAGAGCTGCTCAGTGGAAAGATGTCATAACGCTGGCTGGAGAAGCCAGGGGAACAGGCCAGCCAGGGAGGGCTGAGGCTGGCGCCCAGGCCTGCCCATGAGGTCAGGCAAAGGCCAGGTGTCAGTGCCGGGGAGTGCCGCCAGGGCCCTTTAGTCAGGGCCAGGATGTGTGGAGAAAAGGGACAATGAAGGTCGGTCTCAACAGGACCCTTAGTCCCAGGGGAAGAGGTGGGCTCACAGCCATACTAACAGCTAGGTCCTGGATAAAGCACTCATTTCAGCCCTCAGGGGATGGCTGCATGTGAAGCTGGGAGACTAGACTGAGAAGGGATGTGGGAGGGCCAGGTGAGGTAGTAGATGAGGGAAGAGGACAGAGAGGTGGCCTGCAGAGTGAGGGCAGCCACAGATGCAGCTGATGAGCAGAGCTACAAAGAATGTCTTGCTCAGGAACTGGGTTGCTTGGAAGAGCTGGGGTCCACAGGACCTGGACACACACTCCAGGAAGGTTGTCAAGCATCAGGGGCCAAGAACGAGGGGGCAGTCACATGAGAAGCTGGGCAGGCCAAGACAGCTGGGTTGACAGCGGACACACAGCTTGGAGGTCACCCTAGGATCCAGGTGGCTTGCCCATCTCCATAGTGCCAACTCATCTTGGCACCTGAAAAGGACCTGGCAAGATGATGAGGTCCAGAGGGAGAAATTTGATGGAATTTGACGGTCAAGGAACAGAAAGTCACACAGACAAAGAGGGAAGAGCTGGGACTGGGGCGATGGCTCGGTTAATAAAGCACTTGCTGCGCAAGCATGAGGCCCTGAGTTCAGATACGCAGCGCCCACATAAATGCCGCGTATGGTGGCAAGAGCCTATAATGCCAGCCTTAGGGAGACAGAGACAGGTGGAGCCCTGGGGCAAGCTAGCTTGCTAGACTAATCAAATGGGTGAGCTCTGGGTTCAATAAATAAAGATCAATAGAGTGGACAGTAATTGAGTGACACCCGGTGTCAACCTCTGTTGCACACATGTGCATGAATCCCCCCTCCCTGTGAACATGAATACACACACATACAAATGTAAAAAGGGATGATCTAGTGGTCTTACAAAGGGACATTATGACAGGACCACCTGGGCGTGTAATCAATTGTGCCCTACTGCCTCTCTTTCTGCCTACTGGATCAGACCACATCTGACTGGGCTCCTAAGGAGCTGAATGGCCAGCCTAGAGGATTCTCCTGCACATTCAAAGGGAGAATTCCCTCCTTAGACAAGGTTTCCAAGATCTTTGACCCTCTTGGTCCTTCTTCAGAGTGTTGTTTATTATGTTTTCCTTTTTAAAAATATTTTATTTATTTATTTGAGAGATAGAGAGAGAGGAAAAGGAAGATACAGAGAAAGACAGAATGGGCATGCCAGGGCCTGTAGCCACTGCAAATGAACTCCAGGCCCATGCGCCACCTTGTGCATCTGGCTTAGGTGAGTCCTAGGGAATTGAATCTGGATCCTTAGGCTTCTCAGGCAAGCACCTTAACCACTAAGCCATTTCCCCAGCCCTATGTTTTCCTTTTGATGTGTGATCCCATGTATGCAGTGAGAGCTTCTTCAAGCTGGCACCCTAGTTCTTCCAACATGACCTTGGTAGCTTGGTAGCATATGAGAGCTCTCTTGCTTTTTGGTATAAGATGTTCTGGGCTCGTCTTGTATATTCACCACCCCAGACCTGGAAACAGGTGATTGATTCTCCAGGAAGCCTTCATTCCTCACAGAGGGAAGAAATACTTAGCGACACAACTGAGGCATTCAATGTGCTCAAATGAAAAAGAAGACAAAGGAAAGAGGAGGAGGAAAGAAGGAAGGGAGGAAGGGAGGAAGGAAAGGGGAAAGGGAAGGGAAGGGAAGCGAAAGAAGAAAGGCAGGCAGGTAGAGACAGTGGTTGAGTACTTGTCTAGCATGTTTGAGGCCCTGGATCCATAACCCACCACCACCAAAACAATAAACGAACACCTCACAGAAACTCAAAGGTGACATTAGGCCTACTGAGGAAGGAATTACTAGTTGGAAAAAAAAAATAACAGAAGCATCCAGATAAGATTAGACATCTAGGGCTGGAGAGATGGCTCAGTGGTTAAGACACTTGCTTGCAAAGTCTGACAGCCTGGGTTCAATTCCTAAGTACCTATGTAAAGCCAGATGCACAAAGTCATGTGGGCACCTGGAATTCATTAGCAGTGACAAGATACCCTGGCATGCCCATTTCCACCCCCTCCTTCTCTCTTCTTCTCTCTGCTTTCAAATAAATAGATATTTTAAAAATAGTTTAAGGGATGGAGAGATGGCAGGTGTTTAAGGGACTTGTCTACAAAGCCAAAGGACCCCAGTTCAATCCCCCAAGACCCACATAAAGCCAAATGCACAAGGTGGTGATGTGTCTGGAGTTCATTTGCTAGAGGCCCTGGTGTGCCCATTTTCTATCTGCTTCTCTCTCTCATCAATAAATAAATAAATAAAATTTTAAAATAGTTTAAACTGGGCATAGTGGTATACGCCTTTAATCCCAACACTTGGGATTAAAGCACTTGGGAGGATCATCATGAGTTCGAGGTCAGCCTGAGACTACATAGTAAATTCCAGGCCAGCTTGGGCTAGAGTGAGACCCTACCTCAAAAAAAAAAAAAGTTTAAGCCGGGCGTGGTGGCGCACGCCTTTAATCCCAGCACTCGGGAGGCAGAGGTAGGAGGATCGCCGAGAGTTCGAGGCCACCCTGAGACTACATAGTGAATTCCAGGTCAGCCTGGGCCAGAGTGAGACCCTACCTTGAAAAACCAAAAAAAAACAAAAAAAAAAAAGTTTAAAAAATAATAGGTCTGCGGGGTGATGCTTCAAGTTGCCATACACAAATGTATGTGGAGGATGCTGGCATTGCAAGGCTTATGTGAGGCAGTTGGGAAGGGTCTCATGAAATCTTGGCCTGTGGCATCTCAAACAGTTCCAGGGACCAGCTTTCCTCTATGTGGCAGTCAATAAGCTGGTTACAAATATGCCTTTCCAAGCCTCTTTCCATGCCCATGGGAGCACTGCCTGACAATCCCCCCTTGAAAACTAGGCAGAGCTATGCATTTTGCTTTAGCCAATGCACCATAAGAAGGGGTCAGGCCATCTCTAGACAGAAGCCTTAGTGCTGATGTTTAATTTGCTGAATTTCTTCCTCTTGCCTCTGTAATTGTGAAAGCATGTGCCAAGTGTTCTCCCATGACCACCATGCCTGGAGTCTTCCCCACAAACCTGTATTAGACAGACTCTGTGGTGAAGAGTAAGCCCTTGCTCTACTGACAAGGGACTCCTGGGAGGTAGCACAGCACCACACACGGTCCTGAGCAACCTTGCTCGGCCTTCATCAGCGGCTCACTCCCTCTCTCAGGGGTCTGCTTATCACTGCGGTCAACTTCACCCTTTTCTCATGCTAATGGATCTCATGCTAATGGATCTTCCCCCATGGACCCTGCTCTCCACAGGGCCAAGAAGAGAGAGAGAAAGTAGCCACCACAGCAGGCAGAGCAAAACTAACTTCACACAGCACACTTCAGGAACTCCTGCTAGGCACATTTGTATATCTTTACAATGGAATCTCACCTGCTCCTTGTTTCTGTTCCCACAGTGCCTTTGCTTGTTTCATATATTCAAACTCTCCACCCCTGGAAGGCCTGTGCTGTTCTGCCTTTGCTTGTTTCACAGTCTCCTAAGGCCTGTGCTCTGCTTCACAGCTCGGCCTCTGACAGCCTCATGCTTCAAGATCTCTTCATTCAGAGAGGCTGAGCAGGACCCATGGCTTTAGCTCATCTCTTCGAGCCAGACGAGTGGCTCAGTCAGCTGCCAGTCTGGCTATCTGAGCTAAATATGGATCCCGATGAGGAAGAGGGAAAAAAAAAAACAAGAGGACAGTGTGACATGATACGAAACTTAGCATGTGCTTCAGGACGTGCGTAGTGCAGTTACCTGGAAGAGGCTACGAGGAGGAGGCCACCAGACCTGCCAGGCAGGGATCATGAGAGAGGGAGGGATGTATATGTTATGCATTAAATCATGTTAAACCTCCCCTCTTCCAAGATGCTAAACATCTGGCTGAAACAAGAGCACTTTCACAGAACATCTGGATACTCGCTCTGCACAGTGTGGTGGAGCAGCTGGACGCTTGGCAGCATCTGTGGAAGTAACTGATGGGGGTCTCCTCTGTGTGTTTAACATCACATTTGTGCTTTCCTTTGCCTTGTAACCCAAAACCAGGCCCAAACTTGTTTCAGTGTTTTTAAGGGAAAAATTCTTAGCTCACTGGGCTGAGGAGCCCTGAGATGATGTTGGCTTTAGGGTGATATTAATCTAGCCACTGAACAGAGTCACTAAAGACCCGGTTTCTGTGGTTCCTGCTATCACCTTTACCCTCACACCCGGTCTCCTGGGAGGTCCCAGTAGGTCTGCCCAAAGCCTTCACTTACTTCAATCACATCCGAAATGTGAGCTCATCCTTGTCCCAGCATTCCTAGCAAAAGGCATGGTATCTACTCCAACAGGGACTGCAGAACTTCAGGACTCAAGCTGGAAAGTGTTGGGGAGAGGAGAAAGGGATATGAAAGTGTGCCTACTGCTAGACTAAGATGAGGCGGGTGAGGAGCAGAGGGCACAACACTTAAAGCACTCCCGCTCAGGGTTGTGAGCTGTCCCTGCCCTTCCATAGCTCTGAGAACAAGCACCTCCTCCCATTATGCACCCTAGGTGTGCCCTGTGTTTACCCTAGTGCCAGCCCCAACTGCACCACAAACTAGCCAAGACAATAAACATAGGCTCTCTCAAAGTTTCTCTAGGTCAGAAATTTGAGAGTGGCTTGGCTGGGGGTACTGGCTCAAAGAATGTCTTGAGGTGGCAGTCCAGATGTCAGTGTGGTCTCTGGTCATCTGAAGGCTTGCTTAGAGCTGTTGGCAGAAGATCTCTGTCTCACTCCACACCCCCCCCCCCAATAAGTTGGCTGAGTATGCCTATGGCATAGTGGCTGGCATACCCAGAGTGAGTGATCAGGAAAAAGAAAAGAGAAAGAGGGCTGGAGAGATGGCTTAGTGGTTAAGGCGCCTGCCTGCTAAGCCTAAGAACCGGGTTCCAATCTCCAGGTCCCACGTTTAGCCAGATGCAAAGTGACGCAAGGGTGCAATGCCGCACTTGACCACAAGGGGGCGCACGCATCCGGATTTGGTTCACAGCAGCTGAAAGACTGCTGGGGCGCCCATCTCTATCTGTCTCCCTCTCCCTCTCTGTCTGTCTCTCTCTGTGTCTCTCTCCAAAAATGAATAAAATAATTTAAAAAATTTTTAAAAAGAAAAGAAAAGAGAAAGAAAGCTATATTGCTTTTGATGACATAGTCTTAGAAGTCAAACACTTCTTACCACTGATATTTTCTTTTTAAAAAACATTTATTTGTCAGGCATGGTGGTGCATGCCTTTAATCCCAGCACTTGGGAGGCAGAGGTGGGAGGATCACCATAAGTTCGTGGCCACCCTGAGAATACAGTGAATTCCAGGTCAGCCTTGGCTAGAGTGAGACCCTACCTCAAAAAAACAAAAACAAAAACAAAACAAACAACAACAACAAAAAAAAAATATATATATATATATATATTTAAGAGAGAGAGCACGAGAGAGTGAGCATGGGCACACCAGGGCCTCCAGCTGCTGCAAACAAACTCCAGACGCATGTGACACATAGTGCATCTGGCTTACATGGGTCCTGGGAATTGAACCTGGGTCCTTAGGCTTTGCAGGCAAGTGTTCTAAGTGCTAAGCCATCTCTCCAGCCCTATATTCTTTCCTCTTTCTTTCTTTCTTTCTTTCTTTCTTTCTTTCTTTCTTTCTTTCTTTAGGCAAGCCCAACAGATAGGCCTTTTAAAAAGTATTTTATTTTTATTTATTTATGAGAGAGAGAAAAGAGGTAGAAACAGAAAGAGAGAGAATGGGCTCACCAGGAACTCCAGCTGCTGCAAACAAACTCCAGATGCATGCGCCAGCTTGTGCATCTGGCTACGTGGGTCCTGAGGAATTGAACCTGTGTCCTTTGGCTTTGCAGGTAAGCGCCTTAACTGCTAAGCTATTTCTCCAGCCCTGGCCTTTTTTTTTTTTTTTTTTTTTTTTTTTTAATGTGAGAAAGAGGAGACAGAATTGGCGTGCCAGGGCCTCCAGCTACTGCAATCAAACTCCAGACACGTGCACCCCCTTTGTGCACATGCGTGACATTGTGTGCTTCCATCACTGTGTGTGTGGCTCATATGGGACCTGGAGAGTCGAACATGGGTCCTTAGGTTTCACAAGCAAGTGCCTTAACTACTAAGCCATCTCTCCAGCTCCCTATTTTCTTTGTAAAAATATTTCTATTTGTATTTATCTATTTATTTGTTTTGTTTTGTTTTTTGAGGTAGAGTTTCACTGGTAGTCCAGGCTGACCTGGAATTCAGTATGTAGTCTCAAGGTGGTCTCGAACTCATGGTGATCTTCCTACCTCTGCCTTCTGAGTGCTGGGATTAAAGGTGTGTGCCACCATACCTGGCTTTATTTATTTATTTTTGAGAGAGAGGACATGGATGCTCCAGGGCCTCTAGACACTGCAAACAAATTGCAGGTGCATGCACCACTTTGTGCATCTGGCTGTATGTGGGCACTAGAGAATTGAAGGCTGTTGGACTTTATAAACAAGTACGTTTATCAGTAAACTATCTCTCCAACCCAGATTCTGCTACTTTCTTTTTGAAGAAAATATTTTTATTGTTGGGTGTGGTGGTACACACCTTGAGTCCCAGCACTCAGGAAGCTGAGGTAGGAAGATCACTGTGAGTTTAAGGCCAACCTGGGACTTCAGAGTGAGTTCCAGGTTAGCCAATGTGAGATTCTACCTGAAAATAACTAACTACCTAAATAAATGTTAAGCCAGGCATGGTGGCACATGCCTTTAATCCCAGCACTTGGGAGGCAGAAGTAGAAGGATCACCATAAGTTCAAGGCCACCCTGAAACTACATAGTGAATTCCAGGTCAGCCTGGGCTGGAGTGAGACCCTACCTCAAAAAAACAAAAATAAAAAATTTTAAGGCCGGGCGTGGTGGCACAAGCCTTTAATCCTAGCACTCGGGAGGCAGAGGTAGGAGGATCACTGTCAGTTCAAGGCCACCCTGAGACTACAGAGTGAATTCCAGGTCAGCCTGAGCTAGCGTGAGACCCTACCTCGAAACACCCCTCCCCCCCCGCCAAAAGTTAAATTTATTTATTTGGTAGGAGAGAGAGAATGGGCACACCAGGGCCTTTTGCCACTGCAGACAAACTCCAGATGGGCCATCAGGCTTTGCAAGCAAGCACCTTTAACCACTGAGCTATCTCCCTAGCCCAACTCTGCTGCTTTCTATTTGATTAGAAATAAGTCACTAAGGCCGGGCGTGCTGGAACATGCCTTTAATCCCAGCACTCAGGAGGCAGGGGTAGGAGGACTGCCGTGACTTCAAGGCCATCCTGAAACTAAATAGTTAATTCCAGGTCAGTCTGGGACAGAGTGAGACCCTACTTCAAAAAACAAAACAAAACAAAAAGAAAGAAAAAAGAAAGAAATAAGTCACTAAATTTGGCCCACTCTCAAGAGGATTGGTATCTTTGGAAAGGTACACATGAGGCAATGACAAAATAAGTGAGTCACGAAAGATGTACCTGAGACGTGGTGGCACACATCTATAATCCCAGTAGAAATAGAAACAGGAGCAGGAGGATTATGAGTCTGAGGCCTGCCTGAGATACATGGTAAAACTCTGTCTCAAAAATAAGGGGAGGAAGGGGATGGACAGATGGCTTAGCAGCTAAGTGCTTGCCTGTGAAGCCTAAGAACCCCAGTTTGAGGCTCGATTTCCCAGGACCCACGTAAGCCAGATGCACAAGGGGGCACATGCATCTGGAGTTCGTTTGCAATGGCTGGAGGCCCTGGTGAGCCCATTCTCTCTCTCTCTATCTGTCTCTTTCTCTCTCTGTCTGTCTGTTGCTCTCAAATAAATAAATAAATAAATAAATAATAAAAATTTTAAAAATAGCCAGGCATGGTGGTGCATGCCTTTAATCCCAGCACTCGGGATGCAGAGGTAGGAGGATTGCTATGAGTTCGAGGCCACCCTGAGACGACATACTGAATTCCAGGTCAGCCTGAGCTAGAGTGAGACCCTACCTTGACAAAAAAATTAAACAAATAAAAGGCCAGGTGTGGTGATACACACCTTTAATCCCAGCACTTGGGAGGCAGAGGTAGGCAGATCGCCATGAGTTCAAGGCCACCCTTAGACTACATAGTGAATTCCAGGTCAGCCTGGGCTAGAGTGAGACCCTACCTTGAAAAACAAAAACAGGTTTGGAGAGATGGCTTAGTGGTTAAGGTGCTTGCCTGCAAAGCCAAAGAACTCAATTTCAATTCCCTAGTACCCATGTAAGCCAGATGTATAAGGTGGCACATGTGTCTGGAGTTCCTTTGCAGTGGCCAAAGACCCTGGTGCTCCCATTCTCTATCTGCCTCTCTCTCTCTCTCTCTCTCTCTCTCTCTCTCTCTCTCTCTCACACACACAGACACACAAATAAATAAATAATTTTTTTTAAGTCTGTGATTATAGCTCAGTTAATGGTAGACCTTTTGCCTACCATGAAAAAAAAAAGGTACGTTACGACTTCCTTGTTTCCCATTGTCTAAGGCAAAGTTAACACACCTTTTATTATTCTATGTGCAAACTATGTTTGATTGGTATTGACTGTCTGAGAAAGAGCTATGGTTGATTATTAATGTCTTCCCTAGAACAAACCAACAGCCATTGCTCACTGTTCCTATGGTAGCAGAATTTGTCTTTGTTCATGATCCAGCCTTAATGTGCTCAAAGGTGAATACCAGACAATGAATCATGATTGGCTTAAACTCTCTATCCCAAGGGAAAGGATAGTTCCATTCGTTCTAAACTGTCCATCCCATGGGAAGGGGTGGTTCCATTCGTTCTAAACTGTCCATCCCATGGGAAGGGGTGATTCCATTCATTCTAAACTGTCCATCCCATGGGAAGGGGTGATTCCATTCATTCTAAACTGTCCATCCCATGGGAAGGGGTGGTTCCATTCATTCTAAACTGTCCATCCCATGAGAAGGGATGATTCCATTCATTCTAAACTGTCCATCCCATGGGAAGGGGTGATTCCATTCATTCCAAACTGTCCATCCCATGGGAAGGGGTGGTTCCATTCATTCTAAACTGTCCATCCCATGGGAAGGGGTGGTTCCATTCATTCTAAACTGTCCATCCCATGGGAAGGGGTGATTCCATTCATTCTAAACTGTCCATCCCATGGGAAGGGGTGATTCCATTCATTCCAAACTGTCCATCCCATGGAAGGGGTGGTTCCATTCATTCCAAACTGTCCATCCCAATGGAAGGGGTGGTTCCATTCATTCTAAACTGTCCATCCCATGGGAAGGGGTGGTTCCATTCATTCCAAACTGTCCATCCCATGGGAAGGGGTGGTTCCATTCTTTCCAAACTGTCCATCCCATGGGAAGGGGTGGTTCCATTCTTTCCAAACTGTCCATCCCATGGGAAGGGGTGGTTCCATTCTTTCCAAACTGTCCATCCCATGGGAAGGGGTGGTTCCATTCATTCTAAACTGTCCATCCCATGGGAAGGGGTGGTTCCATTCATTCTAAACTGCCCATCCCATGGGAAGGGGTGGTTCCATTCATTCTAAACTGTCCATCCCATGGAAAGGGGTGGTTCCATTCATTCTAAACTGTCCATCCAATGGGAAGGGGTGGTTCCATTCATTCTAAACTGTCCATCCCATGGGAAGGGGTGATTCCATTCATTCTAAACTGTCCATCCCATGGGAAGGGGTGATTCCATTCATTCTAAACTGTCCATCCCATGGGGAAGGGGTGATTCCATTCATTCTAAACTGTCCATCCCATGGGAAGGGATGATTCCATTCATTCTAAACTGTCCATCCCATGGGAAGGGATGATTCCATTCATTCCAAACTGTCCATCCCATGGGAAGGGATGATTCCATTCATTCCAAACTGTCCATCCCATGGGAAGGGGTGATTCCATTCATTCTAAACTGTCCATCCCATGGGAAGGGATGATTCCATTCATTCTAAACTGTCCATCCCATGGGAAGGGGTGATTCCATTCATTCTAAACTGTCCATCCCATGGGAAGAGATGATTCCATTCATTCCAAACTGTCTATCCCATGGGAAGGGGTGATTCCATTCATTCTAAACTGTCCATCGCATGGGAAGGGGTGGTTCCATTCATTCTAAACTGTCCATCCCATGGGAAGGGGTGATTCCATTCATTCTAATCTGTCCATCCCATGGGAAGGGGTGATTCCATTCATTCCAAACTGTCCATCCCATGGAAGGGGTGATTCCATTCATTCCAAACTGTCCATCCCATGGGAAGGGGTGGTTCCATTCATTCTAAACTGTCCATCCCATGGGAAGGGGTGGTTCCATTCATTCTAAACTGTCCATCCCATGGGAAGGGGTGATTCCATTCATTCCAAACTGTCCATCCCATGGGAAGGGGTGGTTCCATTCATTCTAAACTGCCCATCCCATGGGAAGGGGTGGTTCCATTCATTCAAACTGTCCATCCCATGGGAAGGGGTGGTTCCATTCATTCTAAACTGTCCATCCCATGGGAAGGGGTGGTTCCATTCATTCTAAACTGTCCATCGCATGGGAAGGGGTGGTTCCATTCACTCTAAACTGTCCATCCCATGGGAAGGGGTGATTCCATTCATTCTAAACTGTCCGTCCCATGGGAAGGGGTGATTCCATTCATTCTAAACTGTCCATCCCATGGGAAGGGGTGGTTCCATTCATTCCAAACTGTCCATCCCATTGGAAGGGGTGGTTCCATTCATTCCAAACTGTCCATCCCATGGGAAGGGGTGGTTCCATTCATTCCAAACTGTCCATCCCATGGGAAGGGGTGGTTCCATTCATTCTAAACTGTCCATCCCATAGGAAGGGATGATTCCATTCATTCCAAACTGTCCATCCCATTAGAAGGGGTGATTCCATTCATTCCAAACTGTCCATCCCATGGGAAGGGGTGGTTCCATTCATTCTAAACTGTCCATCCCATGGGAAGGGGTGATTCCATTCATTCTAAACTGTCCATCCCATGGGAAGAGATGATTCCATTCATTCCAAACTGTCTATCCCATGGGAAGGGGTGATTCCATTCATTCTAAACTGTCCATCGCATGGGAAGGGGTGGTTCCATTCATTCTAAACTGTCCATCCCATGGGAAGGGGTGATTCCATTCATTCTAATCTGTCCATCCCATGGGAAGGGGTGATTCCATTCATTCCAAACTGTCCATCCCATGGAAGGGGTGATTCCATTCATTCCAAACTGTCCATCCCATGGGAAGGGGTGGTTCCATTCATTCCAAACTGTCCATCCCATGGGAAGGGGTGGTTCCATTCATTCTAAACTGTCCATCCCATAGGAAGGGATGATTCCATTCATTCCAAACTGTCCATCCCATTAGAAGGGGTGATTCCATTCATTCCAAACTGTCCATCCCATGGGAAGGGGTGGTTCCATTCATTCTAAACTGTCCATCCCATGGGAAGGGGTGATTCCATTCATTCTAAACTGTCCATCCCATGGGAAGGGATGATTCCATTCATTCTAAACTGTCCATTCCATGGGAAGGGGTGGTTCCATTCATTCTAAACTGTCCATCCCATGGGAAGGGTTGGTTCCATTCATTCTAAACTGTCCATCCCATGGGAAGGGGTGGTTCCATTCATTCCAAACTGTCCATCCCATGGGAAGGGGTGGTTCCATTCATTCTAAACTGTCCATCCCATGCGAAGGGGTGATTCCATTCATTCTAAACTGTCCATCCCATGGGAAGAGATGATTCCATTCATTCCAAACTGTCTATCCCATGGGAAGGGGTGATTCCATTCATTCTAAACTGTCCATCCCATGGGAAGGGGTGGTTCCATTCATTCCAAACTGTCCATCCCATGGGAAGGGGTGGTTCCATTCATTCCAAACTGTCTATCCCATGGGAAGGGGTGATTCCATTCATTCTAAACTGTCCATCCCATGGGAAGGGATGATTCCATTCATTGTAAACTGTCCATCCCATGGGGAAGGGGTGATTCCATTCATTCTAAACTGTCCATCCCATGGGAAGGGGTGGTTCCATTCATTCTAAACTGTCCATCCCATGGGAAGGGGTGGTTCCATTCATTCTAAACTGTCCATCCCATGGGAAGGGGTGATTCCATTCATTCTAAACTGTCCATCCCATGGGAAGGGATGATTCCATTCATCCAAACTGTCCATCCCATGGGAAGGGGTGGTTCCATTCATTCCAAACTGTCCATCCCATGGGAAGGGGTGATTCCATTCATTCTAAACTGTCCATCCCATGGGAAGGGATGATTCCATTCATTGTAAACTGTCCATCCCATGGGGAAGGGGTGATTCCATTCATTCTAAACTGTCCATCCCATGGGAAGGGGTGATTCCATTCATTCGAAACTGTCCATCCCATGGGAAGAGATGATTCCATTCATTCCAAACGGTCCATCCCATGGGAAGGGGTGATTCCATTCATTCTAAACTGTCCATCCCATGGGAAGGGATGATTCCATTCATTCCAAACTGTCCATCCCATGGGAAGGGGTGGTTCCATTCATTCCAAACTGTCCATCCCATGGGAAAGGATGATTCCATTCATTCTAAACTGTCCATCCCATGGGAAGGGGTGATTCCATTCATTCTAAACTGTCCATCCAATGGGAAGGGATGATTCCATTCATTCTAAACTGTCCATCCCATGGGGAAGGGGTGGTTTCATTCATTCTAAACTGTCCATCCCATGGGAAGGGATGATTCCATTCATTCTAAATTGTCCATCCCATGGGAAGGGGTGGTTCCATTCATTCTAAACTGTCCATCCCATGGGAAGGGGTGGTTCCATTCATTCCAAACTGTCCATCCCATGGGAAGGGATGATTCCATTCATTCTAAACTGTCCATCCCATGGGAAGGGGTGATTCCATTCATTCTAAACTGTCCATCCAATGGGAAGGGATGATTCCATTCATTCTAAACTGTCCATCCCATGGGGAAGGGGTGGTTTCATTCATTCTAAACTGTCCATCCCATGGGAAGGGATGATTCCATTCATTCTAAACTGTCCATCCCATGGGAAGGGGTGGTTCCATTCATTCTAAACTGTCCATCCCATGGGAAGGGATGATTCCATTCATTCCAAACTGTCCATCCCATGGGAAGGGGTGGTTCCATTCATTCCAAACTGTCCATCCCATGGGAAGGGGTGATTCCATTCATTCTAAACTGTCCATCCCATGGGAAGGGGTGGTTCCATTCATTCTAAACTGTCCTTCCCATGGGAAGGGGTGATTCCATTCATTCTAAACTGTCCATCCCATGGGAAGGGGTGGTTCCATTCATTCTTGTCCATGATTAGTTTATGGATCAAAATGTACCCATTTATGTACGAAAAGGACAACATGGAGACAGTCTGGGCGAGGAATACCTTGGAGATAAAATGACACTGATGGAAAATGCTTCCTTTGAAAGAAATTTTGGGGTTAATGTGGTGGCACACAGCTGTAATCCCAACACCCAGGAGGCAGGGGCAGTTGAATCATAGCAAGTTTGAGGCTAGCTTCTGCACAGCAAGTTCCAAGCCACTCAGGGCTACACAGTAAGACCCAAGAAGGAAGAAAGGGAGGGAGGGGCAGGGAGGGAGGGAGAGGAGGGAAGAAAGGAAAGAAGGAAGGAAGGAAGGAAGGAAGGAAGGAAGGAAGGAAGGAAGGAAGGAAGGAAGGAAGGAAGGAAGGAAGGAAGGGGAGGAGGAGAGGAGAGGAAGAAGGGAGGGAGGGAGGAAGGATAAAGGAAGGGAGGAAGGGAAAGAAAGAGAGAGGGAACAGAGGGAGACAGTGAGGAAAAAGAGATAAAGAGAAGGAAGGAGGGATGGCTTAGTGGTTAAGGCATTTGTCTGCAAAGCCAAAGGACCCAGTTTTGATTTCCCAGGACCCACGTAAGGCAGATGCACAAGGGGGCGCATGCATCTGGAGTTCATTTGAAGTGGCTGGAGGCCCTGGTGCACCCATTCTCTCTCTCTCTTTCTCTCCCTCTTTCTCTGTCAAATAAATAAAAATAAAATATTTTTAAAAAGAGAAGGAAGGAAAGAGAAAACAATTTGGGGAGAACATAATTCTTAGAGGTCTGGATGCCACCTTATAACCAAAAGAAAATACTATGAGAGGCTGGAGAGATGGCTTAGCAGTTAAGGGGTTTGCCTGCAAAGCCAAAAGACCCAGGTTCAATTCCCCAGGACCCACGTTAGCCAGATGCACAAGTGGGTGCACATGTCTGGAGTTTGTTTGCAGTGGCTGGAGGCCCTGGTATGCCCATTCTCTCTCTCTCTCCCTCTTTCTCTGTCAAATAAATAAATAAATAAATAACAAAGAAAGAAAATACTATGGGACTTTTGGGTAGCTATTGAATTATTGCTACCTTGGAAGTTATTGCTTTGAGAAATAACAGATGCTCTTATTGTACATTCTGGTTGGGTTTTATGTAATGAGTGGCCAAATACAGCCTAACTGCCATGAGAGATAGCCCTACTTGTTGTAACTTCACATATCAGGAAGAAAGCAGGCAAAGTTTCTTCCTTGTATCCTGAAAGAATAGGACTCAAGATGACTTATCACATCCTTCTTCCTGAGCACCCGTCATGTCTGGGAGCCTTTTCCTAGCTTAGGAGACAGAAAACCCTACACCTGGTCTTCTGTCCTAGAGTTAGATACCATCTCTTCCTGGAGAACCCATCTCTAGGAGTCAGCAGTGTGTTCACCTATCTCCTGACAAGAGGAAGAACCTCAGTCCCCAAGATCTGATCTATGACACACCCCTAAATCCAGCCACCCTGGGGTAGGAGCCAGGAGTGCTGAAGGTCTATCGAGGCTACTCAAGTCTTCCCTGCTTTTCTTCCTGTCTCCCTCTTCCTCTGAGAGCTTCCCACCCTCTTCACCTTTCCCTGCCTCAGTATCCATTGTCTCCTTTCTCACTGAGGTGTTTTATTTTGGATCCATGAAGGCTCAGAACTGACCTCATTTCCCAGCCTCTCTTGCAGCTAGATGTAGCTATGGAGAGAATATTATGGCCAGTAAGTAAGTGCGGTGCCAGCTCACACTTGAGTCCCTAAAGTCAGGACTGTGGTCTTTCCCCACCCCTCCCTCCAGTCTGCTGCTTACATAGGTGTTTGGGGATGAGAACATTCTAGAAATGGTCAAAAATGAAAGAGCCTGGGTTCCCACACTAGCCCTAGACTTCCTGTCTATGGCTGTCATATTAAGCCACGCTTGTCTTGTTTGAGCTATTCTTATTTGGGGGTCTGCCTTAACCATAGCCCAACTCTTTCTCTCACCTCTCCTTTGCTTTCTCCTTTTTTTCCCCTATCATGCTGTCCTCCTTCCACTTTCCCTCCTCCTTTTTACCCCTTGCCTTTTGGTTCCCAAATCCCCTAACCTTCTACTTCCCTCCATCCTATTGACCCTCTCCAGGGTGACGGGTGCTGAAAGTGGACGCTGAAGACACTGAAGGGACGTCATGTTCCCCAGCGCCTGTGAATGTGGCCCCGTCCCAAAGGCTCTGCCCTGACAGGGACATGCCCCTACCCAGAGGAGTCCCCTGCAGAGTTCAGCTCTGTGCTGTAAGGATGCCCTGCTCCCAGGGAGGGGCAGAGAGCTAGCCAGGGTGCCAACCCCAGGCAGCCTGTCCTGTGGCCTGAAGCCCAGTGCCCAGCTCCCGTCTATGTTTCTGCACTGACTGTGATGTCTGGAACTGGATGCTTGCCTGGACTGGAGACCATCTGGCTGTGTTCTCTGGCCTCCCCAGAAGAGGAGCCTCTTGGATGTCAGGGCTCAGCTGAAGGCAGCCAGAGCTGGGAGTTGACCACTCCTAACCCTCACCCTTTAGCCCCAGGTCCAAGGTGCCCAGGTGAGTGAACATGGCAAGAGAGCTGCAGAAAGGGACTCACACAACCCACTGTGTGGGAGCCTGTGACTTCCCCTCTAGTCCTACCCTCTAAGACCCCCCTGCCAGCCTTCTGTTCCTGATCAGTCTTCACAGTGACAGATGGTGCCTTCAGACGAGCCCTGGGCCCGGGGCCCAGGGAGACAATGTCAGCTGTGGCAGGGTTCCCCTTTCATCCTCCGCCTTGGGGCCGGGCAGTCCCAGCTCTTCACCTGGCTCAACAGGGCTTAGCAGGCCAAAGGCTGAGCTATAGAAGGCCACATGCAGAGTAGCAATAGCTCTTTGGGAATAGAAGCTTGGCTGTGAGGAGAAATGACAAGGCCCTGGAGTCAGTAGGAGAGCTCAGAGCAGCCGCACTGGGCCTCGCTCCCACCAGTGACGTAAGTAGCAAACCTCCACTGGGTTTGAGTCACTGGGAACAGATGAAGGACATCCGTTCACCTTCAGGATGCTCTCTGAGCAGGTCTGGACACCCAGAAGCCTCTCCTGGGGCCACCCACTGGTTCTAGGACACACACTCCAGCAAGGTCCTTGGTCTGAGCTAGTCCTTGACAAGAGGCTGGACTGAGGACGGTTCAGCAGGCGCTGAGAAGCACTGCCCCCGGCGGGATAGTGTGTGATGTCACATCAGAATTCTCCAAACGCTTTCCATCTGGAGTCAATGCCACCCTTGCAGCTGCTCTCAGCGCCAGGCCCCTAGCCAGCCATGGGCTGGATTGAGTGTCTGTCCTTCTGGAGGCCAAGCCTGGGACAGGCTTAGGAAGAACACATTAAAAGGCAGCTTTTTTTTTTTTTTCAAAAAACAAACTCAAAACAGAGCTGCTGAGGGAACAGGGCAGCATTTACAGGGTGAAGTGCAAAAGCTGTGAGCCAGAGGGGCCAGGATGGACTGGCAAAGGACACTGGAGGGAAGCCAAAGAATAACAGAGGGACACAGACCACGGGCACAGGAGTCACCTCTTCTCCTCCCTCTCCCCCTTCTCGCTCACTCTCATACCTCATTCTCTTCTCCATGTGCTCTGATTTTCCAGGCTTTTAAAATTTTTGAGTTTTGCCCCACTAAAATGCCCCCTGTCCACTTTCCATTCACTCTTCAGGGTCAACTCAAATGTCCCCCATGCTGGTCCCTTGCTCTGCCTCTCTCCTCACGTGCAGATTCATTAGATCCCCCAGCAGCTCCGCACCCACATGGAGCACCCACTGCTGTGTTAGCAGATGGCTTTGCAGCCACCTGTCCATCAATCCCAAGAGCCAGCAAGCAGGACCTCAAAGGCAGCCAAGGTGTTCTGGAGGAACTCGGGCATGATTCGTCCTCTATGGACACGAAGTCACTGGGGACTGCTTTTTGGGGAGTTATAGACAGGTGCAAGGACACCAAGCCCACCCTAGTGACTTGTTTATCCTTATCAAGCAGGCACAGACTTGGGGCTCTAATAGTTATTGAAAGAATACAATTAGTCAAGCGTTTATTGTGGATCCACACATGCGCCAACCCACAGGGCCTCTCTTCAGTGTTGAAGTCAGTCTTCAGTATGAGGGGAAAGATGCAAAAGTACTAAATCTGAGGCTGGAAAGATGGCTCAGAGGCTAAGGTGTTTGCCTACAAAGCCTAATGACCCAAGTTTGATTCCTCAATACCCACATAAAGCCAGATGCACAATGGCACAGGCACCTGGAGTTCACTTACAGCAGCTAGAGGCCCTGGTGCATCCATTCTCTCTATCTCTCTCTGCTTACAAACAAATTAATTAAAATATATTTTTTAAAATTTTATTTTTATTTATTTATTAGAGACACAGAGAGGGAGAGGGAGAATAGGTGCGCCAGGGCCTCCTAGCCTCTGCAAATGAACTCCAGATGCATGCACACCACCCCCCAATGCATCTGGCTTACGTGGAACCTGGAGAATTGAACCGGGTCCTTAGGCTTTGCAGGCATGTGCCTTAACCGCTAAGCCATCTCTCCAGCATAATAAAAAAAATTTTTTTATTTTTTTATTTTTTTATTTTTTTGGTTTTTCAAGGTAGGGTCTCACTCTAGTTCAGGCTGACCTGGAATTCACTATGTAGTCTCAGGGGCCTCAGCTCAACTCCATCCTCTCCTCTGCCTCCCGCATTAATAAAAAAAATATTTTTAAAAATAAATCTGGGGCTGGAGAAATGGCTTAGCGGTTAAAGCATTTGCCTGAGAAGCCAAAGGATCCCAGTTCGATTCTCCAGGACCCACGTAAACCATATGCACAAGGGGCACATGCATCTGGAGTTTGTTTGCAGTGGCTAGAGGCCCTGGCATGCCCATTTGCTCTCTGTCTGCCTCTCTTCTATCTCTCTCTCTCTCTGCTTGCAAATAAATAAATAAAAATTTAAAAAAATAAATAAAAATAAATAAATCTGGGAAGCCGGGCATGGTGGTGCACGCCTTTAATCCTAGCACTTGGGAGGCAGAGGTAGGAGGATCGCCACGAGTTCAAGGCCACCCTGAGACTACATAGTTAATTCCAGGTCAGCCTGGGCCAGAGTGAGACCCTACCTCAAAAAACCAATAAATAAATAAGTAAATAAATAAATAAATAAATCTGGGGCTGGAGAGAAGGCTTAGCAGTTAAGGCACTTGCCTGCGAAGTCTAAGGATCCATGTTCACCATCAGGCTTTGCAAGCAAGCACCTTTAACCACTGAGCTATCTCCTAGCCCAACTCTGCTGCTTTCTATTTGATTAGAAATAAGTCACTAAGGCCAGGCGTGCTGGAACACGCCTTTAATCCCAGCACTCAGGAGGCAGGGGGTAGGAGGACTGCCGTGACTTCAAGGCCATCCTGAAACTAAATAGTTAATTCCAGGTCAGTCTGGGACAGAGTGAGACCCTACTTCAAAAAACAAAACAAAACAAAAGAAAGAAAAAGAAAGAAATAAGTCACTAAATTTGGCCCACTCTCAAGAGGATTGGTATCTTTGGAAAGGTACACATGAGGCAATGACAAAATAAGTGAGTCAAGATGTACCTGAGACGTGGTGGCACACATCTATAATCCCAGTAGAAATAGAAACAGGAGCAGGAGGATTATGAGTCTGAGGCCTGCCTGAGATACATGGTAAAACTCTGTCTCAAAAAAAAGGGGAGGAAGGGGATGGACAGATGGCTTAGCAGCTAAGTGCTTGCCTGTGAAGCCTAAGAACCCCAGTTTGAGGCTCGATTTCCCAGGACCCACGTAAAGCCAGATGCACAAGGGGCACATGCATCTGGAGTTCGTTTGCAATGGCTGGAGGCCCTGGTGAGCCCATTCTCTCTCTCTCTATCTGTCTCTTTCTCTCTCTGTCTGTCTGTTGCTCTCAAATAAATAAATAAATAAATAAATAATAAAAATTTTAAAAATAGCCAGGCATGGTGGCGCATGCCTTTAATCCCAGCACTCGGGATGCAGAGGTAGGAGGATTGCTATGAGTTCGAGGCCACCCTGAGACGACATACTGAATTCCAGGTCAGCCTGAGCTAGAGTGAGACCCTACCTTGACAAAAAATTAAACAAATAAAAGGCCAGGTGTGGTGATACACACCTTTAATCCCAACACTTGGGAGGCAGAGGTAGGCAGATCGCCATGAGTTCAAGGCCACCCTTAGACTACATAGTGAATTCCAGGTCAGCCTGGGCTAGAGTGAGACCCTACCTTGAAAAACAAAAACAGGTTTGGAGAGATGGCTTAGTGGTTAAGGTGCTTGCCTGCAAAGCCAAAGAACTCAATTTCAATTCCTAGTACCCATGTAAGCCAGATGTATAAGGTGGCACATGTGTCTGGAGTTCCTTTGCAGTGGCCAAAGACCCTGGTGCTCCCATTCTCTATCTGCCTCTCTCTCTCTCTCTCTCTCTCTCTCTCTCTCTCTCTCTCACAAACACACACAGACACACAAATAAATAAATAATTTTTAAGTCTGTGATTATAAGCTCAGTTAATGGTAGACCTTTTGCCTACCATGAAAAAAAAAAGGTTACGTTACTTCCTTGTTTCCCATTGTCTAAGGCAAAGTTAACACACCTTTTATTATTCTATGTGCAAACTATGTTTGATTGGTATTGACTGTCTGAGAAAGAGCTATGGTTGATTATTAATGTCTTCCTAGAACAAACCAACAGCCATTGCTCACTGTTCCTATGGTAGCAGAATTTGTCTTTGTTCATGATCCAGCCTTAATGTGCTCAAAGGTGAATACCAGACAATGAATCATGATTGGCTTAAACTCTCTATCCCAAGGGAAAGGATAGTTCCATTCGTTCTAAACTGTCCATCCCATGGGAAGGGGTGGTTCCATTCGTTCTAAACTGTCCATCCATGGGAAGGGTGATTCCATTCATTCTAAACTGTCCATCCATGGGAAGGGGTGATTCCATTCATTCTAAACTGTCCATCCATGGGAAGGGGTGGTTCCATTCATTCTAAACTGTCCATCCCATGAGAAGGGATGATTCCATTCATTCTAAACTGTCCATCCCATGGGAAGGGGTGATTCCATTCATTCAAACTGTCCATCCCATGGGAAGGGTGGTTCCATTCATTCTAAACTGTCCATCCCATGGGAAGGGGTGGTTCCATTCATTCTAAACTGTCCATCCCATGGGAAGGGGTGATTCCATTCATTCTAAACTGTCCATCCCATGGGAAGGGGTGATTCCATTCATTCCAAACTGTCCATCCCATGGAAGGGGTGGTTCCATTCATTCAAACTGTCCATCCCAATGGAAGGGTGGTTCCATTCATTCTAAACTGTCCATCCCATGGGAAGGGGTGGTTCCATTCATTCAAACTGTCCATCCCATGGGAAGGGGTGGTTCCATTCTTTCAAACTGTCCATCCCATGGGAAGGGGTGGTTCCATTCTTTCAAACTGTCCATCCCATGGGAAGGGGTGGTTCCATTCTTTCAAACTGTCCATCCCATGGGAAGGGGTGGTTCCATTCATTCTAAACTGTCCATCCCATGGGAAGGGTGGTTCCATTCATTCTAAACTGCCCATCCCATGGGAAGGGGTGGTTCCATTCATTCTAAACTGTCCATCCCATGGAAAGGGTGGTTCCATTCATTCTAAACTGTCCATCCAATGGGAAGGGGTGGTTCCATTCATTCTAAACTGTCCATCCCATGGGAAGGGGTGATTCCATTCATTCTAAACTGTCCATCCCATGGGAAGGGGTGATTCCATTCATTCTAAACTGTCCATCCCATGGGAAGGGGTGATTCCATTCATTCTAAACTGTCCATCCCATGGGAAGGGATGATTCCATTCATTCTAAACTGTCCATCCCATGGGAAGGGATGATTCCATTCATTCAAACTGTCCATCCATGGGAAGGGATGATTCCATTCATTCAAACTGTCCATCCCATGGGAAGGGGTGATTCCATTCATTCTAAACTGTCCATCCCATGGGAAGGGATGATTCCATTCATTCTAAACTGTCCATCCCATGGGAAGGGTGATTCCATTCATTCTAAACTGTCCATCCCATGGGAAGAGATGATTCCATTCATTCCAAACTGTCTATCCCATGGGAAGGGGTGATTCCATTCATTCTAAACTGTCCATCGCATGGGAAGGGTGGTTCCATTCATTCTAAACTGTCCATCCCATGGGAAGGGTGATTCCATTCATTCTAATCTGTCCATCCCATGGGAAGGGGTGATTCCATTCATTCAAAACTGTCCATCCCATGGAAGGGGTGATTCCATTCATTCAAACTGTCCATCCCATGGGAAGGGGTGGTTCCATTCATTCTAAACTGTCCATCCCATGGGAAGGGTGGTTCCATTCATTCTAAACTGTCCATCCCATGGGAAGGGGTGATTCCATTCATTCAAACTGTCCATCCCATGGGAAAGGGTGGTTCCATTCATTCTAAACTGCCCATCCCATGGGAAGGGGGTGGTTCCATTCATTCAAACTGTCCATCCCATGGGAAGGGGTGGTTCCATTCATTCTAAACTGTCCATCCCATGGGAAGGGGTGGTTCCATTCATTCTAAACTGTCCATCGCATGGGAAGGGAAGGTGGTTCCATTCACTCTAAACTGTCCATCCCATGGGAAGGGTGATTCCATTCATTCTAAACTGTCCGTCCCATGGGAAGGGTGATTCCATTCATTCTAAACTGTCCATCCATGGGAAGGGGTGGTTCCATTCATTCCAAACTGTCCATCCCATTGGAAGGGTGGTTCCATTCATTCAAACTGTCCATCCCATGGGAAGGGGTGGTTCCATTCATTCAAACTGTCCATCCCATGGGAAGGGGTGGTTCCATTCATTCTAAACTGTCCATCCCATAGGAAGGGATGATTCCATTCATTCAAACTGTCCATCCCATTAGAAGGGGTGATTCCATTCATTCAAACTGTCCATCCCATGGGAAGGGGTGGTTCCATTCATTCTAAACTGTCCATCCCATGGGAAGGGGTGATTCCATTCATTCTAAACTGTCCATCCCATGGGAAGAGATGATTCCATTCATTCCAAACTGTCTATCCCATGGGAAGGGTGATTCCATTCATTCTAAACTGTCCATCGCATGGGAAGGGGTGGTTCCATTCATTCTAAAACTGTCCATCCCATGGGAAGGGGTGATTCCATTCATTCTAATCTGTCCATCCCATGGGAAGGGGTGATTCCATTCATTCAAACTGTCCATCCCATGGAAGGGGTGATTCCATTCATTCAAACTGTCCATCCCATGGGAAGGGGTGGTTCCATTCATTCAAACTGTCCATCCCATGGGAAGGGGTGGTTCCATTCATTCTAAACTGTCCATCCCATAGGAAGGGATGATTCCATTCATTCAAACTGTCCATCCCATTAGAAGGGGTGATTCCATTCATTCAAACTGTCCATCCCATGGGAAGGGGTGGTTCCATTCATTCTAAACTGTCCATCCCATGGGAAGGGGTGATTCCATTCATTCTAAACTGTCCATCCCATGGGAAGGGATGATTCCATTCATTCTAAACTGTCCATTCCATGGGAAGGGGTGGTTCCATTCATTCTAAACTGTCCATCCCATGGGAAGGGTTGGTTCCATTCATTCTAAACTGTCCATCCCATGGGAAGGGGTGGTTCCATTCATTCCAAACTGTCCATCCCATGGGAAGGGGTGGTTCCATTCATTCTAAACTGTCCATCCCATGCGAAGGGTGATTCCATTCATTCTAAACTGTCCATCCCATGGGAAGAGATGATTCCATTCATTCCAAACTGTCTATCCCATGGGAAGGGGTGATTCCATTCATTCTAAACTGTCCATCCCATGGGAAGGGGTGGTTCCATTCATTCCAAACTGTCCATCCCATGGGAAGGGGTGGTTCCATTCATTCAAACTGTCTATCCCATGGGAAGGGGTGATTCCATTCATTCTAAACTGTCCATCCCATGGGAAGGGATGATTCCATTCATTGTAAACTGTCCATCCCATGGGGAAGGGGTGATTCCATTCATTCTAAACTGTCCATCCCATGGGAAGGGTGGTTCCATTCATTCTAAACTGTCCATCCATGGGAAGGGGTGGTTCCATTCATTCTAAACTGTCCATCCCATGGGAAGGGGTGATTCCATTCATTCTAAACTGTCCATCCCATGGGAAGGATGATTCCATTCATCAAACTGTCCATCCCATGGGAAGGGGTGGTTCCATTCATTCAAACTGTCCATCCCATGGGAAGGGGTGATTCCATTCATTCTAAACTGTCCATCCCATGGGAAGGGATGATTCCATTCATTGTAAACTGTCCATCCCATGGGAAGGGGTGATTCCATTCATTCTAAACTGTCCATCCCATGGGAAGGGGTGATTCCATTCATTCGAAACTGTCCATCCCATGGGAAGAGATGATTCCATTCATTCCAAACGGTCCATCCCATGGGAAGGGGTGATTCCATTCATTCTAAACTGTCCATCCCATGGGAAGGGATGATTCCATTCATTCAAACTGTCCATCCCATGGGAAGGGGTGGTTCCATTCATTCCAAACTGTCCATCCCATGGGAAAGGATGATTCCATTCATTCTAAACTGTCCATCCATGGGAAGGGTGATTCCATTCATTCTAAACTGTCCATCCAATGGGAAGGGATGATTCCATTCATTCTAAACTGTCCATCCCATGGGGAAGGGTGGTTTCATTCATTCTAAACTGTCCATCCCATGGGAAGGGATGATTCCATTCATTCTAAATTGTCCATCCCATGGGAAGGGTGGTTCCATTCATTCTAAACTGTCCATCCATCCCAAGGGAAGGGGTGGTTCCATTCATTCTAAACTGTCCATCCCATGGGAAGGGATGATTCCATTCATTCTAAACTGTCCATCCCATGGGAAGGGTGATTCCATTCATTCTAAACTGTCCATCCCATGGGAAGGATGATTCCATTCATTCTAAACTGTCCATCCCATGGGAAGGGGTGGTTTCATTCATTCTAAACTGTCCATCCCATGGGAAGGGATGATTCCATTCATTCTAAACTGTCCATCCCATGGGAAGGGTGGTTCCATTCATTCTAAACTGTCCATCCCATGGGAAGGGGTGATTCCATTCATTCAAAACTGTCCATCCCATGGGAAGGGGTGGTTCCATTCATTCCAAACTGTCCATCCATGGGAAGGGGTGATTCCATTCATTCTAAACTGTCCATCCCATGGGAAGGGTGGTTCCATTCATTCTAAACTGTCCTTCCCATGGGAAGGGGGTGATTCCATTCATTCTAAACTGTCCATCCCATGGGAAGGGGTAATTCATTCTTGTCCATGATTAGTTTATGGATCAAAATGTACCCATTTATGTCTGAAAAGCAACATGGAAGACAGTCTGGGCGAGGAATACCTTGGAGATAAAATGACACTGATGGAAAATGCTTCCTTTGAAAGTAATCCCAACACCCAGCAGGCAGGGCAGTTGAATCATAGCAAGTTTGAGGCTAGCTTCTGCACAGCAAGTTCCAAGCCACTCAGGGCTACACAGTAAGACCCAAGAAGGAAGAAAGGGAGGGAGGGGCAGGGAGGGGGAGGGAGAGGAGGGAAGAAAGGAAAGAAGGAAGGAAGGAAGGAAGGAAGGAAGGAAGGAAGGAAGGAAGGAAGGAAGGAAGGAAGGAAGGAAGGAAGGGGAGGAGGAGAGGAGAGGAAGAAGGGAGGGAGGGAGGAAGGATAAAGGAAGGGAGGAAGGGAAAAGAAAGAGAGGGGAACAGAGGAGACAGTGAGGAAAAAGAGATAAAGAGAAGGAAGGAGGGATGGCTTAGTGGTTAAGGCATTTGTCTGCAAAGCCAAAGGACCCAGTTTTGATTTCCCAGGACCCACGTAAGGCAGATGCACAAGGGCGCATGCATCTGGAGTTCATTTGAAGTGGCTGGAGGCCCTGGTGCACCCATTCTCTCTCTCTCTTTCTCTCCCTCTTTCTCTGTCAAATAAATAAAAATAAAATATTTTTAAAAAGAGAAGGAAGGAAAGAGAAAACAATTTGGGGAGAACATAATTCTTAGAGGTCTGGATGCCACCTTATAACCAAAAGAAAATACTATGAGAGGCTGGAGAGATGGCTTAGCAGTTAAGGGGTTTGCCTGCAAAGGCAAAAGACCCAGGTTCAATTCCCCAGGACCCACGTTAGCCAGATGCACAAGGGGGTGCACATGTCTGGAGTTTGTTTGCAGTGGCTGGAGGCCCTGGTATGCCCATTCTCTCTCTCTCCCTCTTTCTCTGTCAAATAAATAAATAAATAAATAAATAAATAAATAAATAAATAAATAACAAAGAAAGAAAATACTATGGGACTTTTGGGTAGCTATTGAATTATTGCTACCTTGGAAGTCATTGCTTTGAGAAATAACAGATGCTCTTATTGTACATTCTGGTTGGGTTTTATGTAATTTGTGGCCAAATACAGCCTAACTGCCATGAGAGATAGCCCTACTTGTTATAACTTCACATATCAGGAAGAAAGCATGCAAAGTTTCTTCCTTGTATCCTGAAAGAATAGGACTCAAGATGACTTATCACATCCTTCTTCCTGAGCACCCGTCATGTCTGGGAGCCTTTTCCTAGCTTAGGAGACAGAAAACCCTACACCTGGTCTTCTGTCCTAGAGTTAGATACCATCTCTTCCTGGAGAACCCATCTCTAGGAGTCGGTAGTGTGTTCACCTATCTCCTGACAAGAGGAAGAACCTCAGTCCCCAAGATCTGATCTATGACACACCCCTAAATCCAGCCACCCTGGGGTAGGAGCCAGGAGTGCTGAAGGTCTATCGAGGCTACTCAAGTCTTCCCTGCTTTTCTTCCTGTCTCCCTCTTCCTCTGAGAGCTTCCCACCCTCTTCACCTTTCCCTGCCTCAGTATCCATTGTCTCCTTTCTCACTGAGGTGTTTTATTTTGGATCCATGAAGGCTCAGAACTGACCTCATTTCCCAGCCTCTCTTGCAGCTAGATGTAGCTATGGAGAGAATATTATGGCCAGTAAGTAAGTGCGGTGCCAGCTCACACTTGAGTCCCTAAAGTCAGGACTGTGGTCTTTCCCACCCCTCCCTCCAGTCTGCTGCTTACATAGGTGTTTGGGGATGAGAACATTCTAGAAATGGTCAAAAATGAAAGAGCCTGGGTTCCCACACTAGCCCTAGACTTCCTGTCTATGGCTGTCATATTAAGCCACGCTTGTCTTGTTTGAGCTATTCTTATTTGGGGTCTGCCTTAACCATAGCCCAACTCTTTCTCTCACCTCTCCTTTGCTTTCTCCTTTTTTTTCCCCTATCATGCTGTCCTCCTTCCACTTTCCCCCTCCTTTTTACCCCTTGCCTTTTGGTTCCCAAATCCCCTAACCTTCTACTTCCCTCCATCCTATTGACCCTCTCCAGGGTGACGGGTGCTGAAAGTGGACGCTGAAGACACTGAAGGGACGTCATGTTCCCCAGCGCCTGTGAATGTGGCCCCGTCCCAAAGGCTCTGCCCTGACAGGGACATGCCCCTACCCAGAGGAGTCCCCTGCAGAGTTCAGCTCTGTGCTGTAAGGATGCCCTGCTCCCAGGGAGGGGCAGAGAGCTAGCCAGGGTGCCAACCCCAGGCAGCCTGTCCTGTGGCCTGAAGCCCAGTGCCCAGCTCCCGTCTATGTTTCTGCACTGACTGTGATGTCTGGAACTGGATGCTTGCCTGGACTGGAGACCATCTGGCTGTGTTCTCTGGCCTCCCCAGAAGAGGAGCCTCTTGGATGTCAGGGCTCAGCTGAAGGCAGCCAGAGCTGGGAGTTGACCACTCCTAACCCTCACCCTTTAGCCCCAGGTCCAAGGTGCCCAGGTGAGTGAACGTGGCAAGAGAGCTGCAGAAAGGGACTCACACAACCCACTGTGTGGGGCCTGTGACTTCCCCTCTAGTCCTACCCTCTAAGACCCCCTGCCAGCCTTCTGTTCCTGATCAGTCTTCACAGTGACAGATGGTGCCTTCAGACAGGCCCTGGGCCCGGGGCCCAGGGAGACAATGTCAGCTGTGGCAGGGTTCCCCTTTCATCCTCCGCCTTGGGGCCGGGCAGTCCCAGCTCTTCACCTGGCTCAACAGGGCTTAGCAGGCCAAAGGCTGAGCTATAGAAGGCCACATGCAGAGTAGCAATAGCTCTTTGGGAATAGAAGCTTGGCTGTGAGGAGAAATGACAAGGCCCTGGAGTCAGTAGGAGAGCTCAGAGCAGCCGCACTGGGCCTCGCTCCCACCAGTGACGTAAGTAGCAAACCTCCACTGGGTTTGAGTCACTGGGAACAGATGAAGGACATCCGTTCACCTTCAGGATGCTCTCTGAGCAGGTCTGGACACCCAGAAGCCTCTCCTGGGGCCACCCACTGGTTCTAGGACACACACTCCAGCAAGGTCCTTGGTCTGAGCTAGTCCTTGACAAGAGGCTGGACTGAGGACGGTTCAGCAGGCGCTGAGAAGCACTGCCCCCGGCGGGATAGTGTGTGATGTCACATCAGAATTCTCCAAACGCTTTCCATCTGGAGTCAATGCCACCCTTGCAGCTGCTCTCAGCGCCAGGCCCCTAGCCAGCCATGGGCTGGATTGAGTGTCTGTCCTTCTGGAGGCCAAGCCTGGGACAGGCTTAGGAAGAACACATTAAAAAAAGGCAGCTTTTTTTTTTTTTTTTTTTCAAAAAACAAACTCAAAACAGAGCTGCTGAGGGAACAGGGCAGCATTTACAGGGTGAAGTGCAAAAGCTGTGAGCCAGAGGGCCAGGATGGACTGGCAAAGGACACTGGAGGAAGCCAAAGAATAACAGAGGACACAGACCACGGGCACAGGAGTCACCTCTTCTCCTCCCTCTCCCCCTTCTCGCTCACTCTCATACCTCATTCTCTTCTCCATGTGCTCTGATTTTCCAGGCTTTTAAAATTTTTGAGTTTTGCCCCACTAAAATGCTCCCTGTCCACCTTCCATTCACTCTTCAGGGTCAACTCAAATGTCCCCCATGCTGGTCCCTTGCTCTGCCTCTCTCCTCACATGCAAATTCATTAGATCCCCCAGCAGCTCCGCACCCACATGGAGCACCCACTGCTGTGTTAGCAGATGGCTTTGCAGCCACCTGTCCATCAATCCCCAGAGCCAGCAAGCAGGACCTCAAAGGCAGCCAAGGTGTTCTGGAGGAACTCGGGTATGATTCGTCCTCTATGGACACGAAGTCACTGGGGACTGCTTTTTGGGGAGTTATAGACAGGTGCAAGGACACCAAGCCCACCCTAGTGACTTGTTTATCCTTATCAAGCAGGCACAGACTTGGGGCTCTAATAGTTATTGAAAGAATACAATTAGTCAAGCGTTTATTGTGGATCCACACATGCGTCAACCCACAGGGCCTCTCTTCAGTGTTGAAGTCAGTCTTCAGTATGAGGGGAAAGATGCAAAAGTACTAAATCTGAGGCTGGAAAGATGGCTTAGAGGCTAAGGCGTTTGCCTACAAAGCCTAATGACCCAAGTTTGATTCCTCAATACCCACATAAAGCCAGATGCACAATGGCACAGGCACCTGGAGTTCACTTACAGCAGCTAGAGGCCCTGGTGCATCCATTCTCTCTATCTCTCTCTGCTTACAAACAAATTAATTAAAATATATTTTTTAAAATTTTATTTTTATTTATTTATTAGAGACACAGAGAGGGAGAGGGAGAATAGGTGTGCCAGGGCCTCCTAGCCTCTGCAAATGAACTTCAGATGCATGCACACCACCCCCCAATGCATCTGGCTTACGTGGAACCTGGAGAATTGAACCGGGTCCTTAGGCTTTGCAGGCATGTGCCTTAACCGCTAAGCCATCTCTCCAGCATAATAAAAATATTTTTAAAAAATAAATCTGGGGGCTGGAGAGATGGCTTAGCGGTTAAGGCATCTGCCTGTGAAACCAAAGGATCCCTGGAGAAATGGCGATTTAAAGCAGGACCCCCAGTTCATAAGCCAGATGCACAAGGGGCACATGCATCTGGAGTTTGTTTGCAGTGGCTAGAGGCCCTGGCATGCCCATTTGCTCTCTGTCTGCCTCTCTTCTATCTCTCTCTCTGCTTGCAAATAAATAAATAAAATTTTAAAAAAATAAATAAAAATAAATAAATCTGGGAAGCCGGGCATGGTGGCGCACGCCTTTAATCCCAGCACTTGGGAGGCAGAGGTAGGAGGATCGCCACGAGTTCAAGGCCACCCTGAGACTACATAGTTAATTCCAGGTCAGCCTGGGCCAGAGTGAGACCCTACCTCAAAAAACCAATAAATAAATAAGTAAATAAGTAAATAAATAAATAAATAAATCTGGGGCTGGAGAGAAGGCTTAGCAGTTAAGGCACTTGCCTGCGAAGTCTAAGGATCCATGTTCAACTCTCCAGATCCCATGTAAGGCAGATGCACAAGATGATGCAAGTGTGCAAGATCACACATGCACACAAGGTGGTGCATGCATCTGGAGTTTGATTACAGTGGCTGGAGGCCCTGGTGCACCAATTCTTTCTCTCATAAAAAAATTACAAAAAGCCAGGCGTAGTGGTGCACGCCTTTAATCCCAGCACTTGGGAGTAAGAGGAAGGAGGATTGCTGGGAGTTCAAGGCCACCCTGAGACTACATAGTGAATTCCAGGTCAGCCTGGGCTAGAGTGAGACCCTACCTCCAAAAACCAAACACACACACACACAAAAAAAGAAAGAAAGAAAGAAAGAAAGAAAGAAAGAAAGAAAGAAAGAAAGAAAGAAAGAAAAAAAAAAAAAAAAATTACAAAAAAATCAATCTGGCCTCATGATGTCAAAAGTATCTAAAAGCTTCCCATACCCAAGAAGCCAATGAAAACACGAAGGCCTGGGGACCCAGAGTTTGAGATCCTCCTCAGCTACACAGTGCCAGGCAAGAAGCTTAACTAGTCAGTCAGAGCTGAAATTTCTTCCTTAACTCCATGAGAAGATCTATGGTATAATGGGGGTGAAAAAGCCTAAGTGAGGTCAGGGGAAGAGATTGAGTAAAGGAAAGGTGGAGGGAGGGCTAATCAAAATCTAAGAGGATATAAATAAGTCATATGGAAACCTACTTTTCTGGACAATGGAACACTCAGAAGCCATAGATTGTTAGTAGAGAATTCTCATTGCCAGGAATGGGATACCTTCCAGTGAGTTGTTGGCCAGCGAGGTCCCTGATGCCCCCAAAACATTACAGGCCATTAATCCCAGCACTCGGGAGACAGAGGTAGGAGGATCATCATGAGTTCAGGGCTACCATGAAACTACAAAGTGAGTTCCAGGTCCACCTGGGCTAGAGTAAAACCCTACCTTGTAAAAGAAAGAAGAAAGAAAGAAAGAAAGAAAGAAAGAAAGAAAGAAAGAAAGAAAGAAAGAAAGAAAGAAGAAAGAGAAAGGAAAGAAAAACACTGCTCTTCAAGGCCACAATTTATTTCCTCTTTGAATTAACAATATGGCTGTGTCTTTACACACTTGGTATTTTGTTTTGTTTTGTTTTGTTTTGTTTTGTTTTGTTTTGTTTTAAGCATGAAAAATGCCTGGAAGCAGGTCATGAAGTGCACATGGTTCTAGGAGCCACTGCTGAGACATGGCATATGGAGCAGGCTGATGTCCCTCTATTGGAAACCAGTGAGGCCTTTGTAAGATAGACTGTAGTTTGCAACGGAGACCCTAAGATGTTTTGGATATACCAGGACTGTGCAAGGGCTATCATGGAGTGCTGTCGGCTTATGATGAAAATTTTTCCTGGCTACTTAGCCCAGCTGAAGGGATGGAAATTGGAATCTAGAGACTGTCATCACTGGTTATGGATGTCAGACTTGAACTTTAACTGATGGCTATTGATCTTGTATTGGTCCAATCTCTCCTTGTTAAGCCTTATAGCAATGGAGCTGTTTACTCTGTACCATTGTGTGTTGGAACTATATAACTTGTTTTGATTTTACAGGATTTACAGTTCTGCAACAGTCTTGAATCTCAGATAAGACTTGGGACTTAGTTGGTAAAGACTATTAAGTTGGATGGAATACAATTTGCAATACGAGATAGTCATGAGTGTATTAGACAATTAGGGCTGAATGTGGTAGTTTAAACATATGTTCCCCATAAACTCAGGTGTTTTATTAAAGCCTGGGTGGATGAGATGTTACTGGAGGTCAATCTTGGGGTCCAGCCCTAAGGTGTGTTTGGGGGTAGATCTGATATCTGGTCCAGAGGTATGCAAAACAATCTGAGTTCTGGTGGGGTCCCCGCTGTTTGCTGCCAGTTTTGTGCTTGTTGATTTTGGTGTTTTCTGGCTGGTGATGGTCTCTCTCTGCTTGGATGTATGGAAGCAGCTTCTTCTACCACTGATGGAATTTCCCCCGGATCTGTAAGCTTGAAATAAATCTCTTCCTCCCCTAAACTGTGCCTGGTTTGGATGTTCATCCCAGCATCGTGAAACTGTGTACAATACCATGTTATACCCAGAGGGCTGCATTCCACAGCAAGCTCTTATTCCAAATGTTCAAATGTAGAGAGTGACCCTATTTAACCAGAATGTTTCTTCTAAATAGACCTCAAGCCTCAGAACATTTTAGATGACCAAAAATAAAACCCAGGGCCAAATGACAACAAGTATGACTTCACCCTGTGTTCCCCACTGCTGTGTGATGAGGACACAAAGCCAAGGATAAACAACGCACATCTTCTGGGACAGAAATTGCACTCGGAAGATTTTTAGAGGATGAAAATTATTAACAAGAATTTCCAGTGTTCTAAAATGTCATTTCCCCCCATATTTTTAACAATTCTAAAATCGGATTGCATTGATGTGATTGTTTAATGTGGCCATGTTTCTTGCTCCTCCAAAAAATTAATTAAATGTTGTTCCACACAGGGTTCTTCTTGCAATTGACAGCATCTTAAAACTATGAAAATAAACCAATGTTTCATTCACTTTAGTTGGAACTATGAGTTATTTAAGAGATTCTTTTTATAACAAAATATACCAAGACACTAAAAAACAAAACAAAAAAAAAAAAAAACAGAAAACCAAATGGATAGGGACTTCTAATGTAGAGAAGGAGGAGCCACACATCTGTGATCGAAGCACTTGAGAGGTGGAAGCAGGAGAATCAGTAGTTTAAGGTCATCCTCCACTACATAGTAAGACTGGGGCACATAAGACCCTATCTCACAACAAAACAAAACAAGAGAAAAAGAGAGAGAAAAAAACAGAGGCTGGGGGGCTGGAGAGATGGCTTAGCGGTTAAACGCTTGCCTGTGAAGCCTAAGGACCCCGGTTCGAGGCTTGATTCTCCAGGACCCACGTAAGCCAGATGCACAAGGGGGTGCATGCATCTGGAGTTCGTTTGCAGTGGCTGGAGGCCCTGGCGTGCCCATTCTCTCTCTCTCTCTCTCTCTCTCTACCTGCCTATTTCTGTATCTCTCTCTCTCAAACAAATAAATAAAAAAAAATAAAATTTAAAAAAAAAATTAAAAAAAAACAGAGGCTGGAAAGAGAGAAAGAATGGAGAGGTAGCTCAGTAGGTAGTGCTTACCTAACACACGGGGCCCTGAGTTTGATCCTGCGTCAACTGTGTGTGGTGACACATGCCTATAATCACAGTACTTTGGGAAGTGGAAACAGGAGGATTAGAAGTTCCAGGTCATCCTTGGCTAATAGGAAATTCAAGGCTAGTCTGGGATAGATGAGACCCTGCCTCAAAAGAAGGAGGAAGAAAAGAAAGAGTAGGAGGAAAAGGAGAAAAATAAAAAGAGAGATAAAGAAGTGTTTTGTGATGGGACCTGGCATGTGAGCCAAGGCAGGTGCCTTCTTTTCTCCCTTACGCTTGGTGCTGCTCCTTGCTCCTTGGTCCTTCTATAAGGATGAATTCTGAGGATGGCTGCCTAACACCATCATCTGGGATTAGCCTGCCCAGGGCAAATGGCCTATGTTTAAATTTAATGATTGGCAAAGCAGGCTGGGGAGATGGCTCAGCAGTGAAAGGCACTTGCAAAGTTTAATGGCTCAGGTCTGATTCCCCAGGTCCTATGTAGAGCCAGAGGCACAGGGTGACACGTGCATCTGGAGTTCATTTGCAGTGGCAAAGACGTCGTGGTGCACCCATATTCCCTCCCTCAAATAAATAAATTAATTTTAAAAGATTGGCAAAGCAAGTGTGTCCCACATGCATGACACAGGCAGCCTGCTAACTATTCTTGGCACACCTGTGTCCAGAATGCCTGAAGAATGGACATCTCCAAAGGCTGCTGGACTGCAGTGAACATGTGGAGGCGCAGTGGCATCTCCAGTGCCTGCCTGTACCCCGCAGCCCCATTCCCTTAGGGCCAATGCTGGGAGTACAGAGTTTCACAGACACACAGGTCTGCCACCAAGACTGAGTCCAGGTATCAAGGACTCACTTTACCAAGCCAGGCTTATTTCAGACCTTTTTTTGGAGAGTAGACTGGGAGTTTGGAGGGGACCTGATGTGCCCCCTGGGATAATTCCAGCTGGTATAAACCGAAAGCCTTAGTCTCTGTCTTAGGGGAAGGAAGCGTCCAACCTGGGTCACACTTTCCTGAATGCGCCTGTTGCAGGTCCCGTCCAGAGAGGGTTAGCCAGTTTGGCTCTCTCCCCTACTAGTCTTTCTAGGTCTTTGGGCCTCTTCACTGGACCTACAACTTCCTAAATCCTGCCCCTTTCTGTACCATCTTTTGCCATCTTCCTAAGTCCCCTTGGACCTGCTTTCTGCTGTCCCAACCCCACGCCACCGCACCCTATGAATTAGGAAATCACGCTTCACGATCTCTAGAACACCTGGCATGCTTTTGTTGTCATCTACTGGGACCTGGGACCCTTTACATGACAACCTGCTAGAATTCTCAGCCTCTGTTCAGGTTTTTTAAAAAAAGGACATCTGTTGCTTATTAGTATTTTGGCTCTAGTTCATAGTCCCCCTCCCCGCTTTCGACCACTCTGTCATTGCCCTGTATACTTCGATCCTTTGTTGTTTATTTAGGATCAATCTCCCTTGAGGGCCAGACCTGGGTTTTCTGTTTGTTTGTTTGTTTGTTTGTTTGTTTGTTTGTTCGTTTTTCAGAATTTTAGTATTATTATTTATTTGAAATATAGAGAGAAAAAGGCAGGTGAGAGAGAGAGAGAGGGAGGAAGGCAGAGAGAGATTGAGAATGGGCACCTCAGGGCTCTAGCCACTGCAAACAAACTGCAGATGCATGCACCAGGCGTGGTGGCGCACGCCTTTAATCCCAGCACTCGGGAGGCAGAGGTAGGAGGGTCGCCGAGAGTTCAAGGCCACCCTGAGACTACATGGTGAATTCCAGGTCAGAGACCCCACCTTGCAAAAACCAAAAAAAAAAAAAATTTTTTTTAAATATTTTATTTTTATTTATTTATTTGACAGAGAAAGAAGGAGGGAGGGAGAGAGAACAGGCGTGCCAAGGCCTGCAACCACTGCAAATGAACTCCAGACACAAGCGCCCCTTGTGAATCTGGCTAACGTGGGTCCTAGGGAACTGAACCTGGTTCCTTTGGCTTTGCAGGCAAATGCTTTAACCGCTAAACCATCCCTCCAGCCCTCTTTCTTTCGTTCTTTCTTTCTTTTTTTTTTTTTGTTTGCTTTTCAATCTCTCTGGCCGCAGTCCCTGCCCAACATCTAACACACCACCCCAGGGAAGCATGTGTGGCTGGCTCAGAGCAAACCTGTTGGAGGAAGATGGAAAGAGAACCCAGTGAGCAGGGTTATGAAATGACATGAATGACGTGAGGGGCTTTCGAAACCTGGGAAGGCTCGGACCCACGTGAATTATGGCCCCTTGCTATTCTTGGCCACCAGAGGTTCAGGCTTTGACCCAGAACAACCACTTTGAGCCCACAGTCAGCTGGGGACAGAGTGACTGGGCCAACATGGGCCTCTGCTGCCCCCCTGTGGCCCCAAGGCCATGGTTGAGCCACTTCTCCCTGCTTCTATGCAGCAAGCCTGCAGGGTTCCACCTTCCACTGTCTGAGAGCGCCTCTATGCAAGGAGGCACCAGGAAGAGCCAAGAGCAGGGCTGAGGGATCCTCTAGTCCACAGTTCTGCTGTGTGGCTTAGAGGGTGACCATCTTTCCAAACCGCCTTGTTCTCATCTGTAAAAGGAAGATGGTAATATGGGTCCTACATATGCTTTGGTGTGGATTAAAGAAGGTAGTGCATGGAAATTGTTTAGCAAATACGAAAGACCCCAAACAATAGTCATTGATACAATTTTTGTTGAGACAGGGTCTCATGTCACCTAGACTGGCCTCAAACTTGCTATATAACTGAGGATGACCTTAAACGCCTGATCTTCCTGCCTCCACCACCCAAATGCATGTATCACCACAACAGGTTTTTGTAGTCCTAGGGACTGAACCCAAGGCCTTGTGCATGTTAAGCAAGTACTCTGCCCACTGTGCGATATCCCCAACCTCCATTGCCACTATTAAAGCAAAGAACTGGGGCTGAAGAAATGGCTTAGTGGTTAAAGCGCTTGCCTGCAAAGCCAAAGTACCCAGGTTTGATTCCCCAGTACCCACATGAAGCCAAATGCATAAAGTGGCACATGCATCTGGAGTTTATTTGCAGTGGCATCCATTCTCTCCCTCTCTCTCTCTCCCTCTCTCTCTCTCTGTTTCTCTGTGCTTGCAAATAAATAAATAAATATTTAAATAAAATAAAACAAAGAATCGGTGATACTCTTGTTTTCCACTCCTCCCCTCTCTGTCGATAGGATGCCTCTACTAAAGCATAATTTATTTTACTTTCTTTTTTTACAGTGCTGGGGCTTGAACCCAGGGTCTTGTGCGTTTTGAAGAACAGGGCTACCACTGAGCAACCACCCCAGGCTCCAAGCATGTCTGGGAGGGCTGAGATTGGGTTTCTATCCTCTATTATAATATTTGTTTTATTTTAGAGAGAGAAGAGAGAGTTGGTGGGCCAGACCTTGAACCACTACAATTGAACTCCAGACGCTTGCACCATCTAGTGGGCATGTGTGACCTTGTGCTTGCCTCACCTTTGTGCATTTGGCTTACATGGGGATCTGGAGAGTCAAACATGGGTCCTTAGGCTTTGCAGGCAAGCACCTTAACCTCTAAGCCATCTCTCCAGTCCTAGCCTCCATTATATATACAGGGTCTAAGTCCCTACATGGACTTGTACTTCTATAGACTTTCCTGTGTATTCCAAGATTTTTATAATAAGCATGATCACTTTTTAAAAATATTTTTATTTATCTGCAAGTAAAGAGAGACATACAGAGAAACAGAGGGGAAGAGAATGGGTACACGGGGCTTCCTGCTGTTGCAAATGAGCTCCAGATGATGCACCACTTTGTGTATCTGGTTTTATATGGGTACTAGGGAATTGAACCTGGGCCATTAGGCTTTGCAAGCAAATGCCTTAACCACTAAGCCGTCACTCTAGCCCCATAATCACTTCATAATTAAATCAAATAATTAATCAATTAAAGCGTGAACAGGAGGGGAGGTAGTACAGACTTATATCTTTCCCCAAATGGACTGTGTCCTCCTCCAGGTAATGGTGACATTTGGTAACAAGAACCCATTTTCTCCCACCCCAACCCTGACTGCCACACCCTCCCAGTGCTGCCAGTGAATCTCACCCCAGGAGATAGTTATGAGGCCCCCAGGAGCCTAGACAAAGGCAAAAGCAAAACTCAAGGACAAGGGAAATGTGTGCCTGGCCCAGGCAAGCAGAATGGAGCCTACCCACCCCGGGACCCCACTCCAGGATCTTATGCCAGGTGCCTGGGCTTTGGACCATGGGTGGTCTGGAAAGCAAAACCTTGGCTGACTTGGGAAGATGAAGGGAGGTATTCAGAGGAAGGAGTTGGCTCACGTCACTCACTCGCTGTCAGCACGTGGAGAAGAATGGAGCCCATTCAAGGAAGGCTACATTTTTCTGCACCACTTCTCCCTCGTGCTCTCACTTTCCCTTTTTAAAATTGTTTGTAGGGCTGGAGAGATGGGTTAGTGGTTAAGGCACTTGCTGACAAAACCAAAGGCCCAGGTTTGATTCCCCAGTACCCACATAAAGCCAGATGCAAAAGGGCGCATGCATCCGAACTTTTTTTTCAGCGGCTAGAGGCCCGGACACACCCATTCTCTCTATCTATCTGCCTCTCTCTTTCTCTCTCAAATAAATAAATAAAATATTAAAATTGTTTGTAATTCTAGAACAGCTTGGGCTAGAGTGAGATTCTACCTCAGAAAAACAAAATTTGTTTGTAATTATAAAAGTAGTTGTGTTTACTGCATAAAATTTAGAATTTATTTATTTATTTTAAGAGAAGTAAGCCTTTATTTCCATGTTTTCCAAATAAAACTGGCTTTTTGGTTGCTTTCTGGTGATTAGTCAGAGACACCAAATTCCATGTCCTCATCTGACTCCTCGGACTCTTCCTTCACTTCCACCTTGGCTGGAGTCGTGGCAGCAGCAGGAGCAGCAGTGGTGGCAGCCACAAATGCAGATGGATCAGCCAAGAAGGCCTTGACCTTCTCAGCAAGTGGGAAGGTGTACGCAGTCTCCACAGTCAAAGCCAGGACCCGCTGGTACCCATTGATGATAGAATGAGGCAGTGAGGCAACAGCTGGGTAACCGATCTGCAGACAAACACTGGCAACGTTGCGGACACCCTCCAAGAAGCGAGAAGGCAAGGCATCCTCTGTGATGTCAAGCGCTTCGGGGTTGTAGATGCTGCCATTGTCAAACACCTGCTGGGTGATCAGCCCAAAGGAGAAGGGGAGATGTTCAGCGTGTTCAGCAGGGTGGCCTCGCTGGCTCCCACTTTGTCTCTCCAGTCTTGATGAGCTGCACGTCACTCAGAATTTCAATGGTGCCCCTGGAAATTTTGGTGGTGATGCCTAAAGCCTGAAAGAAGGAGGTCTTCTCGGGGCCCAGACCTGTGTTCTGGGCAGGCACAGTGACTTTGCATGGGGCAATGGCACCAGCGTGGACAGCAGCTAGCACCTTATTGGCCAGCAGCATGTCTCTGATCTCAGTGAGGTCCTCCTTGGTGAGCACAAAGCCCGCATTCCCCTGGATATGAGGCAACAGTTTCTCCAGAGCTGGGTTGTTCTCCAGGTGTCCTCCGATGGCCTTGTGCATCGTGGTGTTCTTACCCATCAGCACCACGGCCTTCCCTCGGAGGGACATGCGGATCTGCTGCATCTGCTTGGAGCCTACACTGTCTGCCCCCATGATGAAGCATTTTGGATAATCATCCAAGAGCTGGATTTTTATTCGGGAAAAGCACGAGCTGCCAGGGCTGACTCTCAAGAGTGGAGCACAGAGTTTCTCACGTACTGGGCTTTATAGGCTTCTTCAGTTGGGGGAAGGTGAGGAAGGGGAAAGAACTCCTTTGTTCTTTACATTAGCCATTTCAAATAGCTAGGGTGTGAGACCAGAACAGGTGGCTTCCGAGATAAGGGGGCAGGAAACCATAACCTGGGGGCATTGCTAGGTAAGGAAGGGATAATGGCTAGTTGGTTTCTTAAAGAATGTGGATAATCCACTTGTCTCTGTCGCCATGCTGCTATTCTTGGTGACTTCATTTTGGGAGCCTGTCCTGACCTAACACCTAGGTTTGATTCCCAGGACCCACGTAAGATGCACCAGGTGGCACATGCATCTGGAGTTCGTTTGCAGTAGCTGGAGGCACTGGTGCACCCATTCTCTCTCTCTATGCTTCTTCCTATCTCTCTCTCCCTCTCTCTCTCTCTGTCTTCCCTTCTCTAAAATAAATGAATAAAAATATTTATTTAAAAAAAGAAAGAGCCGGGCGTGGTGGCGCATGCCTTTAATCCCAGCACTCAGGAGGCAGAGGTAGGAGGATCGCCATGAGTTTGAGGCCTGAGACTATACATAGTGAATTCCAGGTCAGTCTGAGCTACAGTGAGACACTACCTCTAAAACCCCCCCCCCCAAAAAAAAAAAAAAAGAAAGAAAGAAAGAAAGAAAGAAAGAAAGAAAGAAAAGAAAGAAAGGCCAGGCATGGTGGTGCACCCCTTTAATCCCAGCCTTCAGGAGGCAGAAAGAGGAGGATCACCATGAGTTCGAGGCTACCCTGAGACTACAGAGTGAGTTCCAGGTCAGCCTGCGCTACAGTGAAACCTTGCTTCGAACTCCCCCCCAAAAGAAAGAAAATAAGTAACCCTAACTGCCATTAGAGAATTGGGGTGATGAGCAAACTGACTTCTTCGAGCTGGGTGGGGTTGTCTGGTGTGGCAGTTGGGAAACTTCTCCAGTGAGTCAATTTCAGTAACCCTAAAATACAGTGCTGGAGTGCAGGAAGACAGTGCTGGAAGAAAATGATGGGGGAAAAAAAGAGTAATTGCAAGGCATTACAGGGGAAGTGGGCATTGAGTAAACTTGGGCTCTTCGGGGTTCCCATTCTTGTCAACTTTCAGGCTTTGAAGGGTGATCTAGGGGACCCTAGATGGAGTTAGATTGTTGCAGGACCATCTGAGTGTGAGTGTGAATGTAAGCAAGTGGAGATCAAGTTAAAACAACAGCTACGTACACAAGGTCTAAAAGTTAGCAGAGTTACTATTACTAGAAATGATAGGCATAATCCTGTCACATGAAGATCCAGAAATCCATTGCTTTTTATTTCTTTATTCATTTTTGAGACACACACACAGAGAAAGAGAGAGAGAATGGGTGTGCCAGGACCTTTAGCCACTGCAAACAAGCTCCAGACGCATGCCCCACCTTGTGTATCTGGCTTATGTGGGGCCTGGAGAATCAAACCTGGATCCTTAGCCTTCACAGGCAAGTGCCTTAACTGCTAAACCATCTCTCCAGACCCAGAAATCCATTTCTAAAGCTTTTCATCAAATGGTGTGGTATTATCTGGTGTTCTTATAGATCTTATTATAAAGCAGATGAAATTTATAAGAATTATCAAGATTTGCTCGACCATGTTTATTGCCACTCTGTTCACAATAGCTAGGAAATTGAACCAGCCTAGATGTCCCTCAACTGATGAGTGGATAATGAAGATGTGGCACATTTACACAATACAGTTCTACTCAGCAGTAAGGAAAAATGAAGTTATGAAATTTGCTGGAAAATGGATTGATCTGGAAAGGATTATACTTAGTGAGGTAACCCAGGCCCAGAAAGCCAAATGTCACGTGTTATCTCTCATATGTGGATCCTAGCTACAAATGATTAGACTTCTATGTGAGTAAAAATAAAACTCAGTAGCAGAAGCCAGTAAAATAGAAAGGGGATGTAAAGGGAACAGAAAGGGAGGGGGCCAGATGTGGTGGTGCACGCCTTTAATCCCAGCACTTGGGAGGCAGAGGTAAGAGGATCACCATGAGTTCGAGGCCACCCTGAGACTGAGGGTGAAACCCTAACTCAAAAACAAAAACAAAAAAGAAAGAAAGAAAGAAAGAAAGAAAGAAAGAAAGAAAGAGGAAAAGAAAAGAAAAGAAGGGAGGGAGGAAGGAAGGAAGGAAGGAAGGAAAGAAGGAGGGAAGGAAAGAAGGAAGGGGGGACTTAATAGGATGGTATTGTATATATGTAAGTAGAAGAACAGATTAATGGGGGTGAAAAGGCCTAAGTGAGGTCAGGGGAAGAGACTGAGTAAAAGGAATGGTGGAGGGAGGGCTAATCAAAATCTATTGTTACTAGATTGTTACTAGAAAATTTTCAGTGCCAGAGATGGGATACCTTCCAGTGAGTTGTTGGCCAGGGAGGTCACAGATACCCCCAAAACATTATTGGCTATTGCCGAGGCCCCTGGTTTCCCACCAGGAATAGATGGTAAGACCCTATTGCTGAAGACTCCACATACTTGGGTGGTGAGTTCCCTGAGAAAACCTCCTGGAGCTGAGCCGAAAGCCTCCTCCATGTGGACCAGCTGACAGAAAGCTGGAAAAAGCAATACTGCATGCAGGTCAATGGGAGAGAGAAAATACCAGTAAAGGCACTCAACGGTGAACACTGCAAGCTTTAAATTTGGCCATCCAAGCCAAATGAGCCAATGGATGAAATAGTGGCATGTCTGTTATGGGGGAAACCAACTGCTTTCTAATTGGACTGGAGGCCCGCTCCATGGGAGGGAATACATCCCTGATACAGAGATAATCATGAGCCCTAAGGGTGTAATGTCTGCTGGAGTCTCGCTAAATGTATATACTATGTTCACCAAACTGCCCAGTAAGCACTTCTCTTAATGTCCACACCCATATATTAATGCTACTCTCACTTTTGAGAGTTTAGAGAAGCTTCTTTTTTTCAGATGGTGGCAACCTGGGGATGACTTCAAAAGGCACCATGGTGCTGAGAAGAAGTGACCGAGGTGTGCTCAGCACTGAAACATCTCAAACCCACCTTCCAAGGCTTAGGGTCCATTGTGGAAGAGGGGATGGAAAGAAAGAAAGAGCCAAAGGAAGAGTAGGACTCCTTACAACGTGCTCCTCCAGACACAAAATGGCCTGGATATCCATGACCTCACAGTGCCTGACACTACCTACTCAAGACCATCATAATAGGAGGAAAAGATCATGACATCAAACGGAAAAGAGAGACTGATTGAGAGGGGGAGGGGATATGATGGAGAGTGAAGTTTCAAAGGGGAAAGTAGGGGGAGGGAGGGAAGTACCATGGGATATTGTCTACAATTAAAGAAGTTGTCAATAAAAAATAAAATAAAATAAAGAATTATCAAGAATACATACACAGTATTTAACCTTGATAATGGCATAGGTGTCACTCTGAGTAAATACTTTACTCCCTGGCTATACTTTTCTTGCGGAGTGCTTGAGACCAAGTAGGTAGCTCAACTATAACTCTCCACATATTGTACTGTTAAGAGTAGCTGTGGTCCTTTTGGAGAGACTTCTAGGGAATTAGGAGCAGCTCTATGGCTCAGCTTTTGTGCCATCTGCTGGCTTGAGTCAGAGCTGTGCTGACCACTATATCATTTTTTTTCTTTTTTAAAAATATTTAATTTGGCCTGGAGAGATGGCTTAGCGGTTAAGGCGCCTGCCTCCTAAGCCTAAGGATGCCAGTTCCAATCCCCAGGTCCCACGTTTAGCCAGATGCAAAGTGACACAAGGGTGTAATGCCACACTTGACCACAAGGGGCGCACGCATCTGGATTTCGTTCACAGCAGCTGAGAGGCTGCTGGCGTGCCCATCTCTGTCTGTCTTCCTCTCCCTTTCTCTCTCTCTCTGTGTCTCTCTACAAAAAAAAAAATTAATTTATCTATTTGAGAGAGGGAAAGAGGGACAGAGAGAGAAAAAAAGAGAAAGAGAGGGAGAGAATGTGTGCGCCAGGGCCTCTAGTCAATGCAAATGAACTCCAGATGCATGTGCCACCTTGTGCATCTGGCTTACGTGGGTCCTGGGGATCGAACCTGTGCCACCAAGCCTGGCAGAAAGAGAATGGGCACACTCCAGCCACTGCAAATGAACTCATGTTCATTTCATGTACCACCTTGTGCATTTGGCTTTATGTGGGTACTGGGGAAGCAAACTCTGCTTGTTAGGCTTTGCAGGCAAGTGCCTTAGCCATGGAGCAATCTGTCCATCCCATTATAATTTTCTTGAGGTGGGGTCTCACTCTAACCAAGGCTGACCTGGAACTCACTCTATAGTTCCATGCTGGCCTCAAACTCACAGTGACCTCTTACCTCTGTCTCCAGAGAGCTGGGATTAAAGGTGTGCACCACCATGCCCAGCTGATACCATAATTTTTTAAAATTTTTATTAGATATACACATGCTTAGTATGTAAACAACACATGTTGGCACTATCCTTTCCCTTCTCCCTGCCCCTTTTCTGAAGTCTCGTTCCTCATTGGGGATGCAGGTCAACCCCATGGGGATTGTGAGTCATGCATTATGAGTGGGAGAGGCAATGTCCCTGTGCAAAATGTCCCAACTTGTAGCTCTAATAGTCTTTCCTCTCTTACACAAAATTCCCTGAGCCATGCTGGGAGCATTTTAAGTCTACTTCAGTGATGGGCTCTTAGGAGCCTCTGGATCTCTGGTTTGGTATGTGTTGAATGTCCTCAGTGTCTATCTCCATCACTCTTGTGCTGATATCAGGTTCACTAAGAAAGCAGCACTCTTGCTCATTTACCTAATTCCTCTGTGGTTTCAGCTGGGGTGGAGTGCACTGGGTTGTTTATCTCCTCAGGTCCAGCTCCCATCTGAAAAAGAGAAGCAGATTATCCAGAAGAGAGTGAAGTCAACACTGGTTAAATGGGATAATAATTATTAATTTAGAGAGAATTTAAAGTGTGTTGACCCTCTTTGTGGTAGTTTGAATATATGGCCCCCAATATATTCACCTTGCTAGAGGCAATGTCACTGGGAGCCGGTCTTAAGGTATGGTGATGGATTTGAGATTCCATTGTAAAGATATGCAAAGTGTGCCTAGCGGGAGTTCCTGAAGTGTGCTGTGGCTTTTGGCTGTAGTTTTGCTCTGTGTGCTGGTTGGCTTGCTCTCTCTTGCTTGGATCTGTGAAGGCAGGCCAGCTTCTTCTGCCATTATGGAACTTCCCCTGGATTTGTAAGCTTCAAAAATAATATCCCTTCCTCCATAACTGTGCCTGCTCTGGAAGTTCATCTCAGTGAACCTGAAGCTGTCTGCTACACTCTTATAGCACAAGATTCGTGGGAGCTTAACAATGGAAGCAGAATCATTATCTGGATATTATTCTGACTTGTTTCCAGTTCCAGATATAGTTTCCTTTCCACTGAGCAGATCTGTTAGCCAATCCAAGAGCAGTTGGTTACCCTCCATGGCTGTGTGCCACTATTGCACTTGTGTGAGCATCATGTCAGGTTGTTTGCTTCTAAGTAGCTTAGACTTTGAGCTGCTTGGACAGTAGGTTTTGGCCACTTTCCCCCAGTAGCTCATGTAGCACCTTCCAGCACTAGATGGGCTGTCTTGGGACTGGCTCTATTCCGGATTCCAACCAGGTCTCTTAACTTATTCCTCTATTCTTATATGTTTAAGTTCTATCTCCCCTCATTTATGATTTTGGTTTTCATGAGCAACCAAGGTCTATAAACTGGGCAGGGTGGTCATGACTGTAATACCAGCACTCAAGAAGTAAAAGCAACCCGAGCATGGTTTGCTTTAATCCCAGCACTTGGGAGGCAGAGGTAGGAGGATCACTGTGAGTTTGAGGCCAGCCTGAGACTACATAGTGAATTCCAGGTCAGCCTGGTCTAGAGTGAGACCCTACCTCAAAACCCAAAAAAATCAAACTGAAAAGAGAGACTGAGAGGGGGAGGGGATATGATGGAGAGTGAAGTTTCAAAGGGAAAAGTGGGGGGAGGGAGGGAATTGTCTACAATTAAAGAAGTTATCAATAAAAAAACAATTTTTAAGGGCTGGAGAGATGGCTTAGGGGTTAAGGCGCCTGCCTCCTAAGCCTAAGAATGCTGGTTCCAATCTCCAGCGGTTCCAATCTCCAGGTCCCACGTTTAGCCAGATGCAGTGACACAAGGGTGCAATGCCGCACTTGACCACAAGGGGGCGCACACATCTGGATTTCGTTCACAGCAGCTGAGACACTGCTGGCGCGCCCATCTCTTCCTCTCCCTCTCCCTCTCCCTCTCTCTCTCTCTGTCTCTCTCTGGGTCTCTCTCCAAAAAAATAATAAAAAAATTAAAAGTTTTAAAAAATTTAAAAAGAAAGGGGATCCAAAAAAAAAAAGTAGAAGAAGGAGAAGGAGGAGGAAGCATGAAAAGCCAAAGGAACCTTGGTTCGATTCCCCAGGAGATGCAGGGCTGGAGAGATTGCCCCCTAGCAATTAAATAAATGTATGCATGAAAAAAAGCCAAAGGAACCTTGGTTGGATTCCCAAATCAGTACCATAGTAAAAAAAGCAAGCCAGATGCACAAGGTGGTGCATGTGTCTGGAGTTCATTTACAGTGGTTGGAGGCCCTGGGTCACCCATTCATATTGCCCCCTCCTCCCTCCCTCTCTCCCTCTTTCTCTCTCTCAAATAAATAAATAAAAATAAAATATTTTTTAAAAAGAAGTAGAAGCAAAAAGGTCACTGAATGTTCAAGAGCAGGCTGGTCAATGTAGCAAGTTCCAAATCAGCCATGGCTACATAGTATGACCATTAAAAAATAAAATAAAATAAAGAGGCTGAAGAGATGGCTTAGCGGTTAAACCCAGGAGGCTGCCTCTAATTGCCTAAGAACGTTGGTTCCAATCTCCAGCGGTTCCAATCTCCAGGTCCCACGATTTATAACCAGATGCAAAGTGTACGTCCAATTTCAAAGGTTCTCAAGTCTTGATCAACTTAAGATAGTGAGTCGTACAATGCCAAGTTGCTCAACATGTAAAGGCACAGAGTAAACATTTTAACTGTATAAGGGGCGCAAAAACATCTGGTTCAATTATAACGTTCACAGCAGCTGAGAGACTGCTGGTGCGCCCATCTCTCCATCTGTCTCCTTCTCTCCCTCTCTCTCTGGAACTGTGTGTCCATCTTTTTCTCTCTCTCTGTCTCTCTCAAAAATAAATAAAAATATTTTAAAAACAAAAAATAAACCATAGCCTTGAATTAAAAAAACAAAAAAGTGTGGGAAGAACTTTGAAAATATTTTAAAGTGAAAATAATAATAATATATTTATAAAATACTAATAGCAGTGGTCAGAAGGCGGAGGCAGAAGGATTGCAGTTTGAGGCCATTTTGCACTATATATCAAGACCCTGTGGAAACAATAATACTAATGATAACAAGTATAGCAAATTAAAAATCTCAACAAGAAATGAAAATGATGAATTAAGGAAATTTTTTGAAAATAGAAGAAGACATAAAGATGAAAAAAATTAGAGAAAGGAGAACAGGAAGTTCAATATCCAAATCACCTTTTTACATTCCAGAAAGATCAGAAAAAAAATTAATAAAGGAAGGAACCAATAAAGAAACAATTTAGGCCTGGCCTGGTGCCTGTCTCAATCTCCAACACTGCCTGTATGAGGAGTAGCAGTACACATCTCTAATCCTAGCACTCAGGAGGTACAGTCAGGAAGATCCCAAATTCAAGATCATCCTTGGCTACATAGAACATTTGAGGCCAACCTGGTCTACATGAGAACATGTCTAAAAAAAAAAAAGACTGGAGAGATAGCTTAGCAGTTAAAGTAATTGCCTACAAAGCCTAAGGACCCAGGTTCAATTCTCCAGAACCCATGTAAGTCAGATGCACATGGTAACACATGTGTCTAGAGTTCATTTGCAGTGGCTGGAGGCCCTGGCATGCCCATTGTCTCTCTATTTAATTAATTAATTAATTAATTAATTAATTTTGGGCTGGAGAGATGGCTTAGTGGTTAAGGCATTTGTCTGCAAAGCCAAAAGACCCTGGTTCAATTCTCCAGGACCCACGTAAGCCAAATGCACAAAGGGACACATGTATCTGGAGTTCATTTGCAGTGGCTGGAGGCCCTGATGCACCCATTCTCATTCTCTCTGCCTCTTGATTTCAAATAAATAAATAAATAAAATATATTCTAAAAAATTAATTAATTAATTTAAAATGTTTTTTTAAAATGGGGCCAGGGGCTGGAGAAATGGCTTAGCGGTTAAGGCATTTGCCTGTGAAGCCAAAGGATCCCAGTTCGATTCTCCAAGATCCACATAAGCCAGATGCACAAGGGGCACATGCATCTGGAGTTCGTTTGCAGTGGCTAGAGGCCCTGGAGTGCCCATTCTCTCTCTCTCTGCCTCTCTTCTCTCTCTCTTTCTGCTTGCAAATAAATTTTTAAAAAATGAGGCCAGGCATGGAGGTGCACGCCTTTAATTCCAGCACTCAGGAGGCAGCAGTAGGAGGATTGTCATAAATTCAAGGTCACCCTGAGACTACAGAGTGAATTTCAGGTCAGCCTGGGCTACAAGACCCTGCCTCTAAAAAAAAAAAAAAAAAAAAAAAAAAAAAAGGCCGGAGAGATGACTCAGTGGTTAAAAGTGCTTGCTGTTTAAGCATGAGGGACTCTAGGCTGGAGACCGCTGAGTCTGACTACCCAGAACCCACATAAAAGGCTGGGTGTGGTCATGCAGGCTGTAACCCAAGTTAGTTAGGGGTGGAGACTAGAGAATTGCTGGAGCTCCCTGACCCATGGCAGCTCTAGACTGAGGAACAAACTCCATCTCAAAAGAAACACATAGTTGAGAGACAGAGAAAGGCGCCCAAAGTTCTCCTCTGGCCTCTCCATGCAGGTACCACACATCACACACAACACATTACACAGTACATATTACACACAATGTCACACACCTACTCTACACACAGGCAAAAGAAGAAGTTTGGCTTGGCATGGTAGTGCACATCTTTAATCTCAGCACTCTGGACGCAGAGGTAGGAGGACTGCTGTGAATTCAAGGCCAGCTTGGAACTACAGAGTGAGACCCTGCCTCAAAAAAAAAAAAAAAAAAAAAAAATCAAGCTGGGTGTGGTGGTACATGCCTTTAATCCCAGCACTATGGAGGCAGAGGTAGAAGGATCACTGTGAGTTTGAGGCCAGCCTGAGACTACATAATGATTCCAGGTCAGCCTGGACTAGAGTGAGACGCTACTTCGAAAAACAAAACAAAACATAACAAAACAAAACAAAAAATCAAGAGTCAGGCATGGTGGCACACGCCTCTATTCATAGCACTAGGGAGGCAGAGGTAGGATTGCAATGAGTTCAAGGTCACCCTAAGACTACATAGTAAATTCCAGGTCAACCTGGGCTAGAGCAAGACCCTTCCTTGAAAAACCAATAATAATAATAACAAAGCCAGGTGTGGTGTTGTACACCTTTAATCCCACAGAGGTAGGAGGATTGCCATGAGTTTGAAGCCACCCTGAGAATACAGAGTGAATTCCAGGTCAGCCTGGGCTAGAGTGAGACCCTATCTCGAAAAACCAAAATAATAATAACAAAAAAAGTTTGTATTGTGTAATTTTTAAAATTATTTCATTTATTTATTACAGAGAAAGAGGCATAGAGAGAAAGAGAGACAGAAAGAGAGAATGGGCATGCCAGGGACTCTAGCCACTGCAAATGAACTCCAGATGTATGCTCTCCCTTCTGCATCTTAGGTGGGTCCTGGAGAATCAAACGGGGATCCTTTGGCTTTGCAGGCAGATGCCTTGACCGCTAAGCTGTCTCTCCAGCCCCTTGTGTAATTCTTTATTTCAATTTTCTAATAATTTAAAAAATGTTAAACTATACAGGTCATCTTAGACCTGCTAGTAAAAGTTACATGAGGGGTTAAAGTGATGTTCATCTGTAATATTAGTAATCTCTCAACACTGATGGTTCATTAATAGGGCTAAGCATGACTTCAATAACCTTTTAAAAATATTTATTTAGCCAGGCATGGTGGCACATGCCTTTATCCCAGCACTTGGCTGTCTGAGGTAGGAGGATCACAGTGAATTTGAGGCCACCCTGAGACTACATGGTGAATTCCAGGTCAGCCTGGGCCAGAGCAAGACCCTACCTTAAAAAAAAATTGTTTATTTGTTGTGTATATGTGAGTGGGGACACACCTGGGTGTGCCGCAAATGAATGTCAGAGGCTTATGCCACTTTTTACATCTAACTTTACCTGGGTACTGGGGAATTAAACCCAGGCCTATAGATTTTGCAAGTAAGCACCTTGAACTGCTGAGCCATCTCTCCAGCCAATATCTTCATTTTTTAAAAGGGTTAATGCAGGGGCTGGAGAGATGGCTCAGCAGTTAAGGCACTTGCCTGCAAAGCCTAATGTCCCAGGTTTGATTCCCTAGGACCACATAAAGTCAGATGCACAAAGTGGCACATGCATCTGGAGTTTGTTTGCAGTGGTTGGAGGCCCTGGCATGCCCATTCCCCCCACTCCTCTGTCTCTTTCTGCTTGCAACTAAATATATATAATATATATAATATGTGTGTGTGTGTGTGTGTGTGTGTGTGTGTGTGTGTGTGTGTGTGTATAAATTTGGAGGGGATTTTTGAGGTGAGGTAAGGTCTCACTCTAGCCCAGGCTGACCTGGAATTCACTATGTTGTCTCAGGGTGGCCTCAAACTCATTGTGATCCTCCTACCTCTGCCTCCTGAGTGCTAGGATTAAAGGCATGTGCCACCACCCCAGCTTGTACCATATTTATTTGGTTTTTTGTTTGTTTGTTTGTTTATATACATATTTATTTATTTAAGAGAACGAGAGAAAGAGGGAGAGAGAGAGAGAGAATGGGCACTCCAGGGCCTCCAGCCACTGCAAACAAACTACAGAAGCATGTGCCACTTTGTGCATCTGGCTTACGTGGGTCCTGGGGAATCGAACTGAGGTCCTTTGGTTTTGCAGGCAAATGCCTTAATCGCTAAGCCATCTCTCCAGATCAATAAAAATATTTTTAAAAAATGAAAATATAACAGACTAGGGAGATGGCAATAGAGTGCTTGCTGCCAAGCATGAGGGCCTGACAGGGCATGAGTTCAAACCCCTGAAAATAATCTACTGACCTCCACGTACACAGTTTGTTATGCATGCACCAGCACTCACACACACGCATGAACACAGGCACAAAATAATAAAATAATAAAAATAATTCCTACTCAGGGCTAGGAAAATGGCTTGGGGGTGGGTAAAGTGCTTGTTATGCAAGCATGAGAACCTCAGTTTGGATCCCCAGCACCCACCTAAAAACTGGGTGTGGTGGCACACACCTGTAATCCCAGCACTGGGGAGGTGGAGGCAGGAGGATCTCTAGGGCTTGCTGGCTTAGCTGGTATAACCAAAATGGTAAGCTCTAGGTTCAGTAAGAGACCCTGTCTAAAAAAATATGGTGTTGGCATGTTCTCTCTCATATGTGGATCCTAGCTACAAATCATTGGACTTCTATGTGAGTTGGAATGAAACTCAGTAACAGCCGGGCGTGGTCACACACGCCTTTAATCCCAGCACTCGGGAGGCAGAGGTAGGAGGATCACCATGAGTTCGAGGCCACCCAGAGATTACAGAGTGAATTCCAGGTCAGCCTGGACTAGAGTGAGACTCTACCTCAAAAAACAAAAAAGGTGCTGGAGAGATGACTTAGCGGTTAAGCACTTGCCTGTGAAGCCTAAGAACCCCGGTTCGAGGCTCGACTCAACAAGACCCACGTAAACCAGATGCACAAGGTGGCACATGCATCTGGAGTTCGTTTGCAGTGGCTGGAGGCCCTGGCATGCCTGTTCTCTCTGTCTCTCTCTCTCTCTCTCTCTACCTGCCTATTTCTGTATCTCTCTCTCTCTCAAATAAATAAATAATAAAATATTAAAAAAAGAAAAAAGCTGGGTGTGGTGGTGCACGCCTTTAATCCCAGCACTTGGGAGGCAGAGATAGGAGGATCACCGTGAGTTCGAGGCCACCTGAGACTGCATAGTTAATTCCAGGTCAGCCTGGACCAGAATGAAACCCTACCTCGAAAAACCAAAAAAAACAAAAAACAAAAAAAAAAAACTCAGTAACAGAGGCCAGTAAGCTAGAAAGGGGATATAAAAGGAATTGAAAGGGAGGGAGGGGGCACTTAATAGGATGGTATTGAAGATATGTAAGTAGAAAAACAGATTAATGGGAGTGGAAAGGCCTAAATTAGGTCAGGGGAAGAGATTGAGTAAAAGAAAGGTAGAGGGAGGGCTAATCAAAATCTAAGAGGATATGAATAAGTCATATGGAAACCTACTTTTGTGGACAATGGAACACCCAGAAGCCATAGATTGTTACTAGAAAATTTTCAGTGCCAGAGATGGTATACCTTCCAGTGAGTTGTTGGCCAGCGAGATCCCTGATGCTCCCAAAACATTACAGGCCATTGCTGAGGCTCTTGGTTCCCCACCAGGAATAGATGCAAATAATCACTTCAGTTATTATCTCTTTTACATCTGGAGAGTTCATTTGCAGTGGCTCGAGGCCCTAGTGTGCCCATTCTCTTCCTCTCCCACTCTCACTCCTGCTAATAAATAAGTAAAAATAGCCGGGCATGGTGGTGCATGCCTTTAATCCCAGCACTCGGGAGGCAGAGGTAGGAGGATCGCCATGAGTTTAAGGCCACCCTGAGGCTTCATAGTAAATTCCAGATCAGCCTGAGCTAGAGTAAAACCCTACCTTGAGAAACCAAAAGTAAAAAATAAAAATAAAAATAAATAAATAAAAATAAAAAGTAATAAAAAATAATTTTGCCGGGCGTGGTGGCACACGCCTTTAATCCCAGCACTTGGGAGGCAGAGGTAGGAGGATCGCCAAAAGTTTGAGGCCACCCTGAGACTACATAGTTAATTCCAGGTTAGCCTGGATCAGAGTGAGACCCTACCTCGAAAAACCAAAAAAAAAAAATAATAATAATAAAAATAAAAAATAAAAATAAAAAATAATTTTTAAAAAATCTTAAAAAGAAAACCCCATGGCACTTCCCACTGAACTCCTACCCACAGCCTAAAAGACCTGCACAATATGTCTCTGCCTATCTCCCTAAATGGTCTTCCACTCTACCTTCCCCACACATCCCAGTCCAGTCCTCGATGCTCTTTGCAGTCTCTGGGCTCCTGAGCTTTCTCCTGCCCCAGGGCTTTCACACACGCTATTCCTTCGGTCTGTAATACTCTCCCACACTGTCCACATAGTCTGCTTGTCTCCCCCTCAAGTTCAGTGACACCTCCTCAGGGAGCTCCCCACCTCTACTGGTCCCAATGCAGTTCCTGGTTTCTCTCACCACAACATGAAATAGCATTATTTTTAAAATATTTTTATTTATTTGCAAGCACAGAGAAACAGACACACAGAGAGAATGGCCGCTAGGTGCTGCAAGTGGATTCCAGACACATGCACTACTCTGTGCATTTGGCTTTATGTGTGTAGTGGGGAATTGAATCCAGGTTGCTAGATTTTACAGGCAAGCACCTTAATGCTGAGCTATCTCTCCAGGACACATTGTTCTCACATTTATTTACTCATTTGTTCAAACTATAAGCTCTGCAGCGGGCATGTCAGCTCTTAGTATTTGTGTGTGTGTGTGTGTGTGTGTGTGTGTGTGTGTGTGTGTGCAGAGAGACACAGAGAGAGAGAGACAGAGACAGAGGGAGAGGAAGACAGAGATGGGCACGCCAGCAGCCTCTCAGCTGCTGCGACGAAATCCCAGATGTGTGCGCCCCCTTGTGGTCAAGTGTAGCATTGCGCCCTTGCGTCACTTTTGCATCTGGCTAAACGTGGGACCTGGAGATTGGAACCGCTGGAGATTGGAACCAGTGTTCTTAGGCTTAGGAGGCAGGCACCTTAACCGCTAAGCCATCTCTCCAGCCTGGTATTTTGTTTTTAATGTAGGAAAGGTTGAATGCAAGGGCAGTTTCAAACTCTAATGTATGTAATGAGTATTAAATGGTGATGATGGGGCTTAGTAAATGTCATGACCTCTTCTGATCACTGTAGCCTAGATTCCTCTCAGGGGTTCTCTCTGCTCCTGAGAGGCTGAGGGTTCTCGAGGGGGCCCAGCCTGGGCTCTGTCCCCACCTGGGTTCTGACAGTATACCAGGTGTCAGGCCCTCCTGGTGCAGGTCCAACCAGTGCTCAGGAACGGGCAGCCAGCCCCAGTGAGGAGACAGCCAGCCAGCTGCTGTCATCATGCAGAGTGTGACCAAGCCAACTCCCTAGAACAGTCCAAAGTCAGCTGTGGGGTTTCCAACTCTTGCAGATGGAGAAATCTGGGGAGCCTCCTTTCCAGAATTTTCTTCCCCATCTACTAACTACTGGCGTTACCAACCCTGGCCTAGAATTTCTGGCCATCCCTCTACAGACCATTCCCTCGCCCATTCATCCTACTCACATAGTCCCTATCCTTCCAGCTCCTCTCCTACCAACACACTTCTGGGGTGAAGGGGACACATGATCCTCATTTTGAAGTCTAAGACCATGTGGCCCAGGGAGGATGAGGGTCTCTTTCAAGATCATATGTTGAGTTCACAGATAAACTTGAATTCAAATTAAGAGCCCCAGGCAAGGTTCAGGGGCTTCTCCCATTGAAACCAACAACATGAGGGAGTTGGGAGTTCCACAGCCTCTCCCCAAATACTAGTTCTTGCTACCTGTTTTTGGGAGGTGAGGGAGGAAGGTTCAGGCTCCTTGCTTTAGAGGTTCTAGTGTCTTCCCCGGACTTAGTCTGTACAATGACACCCTGTCTCAAGGAAAAGAAAAAAAAATCCCTAAAATAATTCTAATTCCCAAGCCATATCCCATCTCTTCAGCATTCCTAGAGGCCTAGGCAGCAATAGGTTTGACAGCTCCTCCAGCTGATTCTAGTGCACCAGCTCAAAGCTGAAAACCATGGCCTCTAACTTGAATCCTCTGTCACTTAGGGGGTCTTTTCAACAAATAAAAATAGCTTTGCATATGACTTATGGCTGACTTGATCTATACAGATGCTTGGAAAGCATGTTGTTATACCATGCTGAGAGCATTATTTAATTTTGAGTTAATTACATCGAGGGTCTAATCTCTCAAGGTATTACCTAAGAGAGAGAATAATAAAAGAAGTTCAGAGAGATTTTTCATGACTAAGTCAGAACTTTCTATGGAACTCTTTCCCTTGCTCAGGATTTTTTCACCATGGTATTGTTTCTGTGGGAAAACTGACCCAATTTTTATCTTTTTTTACTTACACCACCTTTTCCTAGAATATAACCTGCTATAAGTTTAAACAATACCTGCTTTCTTTCTTTCTTTTTTTTTTCTTTTTTTTTTGCTTATGAATGTGCACATGTGGGTGTGAGAAAAGCCAGCATTCTCCAGGACAGGGCAGAGTCTAACACCAAGAGCAATGCAGGACTTGGAGCAGCCTGGGAAGGCCACGGGGGTGGGGGTGGGGCGGGGGTTGATGTGAAATATGGTTAGCGAGGCTTTTCTGATCCTCAGCTTGGGCTCACCCCCAATGAACACCACCTCAGTAAGATGCTGTGACCAGTACTCCAGTTGGCCCAGGTCAAAGGGTTTCCTGGGATGCAGGATCATAGTGCTTAAATTGAGAAAGTTCCAGAAAACCAAGATAGCCATGCATCTGTGAGCACCACCTCCATTTATACCACCTAAATACCTGGTAGAAGTAGGTCCCCACCGCTCTTCTGAGAAGCTCAGTTGCTAAAGAACTCCTTTCCACCACAAGCTATGCCAGTTCCCAGAGCCCAAGGCCCAGGAGGTGGAGCCGGCTCTGCTATGCTGTCTTCCATCACAATCTCCACATCTCTTCATGCTTGTGGTGGAGAACTGGGAGCACCTGTTGTCTGTCCCCAGACCCCCGTTGTGCCTATGGAAATCACCTGAGACATTAATGTCCCACCTTAGAGATTCTGATGGCTTACGGTGCGAGACAGGGACCCACACACAAACACTTTCTAGAATTTTCCCTGTGATTTTTCTAGGCAGGAAATTTATCTCCTGGGTATGTAAACTATGATCACCTTAAACATCTTTAATTCTTTCTCTGAGGTTATCTTGATCAAAACTTGGGCCCTGGGGGCTAGAGAGATGGCTTAGCGGTTAAGTCGTTTGCCTGCAAAGCCAAAGGATCCTGGTTCGATTCTCCAGGACCCATGTAAGCCAGATGCACAAGATGCATCTGGCATTCTTTGAAGTGGCTGGAGGCCCTGGTGTGCCCATTCTCTCTCTTTCTCTCTCTCCCTCTTTCTCTCTCAAATAAATAAATAAAATATATTTTTAAAAACTGGGGCCCTGGGACTGGGGAAATGGCTCAGTCAGTAAAATGCTTACCACAAAAGCATGGGGACCTGAATTCAGAACCCAAGCTCCTTCATAAAACCCCAGGCATGATGGTGCATCTGTGAATCCCAGTGTTGAGGAGGCAAGGACAACAGGCTCCCTGCGACTTGCTGGCTAGCTAGTTTAGACAAACCAGTAGGTCCTGAGTTCAGTAAGAAACCTGTCTCCTTTTTCTCTCACCCTGCAAAAAAATCAACTCCCAAATCGATCAAAGACTTCAATATAAGATCTGAAACTCTGAAACAATTAGAGGAAAAAGTCGGGAGAACACTCCAAGACAGAAGCGTAGGGAAAGGCTTTCTGAATAAGACTCCAGTAGCCCAGGAAATAAGACAAGCCCTCAACCAATAGGATCTCATGAAACTGAAAAGCTATTGTACAGCTAAGTAAACCATCAACCAATTCAATAGACAGCCTACAGAATGGGACAAAATCTTTGCCAGCTATACATCTAACAGAGATTTAATATCTAGAATATACAAAAAAAAAACTCGAAAAAACAAGAAATAGGCTGGGCATGATAGTGCATGCCTTTAATTCCAGCACTTGGGAGGCAGAGGATCACTATGAGTTCAAGGTCAGCCTGAGACTACATAGTGAATTCCAGGTCAGCCTGGGCTAGAACGAGACCCTAGCTCAAAAAATAAATAAATAAATAAATATAAATTTAAAAGATCGCCCGGCATGGTGGCACACACCTTTAATCCCAGCACTTGGGAAGCAGAGGTAGGAGGATTGCCATGAGTTCAAGGCCACTGTGAGAATACAATGAATTCCATGTCAGCTAGAGTGAGACTCTACCTCAAAAAAAAAAAAAAAAAAAAAAATCAATCCAGTCAAACAACGGGGCAGTGGGCTACAGGGATGGCTTAGTGATTAAGGCATTTGTCTGTGAAGCCCAAGGATCCAGGTTTGATTCTCCAGATCCCATGTAAGCCAGATGCACATGATGGCACATGCAGCTGGAGCTACTTTGCAGTGGCTAGAGGCCCTGGCACACCCATTTTCTCTCTCTCTCCCTCTCTCTCTAATAAATAAAAAATAAAATTTAAAAAACGAGGCAGTGTACTGAGCAGAGAGTTCTCAAGGGAAGAAACACAAATGGCCAATACTTTTTTTTTAATGTTCAGCATCTTTAGCCATTAAAGAAATGCAAGTTAAAACTACTCTGAGGGCTGAAGAGATGGCTTAGCAGTTAAGGCACTTGCCTGAGAAGCCACCGAAGCCATGGGTTCGATTCCCCATTACCCACATAAGCCATATGCACAAGGTGGTGCATGCATCTGGAGTTCATTTGCGGTGGCTAGAGGCCCTGGTGAATTCATTCTCTCTCGGTGTCTCTCAAGTAAGTAAATAAATAAATAAAACTACTTTGAGATTCCATCTCATTCCATCAGAATGGCTTTTATTTTTAAAAATGATAACAAATGCTGGGTGTGGTGGTGCATGCCTTTAATCCCAGCATTCGGGAGGCAAACGTAGAAGGATCACCATGAGTTCGAGGCCACCCTGAGATTACATAGTGAATTCCAGGTCAGTCTGGGCTAGAGTGAGACCCTACCTTGAAAAAACTAAAAAATGAAAAAAAACCAAAAAAAAAAAAGATAATAAATGCTGGTGAGGGTGGGGGGAAAGAGGAACCCTTATTCACTGTTGGTGGGAGTGTAAACTGTACAGTCACTATGGAAATCAGCATGGAGGTTTCTCGAAAACTAGAAATAGATCCACCATATGACCCAGCTATACCCTTCCTGGGCATATACCCTAAAGACTCTATACTGTAGTGACTATTGCTCAACCATGTTTGTTGCTGCTCTATTCACAATAGCTCGGAAATGGAATTAGCCTAGATGCTCATCAACTGATGAATGGATAATAAAGATGTGGTACATATACACAATGGAATTCTATTCAGCAATAAAGAAAAATGAAATTATGGAATTCAGAGGGAAATACATAGATCTGGAAAAGATTATACTGAGTGAGGAAACTCAGGCTCAGAAAGACAAATGTCACATGTTCCCTCTTGTATGGAGATCCTGGCTTGAACGAGTTAGACTTGTTTATGAGTTGTATTAAGCATCAGTATTAGTAATGGAAGCTAGAATGATGCTTTGAGAGAGGAGAAGCAGAGAGGCATTATAGAAAAAGACAGCAAACAGTCAAGTGGAGGGACAAACTCAAAAGGGTAGAAAGTTTAAGAAAGGATAGGGAAAGAGATGAAGAAGAGGAGGTAGGGATGCACAAAACTAAAGACAGTATGAATAATACTATAGAAACTTACTTCTTTATTAGCTAACTAAAAGATAATTTAAGCCGGACATAGTGGCGCACACCTTCAATCCCAGCACTTGGGAGCAGAGGTAGGAGGATCGCTGTGAGTTTGAGTCTACCCTGTGACTACATAGTGAATTCCAGGTCAGCCTGAGCTAGAGTGAGACCCTACCTTGAAAAACAAAAAACAGGGCTGGAGAGAGGGCTTAGCAGTTAAGGAGTTTGCCTGCAAAGCCAAAGGACCCCGGTTCGATTCTCCAGGACCCACGTAAGCCAGATGCACAGGGGGGCACATGCATCTGGAGTTCATTTGCAGTGGCTGCATGCCCTAGTGAGCTCATTCTCTTCTCTCTGTGCCTCTTTCTCTCTCTCAAATAAAATAAAATTTGAAATATTATTTTTAAAAAAAGAAAAAAACAAAAAACAAAACAAAACAAAAAAGATAATTTGGGGGCTTGAGAGATGGCTTACAGGTTAAGACGCATGTCTGTGAAGCCTAAGGACTCCGGTTCGATTCTCCGGGTCCCATGTAAACCAGATGCACATGGCAGCGCATGTGTATGGCTTCATTTGCATTGGCTAGAGGCCCTGGTGTCCCCATTCTAACTCTGTCTCACTCTTTCTTTTTCTTCTTCTCTTGGTCCCTAAAAAAATAAATAAAAATAAACCTTGAAAAGATAATTTTTTAAAAGATTTTATTTATTTATTTATTTATTTATTTGAGACAGAGAGAGGGAGAGAGAGTGAGTGAGTGAAAATGGGCGTGCCAAAGCCTCTAGCCACTGCAAACAAACTCCAGACACATGTACCACCATATGCATCTGGCTAACGAGGGACCTGGAGAATCAATCTGTAGTCCTTAGGCTTCACAGGCATGCACCTTAACTGCTAAGCCATCTCTCCAGCCCTAAAAGATAATTTTTTTAAAGAAACAAGAGAAAGTTTGAACAAACGTACCGTGCTGGGGTGGAGAAAGCTTTATCCTGAAGCCATAGGTTATTGCAGGTGAATCCCAGTGATAGAGACAGGTAAACCCCCAACCATGGTGAGCTGTTGGTCAGGGAGGCCCATGAGGCTCCCAAAACAATGCAGGCCATTACCAAAGTGCTTGGGTTACCCACCAGAACTACACGGTGAGATTCTGTTGCTGAAGACTACAGGCTGCAGTTATAGGATGTTGAGAAATCAAGCTGGACCTGAGATGGAAGCCAGATCCTTGCTGTCATAGTGCTGGAAAGTGCTAGGTAAGCTGCTGGAAGGAGAGAAGTCATCAACACTCGGGAGGCAGAGGTAGGAGGATCGCCAAAAGTTTGAGTCCACTCTGAGACTACATAGTGAATTCCAGGTTAGCCTGGGCTAGAGTGAGACCCTACTTCAAAAAAACAAAACAACAACAACAACAACAAAAAGCCTTCTTGGTGCTGGAGGGATGGCTGAGTGGTTAAGGCACTTGCCTGTAGAACCTAATGACCCAGGTTCGATTCCCTTCCCCAGTACCCGCATAAAGCCAAATGCACAAAGAAGCACATGCTTCTAGAGTTCATTTGCAGTGGCTGGGGACCCTGGTGTACCCATTCTTTCTCTTCTCTCTCTCTCTGCTTGCAAATAAACAAATATATATATGTATGTGTGTGTGTGTGTATATATATATATATTTTTTTTTTTTTTTTTTAAAGCCTTCTCAATGTATATGTTTATGCCTGGAATTCACTTTGTAGTCTCGGGCTGGCCTACCTCTGTCTCCCAAGTGCTGGGCTTAAACGTGTGCACCACCACCACCCTCGTTCCTGTGGGCCGGCCTCACCTGGCAGAGCTTATGGGACTTGGAGATTGAACCCTGGCTTGTGTGGGCCAGCCACACTCTTCCTAGAATCTGAAACTTGGGGGGCTCTGAAGAGCAGGCCCCATGTACTGTCTCTACAAGGTCACAAACAAAGGGCCTGAAGCAGCCATGTGAGAAAAGATTATCTGAGACTATGAGAAGCAATGACTAAACTGTAGCCAAGAAATGCTTCCATTCTTGTCCTTCCTGGGGCAGGGCTTGAAATCCTGCTCTGGTTCTGTGTACCATTCACCAAGTCCCTCCGTCGGTAGCCTAGCATTGGTGATCATGTGTCACCAACCAGCCCCAGTGTCCACTGCCCGCCCTGCCCTCTTCCTCGCTGGAGTCTCAACCCAGGCTCTTTCTGTTCCATCAAGACCTCCTATGCTCCTTCTCCAGCTCCTATTCCACCTCAGACCAGTTGGTACCCACATCCTTGGGAAGGGAAATAGAGCCGGCCTCCTTCTTCCTGAGGTTTCTCAAGAGTTCATACCCCCACCTCTGGTTCACACCCAGCATGCCTCACCTCTTCAGTGTGCTTCCCCCTTCATCCTTGACTCAGAAATGTTTGGAGACACGTTTGAGTGAACACTTGTGAGAACCGAGTAAACAGTGGTTTCCTCACACTCCTGTCAGCCTCTGCTTTTCAAGACTGAAGAGTGTAAACAAGGCAGGTTTCTCCCTCCCTGCTCATTCCCTGGCTCATTCCTTGACCTTGGGGTTAGCGGTGTGGCTTGCCAGGATAGCTGGATTTACAAGGCCATTTCAGACTGCCTGGTTGGCATTCAGGGGTCTCTTCCGCTCTCTGCTTGTCCCTACTCTAGCCCTGGAGTGTGAGGATCAACTGTGAAGAGGCAGGGCTAATTCGAATCTGTGGTGCTGACCACTGCACTGCCCTCCCTCCTCCTGGCCACAGCTCCAGACAGCTTCCCAGGGCGGCTCCTCCAGCTCTAACCCCAACTGTCCCAGCCAAAGGACCTGGCTTCTCTTCTAGGATGTGGTGTGGGCCTCTGGGGAATACTGGAACAATGCTGGGTCCCTTATCAGCAACTAATCCAGTCCTGGCTGGCTCAGGGACTTCCCTTCTCAGAAAAGCCAACTCTTATTTTAAAATATGGCATGTTCTCTTCTGAGTCAGTCCTAATTGTGTGCAGACAGAGCAGCGACAATCCCTCCCTAACACCATGGCCAAGCTCTTCCCCGGAATAAAGAGCAAACACCTCCAAGTTCTTCAAGCCAGGGATGGGCCTGGCTTCCTTCTGCTCTTGTCAGGAGCTCTTGGTGCCACACAACAAAAGTCCTGGAGGCAAGACCCTAGAAATAAACCATCAGCTGTCATCCTTCACTCACAAATGAGTTCACTGAAACCCAGAGAGGGCAGGCCTCAGTTTAAAGTCACACAGCAATTCCTGGGCCAGTGCTTTGCTTCTGTCCCATACTCTCCTCAGGGGCCCTGAGGAGATAAGAAGAAAGCCTTCAGATGTTGTTTGCATTGTTTCTTTCTTTCTTTTTCTTTCTTTCTTTTTTTTTCCGGTTTTTCGAGGTAGCGAGGTAGGGTTTCACTCTAGCCCAGGTTGACCTGGAATTCACTATGTAGTTTTAGGGTGGCCTAGAACTCATGGCAATCCTCCTACCTCTGCCGTCTGAGTGTACCAAGAAGGAAAAAGAAGAAGCATAGAGAGAAAGGAAGGAAGGAAGGAAGAAAGAAAACATTTCAAAGGGGTTGGGGGATGATTTCCCCTCCGAGCTTTGCATAATGTATCCCCAAAGCTCAGCCCAGCACCCCATGTTCTGATTTTCATTCATCAGCATACAGGCTCTGAAAACAGCCGTCTGGGATCAGAGTCTGCCCCCCCCCATCCCTCCCACTCCACACACACCCCAGTCCACCCCCCCCCAAACTCTAGGCATGCAAGACAGAGAGACCTTGAGCAGTTCACTCCATCTGCAAAGGTTGATTTAGGCATTGAGGCATTTGGAACGCTCCCTAGCATGTGACAGCTTAGCCATCAAGACCATCATTATTAACTCAAGCTGCTTCCTCTGGCCCCCTGGAGTACCTCTCTCCAACGCACGCTTATGAAAGCAGGAAATGTCAGATCCTATGATCCTCAAGACCTTGCCAGGGCTCTCTGTGAAATGTAGGGACAGAAGCCAGAAGCTATGACCAGAATATTCCAGAACTGAAGCAGGCTTGGTTCTCCTAATGTATGTTATATTATTCAGCTCAAACATCTAATGAGCATTTCTTTTTTTTTTTTTTTTTTTGGTTTTGCAAGGTAGGGTCTCACTCTGGTCCAGCCTGACCTGGAATTAACTATTTAGTCTCAGGGTGGTCTCGAACTCTCGGTGATCCTCCTACCTCTGCCTCCCGAGTGCTGGGATTAAAGGCGTGCGCCACCACGCCCGGCTAATGAGCATTTCTTATTGATCAGTGTTTGTTCTAATATTTTCCTTCCTTCTACTTGTATGCTATAATAAAGGCAGATGGCAGGTCATTTTCATTTTCTAGAAGCAAAGGCCTTTGGTAATTGAAATATGTCTCTCTGTGTAATTTATTTTATTTATTTATTTTTCAAGGTAAGGTTTCACTCTAGCCCAGTCTGACCTGGAATTCACTATGGAGTCTCAGGGTGTCCTCGAACTCACAACGATCCTCCTACCTCTAACTCCCGATTGCTGGGATTAAAGGCGTGCACCACCACACCCGGCTATTTTATTTTATTTTATTTTTATATATTTCTTTAAGGCAGGGTCTCACTTTAGCCCAGGCTGACCTGGAATTCACTATGTAGTCTCAGAGTGGCCTCAAACTCACAGCAATCCTCCTACCTCTGCCTCCCGAGTGCTGGGATTAAAGGCGTGCGTCACCACGCCCGGCTTTATTTTATTTTATTTTGAGATAGAGTGTAATGTATCCTAAGCTGGCCTAGAATTTACTGTGTAGCCAAGAATGACCTTGAACATCTGATCCCCCCTGCTTTCACCTCTCCTGCACTGGGATAACAAGAGTCCACCACCAGACCCGGGTTTATGCAATGCCGAGGACTGAATCCTGGGGGCATGAAGAGATAGGAAGAAAGCCTTCAGATGTTGTTGGCCAACAACTCACTGGAAGGTATCCCATCCCTGGCACTGAAAATTTTCTAGTAACAGTCTATGGCTTCTGGGTGTTCCACTTCCAAAACAGTAGGTTCCCATATGACTTATTCATACCCTCTTAGATTTTGATTAGCCCTCCCCCCACCTTTCCTTTACTCAATCTCTTCCCCTGACCACTTAGGCCTTCCCACCCCCATTAATCTGTTCTTCTACTTACATATCTACAATACCATCCTATTAAGTCCCCCCTCCCTCCCTTTCTATTCCCTTTATATCCCCTTTCTAGCTTACTGGCCTCTGCTACTGAGTTTTATTCCTACTCACATAGAAGTCCAATCATTTGTAGCTAGGATCCACATATGAGAGAAAACATGTGACATTTGGTTTTCTGGGCCTGGGTTACCTCACTAAGTATAATCCTTTCCAGATCCATCCATTTTCCTGCAAATTTCATAACTTCATTTTTCTTTAAGGCTGAGTAGAACTCCATTGTGTAAATGTACCACGTCTTCATTATCCACTCATCAGTTGAGGGACATCTAGGCTTGTTCCATTTCCTAGCTATTGTGAATAGAGTGGCAATAAACATGGTTGAGCAAATATCTCTAAGATAGTGAGACGAGTCCTTAGGATATATGCCGAGGAGAGGTATAGCTGGGTCATATGGTAAATCCATATTTAGCTGTCTCAGGAACCTCCACACTGATTTCCACAATGGCTGGACCAGATTGCATTCCCACCAACAGTGTAGAAGGGTTCCTCTTTTTCCACATCCTCACCAGCATTTATGGTCATTTGTTTTCATGATGGTAGTCATTCTGACAGGAGTGAGATGGAATCTCAAAGTCTGTTTTTAATTTTTAACTTTAAAATAATTTTAAACCTTAAAAGCATTACAAGCCGAGAGTGGTAGCTTGTGTCATTAGCACTTGGGAAGCTAAGGTAGGAGAACCACCACGAGTTTGAGACTAGCCAGTGCTACAGAGTGAGTTTCAGGTTTGCCTGGGCTAGAGTGAAAACCTACCTTGAATAAGCAAAACAAAACAAAAAAATTACACATATATCACATATATGGACCAGGGATGTAGGTCATTGGTAGAGTACTAGCCCAGCATGCACAAGGCCCTTTATTTGAACTCTCAGCCTCATAGCTTTCCCAAATGTTAACTCACCCTCATACCACCCCTGTACTGGAGATTGTACCTAGGTCCGTATGCTGGTCAAATGATCTACCCCTACCTGGCGTGGTGGAGCACGCCTTTAATCCCAGCACTTGGGAGGCAGAGATAGGAGGATTAGCGTGAGTTCGAGGCCACCCTGAGAATACAGAGTGAATTCCAGGCCAGCCTAGGCTAGAGTGGGACCCTACCTCGAAAAACCAAAAAATAAAAATAAAAAATAAAAATAAATAAATAAAATGATCTACCCCTGAGCTATATCTCTACCCTTCAAAGGCTAATGTTTTTGTTTTTAATTTTATTTATTTATTTATTTATTTATTTATTTATTTATTTATTTATTTATTTGAAAGACAGATAGAGAGAATAGGCATGCCAGGGCCTCCAGCACTGCAAACAAACTCCAGACACATGCACCACTTTGTGCATCTGGCTTATGTGGGTCCTGGCGAATTGTACCTAGGTCCTTTGGCTTTGCAGGAAGTGCCTTAACCATTAATCCATTTCTGCAGCCCTAATGTTATATAATCACAGCCCATTCACAAAACCAGACTGTAAAATACAGATACAATACTGTTAACTCATCTCCAGATATTATTCAAACTTCCACTAATGTTCTTTGTTCAATCCAGGATCATATATTGCATTAAGCCATCTTAGCTCTTTAGCCCCTGTGATCTGGTACAGTTTCCTCATTCTTTGTCCTTCATGATTGTGACATTTTTGAAGAACAGGGTCCATTACTTTTCAGACTGTTCCTCACTTTGGGTGTGTCAGGTGCTTCTCAGGACTGGATTGTACTTATGTATTTGGGGCAAGAACAACAGAAGGGACAGTGGGTCCTTGTCAGTCATCAGAGCAAGAGGGGCAGGAGGTGGCTGCGTCTGTTCCCAGCGAAGTGACATCAAGTTGATCACTTGACTTAGACGATGATACACACCAAACTGGGCACTAGCAAAAGTTACTGTTTCTCCATAGTAGTTAATAAGTATTGTGACTTGGGAACATAGCTCCGTGGTAGAGTGTTTGCCTAACATTATGAGGCCCTAAGTTCAAGTCCCAGTACCGAAATAAATAAATAATGTTATAGTCAATAAATATCTTGGAAGGAGATTCTTATAGACTGTAAATGTTTTCCTTCCTCTCATACTTTCACCCACTAACTTCAGTTTCACTGCAAGAATTATTACTGTGATATTAGCCAAATACTTATTTTTTTATTTCTTTTTAAAAATATTTTTATTTTATTTATTAGAGAGAGGGGCAGATAGAGAGAATGGGCATGCCAGGGCCTCTAGCCATTGCAGATGAATCCCAAATGCATGCACCACCTTGTGCATCTGGCTTACGTGGGTCCTGGAGAATCAAATCTGAGTCCTTAGGCTACACAGGCTAAGCTATCTCTCCACCCATGATTTTTTATTTCTATCATTTTTTTCTATTGATTAACTGGAATTCTAAGGAGCAAAGAGCTTTCCTTCTTCCCTCATTTACTTATTTATTTAATTATCTATGTATATCAAAGTGGAGCATGGGTATTTGTCTTATTCTGTGACACATAATCTATTACAATGATTACTTTTTCATTATTCTAATTCCCTTAGATTTGACCATCAGGAGCCCCTTCATTATGGCTCCTATGCTCTTTTGTCAGGTGCTTATAATTTTTTAGTTATTTTTCTAGCACTGCCAAATCTTCCAAGCTCATCATTTGTACCTTTTTTTTGTTTTGTTTTTGTTTGTTTTTCAAGGTAAGGTCTCACTATACCCAGGCTGACCTGGAATTCACTATGTAGTCTCAGGGTGGCCTTGAACTCATGGTGATCCTTCTACCTCTGCCTCCCAAGTGCTGGGATTAAAGGCATGCGCCACCACACCCAGCTTCTTTTTTATTTTATTTTATTTTTTTATTTTATCATTTTTTTATTTTTATTTTTGGCTTTTTCAAGGTAAGGTCTCTCTCTAGCTCAGGCTGACCTGGAATTCACTATGTAGTCTCAGGGTGGCCTCAAACTCACAGCGATCCTCCTACCTCTGCCTCCCAAGTGCTGGGATTAAAGGCATGAGCCACCATGCCCAGCAATTGCTCTATTTTTAATAAACTTTATTTTCTTTTATTATTATTATTATTATTATTATTGGTTTTTCGAGGTAACGTCTCACTCTAGCCCAGGATGAACTGGAATTCACTCTGTATTCTCAGGGTGGCTTTGAACTCATGGCGATCCTTCTACCTCTGCCTCCCAAGTGCTGGGATTAAAGGTGTGCGCCACCACACACAGTTTATGGCAGCATTTTCTCCCTTCCTTCCTCCCTCCCTCCCTCCCTCCCTTCCTTCCTTCCTTCCTTCCTTCCTCTCTTTTTCTTTCTTTCTTTCTTTTTTGGTTTTTCGAGGTAAGGTCTCACTCTAGCTCAGGCTGACCTAGTATTCACTCTGTATTCTCAGGGTGGCTTCAAACTCTACGGCAGCATTTTCTATTTGTGCCTAATTGTTGAGAAGCAATGTTAACCCATAGTAATATTATTTATGTGGGAAGTGAGAAAGGGTTTAGAAGCTTATAAAATTTCTCTTATCATATAATTGAGATAAACATACTTTCCCTCCAGTAGATGGCAGCACGGGAACCATGGTGTGAATGGGGTTCCTTTTGTTTTTGCTTTTGGGTTTGGGGGAAGGGTTTTGTCATTGTCCGTGTTGTTGTTGTTTATATTTGATACAGTGTAGCTCAGGTTGGCTTTGAATGCACAAGCCTCCTGCCTCTGCCTTCTGAACACTGAGATTGCAGGCCTGTGTCCCCACACCTGGCTGAATCAGGTTCTTTTTTATATTATTTATATAACATATTGCATATTGGTCATATTCCCATCATGTTATACTCTATGTCACCTCTCTCCTGGCCTGCACGCCACTGAGGGCACTCCTCAGTGAGGTTATCAGTATTTACTGTGGGGTCACAGTACTGTGCACCAATTGTGTTTTTTTATATATGTTTTATTTGTTTATTTATTTATTTGAGAGAGAAAGAGAGAGAATAGGCATGTAAGGAGTTCTAGCCGCCGCAAACAAACTCCAAACACATGCACCACTTTGTGCATCTGGCTTACGTGGGTACTGGGGAATCGAACTTGGGCCCTTAGGCTTCGCAGGCAAGCGCCTTAACTGCTAAGCCATTTCTCCAGCCCCCAGTTGGATTCTTAATAAATGTTGGTAATAAAATCATCACAGCAGGAGATGATCCAAGTGTCCTAGAGAAAGAAACTACAGAATTAATGTCTTCATACAAAATCAGCTAAAACTTAGAGAGAGAGAGAGAGAGAGGAGAGAGAGAGAGAGAGAGGGAGAGAGAGAGAGAGAGAATATGAACCCCTTTTCACTACTTGCAAAGGACCTATAGCAAGTTCCAGGAATTCTTCCCCACTGTGACCCAGCCACAGGCATCTGCTCCTCCGGAGGTAAGTCTCCGGTCCCCAGGGCCATGGAGGGTCAGCCCAGGGGTACATGGGGGCACTCTGTATAGGACTTGTTAGAAGTCCCAGAGCCAGGCAAGAGGTTTTATTTTTAAAAATAATTATGTACTTGTTTGTTTGTTTGTTTATTACTTATTTACAAGGAGAGAGAGGGAAAGAGAGAGATTATGGGCACACCACAGTCTCTAGCTGCTGCAAATGAATTTTAGATGAATGTACCACTCTGTGCATCTGGCTTTACATGGGTCCTGGGGAATTGAACCTAGACTGGTAGGCTTTGTAAGAAAGTGCCTCTAGGGCTGGAGAGATGGCTTAGCCGTTAAGCTCTTGCCTGTGAAGCCTAAGGACCCCAGTTCGAGGCTCGACGCCCCGGTACCCACGTAAGCCAGATGCACAAAGTGGCTCATGCATCTGGAGTTCGTTTGCAGTGGCTGGAGGCCCTAGCGTGCCCATTCTTTATCTGTCTGCCTCACTCTGTCTGTCGCTCTTAAATAAATAAATAAATAAATAAATAAAATAAATAAACAAACAAACAAAATTAAAAAGAAAGTGCCTCTCACCACTGGGACATCTCCTCAGTCCCTTGAGTAGGTTTTTAGTACTCTCTCCTTCATACTGTAGAGGCCCAGAGTCCAGGCAGGACTTGGAAAAACACATGAAGTCTCTGTGAGCACCTTTACTGCCTCAGGCAATAGTGTCCGTCTGGAGCAAGAAACAGAGATCCATTCAACACAGCAAATATTGGAGGCAAGCACCTTAACCCCTCCCCTACACACACACATGCATACACCCATAGCTAATATTAGGCTGGATGAGGAGGATGGGCCCATGGCAGAATCTAGCCACAGAATAAGACATTCAGACTCAGGAGTACAAGGGTCCTCGCTCTACCAATCCTGTTTCATGAATGGTAAGAAAGAGTGAGAGATAGCCTGATGTGATCCAGAGGCAACACTGTAGAAGGTCTGCAGTGGCTGGAGGCCTCTTTCTCTCTCTCAAATAAAGAAATTAAATATTTTTTTTTAAAAAAGAAAAGATAAAGGGAAAATTGCCTTTAATACTAGCACTTGAGAGGCAGAGGTACGTGGATTGCCATGAGTTTGAGGCCACCCTGAGAATACATAGGAAATGCCAGGTCGGTCTGGGCTAGAGTGAGACCCTACCTTGAAAAACAAAAGTAAAAGGGAAAATTAACCAGGTGTAGTGGTGGCACATGCTTTTGATCAATCCCAGGACTCGGGAGCTTGAGACAGGAGAATCACTGAGTTTGAGGCCAGCTTTGGCTACAAGGAGAAAGGAAAAAAAAAGAGAGAAAAGAAAGGACAGAAGAGAGGTGGGGAAGAAAGGAGCAAGAGAGGGAAATTAGAGACATGAACAGGGAAGTCCCCTCACTCTGGAGTCTGGTTACATTTCTTGCTGACTGAGACTCAAAACCTTCAATACAAGCGACAAACTCAAAACTGCCTACAGAGCTCATTTTCCTAAAGACATCTCAAACAAAGATGTTAACAACAGATGAACTATGCTCTCTCAGATTGTTTTGTGACCTTGAGTTTAATTGTATCAGCACTCTCCTCTCATCCTTAAACCTGAACACAAATGACCTTAGAAGTCCATTTACAACAGAAAAGGAGATTATGAGAAATAAGTAAACCAGCTCATATATTTGTACTTAATTTTTAAACTTTGCTTAATCTTTGAACCTGGGTGTACATGACAACCTTTGAGCACTGCGACTTGGAAAACCACAAAATCACACATATAATCATATAAATAGACGTTATGAATACACGCAAAGAAGGGTCTTTCCAGCACGCCTTTAATCCCAGCACTCAGGAGGCAGAGGTAGGAGGATCACCAAGAGTTCGAGGCCAATCTGAGACTACATAGTGAATTCCAGGTCAGCCTGGACTAGAGTGAGACCCTACCTTGAAAAACCAAAAAGAAAAAAAAAAAAGAAGGGTCTTTCCCTTCCTCCCTCCCCCTCTTTCTTCCCCCCCTCTACCTCTCCTCTCCACACTCCACCCCACCTCTGCAGTGTAGTCTGGAATCTGGCTTTCACCTTCCCTAAGGGGACAAGTCTCCTCAGGCTCCAGACAAGCACACGCAGCAGCCCAGACAGCACTGACATGTTGAGTGAGTGCCAAGGTTCTGAGCCAGAGTAGGTGGAAAGCACCTCTCACATGGTCATCACCTCCCAAGCAGACCCCCCACCACCAATTCCAGACTCCTGTCAAAGAAAAGTCTCCCAGCCTGGAAGTATCACAGTGACTTCTCCTACCGCCATTACAACAGGTATGCTTGAGCCAGGTGTGATGGCACACACCTGTGATCCCAACACTTGGGAGGCTGAGGCGGGAAGATTGCTTTGAGTTCAAGGCCATCTGCGTTTACCTAGTGAATTTCAGGTCAGCCAGGCCTACATGGCAAGATGGAAAGACTCTGTCTCAAGAAAGAAAGGAAGGGAAGGTGGGAGGGAAGGAGGGAAGAGGAGAAGGAAAGAAGAAGAGAAGGAAGGAGCTGGGCGTGGTGGTGCACACCTTTAATCCCAGCACTCGGGAGGCAGAGGTAGGAGGATCGCCGTGAGTTCAAGGCCACCCTGAGACTACATAGTGAATTCCAGGTCAGCCTGGGCCAGAGTGAGACCCTACCTCAAAAAACCAAAAAAAAAAAAAAAAAAAAAGAAGAAGAAGAAGAGAAGGAAGGAAAGAAAACTTGGCTTCCTTAATGTCACTGTAATGTCCTTTGAGGAATTATCTGGAACCTTCCATGTATAAGCCCAGATCATGAGACCTTTTCTCAAAAACATAAAAATTAGGGCTGGAGAAATGGCTTAGTGGGTAAGGCACTTGCCTGCAAAGCCAAAGGACCCAAGTTCAATTCCTCAGGACCCATGTAAGCCAGATGCACAAGGTGACACATGCGTCTGGAGTTTGTTTGCAGTGGCTGAAGGACCTGGCATGCCCATTCTCTCCCTCTCTATCTGCTTCTCTCTCTCTCTCTCAAATAAATAAGTTTAAAAAAATTTTTAATTTTAAAAAAAGAAAAGGAAGGAAGGGTAAAGGGAGCTACTACTTTTTTCCGGGTCTGTTCTAGGCCTTCCCCACCCTCCCATGTCAGCCACGACCATCCAGTCATGTTTCTTTTCTTACATTAGCCTGAGTTGTTTCTGTGGCTTGTCCTCAATGAACTGGGCTGATAAAACAGCTCATCCTGAGAAGGAAATCTCTCAAACTGAGCATGGTGGCAAATGTCTGTGATCCTCGCACTCAGAAGGCAAAGACAGGAGGATGGCTTCAAGTTTGAAGCTAGCCTGAGCTACAAAGCAGTTCCAGGCCAGACACGGTTACACAATGAAACCCTGTCTCAAAAACAAACAGACAAACAAAACAAAACAAAAAAAGAGGATGTGAGGGCAATCTGGCTGCACCATCTGTCATCCCATTGATCACCAGGGTTGATTCGGCTGATCTGGCTGGCTAGGCAGGTGTCCCCTTCCTCCCTCACCGCTCCATGTGCGTCCCTCCCGAAGCTCAGTCAAAGAGGACGACCTTCCCCGAATAGAGGAGGACCGGTCTTTGGTCAAGGGTAGACGAGTAGCTGTGCTCCCCTGCTAGAACCTCCAAACAAGCTCTCAAAACAAAAAGAAAAGAAAAGAAAAAAACAAGCAATAACAAAAATAAAAGTCCTCCCTCTCCTTCCCTTGGGAAAGTGCAACATGGAGAAGAACCAAACACAACCCTCCTCCCCTGGGAAATGAACTTCCTGAGATTCTTAGCCAAAAAAAAAAAAAAACTTAAGTTTATAATTTGCTAGCAACTTCCAATTAGAACATGGAAAACATAGGCTCTCGTGACAAAACTGGGCCACCTCCTATGAAGAGGAAGGAGGAGTGGCATCTGAAGTGGCTGCTCTAAAGAAGAGCCTGGTAACCACTTGTCCTGCATTGTGCCATTCCTCAGGTCGGGACTGGGAATGTCGCAGGGTCAAGCCCCATTGCACCATGGGATAGAAGAAATTGTTAAGATGGCCAATTTCTCTGTTTTCCAGCCTCTCACCACCTCCAGTTGAGTACAGAACATTCCAGTCTTGCTATTCCTTGAGGACATGTGGCCAGGTTGTTTTCCTCAAGTGACAAGGGAACCCAAGCCTACATTCTCTGGAGAAAGACAGCATTGTGTGATAGCGCAGAAACCACACTGCTTAGGTTCAAGCCCCAGATGTGCCAAGGCCATGCGGCTGTGCACAGGTCATTTAATCTCTGAGTCTCAGCCTCCACATTTGTGTTAAGTGACATCGGAGTGGATGCGTTGAGAATTGGAAGCAGTTACATTACTCCCATTCCTGTCTTCCCGATGTTGCCATGGCAACAGACCACAAAATTGAATAACAGGAAGCAGCCAGTTGAAGTTACCCGACCTGTCTTCTGTTGTTCACCTGTAAGGCACACTTGTCAGAAGAAAACACTTAAAGAAGTGCTGCTTCAGGCATTCCATGGGAAGGAGCCCCGTGGACCAGAGAAACTGCTGAAAGTTATTTTAAAAACAAATTTCAGGCCTGGAGAGATGGCTAACCAGTTAAAGGCACTAATTTGTAAAGCCTGCCAGCCCAGGGTCAGTTGCCCAGCTTCCCACATAAAGCCAAATGAGCATTCATTTGCAAAGGCAGGAAGAGTCTGGTGTACACACATACATTAATTAATTAATTAATTAATTACTGAAAAAAAGATTGCCAGATCTGGTAACACAGACATGAAATCGCAAAAGTTCAAGGCCTGCCTGGGTCACACAGTATGTTTAAGGTTAGCTTGGGCAATTTAGTGAGGCCCTATCTCAAAAAAAAGGGAGGTTGGAGAGTTTGCTCAGCAGTTAAGGTACTTTTCTACAAATCCGAAGTTCGATTCCCCAGTGCCCATGTAAAGCCAGATGCACAAAGTACCGCATGCATCTGGAGTTTGTGTGCAGTGGCTGGAAGCCCTGGTACACCCATCACACCCGGCAAAACTGTTTTTTTAAAAAGTAAGTCGGCTAGCCGGGCGTGGTGGTGCACGCCTTTAATCCCAGCACTCGGGAGGCAGAGGTAGGAGGATCGCCGAGAGTTCGAGGCCACCCTGAGACTACATAGTTAATTCCAGGTCAGCCTGGGCTAGAGTGAGACCCTACCTTGCAAAAACCAAAAAATAAAAATAAAAATAAATAAAAAATAAAAAGTAAGTCGGGCGTGGTGGCACACATCTTAAATCCCAGCACTCGGGAGGCAGAGGTAGGAGGCTTGCCATGAGTGCGAGGCCACCCTGAGACTACATAGTGAATTCCAGGTCAGCCTGAGACAGAGTGACACCCTACCTCAAAAACCAAAAAAAAAAAAAAAAAAAAAGTAATGGTAAGAGGCCAGCAAGGAGTTTAATCAGCTCAGCTCTATTGGTAAGACCAGAAGGATTAGGTGTTCCAGCCTTATCTTCAGGAGTATTGACATGAGCTCCAAAGATATGTGGATGTGGGGCAGAGGGGCAAGAAGCGTGCGTAGTTAAGCAGTCTTGCTCAAGCCGTGGTCTAGTTTATCATTATCTTGGCTCTGCTCACAGTCATATTGATCTCAAGTAAATAGTCACAACTGGTGGTCAGCTTCCTTTGGTGCTGAGGACATTGCTGATGCTCAGAGGACACACTCTCCATTTGCTTCTCAGGGGGGTTTACCTATCACACTTGTGATCCTCCAAGGAGAGGCCAATTCAGTCCTCCTGTGATGACTGCTCCTGCTGAAACAGCACTTAGGAAGTGCTTCAGCTAAAAAGCATTGACTCCTGACTTGGATCCACAAGGAAACTAAAAGCAACGTAACAGCCCGGCATTGGCATTGCTGCCTCCATTCTGTGTCTGTCCGCTTTACTGTGTTTCCCTCTGCAGGTTGCCATATTAGTTACTCAAGGAGCATCCATCTTGAAACCAGAGATACTAAAGTAGGGCGTGGTAGCTTCCTTCTCAAGGGCGCACACTCAAGGGCCATGAGTTCGAGGCCACCCTGAGTCTATATAGTGAATTCCACATCAGCCTGAGCTAGAGTGAGACCCTACCTTGAAAATACAGAAACAAGATAAAAAAATAACAGAGATACCTAACCCATCTCATCCCCCTTAAAGGCTGTAGACACAGAGACAAGGCATTGTCCTCAACTTGAAGTCACCTTGGAGTCCAGGAAGAAGAAAGCCTTGCAGGGCAGACCACCCTCCAGATAAGAGTGGTTTCCTATGATGGCCTGTCTAAGTGCACCCTGGAGCAGAAGTCATCATCTTGTAAGAACCCAACGGCTCCCCACAAGTGCCAACACTGATAATGACTTCTTTGGACCACTTTGCAGAACCAGAACGTAGCCCATGATCAGTTATACCACACCTTGACTAGGACAGCTTAATTGTACATACTTCTTGCTCCCCCATCCCAATTCTTTCTTTACTTAAACCTAAAGCTTATCTCAGTACCCCAAAGATGGACTTGGGGTCACTAAACTCCTTTATCTAATCCTTTTCTCACTGTGTTATTTGCAATAACTCTCCTTTGTACCATTATTCATATCTTTATTTTTAAAAATAAATTTTATTTATTTATTTATTTGAGAGAGAGAGAAGAAGAGAAGGAGAGAATGGGCGAGTCAAGGCCTCCAGACACTGCAGATGAACTCCAGATGCATGCACCCCCTTGTGCATCTGACTAACGTGAGTCCTGCAGAATGGAGCCGGGATCCTTTCGTTTTGCAGGCAAATGCTTTAACTGCTAAGCCATCTCTCCAGCCCTATTCATATCTTTAACTGGCATATCAGAGATGAGTGGCCAAGCCTACCTTGCCAGGGCTAAAATCCCATAATACAGAACCCAGAATTTGACCCTAAAATCTCTATGGCCACTGTTTAGGGGGACCAGCCTTCCTTCTCATCATGGCGTGATTGCTCTCACTTAGGGAGGGAGTGGTCTTTTTTTTTTTTTTTTTTTATTTTTGCTTTTTTTTTTTTTTTTTTTTTTTTTTTTTTTTTTTTTTTAAGGTAGGGTTTCATTCTAGTCCAGGCTGACCTGGAATTCACTATGTAGTTTCAGGGTGGCCTCGAACTCATGGCAATCCTCCTACCTCTGCCTCCCAAGTGCTAGGATTAAATGCTTGTGCCACCATGCCTGGCTTTGTTTGTTTTTAAGTTTTAAAAGAACCAAATTTATTTTAAAGTAAAGCAGAGAGAACAGACTCCTCATGGAAGAGGGGATTCCAGAGCTGCAAAATCCACTGGCCTAGTAGGAGCTGGACTTTACTGAATGAAGGAAGCCCTTCCTGCCTAGAGGCTATGATTGGTCAGTTTATTTCATTTATTTATTTATTTTATTTTTTATTTTTGGTTTTTCGAAGTAGGGTCTCACTCTGGCCCAGGCTGACCTGGAATTCACTATGTAGTCTCAGGGTAGCTTCAAACTCACAGCGATCCTCCTACCTTTGCCTTCCGGTGCTGGGATTAAAGGCGTGCACCACCATGCCCGGCTGATTGGTCAGTTTAAACTGAGATGAGAGTTGGAGAGATGAGTAAGGCATTTGCCTGCAAAGCCAAAGGATCCTGGTTCGATTCTCCATGACCCACGTAAGCCAGATGCACAAAGGGGTGCATGCGTTTTGAGTTTGTTTACAGTGGCTGGAGGCCCTGGCATGCCCATTCTCTTACTTGCTCCCTCTCTCTCTCTCTCTCTGCCTCTTTCTCTCTCTCAAATAAATAAATAAGTAAAATATATTGAACCAAGATGAGGGTGTTGATTGGTTCATGAGGCATCTTGTACTGTACAGGTCCCATCAAACCCACCAGCTGGAGAATTCATTTACATAGGGAAGAAGAAGCAATTTTTTTAAAATTTATTTATTTATTTATTTTTTTAATATTTTATTTTACTTTATTTTTTTTGAGAGAGAGAAATAGGCAGAGAGAGAGGAGAGAATGGGCTTGCCAGGGTCTCCAGCCACTGCTAAAGAACTCCAGATGTGTGCGTCTCCTTGTGCATCTCCTTGTGCATCTGGCTTATGTGGGTACTGGAGAGTTGAACCTGGGTCCTTTGGCTTTGCAGGCAAGTGCCTTAACTCTAAGCCATCTCTCCAGCACCCCCCCCCAAATTTATTTATTTATTTATTTATTTATTTATTTATTTATTTATTTATTTATTTATTTGCAAGCAGAGAGAGAGCTAGAAGAGAGGCAGACAGAGAGAGAAAGTGGGCATGCCAGGGCCTCTAGCTACTGCAAACTCCAGATGCATGTGCCCCTTGTGCATCTGGTTTACATGGGTCCTGAAAAATCAAACCGGGATCCTTTGGCTTTGCAGGCAAACTCCTTAACCACTAAGTCATCTCTCCAGCCCCAGAAGAATCAATTTTAAGTGAGCAACCCTCTCTGCCATCTTAGGTGGTTATCTTGGGGTACTCCAGAATATAGCTGCCTACCACCTACCAAGGGACCCTGTTCCTATCTGTCTGCCTAGTCAATGAAATTAGCTTCTATAGTGTCTCGATTCTCCAGCCCTCCCTGGCCCCCAGAGCCACCCCAACTGCTATGCACTTACTTCTTTGTGCCCTGTTAGACCACAGCAGTTAGGGCTCCTCTTATCTAGGAGCCCATGGTAGAACATTCTGGCCTGGTGGTCAGCTTTGGGCACTGGAGTGTCTCTTTGTATCTCTGGTATTTGGAATTGTATCTGAGACACATATAAAGGAATATTAGTAACAGTCTGCGAGGTGTCTTATCTCAGAGTGGCAATCTTTCTGTAAAGCTTGTCTTTTTTTTTCAAGATAGGGTCTCACTCAAGTCCAGGTTGACCTGGAATTCACTCTGTATTCTCGGGGTGGCCTCAAACTCACAGCTATCCTCCTATCTCAGCCTCCTGAGTTATGGGATTAAAGACGTGTGCCACTATGCCTGGCCTTGTGAAGGATTAACAGCCTTCCCTGAAAACTAAAGGAAACTAAAGAGTTAATAATAACTATTTCTAAAGCTCGAGGGCTAGAGGCCCTGGCATGCCCATTCTCTCTCTGTCTCTCCTCTCTCTCTCTGCCTCTTTCTCTCTCTCAAATAAATAAATAAATAAATAATAAAATATATTTTTTTAAAAAGCTGGGTGTGGTGGCTGGAGAGAGGGCTTACTGGTTAAGGTGTTTGCTTTCAAAGCCAAAGGATCCCAGTTTGATTCTCCAGGACCCACGAAAGCCATTGTGTTGTTTGGAGGCAGAAGAGAAGAGAGAGGTGTTGAGAGAAAGGCTGAATCAAATCATCCCTTTGCTAGAGATTTACTAATACCACAGGCTGGGGCGGAGTCTAAAGAAGTTTTAGCAGCACCCTCCAGGCAAAGCAAAATGTCTGCTTCTAAAAAATTATTTATTTATTTGAGAGAAAGAAAAAGACAGATAGAAAGAGAGAGAGAAATGGGCACACTAGGGCCTCCAGTCATTGCAAACAAACTCCCAGTGCATGTGCCACTTTGTGCATCTGGCTTTACATGGGTACTGGGGAAATAAACCTGGGTTATTAGGTTTTTCAGGCAAGTGCTTTAACCTCTGAGCCATCTCTCCAGACCAAGGTTCTGCTTTTAAGGTTCCTAAGGGAAGGGGAAGACATAGGGGGAAGCTGGTTAATATGTGATCTGTGCTACAGGGCCTCCATGACTTTGGTCTACACAGTAGGGGTCACAGAGACACTGAATAGGTGAATGGCTTGGTTAATGTGTGACCACTGTCAAGCTGTCTTGGGAGCTGGGTGTCAGACGTGATTGGATCACAAGGAGTCCACCTACATGCATGGACTAAGCCACTGATGGATTCAGAATTTGAACAGGAGCTGGGGAGATGGCTTAACAATTAAGGCATTTGCCTTATGAAGCCTAAGGACCCAGGTTCAATTCCCCAGAACACCCACTTAAGCCAGATGCATATGGTGGTGCATGTGTCTGGAGTTTGTTGCAATGGCTAGAAACCCTGGCACACCCATTCTCTCTCTCTCTCTCTCACACACACACACACACAAATTAATTAACTAATTAATTAAATTAAAAATTGAATAGACTATTGGGAGGTTGTGAAACTGTGAAGGATAGGAGGACCAATCCATGGGAGTTACACACAAATTAATTTTTTAATTTTATTTTAAATTATTTTTAAAATTAAATTTTTATTTATTTATTTGGAGGTTGAGAGACTGGGGCAGGATAGAAAGGACCAATCCAGCCACTGGGAGTTACTGGGAATTGAGCCTTGAAAGATATCCTTAGGCTTCACAGCCCCTTCTTATTTTTTTAGATTTTATTTTTTAGATTTTATTTTTATTTATTTATTTATTAGAGACAGACAGAGTGAGAATGGGCACCCCAGGGCCTCTAGCTATTGCAAACGAACTCCAGACGCATGCACCACCATGTGCATCTGGCTAACATGGGACCTGGAGAATCAGTTTGGGGTTCTTAGGCTTCACAGGTATATGCCTCAACTGCTAAGCCATCTCTCCAGCCCCCCAACCCCTTCTTGTCACACTGTCTGCTTCCTGGCCCCCATGAGATGAGATAAGTAACTTTACTCTTGTGGCCACCCTGTTCTGCCTCACCACAGGCCATGGCAACAGAGCCAGCCTACCATAGACTGAACCCTCAGAAACAGTGAGCCAAAATAAATCTTTTGCTGGGTGTAGTGGTGCATGCCTTTAATTTTAGCACTGGGAAGACAGAGGTAGGAGGATCACCATGAGTTGAAGACCACCCTGAGACTATATAGTGAATTCCAGGTCAACTTGAGCTAGCACAAAACCCTACCTTGAAAAACCAAATAAATAAATAAATCTTTCCTCTTTTTGAGTTGTCTGCTCACAATGAAAAAAACCTAATCATTACTCCCTGCCACACTGCCCACCATTTTGAAGCCTGGGGTTAGGTGGGCCACGTGACTAAAGTGAGAGAGCAGCAATGACAGACACAGCTCCCAGCCTGGTCCCCAAAACCTCCTTCACTGACCTCCACTCTTTCCATCTGCTGTTTCAAATGTAGAAGATGTGGGGAGACTTTGAGTCTCTATGCAAGCTGAGGGAAGAGCCTGGCTTCTCAATGACTGTGTAGACCATACCCTCCCACCAGAAGCCAACCTTCTCTGCACAATGACCCAAGTGGAAATTAAATATATATGTGGCCAGGCGTGGTGGTGTACGCCTTTAATCCCAGCACTCAGGAGGCAGAGGTAGGAGGATCGCTGTGAGTTTGAGGCCACTCTGAGACTACATAGTGAATTTCAGGTCAGTCTGGGCTAGAGTGAGATCCTACTTAAAAATAAACATATATTTGCATATATTTGCATATATCTATATTTGCATACATATATATGCAAGCCACAGACCCTGAGGGCTTTTGATACAAGGGCTGGACTACTAAGCAATGCTGCCCTACAGATGCCATCCTACATCAGGCTGTTCTGACTGTATCCAAACCAGATAGTTCAGCTAATTTTTTTGTTTGTTTTGTTTTGGTTGAATTTTTGTTGTTATTATTTTGTCAGTTGGTTGGATGGCTGTTTGGTTGTTTAGTTTGGTGCTGAGGAGGAAATCCAGGGTCCTGCACATGTTAAGTACATACTGTACTGTTGAGCTATATCCCCAGCCCTTGGCTTATTTGTGTAACATATACACATTACTATATCGTTATAAGAACATTCTAGTTCTCCCAGCCTGAGGTTTTATTCAAGTCACTGTGGAAGAGTCCTGGAAAGAATGAAAATATTCTAAAGAGACACATGTGCCCCTCTTTTTAACTACTGAAACTCAATCTCCAAGAAACTGGAATTTTGGCAGCTGCGAGTTGGTAGAGAAAAAGGCAGGCTACAGTTGTGGGAGGTGGTGTTTATGTTTCTCCTCCTTACCTCTGCACATTCACAGTGTTCCCTTCTGGGAGATCTCCTTGTCTGCCATCTAAGCTCCTTCAGTGAGAGCGATGGTAGAGGGGCTGACCCAGAGCTCAATCAGAAATTGAACTAGAGGCAGAGGTAGGAGGATCACTGTGAGTTTAAGGCCACCCCGAGACTACAGAGTGAATTCCAGGTCAGCCTGGGCTGGAGTGAGACCCTACCTTGAAAAACAAAACAAAAAAAAAATTGAACTTGGGCTGGAGGATGGCTTAGCAGTTAACGTGCTTGCCTGCAAAGCCAAAGGACCCATGTTCGATTCCCCAAGACCCACATAAGCCAGGTGCATACGTCTGGAGTTCGTTTGCAGTGGCTGGGGGCCCTTGCACATATTCTCTCTATATATATCTCTATCTGCATCTCTCTGTGTCTCTCAAATAAAAATAAAATAATTTTTTTTTAAAGAAAGAAATTGAACTTTTCTTTGTGTGAAGAAGAGACCGAGGTGTAAGGGCGGAAGACAGTTTGAAAAGTTGGGAGGCCCAGAGCCAATGCCTCAAGGTGGGGGAAGCGGAGGATCTGGAGGCTCCTAGAACTCCCCTCAGAGATGAACTTGACATCTCTCAGATGAAAGATGAGGAAAAGTCAGATCCTGGTCTGGGAACATGGGCACCATCATCACAGCTGGAGCAAGCTGCTGCCTGGTGACAGCCCCTCCACTCCCAAAAGCCTGTGGTGCCAGCAGAGGTGACTCTCATCACAAAGCTCTCAGCACCTGCGGTTCACACGTGCTCCCTTCACGGATGAAAAGGCTTCTCTGTCTTTGATCAATATTAATCCATTCATCCTAGGGTCCTACAGCAAAATATTCCTTCAGTCAAAGGGCAAAGAGGAAAATCCAAGAATATCCTGAGGAAACTGGTATAGAGGAAGGAAGGTCAATTAGAAAAATGGCCACCTGGGCTGGAGAGATGGCTTAGTGGTTAAGGCATTTGCCTGCAAAGCCTAAGTTTCCCAATTCGATTCTCCAGGTTCCATGTAAGCCAGAGGCACAAGGGGGCACTCACGTCTGGAGTTCGTTTGCAGTGGCTAGAGGCCCTGGCTTGCCCATTCTCACTCTTCTTCCCTCTCTCTCCCTCTCTTTGTCTCTAACAAATAAATAAATAAAAATAAAATCTTTAAAAAAAAAAGAATAATGGCCACCTGCTAAGAAGTGTTCTACAGGAAACTAGCATGTCTTTTTGCTATGAAAAAGAACTCCTGGGACTGGAGAGATGGCTTAGCAGTTAAGGCACTTAACCCAGGTTCAATTCCCCAGGACCCACATAAGCCAGATGCACAAGGTGGTGCATGTGTGTGGAGTTTGTATGCAGTGGCTAGAGGTTCTGGCGTGCCCATTTTCTCTATCTACCTTTCTCTATCTCTCAAATAAATAAGTAAAATATTAATAAAAATAAAAAACAGAATTCCTGGAGGACAGAAAAATTGAGCCTAGAGAATTTGGTTTAGTCTACAAGTGCATTAATAAGGTGGATAAAGCCAGGTGTGGTGGAGCACACCTTTAATCCCAGCACTCGGGAGGCAGAGGTAGAAGGATTGAAGAGAGTTCAAGGCCACCCTGAGAATACAGAGTGAATTCCAGGTCAGCCTGGGCCAGAGTAAGACCCTACCTTGAAAAACCATAAAAAAAAAAAAAAAGAAAGAAAAAGAAGAAGAAGAAGGTGGATAGAGCCAGGCGTGGTGGTGCATTCTTTAAATCCCAGCACTCGGAGGCAGAGATAGGAGGATTGCAGTGAGTTCAAGGCCAGCCTGAAACTAAATAGTGAATTCCAGGTCAGCCTGAGCTAGAGTGAGACCCTACCTCAAAAAAAACAAAACAAAACGGAAAACAAACAAAAGAAGAAGAAGGTGGATAGAGCCAGGTATGGTAGCGCACACCTTTAATCTCAGCATTTAGGAAGCAAATGTAGGTGGATTGATGTGAGTTCAAGGCCACACTGAGACTACATAGTGAATTCCAGGTCAGCCTGGGCTAGAGCAAGACCCTAACCTCGAAAAAAAAAAAAAACCCAAGAAGATGGATGGATATATTTATGTAATAATGCACTCTACAAAAACTTTTCAGTATTGTCAAACGGGGTTCCTCATGGACAGAAGGTGGCCACATGGTCATTCAGAATGAATTCTGCAGTGGTGGGAGCTTACAAGCTATGATATCTGAAGACACTGGTAACTATTTCCAAGAACCAAGCTTCAGACATCCTTCTACAGGTTTCCTTGGGGCTTAAGAACATTTACAATTCTGGCATGGTACATCAGGACATGAACTCCAGTGGCATCTTTAGTTTTTAAAATATTTTTATTGATTTATTTGAAAGCAGAGAGAGATAGAAGAGAGACAGAAAGAATAGGCAGGCCAGGGCCTCCAGCCACTGCAAATGGACTCCACTTTGTGCATCTGGCTTTTATGTGGGCACTGGGGAATCAAATTTGGGTTGTTAGGCTTTGTAGGCAAGTGTCTTAATCGCTGAGTCATCTCTCCAGCCCATCTGTACGTTTTAAAAATATTTTTATTTAATTATTTATTTGAGAGAGAGAAAGAGAGAGAGAGAATGGATGTGCCAGGGCCCCTAGTCACTGTAAATGAACTCCGGATGCATGCGCTACCTTGTGCGTCTGGCTTATATGGGGTCCTGGGTCTTTTGGCTTTGTAGGCAAGTGCCTTAACCGCTAAGCCATCTTTCCAGCTCTCCATCTGTATTTTTTCAAAGACTTTAAAAATTTGTTTAGGGCGGCCTAAGGTCGGGGGCACCAGCGTGAGAACGAGCATCTGCGGCGGCCGGGAGGGGACCCCATGGCCGAGGCACGGAAGGGGGTGCCCGGGCTTCTGGACCCCTGCCTTCTTGCTCTTCTTTGTCGCCAACGCCGTCCGCCTGGGAGGCGCAGGCACGATGGGGGCCAACGAGGACCAGGAGATGGAACTAGAAGCTTTACGTTCTATTTATGAAGGTGATGAAAGCTTCCGGGAATTAAGTCCAGTTTCATTTCAATATAGGCAAGTTTTTTCTGCATTATAGTTCCTCAACTATAAAGCAGAGTATATTAGCCAAGTTACAGGAAGCAGTGGAAGTTAATCTTGGAACCGATATGACCTACACATTGTTTGAATACGCCAAGGACAATAAAGAACAGTTCATGGAGAATCACCATCCCGTTAACTCCACAACATCCATAACCAATATCATCTCAGTTGACACTCCTAATATAGCCCCATCAAATAAGAAAAAAGACAAAAAAGAACAGCTTTCTAAAGCACAGAAATGTAAGCTGGCAGATAAAACAGATCATAAAGGGGAACTTCCTCGAGGCTGGAACTGGGTTGATGTTATAAAGCATTTAAGCAAAACTGGCTCTAAAAGAAGATGAATAGTACTTAGAAACTGAGAAAAAAGCAAGAACACCCTTTAAAAAAACATCTTGTAATGAAAAATGAGTTTGTTCTGCTCTGAAGATTATGAAACTGGTCAAGTTTATGGTTCTTCAGTTACAAAGAAAAATGCTAGTTAAATGCCAATGAACTATTTTTACTCTTTCTATATGAAATGTATAAATTTCTGGGGGTGATGGTGGCAGTGGTGCCTCTTGTTACCATATATAAAACACTTGAACACTCATCAATATTGCCATCATCTGTTTAACACTCCCAGTATATTTTCTCAAAGTCTGTTTAATTAAAGTTGTATGGAATGATGTAACTAATAAGCAATAAAGTCTGAGTTATAATTATAAAAAAAAATTTGTTTAGGGCTGGGAAAAGGGTTTAGCAGTTAAGGTGTTTGCCTGTGAAGCCTAAGGACCCTCGTTTGATTCCCCAGAACCCATGTAAGCCAGATGCTCAAGGGGGCACATGCATCTGGAGTTTGTTTGCAGTGGCTAGAGGCCCTGGCATGCCCATTCTCTCTTTATCTCTATCTGCCTCTTTCTCTCATATATATATATATATATATATATATACATATATATATATATATATATATATATATATATATATTTTTTGAGGTAGGGTCTCACTCTAGCTCAGGCTGACCTGAAATTCACCATGTAGTTCTCAGGGTGGCCTCAAACTCACAGCGATCCTCTTACCTCTGCCTCCTGAGTGCTGGGATTAAAGTCGTGCACCACCACGCCCGGCTAAATAAATATTTTTTAAAATTATTTATTTGTAAGCAGAGATAGAGAAAGAGAAAGAGTGGGTGCACCATGGCCTCTGGCCACTGCAAACGAACTCCAGATGCATGCACCACTTTGTGCATCTGGCTTTACATAGGTAGTGGGGAATCAAACCTGGGCTGTCAGGCTTTGCAAAGCTAGTCAAAGAAGAAAATACTGGCTCCCTGGCTAATGAGAGTTTACAAGAAGATTATTGACCCTCCCCAAAGCAGACATATTGTCTTGGTTAACCAGTGCAGTAGCCGTAAGAGCAAAGCCATTGCCTACAGAGGGTGACACGTGGCACCACGTCCACAAAGATAACTTTCCAGACATTCCTCAGGAGCACCGGGAAGACTCACAATTTACTCAAGAACATGATCTGCCCTGATCCAGAAGAGAGACCTTCTGCAACAGCTGTGGCCAGAAGTTGAGTTCTCCAGCCCATCTTGGAGAAAACAGAGGAACTTCCAAAGTAAACTTTTTAAAGTCCATTCTCACTCTTCTTCCCTCTCTCTCCCTCTCTTTGTCTCTAACAAATAAATAAATAAAAATAAAATCTTTAAAAAAAAAGAATAATGGCCACCTGCTAAGAAGTGTTCTACAGGAAACTAGCATGTCTTTTGCTATGAAAAAGACTCCTGGGACTGGAGAGATGGCTTAGCAGTTAAGGCACTGTTGAGGTTCAATTCCCCAGGACCCACATAAGCCAGATGCAAGGTGGTGCATGTGTGTGGAGTTTGTATGCAGTGGCTAGAGGTTCTGGCGTGCCCATTTTCTCTATCTACCTTTCTCTATCTCTCAAATAAATAAGTAAAATATTAATAAAAATAAAAACAGAATTCCTGGAGGACAGAAAAATTGAGCCTAGAGAATTTGGTTTTAGTCTACAAGTGCATTAATAAGGTGGATAAAGCCAGGTGTGGTGGAGCACACCTTTAATCCCAGCACTCGGGAGGCAGAGGTAGAAGGATTGAAGAGAGTTCAAGGCCACCCTGAGAATACAGAGTGAATTCCAGGTCAGCCTGGGCCAGAGTAAGACCCTACCTTGAAAAACCATAAAAAAAAAAAAAAAAAAAAAAAGAAGAAGAAGAAGAAGGTGGATAGAGCCAGGCGTGGTGGTGCATGCTTTAAATCCCAGCACTCGGAGGCAGAGATAGGAGGATTGCAGTGAGTTCAAGGCCAGCCTGAAACTAAATAGTGAATTCCAGGTCAGCCTGAGCTAGAGCGAGACCCTACCTCAAAAAAAAACAAAACAAAACGGAAAACAAACAAAAGAAGAAGAAGGTGGATAGAGCCAGGTATGGTAGCGCACACCTTTAATCTCAGCATTTAGGAAGCAAATGTAGGTGGATTGATGTGAGTTCAAGGCCACACTGAGACTACATAGTGAATTCCAGGTCAGCCTGGGCTAGAGCAAGACCCTAACCTCGAAAAAAAAAAAAAAACCAAGAAGATGGATGGATATATTTATGTAATAATGCACTCTACAAAAACTTTTCAGTATTGTCAAACGGGGTTCCTCATGGACAGAAGGTGGCCACATGGTCATTCAGAATGAATTCTGCAGTGGTGGGAGCTTACAAGCTATGATATCTGAAGACACTGGTAACTATTTCCAAGAACTAAGCTTCAGACATCCTTCTACAGGTTTCCTTGGGGCTTAAGAACATTTACAATTCTGGCATGGTACATCAGGACATGAACTCCAGTGGCATCTTTATTTTTTTAAATATTTTTATTGATTTATTTGCAAGCAGAGAGAGATAGAAGAGAGACAGAAAGAATAGGCAGGCCAGGGCCTCCAGCCACTGCAAATGGACTCCACTTTGTGCATCTGGCTTTTATGTGGGCACTGGGGAATCAAATTTGGGTTGTTAGGCTTTGTAGGCAAGTGTCTTAATCGCTGAGTCATCTCTCCAGCCCATCTGTACGTTTTAAAATTATTTTATTTAATTATTTATTTGAGAGAGAGAAAGAGAGAGAATGGATGGATGTGGCCCCTAGTCACTGTAAATGAACTCCGGATGCATGCGCTACCTTGTGCGTCTGGCAAATATATGGTCCTGGGTCTTTTGGCTTTGTAGGCAAGTGCCTTAACCGCTAAGCCATCTCTCCAGCTCTCCATCTGTATTTTTCAAAGACTTTAAAAATTTTGTTTAGGGCGCCTAAGGTCGGGGCACCAGCGAGAACGAGCATCTCTGCGGCGGCCGGGAGGGGACCCACGGCCGAGGCACGGAAGGGGTGCCGGGCTTCTGGACCCCTGCCCTCTTGCTCTTCTTTGTCACCAACGCCGTCCACCCGGGAGGCGCAGGCACGATGGGGGCCAACGAGGACCAGGAGATGGAACTAGAAGCTTTACGTTCTATTTATGAAGGTGATGAAAGCTTCCGGGAATTAAGTCCAGTTTCATTTCAATATAGGCAAAGTTTTTTCTGCATTATAGTTCCTCAACTATAAAGCAGAGTATATTAACCAAGTTACAGGAAGCAGTGGAAGTTAATCTTGGAACCGATATGACCTACACATTGTTTGAATACGCCAAGGACAATAAAGAACAGTTCATGGAGAATCACCATCCCGTTAACTCCACAACATCCATAACCAATATCATCTCAGTTGACACTCCTAATATAGCCCCATCAAATAAGAAAAAAGACAAAAAAGAACAGCTTTCTAAAGCACAGAAACGTAAGCTGGCAGATAAAACAGATCATAAAGGGGAACTTCCTCGAGGCTGGAACTGGGTTGATGTTATAAAGCATTTAAGCAAAACTGGCTCTAAAGAAGATGAATAGTACTTAGAAACTGAGAAAAAAGCAAGAACACCCTTTAAAAAAAACATCTTGTAATGAAAAAATGAGTTTGTTCTGCTCTGAAGATTATGAAACTGGTCAAGTTTATGGTTCTTCAGTTACAAAGAAAAATGCTAGTTAAATGCCAATGAACTATTTTTACTCTTTCTATATGAAATGCATAAATTTCTGGGGGTGATGGTGGCAGTGGTGCCTCTTGTTACCATATATAAAACACTTGAACACTCATCAATATTGCCATCATCTGTTTAACACTCCCAGTATATTTTCTCAAAGTCTGTTTAATTAAAGTTGTATGGAATGATGTAACTAATAAGCAATAAAGTCTGAGTTATGATTATAAAAAAAATTTGTTTAGGGCTGGGAAAAGGGTTTAGCAGTTAAGGTGTTTGCCTGTGAAGCCTAAGGACCCTCATTTGATTCCCCAGAACCCATGTAAGCCAGATGCTCAAGGGGGCACATGCATCTGGAGTTTGTTTGCAGTGGCTAGAGGCCCTGGCATGCCCATTCTCTCTTTATCTCTATCTGCCTCTTTCTCTCATATATATATACATATACATATACATATACATATACATATACATATACATATACATATACATATACATATACATATACATATATACATATACATATACATATACATATACATATATATATACATTTTTTTTTGAGGTAGGGTCTCACTCTAGCTCAGGCTGACCTGGAATTCACCATGTAGTTCTCAGGGTGGCCTCAAACTCACAGCGATCCTCTTACCTCTGCCTCCTGAGTGCTGGGATTAAAGTCGTGCACCACCACGCCCGGCTAAATAAATATTTTTAAAAATTATTTATTTGTAAGCAGAGATAGAGAAAGAGAAAGAGTGGGTGCACCATGGCCTCTGGCCACTGCAAACGAACTCCAGATGCATGCACCACTTTGTGCATCTGGCTTTACATGGGTAGTGGGGAATCAAACCTGGGCTGTCAGGCTTTGCAAAGCTAGTCAAAGAAGAAAATACTGGCTCCCTGGCTAATGAGAGTTTGCAAGAAGATTATTGACCCTCCCCAAAGCAGACATAGTTGCCTTGGTTAACCAGTGCAGTAGCCGTAAGAGCAAAGCCATTGCCTACAGAGGGTGACACGTGGCACCACGTCCACAAAGATAACTTTCCAGACATTCCTCAGGAGCACCGGGAAGACTCACAATTTACTCAAGAACATGATCTGCCCTGATCCAGAAGAGAGACCTTCTGCAACAGCTGTGGCCAGAAGTTGAGTTCTCCAGCCCATCTTGGAGAAAACAGAGGAACTTCCACGGCAATTGAACTTGGAAAAGTCCACGATAGTCAGTCACACTAGAAAGAGAATGGAAAAAAAAGCCCAGCAGAACCAATCCCCCCAGGGAGATGTTCACCATAGTAATGGTGGAACCTCCAGGACTGACATAGGATCAAGCGCATGTGCCTGGTCTTTGTTTGCAATGGCTAGAGGTCCTGGCATGCCCATTCTCTCTCTCAAATAAATAAATAAAAGTAAAATGTATTTTAAGAAAGAAATACATATATTAAAAAAAAAACTAAACACCAAGAAAATGAGCAACCAATGAAAAAGTGGGCTATGGGGACTGGAGAGATGTCTTAATAATTAAGGTGCTTGCCTGCAAAGCCTAAGGAACCAGGTTTGATTCCCCAGTACCCATACATGCAGCGCATGTGTCTGGTGTCTGTTCTCAGTGGCTGGAGGCCCTGGCGTGCTCTCTTTCCTTCCCTTCCCCCCCCCCAACTTCCCTGCTTGCAAATAAATAAAAACTACTTTGACTGCAGGGTGTGGTGGTGTACATCTTTAATCCCAGCACTTGGGAGGCAGAGGGAAGAGGATCGCTATGAGTCTTCAAAGCCAGCCTGGGACTACAGAGTGAGTTCCAGGTCAACCTAGGCTAGAGTGAAACAAACAAACAAACAAAATCGACAGTCCATCAGTCAGAATAACAATCATCAAGAAAACAAATATGCCGGGTGTGGTGGCGCACACCTTTAATCCCAGCACTTGGAGGCAGAGGTAGGAGGATTGCTGTGAGTTCAAGGCCACCCTGAGACTACATAGTGAATTCCAGGTCAGCCTGGACTAGAGTGAAACCCTACCTCGAAAAACCAAAAGAAGAAGAAGAAGAGGAGGAGGAAGAGGAGGAGGAGAAAAAGAAGAAGAGGAGGAAAGAAAACAAATACCGGTAAGGCTGCAGGAAGAAAGGAGCTCTCATTCCCTGCTGGTAAAAGCATAAAGTGGTATAGCCTATGGAAATCAGTGTGGAGGTTCCTTAAAACGCTAAAAATAGTCAGACTAGAGAAATGGCTCAGTGGTTAAAGGCACTTGCTTGCAAAGCCTGATGTCCTAGGTTTGATTCCCCAGTACCCACATAAAGCCAGATGCATGAAAGTAGCACATGGACCTTAAGTCTCTTTGCAGTGGCAGAAGGCCTTCACAATAAATAAATAAATATGCTAAATATAGGGCTGGGGAGATGGCTTAAAAGCCTTGTGGCTTTTGTTCAATTCCCCAGTCCCTAGTAAAGCCAGATACACAAAGTGACACATGCAAGCTAGGCGTGGTGGCACACGTCTTTAATCCTAGCACTTGGGAGGCAGAGGTAGGAGGACTGCTGTGAGTTCACTACAGAGTGAATAGTGAATAGAATTGCCGTAGAAGGTTGTCAAACGAAAGCACTATAGAAGCAATGGGAGTAGTCAATGAAGAGAATTGTAACTAGTCAAGTGATGAAAATAAGTGACTGCTGAGCGGTCAGCCCTAAGTGAGACTCACATCATCTCCAGTGCTCAGCAAACGTGGCAGAAGATGGAACAGAAAAAATGTAAGAGCTGGAGGGTGTGGAGGAGAGCTATGGAACTCTGGCCCAGACATGACAAGGCCATTACACTCATGAACTCACAGCAGCTGTGGTCATCTGCACAAGAGTGGTACTGATGGGGCCAGTCCACATTCTGTTATAGACAGCTTGGGAGACTCCTCTCCTCCCTCGTGTGCTAATGATAAGGGTTTCCAGGGAGGGGGAGTCATTGTTTTCTGCGGCATAGCCACTAGTAAGAGACATACACACACACTAAAAAAGTATATATAATGAGACTGAGGATGTCAAAATAAAAACAAAGAACAAAATTCATTTTATAGCAGCCAGCCTTTGCCATATAGCCTTCAGAAACCTTTGACCCAATGGAAACATTCACCAGCTTAAATGACCCAAGATGGCAAAAGCCATCCTAACTTAGCATCTATAGCCAAGGTTATAAAGCTCCTAAGGCCTTTTTTAAAAAAAGATTTTATTTATTTATTTATTCTGATTTTTCGAGGTAGGGTCTCACTCTAGCTCAGGCTGACCTGAAATTCACTATGTAGTCTCAGGATGGCCTCGAACTCATGGTGATCTTCCTACCTCTGCCTCCCAAGTGCTGGGATTAAAGGCGTGCGCCACCACACCCGGTAAGATTTAATTTCTATTTATTTATTTATTTATTTATTTATTTATTTATTTATTTATTTATTTGAGACAGAAAGAGGGAGAGAGAGAAGGAGAATGGGCATGCCAGGGCCTCTAGCCACTGCAAATGAACTCCAGATACATGTGCCACCATATGCATCTGGCTTACGTGGGACCTGGAGAATTGAACCTGGGTCCTTAGGCTTTGCGGGCATGTGTCTTAACCACTAAGCCATCTCTCCAGCCCTGTTTTTTGTTTTTTCGAGGTAGCACCTCACTCTAGCTCAGGCTGACCTGGAACCCGGAATTCACTATGTAGTCTCAGGGTGGCCTCAAATTCTTGGCGATTCTTCTACCTCTACCTCCCAAGTGTGAGATTAAAGATGTGTGCCATCATGCCTGGCTTTTTTGTTTTTAGTTTTATTTGGATTTTTCGAGGTAGGGGCTCACTACAGCCCAGGCTGACCTCAAACTCACAGTGATCCTCCTACCTCGGCCTCCTGAGCACTAGGATTAAAAGTGTGCTACCACGCCCAGTTATTTACAAACTCCTTTGAGTAAGTAAGTTTTCAATTCTTTGTTTGTTTGTTTGTTTTGTTTTTCAAGGTAGGGTCTCACTCTAGCCCAGGCTGTATTTATAAATAGTGGCTGGTGAGATGGCTAAGCAGTTAGATGCTTGCAAAGTCTGATGGCCCGGGTTCAGTTGCCCAGCCACCCATGTAAAACATGATGGGCATTCATTTGCAGCAGCAGGAAACCCTAGCAAGCACACACATGCATGTGTGCACACATACACAAATGAATAAATAATGAAATTAAAATTTAAAGAGTTAGACTATTTGTCAATAAAGGTTCTCATCTTATCCAAAGCCAAAAATAAAAATAAAAAAAGAACAGAGAGGGTTAGGGAGATGGCTTAGCAGTTAAGCCGTTTGCCTGCAAAGCCAAAGGACCTTGGTTCGATTCTCCAGGTCCCACATAAGCACATGCATCTGGAGTTCATTTACAGTGGCTGGAGGCCCTGGCATGCTCATTCTCTCTTTCTTCTCTCTCTGTGTCTGCCTCTTTCTCTCTCTCGCTCTCTCAAATAGATAGATAATTTTTTAAAAAATAATTTATTTTAAAAAAACAGAAAAAAATGGAATTTCCCCATGAGACATTGCTGGAAGAAGGAAAAACTAAAGCCTGGCGCCAAACAAAGTGGAAACTTGTTTCCTCAGAAAGAGAATTTTACACGGTTCTGAAAAGTCAGACCACCTTGCAGGACCGATGGGAGCAGAGACATGATAGATGGAACCGCTCCTTTAACAGAACTGCTTAGTCATGCCTGACTCGCCCTCCGTTTAAACATGAACTTCCTGTCAGGACCCTAAAGATGGAATTGGGGAGTTACTGGATCTCTTTGTTTCTCTTCCCAATGTGGCCACACCGAACAACTCTTTTTTCTCTGTTTTTCATTATTACTTGTGTTTTAATTGGCCTATTGAGAATGGGTGGCCCAGCCTAGCTTATTTATTTAAGGTTGCCAAAGTCCAGGTGCTGACCCTAACATCTCTGGTAACAACTGGTTTCCCAACCTTTGGTGACATATTTTCACACACCCTCCATTAATTCCCTTTGTTTGTCATTGTGACAAGGGCTGGAGGCCAACAGAAACTACACAGATCCTTGAGCCACCTTGAGGGGACCACTTTATCATCATGTGTCCAAGTATTTTCATCGCAGGACTAATCTCTTCCCTGCCCACCCATGAGCACTGCAGTACTTGCTGACACACAGAACCTCCACAGGGAGCGGGCCGCAGCAGTAACCAGATAAGGGGGTACTGACTGCCCGCTGCCATACTACTGCAACGATGTCTGCCCTGGTGCAGGCTGGGAGCTTTTTCTGCAGTGGCCCTTGTAAGGTGCCGATCTGGTCTGAGAGCTCTGTAGGCCCATGTCTCCTCTCTTGAACCATCATTTTGAACCTACTTCCTAAGCTGGAAGAGTATCTGGGACACAGGTAGCAGTTCGTGAATAGGGCTAACTCAGGGGCCACAGAAACCTTAGTCCTCACATTCCTGCCCTCAGCCTGCGTTTGTTCTCTTGTTTGTTCTATGGAAAACCCTTTCTCATCAAAGCCAATGTAGAACCCATAGAGCCAGAGGACTTTTCTAGGGGAAAAGGTACAGTGGGAGGTAGGTGGCCCCAGGAGCATCCTGAGTTTGCCCTTCTGGCACTCATCCTAGATCAAGAGAGCCAGGCAGGAAGCTCTTAAGAGCATTACTCAAGAGTAGAGGACCGAGGGGCCTCGGGTGGGGCTGGGAGGGTGGGGCTGATCCCCATTCCCCCTGCCCTGCCTTGCCTCAACACATCCCTCTGGCAGCAGAGTTGGGACCAAGTGTAGAGCCCCAAAGCCTGCTGCTAGGAGATGGTGGGGCCCCTGGGAGTTGGGGCAGGGGGCAAAGGGAGGTAGTAGAAATGGGCAGTGAGCCAGGACAGGGGAGGTAGGCAGGAGTATCCTTGCTGGGAAGAGGCAGGAACAAAGCAACTGGAGGGTTCTCTGGATACACAGCCTACTCTCACAGAGCCCTGCCCTCGGGCCCTCTCCCCCACTATAAGAGCCCCTGCCTCGAGCAGAGTGCCAGGCTACAGAGGGGCCATGGCCAAGTCATACCTGCTGCCATGGCTGTTGCTGCTGCCCGTACTCTGTCGCCAAGGGAAAGGTGAGTCTGCCAGCATCTCCTTCATTTGCAGAGCTGCCTGTACCCAGAGCTAACCTCATCTACATAATTCCGATTTTAAAGACAAACCAGCAGAGGCCCAGAGATTCCCTGGGCTTTTTTCCAAGCTCACAGCTAGTGCATACAGGAGCAGGAGACCTAGAGCTGTCTAATATGAGTAACAGTCATGCATTTACAGCAAAATTGGGTCGGAGGTTGGTGTGAAGTTGGGATACCAGGGATAGTCTGGATCCTGACAATGGTTGTCCTGGTCCCAAATTGTAGCTGTCTGGACCGCTTCATCCCTGGCCTGTGCACAGGGTCCCGAGTTCTGGTGCCAAAGCCTGGAACAAGCATTGCAGTGCAGAGCCCTGGGACACTGTCTACAGGAAGTCTGGGGACACGTGGGAGCTGTGAGTACCACCCAAGAATATACTGGGGACCTGGGAAGGAGGGTGCTGAGAGGGTTCTGAATGGACCTGAATGGAGGGAAGCTCCCACAGGATATGGCATGGGGGAGTATGACATAGAATGGGACAGAGCAGTGTGGAGAGAATGGGTGAAATGGATGAAGTGTGATGATACAAAATGGGAGGTATGGGATGGAATGAAATGGGATAGATAAATTTGATGGGATGGGATGGGGAAAAAATACATGGGCCAGGATAAAATTGATGGGATTGGCCTGGGGGAAAAATAAAAGCATGGGATGGGTCAGACATGGTGGCGCACACCTTTAATCCCAGCACTCGGGAGGCAGAGATAGGAGGCTCGCCATAAATTCAAGGCCACCCTGAGTCTACATAGTGAATTCCAGGTCAGCCTGGGCTGGAGTGAGACCCTACCTCAGAAAACCAAAAAAACAAACAAAAAAACAAAACAAAACAAAAAAAAACATGGGATGGGATGGTTGGCAGATACCTGTACCCTCGAGGGGCCTGTCAGCTTATGTCTGGAAACTTTCACTCCCTGGAACTATTAACATGCCCCTCATCCATGTGACCGCCTTTCCAGGATGACCTGTGCCAAGAATGCAAGGACATCGTGCGCATCCTCACAAACATGTCAAAGGAGGCTGTTTTCCAGGTAGAGACCCAGATTCTGAACGCATTTTGGGGAACTGGAGATGAGAGTCAGAGCAAAGAGTGGGGAGCGCCCCCTACAGGGGCATTTCCAGGTTGAGGAGTCTACATGCCTCCTGGCCAGGAGCAGCAGATTCCCAGGACTGAGCTGTAGTCACTCCTGAGAGGCGAGGCCCTATGTGGGCCATGCTACTGAAGTCATTGGCGCTCCTCAAACTCCAGTGCTCTGGAAGAAGCCAGCCTAACCTGATGGTGCCATTGCATCAAAGGACTCTGGTGGAGGCCAACTTCAGAGAGACAAAGCTGACTGTCTCTTTTCCGACCTCCTAGGAAACAATCCAGAAATTCCTGGAGCAAGAGTGCAATGTCCTCCCCTTGAAGTTGCTTGTGCCCCGGTGTCGCCAAGTGCTCGATGTCTACCTCCCCCTGGTCATCGACTATATCCAGAGCCAGATTGTAAGGACCCTGACCTGCTTCCCACACCTACACATAGCCCCGGTGCCTTGGTGGCCAGTTACCCACATGCACAGCACCCAGGCAGACACACACAGCACCAAGCCAAACACACACAGCCAGAAATACAAACACACAGCTCCCAAGACAGACAGATACACACACAGAGTACCTCACCCAGATGCACACAGCTCCCAGCCAGACATACACAGGATACCCTAGCCAGACACATACACATACACAGCATCCACAAAGGCATACACACACAGAGCGCCTCAGCTACACACACACACACACACACACACACACACACACGGGCTCTACCTACTTCAGTTGCAGGGTTGCAAGCAATTAAGTACCTCAGCCAAGCACCCAGGCTGCTCAGTAGCATACTTACAAACAGATACATATGCTCAGACACACATCTTCACATCCTCACTCACACATAACCTGTACTCTTTTTTTTTTTTTTTTTTTTTTTTTTGGTTTTTTTTCGGTAGGGTTTCACTCTAGTCCAGGCTGACCTGGAATTCACTATGTAGTCTCAGGCTGGCCTCGAACTCTCGGCAATCCTCCCACCTCTGCCTCCCAAGTGCTGGGATTAAAGGCGTGCACCACCACGCCTGGCATAACCCTGTACTCTTATTCATTCTCACACAATGTTAATACTGATTCACATATTTTCTCTACATGACCCCATCTCTGTCTTTTTTTTTTTTTTTTTTTTTTTTTTTTTTTTTGAGGTAGGGTCTCACTCTAGCCCAGGCTGACCTTGAATTCACAATGTAGTCTCAGGGTGGCCTTGAACTCACAACGATCCTCCTACCTCTGCCTCCTAAGTGCTGGGATTAAATGCCCGGCTCTATCTCTGTCTTTTGTCCCCTTCCCTGGAGCCACAAAACATAGCACTCCCACCTGACCTGCTCCCATCATTCCAGGCCCAGAGATCATGGGCCTTGTCCCCGAGCCCATGTATCAACGTAGGCAGAGAGGAGTTACGTCCTGATCCTAACAGCCCCTCACCTGTTCCCTTTCCTAGAGCCCGAATGTTATCTGCAAGCACTTGGGCTTGTGCCCACTGGAGCAGCCTGAGCCAGAGCAGAACCCAGGAACGCAGGACACTCTGCTGGACCCTCCACTGGACAAGTTGATCCTTCCAGTGCTGCCAGGCAGCAGCTTAGTGAGGCCTGGGCCACATACACAGGTGAGAGCACACCCTCCCAACCAGTAATGAGGGGAACCAGAAGGCTAGAGTGGCCACTGAGGCCCAGGAGCACTGGGGCCCTGGGAGGGGCAGAGCTGAGCAGTGACCAGCAGGTCCAGCCAGGACCTAAACCAGAAAGCCCTGAAGGTGGGAAAGGGAGAGACAGGGCCCAAAGGACACCTCCCAGCCCAGTCTCCCCTCTCTTCTCACTCCCAGGATACGTTGGAGAAGCAGTTTCCCATACCCCTGCCCTTCTGCTGGCTCTGCAGGACGCTGATCAAGCGGATCCAAGCCGTGATTCCCAAGGTGAGACATCCAGGGCCACCCAGACCTTGGGAGCCCCCCACCCCCAGCTGCATCTTCTCTGACCCCAACTCACCCAGCCAATTGGGAAGAGTTAGTCATGGAAACACCCACGCATTGCCCCTGCTCAAGGAACCCTGAAGCTCAGGTATGGTAGGATATGTCAGGCCCAGCCTTGCCCTCCACTATCTGATGACAAGAGTCCCTGTATTATCTCCGTAGAAGAGGCTTTAATGTTTCAAAAGGAAAATGCCCACAGGTAGACTCCCCACCCCTGCTAGCATCCAACTTGGAAAAATCAGATCTATGGTGGCTTTGCTTGATGGCCCCGAAAGATCAGGGTTGCTCTGCTCTGTCCCCAAGGGCCGTGCCCATTAGCCTTGCCCAAATGGACTCCTGCAGGCCATGTAGCCACTGTGGCTCATGGCAGGAGACACATTTCCAGCTTGCCCCAAGCTCATGCCTTGGGGCAGTTTTCACACTGTTGAACCTGCAGGGCAGAGGGTTCACACGGATTTAGTGATGAGATTAAACGAGTGGGCTAGGAAGAGGCTCTGAGGAGGTGATGATTAAACAAAAACCTAGGGGACTTAACAAGGCCCTTATGAGTCAAGGGCTTCCATTGATCAGGAGTAAGTTTGCAGTCGGGCGTGATAATGCACCCTTTTAGTCCCAGGAGAGGTAGGAGGTTCCCTGTGAGTTCAAGGCCAGCCTTCGACAACAGAGTGAGTTCCAGGTCAGCCTGGCAGGAAGGGAATAAAAGAGGGCAATGAGGAGGGTTGTGAATAGGGTCAGAATTCATTACATATCATATATGTATTTCATATATCACATATATATGACATTGACAAAAAAGAATGAGTTTGGGTTGGGTGTGGTGGTGCATGTCTTTAATCCTACCATTCAGGAGGCAGATGTAGGAGGATCACAGTGAGACTACATAGTGAAATCCAGCCTGAGACTACATAGTGAAATCCAGGTCAGCCTGGGCTAGAGCAAGACTCTACCTTGAAAAATTAAAAAAAGAAAAAAGAAGAGTTTTGTCCAGGAGTGGTGGCCCATTCCTATGAGTCAGCATTCTGAAGGCTGAGGCAGGGGGATTGAGAAACTTGAGACTTTGAGGCCAGCCTGGTCTGTATAAGGAAACCCTGCCTCAAACAAACAAACAAACAAACAAACAAACAAACAAACAAACACAATGGTCTGGGGAGATGGCTCAGCAGTTAAAGGTACTTGTTTATAGAAACTACTAGGCTATGTTAAATTCCCCAGCCACTCACATTAAGTCTGATGGGCATTCCTTTGCAACAGCAAGAGATCCTGGTAGGCCCATACGCATGCACACACGCATGCGCAAACACATACTCAAATGCAAATAAATAAATACTTTTTTTGGGGGGGATTCGAGGTAGGGTCTTGCTCTAGCCTAGGCAGACCTGGAATTCACTATGTAGTCTCAGGCTGGTCTCAAACTCACAGCAATCCTCCTACCTCAGCCTCCCAAGTATTGGGATTAAAGGTGTGCACCACCATGCCCTGCTAAATAAATAGTTTTTAAACAATTTTTTAAAAATCCAGGTATGGTGTTGCAGACCTCTAACCCTAGCACACGGGAGGCTGAGGCAAGAGGTTCACTGTGAGTTCAAGGCCAGCCTGGGCTAGAATGAAACTAAACCCCCTCAAAAAAGGGGTTGGAGCAGGGGCTGGAGAAATGGGTTAGCGCTTTAGGTGGTTCCAATCTCCAGGTCCCATGTTTAGCCAGATGCAGAGTGACACAAGGGTGCAATGCCGCACTTGCCCACCAGGGGGCGCATGCATCTGGAGTTCGTTCACAGCGGCTGAGAGGCTGCTGGTGAGCCCATTCTCTACCTGTCTCTCCCTTTCTCTCTCTGTGTCTCTCTCTCTGCCTCGCTCCAAAAAGGGGGGGGCTGGATGGATGGCTTAAGGGTTAAGGCATTAACCTGCAAAGCCAAAGGACCCTGGTTCAATTCCCCAGGACCCATGTAAGCCAGATGCACAAGGTGGCGCATGCGTCTGGAGTTTGTTTGCAGTGGCTGGAGACCCTGGTGTGCCCATTCTCTCTCTCTCTCTCTCTCTCTCTCTCTGACTTTCTCAAATAAATAAAAAAAAATTTTAAAGACAAAAAAGAAAAGAAACACAAAGAATGAGCTAGGCAAGTTTGAGAACAAGAGAGCCGGAAGTGGAATAATGGTTACAGAAGACCAGAAAGGTGAACATGATTAGCCAAGCTAAGAAACAAAGGGCTTGGGATGGAGGGTGTAGCTCAACAGTAGAACACTTGCCTGGTATGCATGAGGCCCTGGGTTCCATCCCCAATACAAAAAAGAAAGAAAAAGAATGGAAAGGTGAAGATAAGACAAAAGAAAAGTTTGGCTTGGAGAGGTGGCTTAGCAGCTAAGGCATTTGCCTGGAAAGCCAAAAGATCTGGGTTCGATTCTCCAGGACCCACGTAAGCCAGATGCACAAAGGGGCATATGCATCTGGAGTTTGTTTGGAGTGGCTGGAGGCCCTGGTGTGCCCATTCTCTCCCTCCTTCTCTCTCTCTCTCTCTCTCTGCCTCTTTCTCTCTCTCAAATAAATAAATAAATAAAATATATTTTAAAAGAAAGAAAGAAAAAGAAAAGTTTGCCAGTTGTGGTGGTGCATGCCTTTAGTCCCAGCACTCGGGAGGCAGAGGTAGACTCACCATGAGTTCAAGGCCACCCTGAGATGACATAGTGAATTCCAGGTCAGCCTGAGCTAGAGTGAAATCCTACCACAAAAAAACTAAAAAAAAAAAAGAAAGAAAGAAAGAAAGAAAGAAAGAAAAAAAGAAAGAAAGAAAGAGTTTCATTCTGAGTATAATCTGCAGCTGTTGCTGGGTTTCAGCAAGAGAAGGACCCCAGGTGCTTGCAGGGTGGACTGGGCAGGTGGGAAGCAGGAAGGAAAGATGGAGTTTGACATTACTGCAGAGACATCCGTGGGAGGTCACGGGCAGGGATGGAGCTTAGTGGGAGGACAGGAGCATGCTTGGGAGGTAGGCTTGACTGGCCTTGGTGATGGATGGACTCAGGAAGTAAGGACAAGAGAATCCCAACAACTCTTACAGACTCTGGCTCTCTGGTAATGCTGCCAGCTGAGTTGGGGACAGTTGAGACAGAAAACAGAGCTGAGGGAGAGGTGTCAAGCGGGCGGCTGAATATCAAGCCCTGGGGAAGAGTCAAGGCAGCAGCGTCACCCTGCACATCACTGGCTGAGGGCCCGAGGCATGGCAGGACCACCAAGGGACAGAGTGTAGGCAGGTGGAGACAGCAGCAGGACAGCTGAGAGGAAATAGCCAGCAAGGTGGGGGACCATGGTATGGTACCAGGGAAGCCAAGCAAAGAAGTCATTCGGCAAAGGAGGGTACTCACATGGGCGGAAAGCTGCTGAGCCATCCGGCAGGAGATGAGCAGTGAATGTGGTAGTTTTCTGGGCAGAGGAGTGTGTGCGGGGACGCTTCTAAAGGACAGGAACCATTTTAGCATGTTCACCATTCAGCTGAGGTCAGAGAGCAAACTAGGACTGGGGAGGCACTGCTGGAGGTGACCCAGGAGTGGGGCCTGGGTGTTGACTGCTGACTGCTCGGCCTCGCACCTATGCCATTATAGCAGGAGAGGAACAGGTGGGGTGATAAGCACAAGGGGGTGCATTCAGTGCCCCTTTGGGGAGGTATTTCACACCAAGGGAATCCACAACCCTGTTGTCTTCCTGCCTCAACTTGCTGCCACTGGGACCAGCTTGTTACATGGAGGACTGGATAAAGGAAGAAGTGACGTGTCTGCTAACCCATCCCCTTGCCTTTCGGCTTGTTTGGACTTGGGATGAGGCAGGAAGTTGCTGGGTTTTTCCCAGGGGTTCCTAAAGCCAAGGACCTGTCAGTTTTGGAAGACAATGGCAGGAGCTGTCTATCTTCCTGATAGAGACCCATGGGAACAAAGGGTAGCCCCGAGTAAGGAGAAGATGGGCTTCCAGTTCTAGCTTCCACCCAGGGTGCCATGCCCCATCCAGCGAGGGAGTCAGACCTGGCCCCTGCCACAGCTCCCTTACCCTCTGACTCCGGGTGCAGCCTGGGCTCTCCACTGCTCAGTGTCTTTATATGGGGAACAGCATTGCTCTCCCAACCTGGAAGTGTCTACTTAGCCTGCCAAGGGAAAAAGGTCCCATGCTGCCCTCTCTTCACCTCCACCCCAGGGTGTGCTGGCTGTGGCTGTAGGCCAGGTGTGCCACGTGGTACCCCTGGTGGTGGGTGGTATCTGTCAGTGTCTGGCTGAGCGCTACACAGTCCTCCTGCTAGATGCGCTGCTGGGCCGTGTTGCCCCAGCTGGTTTGCGGTCTCGTCCTCCGATGCACCACTGAGGACGCCATTGGCCCAGGTGAGCCTGCTGTCACCTTCCCCCTTCCCCCAGCCATCCTTCTCTACCTCTCCATCTCCTTTTCTGTCTCCTTCTCCCCATCCTGTGTCCCTGCAGTAATTGGGGGTGGGATAACTTGGGGCAATCGTTTTACCTCAACCTCCCAAGTTCTAGAATTAGAGATGTGGGCCATCATGCCTGGCCTGCAGGATACTTTTGACTTTTTTTTTTTTCTAGCACTCCCTGCTCTGGGGTCTCTGTATGAAGAATGGTCCCTACAAGACTCTGAGTGCCACCTCTGCAAGTCTATAACCACACAGTCCTGGAACGTTAGTGAGCAGACCCTGCCCTGGGCAATGAGCAAAGCCTGCCTCCGCTTCTGGCTCAATAGGCCAAAGGTATGGGGACTATGGGACCTAGGGCCTGTGAGTGGTGGGGGCCCAGCCAGAAAACGTTCCAGTTAGTCGAATCCGTATCCAGTCAGGCAGACAGGACATGGGTCAAACAACGGGGGGGACTGTCACAACTATCTCAGGGCAAAACCTGCAAGAATCAGGTTGGGAAACATCTGTAGACTCAAGGCTCTGGGCTCTGGAAACAGTCTTTATGGGCCAAATGCAAGAGGAGTCTTGCTAGGTGGCCAGGGACAAACCAGCTATTATGCTATTCTTCTTCAGCCTGTTCAAGGGTGTGCTGGCCACACCATGGGCCCAGAGTGCCACATGATACCCTGGTGATGGGTGCCAACTGAGAGTGCCTGGCAGACACCAGATAAAGTCAGGACCAATTGGAACAGGGGAAGTCCGGCCTTCTTTCCAGGGTCTGTCCCTGCCCCATCATACTCCTCTATAACCCAATGAGAATAAGTCTATCTGCAGAGAAGAGTGCTAGAATGGATATGGTGGCACACATCTGTAAAGCCAGCACTTGGGAATACTGAGACAGGAGGATCAGGAGTTCAAGGCCAGCCTCAGGCTACGTAATGAATTTGAGGCAAACTAGGGCTATCGGAGACCCTGTCTCAAAACAAAATAGGAGGGCTGAAGAGATGGCTTAGTGGTTAAGGCACTTGCCTGTGAAGTCTAAGGACCCAGGTTCAATTCCCCAGTACCCATGTAAGCCAGATGCACAAAGTGGCACATGTCTGTAGTTTGTTTGCAGTGGCTAGAGGCCCTAGTGTGCCCATAGTCTCTCTCAAAATAAATAAATAAATAAATAAATAAATAAATAAATAAATAAATAAATAAAATTGAAAAAAAATAGGGATGGTTGTGAAGCTCCTGAAGGCCAGTACAGGGTTCCTGACAGTAAATTTCCTTGTTAAATGAGATGATGGGAAGATTGTTTTGGTTTTTGTTTATCAATAAAGCAAAGGGGATCTATTGAGAAAAATGCTGTTGTGGCCAGTACAGATAGAAAAGAGGAAAGGAAGGATTATACTTTTTGAGTTAGAACTCAAAAAGGCAGGCAAGGGCTCAGCTGTTAAGGCGCTTGCCTGCAAAACCCAACGACCCGGGTTCAATTCCCCAGTACTCATGTAAAACCAGACGCACAAAGTGGTGCATACATCTGGAGCTCATTTACAGTGGCTAGCAGCCCTGTCTCCCTGTCTGTCTGACTCTGCTTGTACATAAACAAGCAAACAAATTACATCTCTCTTTAAAGAAAAAAAAAAGGCAGGCAGGATCAGAAGTGAAGATTGCGGGCTGGAGAGATGGCTTAGGGGTTAAGGCGCCTGCCTCCTAAGCCTAAGAACCCGGTTCCAATCTCCAGGTCCCACGTTTAGCCAGATGCAAAAGGGGCACAATGCCGCACTTGACCACAAGGGGGCGAACGCATCTGGATTTCATTTGCAGCAGCTGACAGGCTGCTGGCGCACCCATCTCTGTCTTCCTCTTCCTCTCCCTCTCTCTCTCTCTCTCTCCCCCAAAAAAAAGAAGAAGTGAAGATTGCAAGCAGATGCCTTATTTATTTATTTTGAGACAGGTCTCATGTAGCCCAAGCTGACCTTGAGCCTTTCTGGGGGAGAGGGGAGGGGAGCTCCTAGGTAAGGCTAGCTCAGGCTGACCTGGAACTCACTCTGTAGTCTTAGGTGGACCTCAAACTCACAGTGAGCTTCCTACCTCTGCCTCCCAAGTGCTGAGATTAAAGGCTTTTTCTGACCTCGAACTTCTGATTCTCCTATCTCTACCTCCCAAATACTGGGATTATAGGCATGTACATAGTTTGAAGGAGGGTTAGGGATCAAACCCAGGGCCTAGTGCAGACTAGGCAAGCACTCTACCAACTGAGGTACATCCCCAGCGACAAGTGAGATGATGCTCTGAGGCCAGCCAGCTGTTCTCTTCCCAGGAACCAGCTCCAATGTCCTGGCTTTTCCTATAGCAACGTGTTTCAGACCTTCAGACTTGGGGCAGAGTCTTACAATCAGCCAGTGCTGCTTCCTGGGGCTGATGACTAGACCTGCACCCAGGGTCTAGGATCCTGGAGTGTTCCGGGAAGATAGAAAGACTAAAACTTCAAGGCAGAAAAGTCTTGTCGGAGTCTGCATTCCATACACTATGTGTTCGTCTCTCCTCAGTGTGAGCAATTTGTGGAACAGCACATGCCTCAGCTGCTGGCCCTACTGCCCAGGGGCTTGGATGCCCACACCACCTGCCAGGTACCTCCACCCCTCTAGCTAGTCCTAGGACTTGTCTTGGCTCACAAAGCCTCACACTCCCAGGTCCATGAGCCTCAGTGTTCATGCAGCCCGAGGTACAGAGAAGCAGGACTCAGTGTCCCCATGTCTGCCTATAAGAAAAGGCCTTGGTCTCACAGGAGAAAAGAAAACAGCCAGAGGCTGTGCTTTGATGCTCATTATGGACAGGGCTAGAAGGTGGGTGTAGGGTATGGTGAGTGGTCCACATCCTCATTTCTAAGTTTCAGAAGCCCATGGCTTAGAGTGGTGTCAGGGGTCTGCAAGGTCACACCAAGAACACCCACCAGGTAGCAGGGAGAGTGACAGCTGCTTGTCTGGGGTGGAGGAGGATTCCCCATGCCCACCTCAGAGTTGTGAGTGGAGAGCTGAGACCCCCATGTTGTCTCTGTGGTAGGCCCTGGGAGTGTGTTCGGCCCCATCCAGCCCTCTGCAGTGTTTCCAAAGCCCCCATCTGTGAGGAGAACTCAGCCTCAGGTGAGTGTCTATCCCACCTGGTTTGTGAAGGGATCTTCCTGTTCCCCATGTATGTCCTGCTCCATCCTACCTCTCCCTCCCAGGCAAGCTCCAGTGTGGGCCGGAGTGCCTCCAGTGGCACCATGAGGAAAAGACTCTTTGAGGGGCCCTAGTCACTCGCTCCTGTCTCAGTCCTCCTTGATCCTGCCTCAGGCCTCTCCTTCACCCTCCTTACCTCTAGACTGGCTGACCTAGACGATTGACATGTCCAGGTGTTTAGGCTGGACCTTGAGAGAAGACGCACTTTGGCATCAAAGTGGTCTCCCTCTCAGATATGAGGAATGCCATGTTGACCTGACTCGACTCACAAGACCCTTCTCTCTCTCTGCCCATCGTTTTCTAAGTCAGAGGTATTGCTTTAGGATAGAGCAATGTGTCAGATCCAGACACCATGAACAGGGTCAGAAAATGACCCTGAGGGCTGAAGAGATGGCTTAGCAGTTAAGGCATTTGCCTGCAAAGCCTAAGGACCCTGGTTCAATTTTCCAGGTCCCACGTAAGCTAGATGCACATGGTGGCGCATGCGTCTGGAGTTCGTTTGCAGTGGCTAAAGGCCCTGGTGTGCCCATTCTCACTCTCCCTCTCTAATAAATAAATAGACAAAAATTAAAAATCTTAAAAAAGAAAGAAAATGACCCTGAGAAGGAAGGCTATAGCAACAGTGGTCTTAAAGTGACCTTGACAACAAACGGGGTCCATGTCACAATGTGCCAGCCCCTTATAGGATGGTCATTTACTCATGTGTTCAGACGTTTTTTTTTCCCCCTTAATTCCCTAAGTGTCAATGGCCACACTACTTTGTGGTGGTGTGAAGACCCTGCCTGTCATCCTGTTGCTCACAGCCACCTCCTCCATGCGAGGCAAGGAGCCCAGGCCTGCCCCAAAACCCTCCAAACCACAGCGCCTCTGGCCAGTGGCAGAGGGAAGGGGATGACTGCCCCAACTTAGACCTGTGCCACAAGTACAAGTTTAGTGTGTCCTTTCCCATCAAGATCCACCCTGGGGACCCTGGAGTAAAGGAACCACCCAAAAGTCACCTTTCCCCCAGCTCCCAGGACTCCGAGCCTTGCTTGCTGAAACAGGAAGAACATAGGATGCCTGAGCTGTGATCCCAATTCTACTAACGCAGGCAAGACACACAGCCACTCTCTAAGTGTCACTGTTCTCAGCTGCAAGGGACTGTTCCTCCTGAGCTGTAACCATGACAGCGAGGATCCCCTGCCAGCTGCCCTCCTTGATCTCCCACACTCATCCTCCCCACCTTCTTCCTCACAGAACCTTTGCACTGGAGGACAATAAACCCTGGCCTATTCCCTTAGTCCCGTGTCACCCTGTCTGTCTCAGCTCTAACTACAGCCCAACACCAGAACCACTTCTGTCCTTTCTAGGGGTGAAATGTAGCAAGACTAGCACTCTCCAGAGGCCTGCAGGCCTTCCCTCCCACCAGAGCCAAGCCCAGCTTCTAAAGGCCCCAAGGACCAGGCTGAGGAGAAACTGCCCCCGATGCAAGAAGACAGTGGAGAAAAGTTGAACCCAGCCTCCCACCAACCCCTGCTAACACTTCTATGAAATTCCAAAGGCAGAAGAATAAAATCTGGGAACATAAAGTACTCTATGAGCTATGGATATAGTTCAGTGATAGAGTGTTTCCCTAAGAAGGCACTGGGTTGAATCCTCAGGACCAAGAGTAAAAGATTAAAAAAAAAAAATTGTTGAAGCCAGGTGTGGTGGCTCATTCTTGTATTCCCAGCATTGGCACGCTGAAGCAGGAGCATCTGAGTTTGAGGCCAACTTGTGACAGTGAGTTCCAGGCCAGCCTGGGATACAGACTGAGATCCTGTCTCAAAAAATGAAGGAAGGGGCTGGAGAGATGGCTTAGTGGTTAAGGCATTTGCTTGTGAATTCTAAGGACCCACGTGTGATTCCCCAGTACCCACATAAGCTAGATTCACAAGGTGGCACATACATCTGGAGTTTGTTTGCAGTGGCTAGAGGCCCTGGCGAGCCCATCTCTCTATCTGCTTCTTTCTGTGTCTCTCAAATAAATAAAAATAAATAAAAAATATTTTTTTTAAAAAATGAAGGGCTGGAGAGATGGCTTAATGGTTAAGGCACGCTTGCCTGCAAAGTCAAAGGACCCAGGTTCAATTCCTCAGGACCCATGTAAGCCAGATGCACAAGGTAGCACATGCATCTGGAGTTCTTTTGCAGTGGCTGGAGGCCCTGGCATGCCCATTCTCTCTCTTTTTTCTCTCTCTCTGCCTTTCTCTCTCTCTCAAATAATAAATAAAATTGAAATTTTTAAAAAAGAAGGAAGAAAGCCAGGCATAGGGTTCATGCCTTTAATCCCAGCACTTGGGAGGCAGAGGTAGGAGGATCACTGTGACTTTGAGGCCACCCTGAGACTAAATAATGAATTCTAGGTCAGCCTGGGCTAGAGTGAGACCTTACCTTGAAAAACAAAATGAAGGGAGAGAGGGAGGGAAGGAGGAAAGAAAGAAAGGAAGGGCAGGTGGGCTAGAGGGATGGCTTAGCAGTTAAGGCCTACAAAGCCAAAGGACCCAGGTTTGATTCCCAGGACCCATGTTAGCCAGATGCTCAAGGGAGCACATATGTCTGGAGTTGGTTTGCAGTGGCTAGAGGCTCCGGTGCGCCCATTCTCTCTCTCTCCCTCTTTCTCTGTCAAGAAATAAATAAATAAACATAAAATATTAAATAAAAAAAAAAGGAAGGAAGGGCAGGTAACATAGACATAAAATCCTCAACTTGTGCCTTTCCCAAGGTGAGACATCCAGGGCCACAGAGCTTGGGAGCCCCCCACCCCCAGCTGCATCTTCCCTGACCCCAACTCACCCAGCCAGTTGGGAAGAGTTAGTCATGGAACCACCCGTGCATTGCCCCTGCTCAAGGAACCCTGAAGCTCAGGTATGAGTGAAAGTGTATAGGTATGCAGGGCCTCTTGCTCCTGCAAATAAACTCCAGGCACATGTGCCACTTTACATATCTGGCTTTACATAGGTGTTGGAGAATTAAACCCAAGTTGGCAGGCTTTGCAAGCAAGCGCCTCTATCCAATGAGCCATCTCTCCAGTTCTCTCCTTTTTGTGCAGTCTAGGACCCTGGGCCCATGGAACAGTGCCATCCATAGTTAAGGTGGGTCTTCTTACTTCATTAACCTAATCAAGATAATCTTCAGGCTGGAGAGATGGCTTAGCAGTTAAGGCACTTGTTGCAAAGCCTAAGAACTCATGTTCTAATCTCCAGCTCCCACACAGCCAGACACAGTGATGCAAGCATTCAATGTCGCACATGCACACAAGGGAGCACACGTGTCTGTAGTTTGTTCGCAGAGGCTAAAGGCCCTGGTGCACCCATTCTCTCTCTCAAAATAAATAAATAAATAAAAAGATAATCTAGCTGGCGTGGTGGCGCACGCCTTTAATCCCAGCACTCGGGAGGCAGAGGTAGGAGGATCGCCGTGAGTTCGAGGCCACCCTGAAACTACATAGTGAATTCCAGGTCAGCCTGGACTTGAGTGAGACCCTACCTCGAAAACAAAACAAACAAAAAAGATAATCTTTCACAGGCATGTTTCCTAGGTGATTCTAGTTTCTGTCAAGTTGATAATCAATGTAAACCATCACACCAACTATGGGCTCTTGCAGGCAGGCCCACCATGATGGCCAGAGTGAAGTCTGACCATCTCTAAAGCAGTGGAGTTTCTCACGTCATGGTGAGGGTCTCTCCTTGGGTTTCTCCTGTTCTTGAGCAGCACCCTTCTTCATTTTATTTAGTACGATGGATTGACCTCAGGTCTTTTTTTTTTTAATTTTTAATTTTTTAAATTTATTTTTTAGTACTTTTTCTTTCTTTGAGAGACAGAGAACGGGCGCACCACAGCCTCTAACCACTGCAAACAAATTCCAGATGTATGTGCCCACTTGTGCACCTGGCTTACATGGATCCTGGGGAGTTGAACCTGGGTCTTTTGGCTTTGCAGGCAAGTGCCTTAACCACTAAGCCATCTCTCCAGCCCCCTGACCTCCGGTCTTTGTGTATACCAGGCAAAGCACTCTTCCACTAAATGACAACCCTGTTCATTTTATTATTTTTTTATTTGAGGGACAGAAAAGGAGGGGGGGAGGAGAAAAAAGAGAGAATAGGTACACCAGGGACTCTTGCCCTGCAAAACTCCAGATGCATGTACCACTCTGTGTATCCGGCTTTATGTGGGTATGGGGAATTGAACCCAGGCTGTAGCAGATAGCTTCAGGTTCGCTAAGATGAACTTCCAGACCAGGTACAGTTATGGAGGAAGGGATTTATTGACGCTTACAGATCCAGGGGAAGTTCCATAATGGCAGAAGAAGCTGGCCTGCCTTCACAGGCCCAAACACAGACAGCAAAAGCCACAAGCCAAAAGCCATGCAGCACAGCACATTCCAGGAACTCCAGCTAGGAACACTTTGCATATCTTTTGATTGAAATCCTAAACCCACTGTCATACCTTAAGATGCACCCAGTGCCACTGCCTCCAGCCAGGTGGATGCAGATGCAAACACAAACTAATAAAACACTGAATATATTGGGGGCATCTATTCAAACTGTCACACAGGCCATCAGGCTTTGTAAGCAAGCACATTTAACCACTGAGCCATCTCTCCAGTCCCAATGTTTTCCCCTTTTTATTATTTTTATATACTTCATTTATTTATTTGAGAGAGAGAATGGGCATGCCAGGGCCTCCAGCCACTGCAAATGAACTCCAGATGCACGCACCACCTTGTGCATCTGGCTTATGTGTGTCCTGGAGAATTGAACCAGGATCCTTTGGCTTTGGAGGCAAACGCCTTAACTGCTAAGCCAACTCTCCAAGCCCCCCACCCTTTTTTTTGAAACACAGTCCTTGAACTTGCTTACCCAGGCAAGACCTTGAACTCATAATCCTCCTGCCTCAGCCTCTGGAGAATCTCCTCTCCCTCTCTGATGCTATGCTAGAGGCAGGCTTCCCTGGCGGTGGACAGTGAGTCCCTCCTGCTGGACCCTAATCCCACCTGGGGCTTCTCTCCTAGGGGTACAGCATACAGGACACTTCTCAGAGACTTTCTGAGTTTCATGTGAAGCCATTTCCTGCCAAGTCTCTCTTCTTACCAGCTGGTCTACTCTATTTTCTTTTGAGTGAAGCTGCCATTTTTTTCAAACCATCATTTTCACAGTTGTTTTGGGCTATGCTATTAACTTCACCTCATATTAAGCTTTGGCTCCTTGTTGTATGGCAAATTTCCTCCCCATTGAAAGGTGTAAACAACTATTGCCAGCTTTATCAAAAGCAACTGGGGACTGGAGAGATGGTTTAACAGTTAAGGTGCTTGCCTGCAAAACCTAAGAACCCAGGTTCGATTCCCCAGTACTCAGATAAGCCAAATGCAGAAGATGGTGAACGTGTCTGGAGTTCACTTGCAGTGGCTAGAGACCTTGGTACACCCTCCTATCTTTCTCTCTCTCTCTCAAGTAAATAAATAAATAAAATACTAAAAATTAAAGCACCCACTGTGCATGCTGTATACAATATGTACAAAGATCTCATGACCTTAGAGGGAGATAGAGCAGACAGAGTAAAAGATCAAGAAACATGAGCTCCGTTGAGGTGGTGTCTCTGGAATCTCCACACTCTGTAAGTAGCCCTCACACTGAGACTCCTTGAGCATCCTTGGGGTATACAGTGAGCCCTACTGAAGTACAACTCTGTAGTCTCATACTCCTGGACAGGGATAAGATTCTGAAAGTGGCCATGGGAAAGTTGTCATTCAGGGTGCAGACTTCTCCGTGATGCGGCTGCTCTGGGGTCCTGATGCTCCGTAAGCCCTCATCCTGAGGCTGACAGAGGAGCAGCAAAGTGGCTGCTTTGGGGGCCCCATTCCTATAGATAACCCCTCTCCATGCTCTATAAGTGACCTCCCCCACAATAAACTCATTGGTTCACTGAACTGGTATTTTACTTTGGTCTGCCATCTAAGCCCCATTTGGGTTGAAGACATTTGCAATTCCCCAGGGGAAAATTTTCCTGTGACACCCAGCTGCATTGCTGCTTTTTAAAAAAATTATTTAACCATCATGACCCCATAGTAATTACTGATACTCCACCTGAGGAATGACCTCAGCGAGTAGGGGTAAGGGAAAGGGGAAAAAGAAGATAACCTGGGGGCTGGAGAGATGGCTTAGAGGTAAAGGTGCCTGCCTGCTAAGCCTAAGAACGCAGGTTCCAATCTCCAGGTCCCACGTTTAGCCAGATGCAATGACACAAGGGTGCAATGCTGCACTTGGCCACGGGGGGGGGTGCACACATCTGGATTTCGTTCACAGCAGCTGAGAGAGCTGATGCGCCCACTCTCTGTCTTCCTCTCCCTGTCTCTCTCCAAAAATAAATAAATAAATAAATAAATAAATAAATAAATAAATAAATAAATAAACTTAAAAAAAAAAAGAAGATAACCTGATCAGTTTGCAGTATGTTCATATATTAAAGTTTACAATAAAATAAAACATTTTAGAAGCTTATCATAAAACCCTTTTCTCTTTGTTAGCTGGTATGGTAGTTTGAATGTATGACACCATAGACTGAGGTTTCTTTTTTTCAAATATTTCATTTATTTATTTGCAAGAAGAGAAAGAACCAGGGCCTCCAGCTGCTGCAAACGAACTCCAGATGCATGTGCCACTTTGTGTATCTGGCTTTATGTGGGTACAAGGGAATCGAACCCAGGTTGTTAGGCTTTGCAGGCAAGCACCTTAACCGCTGAGCCAACTCTCCAGCCCAACTCAGGTGTTTTATTAAAATTGAGCCCCTAGCAGTCAGATCCCTGCTAAAGGGGCCATGTCACTGGGGGCAAATCTTGGACTCCATCCCTAAGCAGTTTGAACTCTGGTGTTCATGCTTGCTGGTGGTGCTGGCTGTTGGTGATGTTTCTCTGCTGGGATCTATGAAAGTAAGCCAGTTTCTTTTGCCATTGATGATGTTCCCCCGGATTTTGTAAGCCTGAAATAAACCCCTTCCCTCCATTAGCTGCTTCTGGATGTTTGGCCCAGCAACATGAAACTGACTGCAACAGCTGGGAATTTAATGGGAAAAAATGGCTGTAAATTTACAAGTCTGTCTAGAAGTTCAAATCAGGGCTGGGGAGATGGTTCAATGATTAAAAGTGCAAGCCTGCCAACAGTTTAATCCTCCTCAGTGCCCACGTAAAGCAGATGCAAGTGGTGCACATGTCTGTAATCCCAGCATCCCTAAGGCAATGGGAGGCAGAGCCAGGAAACCTGCTCACAAGCAGCAGCAGCAAAACTAGAGACCGTCACAAAAAAATGTGGAAGGAGAGGATAAACACCCCAGGTTGTCCTTTGACCTTCACATGCATGCCATGGCACACACGCTTACACACACACATACATTTCCAGAAGTGACTCCCCCAAAGAAGCATGTCCGCTTTCCTGATCCGGGCTTGCACTGCTGAACCGGGACACCATGCAGTCAGATGATGTTATCTGGAATACACTAGGAAGCAAGCAATTCTGTTCCTTCAAAATAAGAACCAAGACTCAGGGCTTTTGCAGAAATAAATACAGCCTGACTGGACTGTGTAATCAGTCATCCTGTCCCCTAGCAAATAGTCAGTATACCACAAAGAAAAGAAAGGACAATGCTACCTGTGTATGAAGGTCACAGGATAAGCAGCTTTTTCTAGGTGACTCTGGGAATGGGTACGACGACTTAGTAGAAAGCACTGGAACAAACAGATGAAAATTTAATTTACTGGCCCTTTATTCGACACAAATGTAAGTAGAGATTTACCAAGGTAACACAGTAGAAAGCTTACACCAAAGTGAGGGATGAAACTTGTTCCTTTGAGCAAGAAGGTCAAAAGAAGAGAGAGGGCTGGAGAGATGGCTTAGCGGTTAAGGCACCTGCCTCCTAAGCCTAAGAATGCTGGTTCCAATCTCCAGCGGTTCCAATCTCCAGGTCCCACATTTAGCCAGATGCAAAGTGACGCAAGGGCGCAATGCCGCACACGCATCTGGATTTCGTTTGCAGCAGCTGAAAGGCTGCTGGCGTGCCCATCTCTATTCTGTCTTCCTCTTCCTCTCTCTCTCTCCCTCTCCCCAAAAAAAAAAAAAAAGAAGAAGAAGAGAGACAGGGAGAGAGGAAAAACACTGGTAGCTGCTCAGCTGGAAAATGCCATTGAGAAGGAGCTGCTGGAGAGACTGAAACAGGATGTGCATGGTGACATTTACAACTTCCCCATCCATGCTTTTGACACGCTCTGGAACAACAGGAGGCAGAGAGTGACTCTTCAGAGGACAAGGTAAAAGATGAGGAAGAAGATGAAGAGAATGTGGGAAAAAGAGAATTTGTGGGAGATGATGAGGTAGATGAAAGTGACCTAAGTGATTTTGAGGATATAGATAAATCAGGCGCCAGCAGTGATGAAGACCCGGAGGTCCTCTAGTGAAGACGAGCAGGCCCTTAATGCAAAACACCCTTGAAAGGAATGCAGCAGAGAAAACGAGCCTATGTAGAAATTGAAACCAGGAGATAGAGCCCATGGGCAAAACCATGTGATCACCCTTAAGACATAATCAGCAGTGGACATTAAGAAATTCTACCTTAAAGGCAGTCATATACACATACATACACAAATGAAATTTTGTTTTGTTTTTTGGTTTTTCAAGGTAGGGTCTCACTCTAGCCTAGGCTGACCTGTAATTCACTATGTAGTCTCAGGGTGGCCTCAAACTCTCAGTGATCCTCCTACCTCTGCATCCTGAGTGCTGGGATTAAAAGTATGCACCACCATGCCTGGCTAAGAAATTTTTAAAAAATGTTTTTATTTATTTGACAGAGAAAGAGAGAGAATAGGCGCACCAGGGCCTCTAGCCACTGCAAAAAAACTCCAGACACATGTGCCACCTTGTGCATCTGGCTAATATGGGTCCTGGGGAATTGAACCTGGGTCCTTTGGCTTTACAGGCAAATGCCTTAATCGCTAAGTCATCCCTCCAGCCCATGAAATATTTTATTTTTATTTACTTGAGAGAAATAGGTAGAGACAGAGTAGACATGCCAGGGCCTCCAGCTGCTGCAAAACAAACTCCAGATGCATGCACCCCACCCCCTTGTGCATCTGGCCTATATGGGACCTAGGGAATCGAAACTGGGTCCTTTGGCTTTGTAGACAAATGCTTTAACCGCTAAGCCATCTCTCCAGCCCAAGAAAAAATTTTTTAAGTTCAAATTCAGAGTCCAAGGATGTATGCTTGATTTTCCAAGGTAGGGTCTCACTCTAGCTCAGACTGACCTGGAATTCACTATATAGTCTCAGGGTGGCCTTGAACTCTCTGTGATCCTACCTCTGCCTGGGATTAAAGGCATGCACCACCACACCCAACTAAACATGTGTTTTTCAAAGTACCCATGTAAAGCTAGATGCACAGTGGTGTATACATCTGTAGTTCATTTGCAGCAGCTAGAGGCCTGGCACACCCATTCTCTCTTTTCTATCTTTGCTTGCAAATACATTTTTTTAATGTTGTTTTTATTTATGTATCTTGATTTTTTGAGGTAGGGTCTCACTCTAGCCCAGGCTGACCTGGAATTCACTGTAGTCTCAGGGTAGCCTTGAACTCATAGTGATCCTCCTACCTCTGCCTCCGGAGTGCTGGGATTAAAGGCGTGCGCCACCATGCATGGCATAAAATTTTGTTTTATAAATGAACACACCTGGCATTTAGCTCTCCAGTGCCAATAGTGTATTTGTTTATTTGCTTATTTGGATGTTTGGTACCTGGCACCGCATTCCAGCACGTGAATTTATAGGCAGAGGAGAGCAACAGGAGGAGGGCCAGGCAGGAAGCAGGGATAGGGAAGAGATGTGGATTTCCTCTCTGCAAAGCCAGTCAGACAGGCCTCGGCCCCACTGACTTCAAGGTCAAGCTGCAACTACCACACCATCCTCTTTTCTGCATGAGCAAACAAGACTTTATTAGCTGGAACACAGGCACTCTATTATTACATGGGAAATGATTTTTGGCATGCACCTCACTCAATTAAGCTTTGAACAGAGGAATCATAGCAGAATAAGGAATTGTACACAACTATTAGTTCATTTTCAAAAACATAATGTAACTTTTGTGGAGTGCCAGGGATAGAGGAGTCTTAGCATGTAGGGCAAGTACTTTTCCACTGAGCCACACCCCCAGCTCACTTCCTTTTGTATCATGTCTCCACAGAACCTCAAATACAGAAACTTGCCCATCACCTTCCCATTACACTGGAGCCTGCAGTGTCTACCCTCCAGAGATTTCCTTTTTTGTTAGGTTTTTGTTTTTTCAAGGTAACTTGTGTCTTTTCAAAAAATCAGGAAGTCAGCCCTGATCTGAAGCTGGAGAGATGGCTCAACTTGCCTGAAAAGTCTAACAACCTGGGTTCGATTCCCTAGTATCCACATATGGCCAGATGCACAAAGAGAAGCATGTGTTTGGAGTCCATTGACAGTGCTGGAGGCCTGGCGTAGCCATTCTCTCTCTCTTCTTGCAAATAAATAAATCAATAGATTTTTCTTCTGTTTTGCTAATAAATTCTTAATTTTCTTTTCTCCAGATTCTGCAGTAGTCACTCTTCACAGGTTATAAGACAAGAAATAGAAAGCCACTGGCTTGGGGAGTTTTGATGACTCTTGAGTGTCCGTGACTCTGACCCCTAAACTAAGCAAATCAAAACCAGTAACAAACAAATAAAATTAAAAATAAAAAAGGGGGTGCTGAAGAGATGGCTTAGCAGTTAAGGCACTTGTTTGCAAAGCCAAAGAACCCAGGTTTGATTCTTCAGGATCCATGTAAGCCAGATGCACAAGGTGGCACATGTGTCTGGAGTTCATTTGCAGCAGCTGAAGGCCCTGGCATGCCCATTCTCTATCTGCTTCTTTCTCTCTCAAATAAAAATAAATAAAATTAAAAATTAAAAAAAAAAAAAAACAGTAACAGTGCTAGGGATCAAACCACTCTACCAACTAAACTATATCCCCAGTCTGTAAAGACTATTTTGAAAACATTAAATTTGAGCTAGTTTTAAAACACCCCAAAATAAATCAAATAGGCAGCTGAGGAGGGGGAAGATGGCTTAGCAGGTAGGAGCACTAGTCCACTTACCACCTGCAATGACATATTATTAACATGATAGGGCCTGGGATTACCTGGAGTAATCTGGGCAAGCTGACCTTGGAACCCTCTTCAGACCAGAAATCTCAGCCTCCCAGTTTACAGGATTAAGGGTGTGGGGCAACACACATCCTTAGGGACTGTGACTTTGTTAGAGGATCTACTTGTCATAATACCTACTCTTGCATAAATACTCTGTGCTATTTTTCATTGAATGGATACACTGTTTAGTTAAATGTTTAGAATTGGTCTGTATTTTGTTCCACTCAGCCTACTTGAATACTCTCACAGCAGGCAAACCAACACCTAGGGTCACTTTTGTGGTTACTCTGAGTCTTAAGAGCCACACCTAGCACCTTCAGCTCCTACCCTGAAGATACATAACATCAGATTGATTGATACATTTAATAATAGTGCAGATAACTAGAAAACCCAAGCACTAAATTAATCCAAGATACAAAAATCACTACATTATAATACAAGAAACACAAAAAATTCAAGACAATATAAATCCACCAAAAAGTATTAATGCATCAGAAATGAACTTCAGTGAGACTGATTTAGAGAAAATACCTGAGAATGATTATAAATATGTTCAAAGAACGCAAAGAGGAAATCAAAGGAATCAAAGATGATACAGGAAACCACTTTAATTAAATCATGAGGTCAATACAAGACATAAATAAGGAGATAGAGATAATAAAGAAAAACTACCCAGAAATACTGCAATGAAGAACACAGTCAGTGAAATAAAAAACTCTGTAGAAAATCTCTCCAATAGATTGGATGAAGGAGAGAACAGAATATCTAAACTAGAAGACTAGGTGGCAGATCTATTACAGTACAACAAAGAGAAAGACAAACTAATAGGAAAGTATGAATGGGAATTTCAAGATATGAAAAGATCAAAAATAAGAATTCAGGGTACAGTAGGAGAAGCATTTCACTCCAAAGGCATAGTTGGCGATTTCAACAAAATCATAGAAGAAAACTTCCACCAAATTGGGAAAGAGATGCCAATGCATATACAGGAAGCCTTTAGAACACCAAACAGACAAAACCTGGAAAGAAACTTTGCTCACCATATTTTAATTAAACTACCAAACATACAAACCAAAAATATATTGAAAACAGTTAGAGAGAAAAATCAAATCACATACAAAGGCAAGTCCATCAGAATCACAGCAGATTACTCAACACAAACTTTAAAAGCCAGAAGGGCTTGGAATGATGTATTTCAAGCTCTGAAAGATAGCACCTGTCAACCAAGGTTACTTTATCCTGCTATGCTAGCCATTCAAATAGATGGAGAAATAAAGGCATTCCACAACAAAAGCAGGCTAAAGGAATATTTGAAGACAAAACCAGCTCTATAGAAAATACTTGAAAGAATCCTCCATGCTGAAGAGAAAGAAAAGCACATATATAAGGAACCTGGAAAAAAGAAACCATACTCAAATACTAGTTAATATAAGAGACCAAAGGTAAAACTGGAAAAACTACAAAACAAGAAAAATGGCAAAAATAAACACACACCTTTCAATGATAACTTAATATCAACGGCCTGAATGCCCCAACCAAAAGACATAGGTTTGCAGACTGGGTTAAAAAGCAGAATCCTTCAATTTGTTGCCTCTAAGAAATTCACCTTTCTTAAAGGGTGGACACTATCTTAGGGTAAAAGGTTGGAAAATGGTGTTTCAAGCAAATGGGCCAAGAAAACAAGCAGGGGTCGCTATCCTAGTATTTGACAGGGTAGACTTCAGACCAACATTAGTTAGGAAAGATAAGGAAGGTCACTTTATATTGATTAAAGGAACACTCCAACATGAGGACATTACAATCCTAAACATATATGCACCTAACACGAGGGCTCCCAATTTCATCAAACACACACTATTAGAACTAAGGACACAGATAACACCAAACACACTTGTAGTGGATGACTTCAACACCCCACTCTCACAATTGACAGGTCATCCTGGCAAAAAATAAACAGAGATGCTTCTGGGTTAAATGAGGTCATAGAACAAATGGACCTAACAGACATATACAGGACATTTTATCCAAATACTGCAGAATACACATTCTTTTCAGCAGCACATGGAACATTCTCCAAAATAGACCATATATTAGGACACAAAGCAAATCTTAACAAATACAGGAAAACTAAAATAATTCTTTGCACTCTATCTGTTCACAATGGGATCAAACCACAAATCAATAGCAAGAAAAGCTATAGAGCATACACAAAATTATGGAAACTAGTATGAGGGCCTGAGACCACCTGGGTTTGACTTCCCAGCCCCCACATAAAAAGCTGGGTGTGGCCACCCATGTCTGTAACCCTAGTCAAGCAAGCGGTAGAGACCAGGGAATGGCTGGAAATCATTGACTGGAAATAGCCGCTTTAGGTTGAAATAGACTCCTTCTAAAGGAAATACACAGATGAGCAAAAAGGAGGGCACTCAATACTATTCTCTAACCTGGGTGTGCATACATGCATACACATGTGCATACATCATACATTCAACACACACATTCCAAAAGGAAACAAAAAAAAGTAACAACAGCAGGAGACAGCTGGCTTTAAAGAGTAAGAATTCAAGGCTGAGATGTCCTCAGAACTTCCTAAAATATTATAGCCATACCTAGTCCTTTTGTTTCTTCCACCAGAGTTCCACTGCATCTGAAACTGCCCACTCCCAACCTTCTCCTTAGGCACAATAATGATCACTTTCAGTCGGATATTGTTACCCAGAGACAATTATATCCCAAATGATGTACCACCCACAAGACAACAGCTATTAACAAGAAAGATGTCCACAAGACAGACTGTAGAAGAATTTGTAAGATGAGAAACACAAATCTTTCTCTTAGCAAGCCAGAGTGAAGTATAGGAAACAAGAGGCAGGTTTAAAACAGGAGAACGTTTAATCCATCCCCAAAACCAATCAGGACACAAAGGTAATTGTAGGAAAGCCATCTACCTCTACTAAACAGGAGTTGTTGGCTCAATGCTCTTATTCCGAGAATCCTAAGGCTTGATGTTTGCAAGGAAATTATCTGTCCTTGATTACTTGCAGCAGCTTAAATAAATTATATCCATCTTTCAGAGGTCTGCTGCTGAGGCTGGAAGGAAGTAGGGTATAGAGAAGAAAGAAGCATCATCTACAACAAGCTGATCAGAGAACAGCTGGGGACAACACAGGACCACCACAGGCAGACAGAATGCTCTGGCGTAGCCAGAACCCAGAAAAGATGGGCTGGCCAGGGAATCTGCCAGGTAGTCCACGTTCAGATATGGCTTCAATATTTTATTTATTATTCTCAGCCAGAGCCCTTAGGAACAAAGCCTTCAACATCCCCTTCAGGCTCCTTGCTGGTTGGTTTCATCATTGTCGCGCCTCTTCCAAATCTGTCAGAAATGAAAGCAGTCATCCATGAGTTGGTCAGCTATCAACAAACCTGCCACTCCACTGGTGTAAGTGCTACATCCTTGTAAAACAATTCATATCCTTCCAAAATACTCCCTTTCATTCTTCCACCCCTCGTCTCCTTTTTTCATTCCAAACCTCTATTCTTTTTTTTGTTTTTCAAGGTAGGGTCTCACTCTAGCCCAGGCTGACCTGGAATTCCCTACATAGTCTCAGGTTGGCCTCAAACTCAGAGATCCTTCTACTTCTGCCTCCTGAGAGCTGAGTGTAAAGGCATGTGCCACTATACCCTCATATGCCCTCATTCTTTATTTTTTTATTCTTTTTAAAAATATTTTACTTTTTTTTTTTTTTGGTTTTTCGAGGTAGGGTCTCACTCTAGCCCAGGCTGACCTAGAATTTACTCTGTATTCTCAGAGTGGCCTCGAACTCACGGCGATCCTCCTGCCTCTGCCTCCCGAGTGCTGGGATTAAAGGCATGCGCCACCACGCCCAGCTAAAAATATTTTACTTTTATCTATTTATTTGTGAGAGAGAAGAGATAGAAAGACAACGAGTATGACAGGGCCTCCAGCCACTGCAAATAAACTCCAGATGCATGCACCCCTTGGGCATCTGGAGATACTTTAGTTACAAAAAGAGAACAGTGCTCCTCGGGCCCTCAATCCAGCATAGAAGATAGTCAAGATGGCTGGCATTCTAAAAGATATATGCAAAAAGCAACAGGATCACAAAGAAAAGGGCTGACTAACTCTACCAGAGTCCTGGGGAAGAGATCTTCAGAGCTGACTTCTAGCCAGCACCCCCTGCCCCACCTCCCAAGAGTCCAGCTCTTCCTCCTCAAAACCATACAGGTCTTTGCAAATGTACTGGCATAAACTCAGTCAGGCTTCTCTGCTCCACTGTAGATTGATTGTCCTGCTTCCCTACTCAGCTCTTCTGCAGATTTTCAGGATCATCTATCTGGCCCCACCTCACTCTAGTTACCTGGACCTCCCAAACAAGGTTCTCACTCAAACCCACTTTCTGCCTCAGCCCATACCCACCTGAATGTACGCCTCTGACAGCGTGATCATCTGGGGAAGGATGTCAGTCACCTGGAGGTCTTGTAATTCATACCATTTGCCAGTCCCCTGCAAAAAATATGGAGAACTAGGTAAATATGATCTAAAACCACAGGGTGTAAATGGAAGGGATCACAACAAGAGTTAGAAAAGTCAGAATGGCCACTAGGTATCAATCAACAAAAAGTGTACACCACCATGCCTGGTCCCCTAACCTTCCTTTTTTAGTTTATTTACAAGCAGAGAGAGACAGCAGGGAAAGGGGAGAGAGTGGGCATGCCAGGGCCTCTAGTTGCTGCAAACCAACTCCAGATCCATGTGCCACTTTGTACATCTGGCTCTATGTGGGTACTGGGGAACTGAAATTGGGTTGTTAGGTCTTGCAGGCAAGCACCTGGGCCATCAAGCTTTGCAAGCAAGCACCTTTAATGGTTAAGCCACCTCTCCAGCCCCAGATCCTTAATCTTGATACCAAAAAAAGCTGTTCTGGACCAGATAATTCAGGTGCTCACGCACTATAGGATCTCCATCAATATTCCTGGCCTCTACCCCAGCTAAAAACCAGTGTTCTACTACAGTTGGCCTCGGATGGTACCTAGGAACCAGAATTTTATTTTTATTTATTTATTTATTTATTTATTTATTTATTTATTTATTTGGTTTTTCGAGGTAGGGTATCACTCTAGCTCAGACTGATCTGGAATTCACTGTGTAGTCTCAGGCTGGCCTTGAACTCACAGTGATCCTCCTACCTCTGCCTCCCTAGTGCTGGGATTAAAGGTGTGTGCCACCATGCCTGGCTTAGGAACCAGAATTTTAGAAAGCTCCCTAGTGTGTCAAAAGTGAGAGCCACCGCCCTAAACTAATGACTGATTGCTCAATTACTTGCAGAATTCTGAAGCCAGGCCAAGAAAGGGCAAAGTGAAGGGGCCAGAGGAAAGACACCTGTTTCTGCCACTGCATTACACACCAGGAGCCACTCACATGATGAAGCACATGGATCCGGTAGGAACCCTCAGAGGGCTTCCCATCATGCACAATGTTGGCAATGAGGTCGTAGGTGGTGTTCTTGTGGACTGCTTGTACTTCTTCAGACAAGTATTCTCTCAGATCCACATTTCTAGAAATGACAAAAATAAAGTCACAACATGAGACCAAGCTGTGAAATTAGAGAAAGTGTCTATACAAACTGATTGCAAAGCTGCTGATCTCTATGTCAGGACCCTAGCTTCGTGGTTATGAAGCCGTGGAAGTACAGATTAGTCAAAAAATCAAAAATTTGCCAACAGTGATAGGCTGTATAGGAAAGCACCCTTTAGAAGTATATCCAGGAATTAAAAGTTCAGGGACTAGCCTCATTGGGATTTGAACAGGAATCCTGAAGTCAGCTCATAATCTGTGAGTTTTAAGCAGATTACAAAACCCAAACCTCTTCTGTGGCATAGCATCGAGTGTTACCTCCATCTCCTCTGATGGGAAGGATGAGCTGAGACAGCGGGTGCAAACCACTCACCACAGGCCTATCTGAGAAAGCAAAGCAGCTCAAGGCTATGACCACAGGCTCATGGAAGGCTGATCGTATGATGTCATACACTGTCACTGCGGGTCAGCATCATGACAATCTCAACCTGAAAATCAGGCACAATACCCCAGATGTTTTATTTTCTGAAACCTTGGCTTTGTTTTTGAGGTAGGGTCTTTACTCTAGTCCAGAATGACCTGGAACTCATTCTGTAGTCCCAGGTTAGCCTCAGGAGAACTCACATAGCAGTCTGGGAGTTAAAGGCTTGCACTACCATACCCAGATATAAAAGGAGAATTTATTCAATGTTTTCAGACCAAGAAAAGCATGTGGAAACAGGCACTGAAGAAAAAATCAGAGTTCAGAAAGCTACTTGCCTATCTTTCTGATTCATTTTTTTTCTTCCTGAGACAGGGTCTCAGCTGGCTGGCCTGGAACTTGCTGTGTAGACCAAGCTGGCCTCAAGCTTGTGGTAGTCCTCCTTGCTCTACCTTCCAAGTGCTAGGATTATTGGAATTCGCCTTCCCACCTGACTTGTTTCCTTTTGACACCATCTTTATCCCTCTCTCATTTTACAATCTAGCTTCATCTTCTTTGTGTAACCTTGACTAGCCAATAGCTTCTAGATTTCTTAGTTCTAACTGCTCAATATAACTACACACTAGGTTTCTTCCACTGGGACTTTGACTGATTTCTCAGTACTGGGCATCACATCCCACACACACTAGCCTCACACTTACTAGCAATAGCTCTAAAAAGGAGCCAGGCATGGTGGCATACGCCTTTAATCCCAGCACTTGGAAGACGGATGTAGCAGGATCATTGTGACTTCAAAAACACCCTGAGACTACCGAGTGAATTCCAGGTCAGCCTGGGCTATAGTGAGACCCTACCTAAAAAAAAAAAAAAAAGTAAATAAAATAAAATCTTAATATGGAGCTGGACAGATGGTTCAGCGGTAAAGGTGCTTGCCTGCAAAGTCTGATGGCATGGGTTCAATTCCCCAGCACCCACATAAAGCTAGATGCAGAGTGGAACATGCATCAGGAGTTTGTGGTGACAAGAGGACCTGGCACACTCTTTCTCTGTCTGCCCTTTTGTCTCTCTACCTCACATAAAAAAAAAAAAAAGTATTTTTTTTAAAAAAAGTCTTACATGGCTGGATTTGGTGGTGCAAGCCTTTAATCCTAGTACTCAGGAGACAACGACAGGAGGATTGCTTTGAGTTTGAGACCACTCTGAGACTACATAGTGAATTCCAGGTCAGCCTGGGCTAGAGTGAGACCCTACCTCGAAAAACTGAAAAACAAACAAACAACAACATATATATATATATATATATATTTTTTTTATCATATCAGCTGGGCGTGGTGGCACACACCTTCAATCCCAGCATTTGGGGGACAGAGGTAGGAGGATTGCCATGGTTGGAGGCCATCCTGAGAATACATAGTGAATTCTAGGTCAGCCTGGGCTACAGTGAAATCCTACCTCGAAAAATAAAAACAAACAACAAAAAAAAGATATGTATTTATAATCTGTATAACTAGCTGGTATGTTAGCACTTATAAACTGAAACACAATAATTTCACATCATCTGTGAAAACCTGAACAGTCCAATTACAGGTCTTCATTTCAGTTCAGCAAAAAGAATAACAAGCCAGGTGTGGCAGGGCACACCTTTAATCCCAGACTTGGGAGGCAGAGGTAAAAGGATCTCTGTAAGGAGGGCAGCCTGGGACTAGAGAGAGTTCCCAGTCAGCCAACAAATCAACCCCCCACCCCCACAAAACACACACACACACACACACACACACACACACACAAGAAATATAGATCTCAGAAAGAAAGAAAGAAAGAAAGAAAGAAAGAAAGAAAGAAAGAAAGAAAGAGAGAGAGAGAGAGAGAGAAGGAGGGAGGGAGGGAAGAAGGAAGGAAGGAAGGAAGGAAGGAAGGAAGGAAAGAGGGAGGGAGGGAGGGAGGGAGGAAGGAAGGAAGGAAGGAAGGAAGGAAGGAAGGAAGGAAGGAAGGAAGGAAGGAAGGAAGGAAGGAAGATATGAACGAACGAAAGATCCTCTATAACAAAACAAAGAACTTATACCCACGTGATAGGGAAGTTAACAATGGTGGGATTCTTTTCCACAAAGAAGTTGTTCTTAGTGAATCTCTTGATACAAAAGATTAGATATGGAGGCAGCTTGGTGAGCTGGAAGCGCTTCAGAAAGTTCTCTTTGTAAGTCTTGTATTCCTAGAGAGAGAGAAAAAAAAATGTTCACGAGTGCCAGAGGTCAGAAGGTATTAGAGTAGGGGCGTGTGTTTTGCTTTTTATTTTAATTTGAATATTTTGTTTACTAACTTTCAGCAGAAAGAGACAGAGAATGGGCATGTAAGGACCTCTTGCCACTGCAAACAAACTCCAGACCCACGTGTCACTTTGTTCATCTATTTTTACATGAGAACTGCAGAATCAAACCCAGGCTGTCAGGCTTTGTAAACAAGTGCCTTTAACTGCTGAGCCATCTCTCCAGCCTATTTTATTATTTGTTTGCTTGTTTATTAATGACAGAAAAAGAGGCAGATAGAGAGAATAGACATGCCATAGCATCTAGCCACTGCAAATGAACTCCAGATACATGTGCCACTTTTGTGCATTTTGTTTTACGTGGGTATTGGGGAATCAAACCCAGGTCCTTAGGTTTTATAAGTCAGCCACTGAGTCATCTCTCCAGTACCTATTTTGTTTTTGTTCTCAATTTTAGTTATTATTATTACTATTTTATTTTTATTATTATTATTTTGTTTTGTTTTGTTTTTCAAGGTAGGGTCTCACTCCAGGCTGACCTGGAACCCTCTATGTAGTCCCAGGCAGGCCTTGAACTCACAGTGATCTTCAACCTCTGCTTTCCACATGCTGGGATTAAAGGCATGCGCCACCACACCTGGCTTCTCCCATGCTTTTTTAATTATGCCAAAATCTCCCTATTAGGGTGAGACCTCCTAATTAAATTAAGGACTTCCACACTCATGGCTCCTGGGCCATTATACTTACCTCTAATGGAAGTAACTATTAATCCTAAAGTCTGGGCCACTGAGGGAAAAATCAGTCCAGCTAAGAAAGCCAAACCTGTACAGGTTAATCATAAAGACCTAGGGTCCTGTCAAGAAACTTCTTATGTGACAGAACCCATAAAAAAACTTAAAATTCTTTTTAAACAGGGCTGGAGAAATGATTTAGGAATTAAGGCACTTGCCTACAAAGCCAAGGACCCAGGTTCAATTCCGTAGTACCTACATAAAGCCAGATGCACAAGGTGGCATATGCATCTGGAGTTTGATTGCAGTAACTAGAGGTCCTGGTATACCCATTCTTTCTGCCTCTTTCTTGCTCTCAAATAAACAAATATACTTTTGTAATTTTTTTATGAAAGAGAGAAATCGGTACACCAGGGCCTCCAGGCACTGCAGCTGAACTCCAGACACGTGTGCCATCTTGTGAGCATGTGCAACCTTGTGCACTTGTGTCACCTTCTGTGTGCCTTAACCGCTAAGCCATCTCTCCAGCCCCAAATAAAATATTTTTTAAAAAATTCCTTTTAGGGCTGGAGAGATGGCTTAGCGGTTAAGGCACCTGCCTCCTAAGCCTAAGAACGCCGGTTCCAATCTCCAGGTCCCACATTTAGCCAGATGCAAAGTGACGCAAGGACGCAATGCCGCACTTGACCATAAGGGGGCGCACGCATCTGGATTTCATTTGCAGCAGCTGAGATGCTGCTGGCGCGCCCATCTCTATCTGTCTTCCTCTCCCTCTGTCTCTCTCCAAAAAAAAAAAAAAAATCCTTTTAGCTGGATGTGGTGGCGCACGCCTTTAATCCCAGCACTCGGGAGGCAGAGGTAGGAGGATCACTGTGAGTTCGAGGACACCCTGAGAATACAGAGTGAATTCCAGGTCAGCTTGGGCTAGAGCAAGATCCTACCTTGAAAAACAAAAAAACAAAACCAAAAATCCTTTCAAACAAATAGATAAATCTTCCAACAGACATTGATCCTAATTGTCTTTACTAAGCTTCCACTTAAACTTCTGCCTTGTTCCAGTGGGACAAAACCATTTCTTACTGCCTCAAACTGTTGTAATTTTTTGTTGTTTCTAAATGTTGCCTGAGAGACAAAAAGAAGAAAAGACCTACATGCAGATGTCGATGAAGGCATCCAACTGGCTCTCAAGGGTCTCTCTTGGGCTTCTAGAATAGCACCCCCCTCTGAGAGAAACCCTAACTGCTGCATCCTGTGACCCCATTCAGCCTAAAGAAGTTAGAGCAGTCTGTGTCCTGTTCCCTCTAACAGCAGTTAGAATTTCATCTCAGGAGGGAGAATGAAGAAAAAATAGAAGGAAGATAGCTTCTTTTAAGCAGTTTCAGTTAGAAACTGAGGCTCAAAGCCAGGCGTGGTGGTGCACGCCTTTAATCTCAGCACTTGGGAGGCAGAGGTAGGAGGATCGCTGTGAGTTTGAGGCCATCCTAAGACTACATAGTTAATTCCAGTTCAGCCTGGAGCAGAGGGAGACCCTACCTCGAAAAAAAAAAAAAAAACAAAACTGAGGCTCAGAGAGAAAGGATGCCACCTTGCCCTGGCATGAATGGAACTCTTGTCTGACTGAAACTCATCTACAGCACCCTCTGCTGCCCACAGTCTAGCATACTACCTAGGTGGGCTGCCCTCTGAAGTTTGCCCTTCAAGTCTACAAACCATTTGGGTCTTCCCCTTGCAGACCTAAATCTGACAAAAGAATCCAGTTTCAAGTGACTATAAAGGCCTGTCCATTCTGTTTTCTAGTCTCTCTCTTTTTCTCTCTCTGAATTATACCCCCTCCCCCCACCACACACACACACAGCTCTACAACTTCTGTTTGGATGCATGTGTGTCTGGCTTTCCTGCACCAAAATACTGCTTCTTGGTCTGGGTAGTTCTTTCGCTTGTCTTTGCTTTATACTTTGGTATAACTTCTCACTTTAATTACATGTATGATTTTCCTCTAGTTTCTGAATCTACCATGTGCATATTTCCCTTACATTCTAGATCTAGTATATGAGCGCATTCTCCAAATCTGGACCTGTTATCTGTGTAGTTTCTCTAAACTCGGGGTAACCATGTGTGTAACTCTTTTTACTACTCACTTCTCATCTGAATTTCTTGGTCTCTGCTTTGATTCCCCCACACACACACACACTATTCTTCCTTAAGCCACCACCATTGGCCCTCTTAACTTTCTTCCAAGGACAAGCTCAGGGTAGATACTATGTGTGTTCCTTTTAAATCTCCCTATACAAGCTCCTAGATTCTATCTTCATGTGTTTATGGCTCTGCCCCAGCCACTTCTCTTAAATGAATCTCATGAGCTATGCTGTGTTTTTCTCATGAATACATGTTCCCTACTTTCCACATGCTTATGACTGGACAGGCATTTGTTTCTAACAGCAAGAGACCTGGCAGATAGCAACATACAAATAAATAGATAATTTAAAATTTTTATTTATTTGCAAGGAAAGAGAATTAGAGTGAGCATGAGCACACTAGGGCCTCCCACCACTGCAAATAAACCAGACACATGTGCCACTCTGTAACTGGCTTTATGTGGGCATTGTGGAATCAAATTTGGGACAGCAGGCTTTGATAGCAAGTGCCTTTAACCTATTAGTCATCTCCCCAGCCCAATAATTTTTTTTCTCCCAATCACTCTAGCCCAGGCTGACCTGGAATCCACTATGTAGCCTCAAACACTAGGCTAGCCTCCTACATCTGCCTCTTGAGTGCTGGGATTAAAGGTATGCACCACCACACCTGGCTCCAAATAAAATTTTTAAGTACATGTTTGTATATGTGGAGGTCAGAGGACAACCTAAGGTGTCATTCCTAAGGAATGCTATCCACCTTTTTTTGTTTGAGACAAAAAATATCTCTTTGGCCTGAAGCCTGCCAATTAGGCTAGACTGAATGGCTAATGGGCCCCAGGAACCCTCCTGTCTCTGTCTCCCCAGTATGAAGATTACAAGCAGGCACCACCATACCTGGCATTTTCACATCAGTTCTGGGAATCAAACTCAAGCCTCATGCCTACAAAGCAAGCATTTTACCAACTAAATTATTCCCTCATGCTTAAATGGTTTCTCTTTTTAAAAAACTTTCAGCCACTGCAAACAAGCTCCAGACACATGTGTCACCTTGTGCACCTGGCTTACATGGGTACTGGGGGATCAAACCTGGATTATTAGGCTTTGTAGGCAATTACCTTAACTGCTAAGCCATCTCTCCAGTCCCTGTTTTTCATCTTCTTTTTTCTTTTCTTTTCTTTTCTTTTCTTTTCTTTTCTTTTCTTTTCCCCCCCCTCCCTCCCTCCCTTCCTTCCTCTCTCTCTCTCTTTTTTTTAAGGTAGGGTCTCGCTTTAGACCAAGCTGACCTGAAATTCACTATGTAGTCTCAGGATGGCCTTGACCTCATAGCAATCTTCCTATCTCTGCCTCCTGAGTGCTGGGATTAAAGGTGTGTGCCACCATTCCTGGCTCTGTTTTTCTTTTTTTAATTTTTATTTATTTATATGTGTATGGGAATGAACTATAAGAACAAACTATGGGAAAGAACAGTGGGAATATTTCTTACAGATCTTACAAATATCTTGTCTAATATTATTGCTATGAGATGCTTTTCTACTAAATTCCTTACTTGTAATTTGCCCTGAAGTTAATCTTACAATCATGTAACCCAAATGCTTAAAGCAATGTGACAGGTTTCCTCTGTCTTGGTGAATGGACCTTCAACCAGAATAACACAGATGATCAATATTGACAAGCAATGTTTATTTTAAAGAGGCTGACTGATCTTAAGCTATGTTCTTTTTTTTTTTTTTTTTTTTTTGGTTTCTCAAGGTAGGGTCTCACTCTGGCCCAGGCTGACCTGGAATTCACTCTGTAGTCTCAGGGTGGCCTTGAACTCATGGTGATCCTCAAGCTATGTTCTTTGCCCAATTTCACAGTGGCCTGGTTAGACTTTTTTTATTATTATTATTTTTTTATTGACCACTTCTATACTTACATACAAAAAAACACATGATATTTCCCTCCACCCTGGTTAGACTTTTTAAAAACTATTTTACTCTCTCTCTCTGTGTCTCTCCAAAAAATAAAAATAATTTAAAAAAATATTTTATTTATTTGAGAGAGAGAGAATAAACATGCCAAGGCTTCTAACCATTGCAAATGAACTCCAGATGCATGTGCTACCTTGTACATCTGGCTTATATGGGTACTGGGGAATTGATCATGGCTCCTCAGGCTTTGTAGGCAAGTGCCTTAACCACTAAGCTATCACACCAGCCCCTGCTTAGACTCAACGCAGAACAAGTGTGCATGCATGAGAAATGCTGACCACATCTCTGAAGGTAACATGGTCACTAACAAATTGCCAGAGAATGGGGGCGCAGGCGTCTGGTATTCGCTCACAGCATCTGAGAGGCTGGAGAGATGGTTTAGCGGTTAAGGAGCCTGCCTACTAAGCCTAAGAATGCCCGTTCAATTCTCCAGGTTCCACGTTTAGCCAGACACAAAGTGATGCAAAGGCGCAATGCTGCACTTGGCCACATGGGGGCACACATGTCTGGAATTCGTTCACAGCATCTGAGAGGCTGCTGACACACCCATTCTCTGTCTCTTTCTCTCTCCAAAAAAAGAAAAAAGTAAAAAGTGAAAAAATTCAAGCCGGTCATGGTGGCGTATACCTTTAATCCCAGCACTTGGGAGGCAGAGGTAGGAGGGTTGCCGCGAGTTCGAGGCCACCCTGAGACTACATAGTGAATTCCAGGTCAGCCTGGACTAGAGCAAGACCCTACCTCGAAAATAAAAAAAATAAAAAAAATTAAAAAAATTCAAACTAAAACACTTGGTTCTGACATTATAGCAAGGGGAGTTCCAGAACTGCTCCCAACCAAACAGGTAAAAGTTATTGTAAGGCCATATAGCAAATGAAGAAAAAATTTACAAGGGAAGTGGCTTGGTGCTTTAGTGCTTTCCCTAAAATGCTTTTAAAGGCTGAGGAGATTGCTCAGTGGTTAAAAGCGCTTGTTTGCAAAGCCTGGGTTCAATTCCTCAGTATCCATGTAAAGCCGGATGCACAAAGTGCATGCATCTGGAATTTGTTTGCAGCAGCAAAAGGTTCTTATGTACCCATTTACTTTCTCTCTCTCTCTCTCTCTTTCTCAAATAAATTTTAAATAAACCAAAAAATATTTTAATGCTATTAAAATACAATAAAATTACAAAGAGTCTGTAGTATCTGAACCTTAGACTGTTCCTTCTAGCTCAATGAGAAGGAAATTCCATTCCAGAGGAGACTTCTTCCCCCATCTCCCAAAAGAACATCTTCCCAGGAGGTCAGGATGTTGGCATTTCTGATACTGCCCCAGCAACATGTTCCTGAGATTAAATTACAGGTAAGTACCCAAAATATTAACAAAAAAGAGGAATATAAACAAATTCAAAATAATAGTTGGAACCAAGCATGGTGTCACTCAGTGTACCCCCAGCACTTGGGAGGTGTCCAGGAGTTCAAAACTAGAGGGAGCATTGAGAGGTATGACAACAGACACTTTATAATAAGCACACCACAATTATGTAATGACTTCCAAATATAAAAATGCAAAGGGAGCCGGGCGTGGTGGCGCACGCCTTTAATCCCAGCCCTTGGGAGGCAGAGGTAGGAGGACTGCCGTGAGTTTGAGGCCACCCTGAGACTACATAGTGAATTCCAGGTCAGCCTGGGCTAGAGTGAGGCCCTACCTCAAAAACAAAAAAAAAAAAAAAAAAAAAAAAAAGGGTATAAAGCTCAGCCACCAGCCTCCCATCTGTAGGACTTTGGTTTGACCCTGAGCCTGAAGAAAGCACAGGAAGAAAGTGCAAACTAAGGAAAGGCAGGAGAATAAGGGTGAGCATCAGCAGGGCAGGCTGCAACTAAGCTACCTTCTCGGTGATGCCGTTGAACTTGGCCAGGATGTTGAAGAGTGGCACTTGGGGGATAATGAGCTGCTCCTTCTCATCCTTATACAGAGGGGCAGTAGGGAGGTCCAGGGTCAGGTACATGAACGTGGACTCCACCATCGTCTCCTGGTACTCATCATTATGGAGTAGCTGCTCTTTCTCTTCTGCCGGCTGGAAACAAGGGAGAAGGACAAGGAGGAAAGGAGTATTAGCAGCACAGAGCAAACCCATAGGGAAAGATGATAACTTGTCACACTTCTCTTTACTGTCAGGGAGGAGAGGTGCCCAGGGCACAGGCAGTTTCACATGCAGCAGCACTACCTGATGATGCTTGTGCTTTTGTGAGTGTGTGTGAGAGAGAGATGAAACTAGAAAAGGGATGATGAGAAGGGAGGAAGAGATCTTAAAGGGGGAGAGGATAACATTACATGACATGAAAGGAGGAACTATTTGAGGGGAGACTGGTACATATGAATGAAAATACCACAATAAACTCTATTACTTTGTTTGCTAACTTAAAATTTTCATTTAAAGGGTTGGGAAGATGGCTCAGCAGTTGGTGCATGCTTGCAAAGCCTGATGGGCTGAGGTTCAATTCCACAGTACCCATGTAAAGCCAGATGCATAAAGTGGCACATGTATCTGGAGTTTATTTTCAGTGGTAGAAGGTGCTGGCACTCCCATTCTCTCTCTCAAATAAATTTTTTAAAAATACTTTGTTTTTTTCGAGGTAGGGTTTCACTCTAGTCCAGGCTGACTGGGAATTTACTATGTAGTCTCAGGGTGGCCTCAAACTCACAGTGATCCTCCTACCTCTGCCTCCCAAATGCTGGGATTAAAGGCGTGTGCCACCACGCCCAGCTAAAAAATATTTTTTAAACTTACTTTCCTCCTTCTAAAGGATTTTGGTCATCCACTAGACTATCTAAAAAGCTCTCAAACTGTGCAGAAGCTTGGCTAAGCTTTCTGGGGGGAAAAAGAAAACAGCAGCACCACTTAGTGGCCAGACCACTTCAACAGCAGACTTCATCAACCACTAACTCACTGCCACTCAGAAGGCGCATTGTGAATCTCCTCATGAGTGCTCCCCAATGGCTCTCTAAGCATCTGTCTCTCCCCAGGCAACATAAACCATGCCAAGACCTGGCTCTATCCACTCACCAAATCAGGATGGGGAAGCTTTTTAGTGAAGATCCTCATGGAGCCCTGGAAGACATCAGTCACAATAGCTGCACAAGCAAAGTAAAATACAAATCCTGTGAGGCCACCAAGCATGTCAGAAACATATTCACAACTTCTGCATTTCTGGAATAAACTTGCATCCTCTAGTATAATACCAAAGCTCTCACTAAACACAGAAGTTTCTCTTTGTAACATATGCTACCATACCTTTATAATCATCTGCATAAATAGTTACATTTTTAGCCGGGCGTGGTGGCGCACGCCTTTAATCCCAGCACTCAGGAGGCAGAGGTAGGAGGATCACCGAGAGTTCGAGGCCACCCTGAGACTACATAGTTAATTCCAGGTCAGCCTGGACCAGAGTGAGACCCTACCTCGCAAAACCAAAAAAAAAAAAAAGTTACATTTTTATCTCCTCCATAAGATACCTTTTAATCTTCCAACACTCAGTTACTGGGCCCATGAGTGGGGAAAAAGAGTATTAATTTATTTACAGAGCCTAGAAATACACACTCACACGTGCACACAAATCCAAAGTGGGCATAGCCAAACAACTTCCCATGGTCATACACCACCTACAAAGAGATGATATCCAGACTACATTGGACACAAAAGGGAAATGGCAGACTCAGGGATGGCCAAGAATAAAGCCAAAGCAATGAGACAGAAAACACAACTGGGTTCTAAGATCCCAGGGGGACACAAGTTGGAGAGCTCAGAGGGTGATCATAGGCTGTAAACACTGGGTACAGAGGGCAGGGCTGTGAGTGGAAAGAGCACCAGGCCACACTACACACCAGCAAGGCCACTGGCACACAGAAGAGAGCTGGGTGTAATGACACACACCTAGACTTTGGAAGTGAAACCAAGAGGATCAGGACTTTGAGGCCAGCATTTACTTAAAAAAAAAAGTCTAACTACTGCTAAACCGATAATGGAGACTGAGAGGGGGCCACCTTCAAGCCTCTCAAGTACAGACTCAAAATGAAGAACTAGCTGTAACTTTCAGCTCAGGCAAACCACCACTGCATTGCCCTTGCACTAGATCCTCAGTTGGCAGGAGTCTGGGGCTTTGCAACATGATGCCCAGATCCTCCATTTTGAAATTGGGTCAGAACTTCTATGGCACATTTCTGAGTTTTAGAAAAATCCCTCGGGCTAGAGAGATGGCTTAAGCTAAGCTAGCCTGCAAAGTCTAAGGACCCATCCAGGTTCGATTCTCCAGATCTCACATAAACCAGATGCACATGGTGGCACAAGCACGTAGAGTTCATCTGTAGTGGCTAGATGCCCTGGCATGCCCATTCTCCCTCTCTCTGTCACTAATAAAAAAATAAAAATAAATCTTAAAAAAAATGCCTCAGCCGGGCATGGTGGTGCACACCTTTAATCCCAGCACTCAGGAGGCAGAGGTAGGAGGATCATTGTGAGTTAGAGGCCACCCTAAGACTACATAGTGAATTCCAGGTCAGCCTGGACTACAGTGAAACCCTACCTCGAAAAAAAAAAAAAAAAAAAAAAAACACCTCAGGCCAGGCATGGTGGCTCATGCCTTTAATCCCAGCACTCCGGAGGCAGAGGTAGGAGGATTGCCATGAGTTCAAGGCCACCCTGAGACTATACAGTGAATTCCAGCTCAGCCTGGACCAGAGTGAGACCCTACCTCGAAAAACCCAAACAAACAAAAAACAACCTCAACTAACACACAGTAACTATGCAATGTGTATGGAGTAGAAAATTTCAACACACTGTGTGATGATCAGATAGGATAACTGACATCCCTTCAATAGTTCCTTCTTTGTGTTGGAAACATACAAAATCTTCTCTAGCAGTTATTTTGAAATATATACTTAATAGCTGTCAATCATTATTACCTGACTGTGTTAACATTATTGTTCCAGTTCAACTGTACCTGGTAATTTCCCTCTTTCCTTTCCTTCCTCTGGTAACCAGAATTCTCATCTCATCTTCTGGAAGATCAACTTATTCAGCTTCCACATGAATAACAACACATAGCACTTTTCTTAAAACTATCTTATTATTATTATCTTAACAGTATCTTCTAAATTTTCTGCTTAAAACACCACTGGGGTTAGACATAGTGGCAAATACCTACAAACTCTAACACTCAGGAGGGTGAGGGAGGAGGATCACACATTCCAGGCCAGCCTGGGATACTCAGTAATATTAAAAAAGGAAGGTCAAAGCCAGGCGTGGTGGTATACATCTTTAATCCCAGCACTTGAAAGGCAGAGGTAAGAGGCCATCCCTAAGACTATATAGTGAATTCCAAGGTCAACCTGGGCTAGAAAGAAACCCTACCTCAAAAAACTAAAAAGGATAGGAGACATAGTTTAGCAGTTAAGGTCCTTGCCTGCAAAGCCTAAGGACCCAAGTTTGACTCCCTAGTACCCACATAAAGCCAGATGTACAGGGTAGAGATGTGTCTGGATTTCATTTGCAGTGGCTAGAGGCCCTGGCATACCCATTCTCTCTCTTCCACCTTCCCTACCCACCCTCCTCTGCCTGCCTTCTCTCACTTTCAAATAACCCATGGGGAATACCAGCAGTACTTCTGAGGAGGGCCCTCACTAGAATGGGGACAAGGGGAGGAACACTGATATGCCCACACAAAGTATATATTTACTAAAAAATAATAACAAATCACTTAACCTAGTGTGGTGGCCCACGCCTTTAATCCCAATACTTGAGAGGCAGAGGTAGGAGGATCGCCTTGAGTTCAAGGCCACGAGTATTAATTTATTTACAGAGCCTAGAAATACACACTCACACGTGCACACAAATCCAAAGTGGGCATAGCCAAACAACTTCCCATGGCCATACACCACCTACAAAGAGAGGATATCCAGACTACATTGGACACAAAAGCACAAAAGGGAAATGGCAGACTCAGGGATGGCCAAGAATAAAGCCAAAGCAATGAGACAGAAAACACAACTGGGTTCTAAGATCCCAGGGGGACACAAGTTGGAGAGCTCAGAGGGTGATCATAGGCTGTAAACACTGGGTACAGAGGGCAGGGCTGTGAGTGGAAAGAGCACCAGGCCACACTACACACCAGCAAGGCCATTGGCACACAGAAGAGAGCTGGGTGTAATGACACACACCTAGACTTTGGAAGTGAAACCAAGAGGATCAGGACTTTGAGGCCAGCATTTACTTAAAAAAAAAAAGTCTAACTACTGCTAAACCGATAATGGAGACTGAGAGGGGGCCACCTTCAAGCCTCTCAAGTACAGACTCAAAATGAAGAACTAGCTGTAACTTTCAGCTCAGGCAAACCACCACTGCATTGCCCTTGCACTAGATCCTCAGTTGGCAGGAGTCTGGGGCTTTGCAACATGATGCCCAGATCCTCCATTTTGAAATTGGGTCAGAACTTCTATGGCACATTTCTGAGTTTTAGAAAAATCCCTCGGGCTAGAGAGATGGCTTAAGCTAAGCTAGCCTGCAAAGTCTAAGGACCCATCCAGGTTCGATTCTCCAGATCTCACATAAACCAGATGCACATGGTGGCACAAGCACGTGAGTTCATCTGTAGTGGCTAGATGCCCTGGCATGCCCATTCTCCCTCTCTGTCACTAATAAAAATAAAAAATAAATCTTAAAAATGCCTCAGCCGGGCATGGTGGTGCACACCTTTAATCCCAGCACTCAGGAGGCAGAGGTAGGAGGATCATTGTGAGTTAGAGGCCACCCTAAGACTACATAGTGAATTCCAGGTCAGCCTGGACTACAGTGAAACCCTACCTCGAAAAAAAAAAAACAAAAAACACCTCAGGCCAGGCATGGTGGCTCATGCCTTTAATCCCAGCACTCCGGAGGCAGAGGTAGGAGGATTGCCATGAGTTCAAGGCCACCCTGAGACTATACAGTGAATTCCAGCTCAGCCTGGACCAGAGTGAGACCCTACCTCAAAAACCCAAACAAACAAAAACAAGCCTCAACTAACACACAGTAACTATGCAATGTGTATGGAGTAGAAAATTTCAACACACTGTGTGATGATCAGATAGGATAACTGACATCCCTTCAATAGTTCCTTCTTTGTGTTGGAACATACAAAATCTTCTCTAGCAGTTATTTTGAAATATATACTTAATAGCTGTCAATCATTATTACCTGACTGTGTTAACATTATTGTTCCAGTTCAACTGTACCTGGTAATTTCCCTCTTTCCTTTCCTTCCTCTGGTAACCAGAATTCTCATCTCATCTTCTGGAAGATCAACTTATTCAGCTTCCACATGAATAACAACACATAGCACTTTTCTTAAAACTATCTTATTATTATTATCTTAACAGTATCTTCTAAATTTTCTGCTTAAAACACCACTGGGGTTAGACATAGTGGCAAATACCTACAAACTCTAGCACTCAGGAGGGTGAGGGAGGAGGATCACACATTCCAGGCCAGCCTGGGATACTCAGTAATATTAAAAAAGGAAGGTCAAAGCCAGGCGTGGTGGTATACATCTTTAATCCCAGCACTTGAAAGGCAGAGGTAAGAGGCCATCCCTAAGACTATATAGTGAATTCCAAGGTCAACCTGGGCTAGAAAGAAACCCTACCTCAAAAACTAAAAAGATAGGAGACATAGTTTAGCAGTTAAGGTCCTTGCCTGCAAAGCCTAAGGACCCAAGTTTGACTCCCTAGTACCCACATAAAGCCAGATGTACAGGGTAGAGATGTGTCTGGATTTCATTTGCAGTGGCTAGAGGCCCTGGCATACCCATTCTCTCTCTTCCACCTTCCCTACCCACCCTCCTCTGCCTGCCTTCTCTCACTTTCAAATAACCCATGGGGAATACCAGCAGTACTTCTGAGGAGGGCCCTCACTAGAATGGGGACAAGGGGGAGGAACACATGATATGCCCACACAAAGTATATATTTACTAAAAAATAATAACAAATCACTTAACCTAGTGTGGTGGCCCACGCCTTTAATCCCAATACTTGAGAGGCAGAGGTAGGAGGATCGCCTTGAGTTCAAGGCCACCCTGAGAATTCCAGGTCAGCCTGGGCTAGAGCGAAATCCTATCTTTTTTTTGATGTTGTTGTTTTCAAGGTAGGGTTTCACTTTAGCACAGGCTGACCTGAAATTCACTATGTAGTCTCAGGGTGACCTCAAACTCACGATGATCCTCCTACCTCTGCCTCCCAAATGCTGCTATTAAAAGGCATGTGCCTCAACGCCCAGCAAGACCCTATCTTATAAAACCAAAAAAAAAGCCGGGCGTGGTGGCACATGCCTTTAATCCCAGCACTCGGGAGGCAGAGGTAGGAGGATTGCTGTGAGTTCGAGGCCACCCTGAGACTACATAGTTAATTCCAGGTCAGCCTGGACCAGAGTGAAACCCTACCTCAAAAAAAAAAAAAATAAATACAGACAGGGGCCCATTCAGGAAGAAAGGCCAGGAATGGTGGTTCACATCTGTAATCCCAGTACTTCTGAGGCTGAGAAAGAAGGATTGTTGGTTCAAGCTAATCTGAGCTCTACATAGCAAGACCCTATCTCAAAAAAGGGATGGACGATTGTGTGGGTCAGTATGTAATATATACTAAAGCCGTGCAAAATACAAAAATAAAAATAAAGCAAAAATGAAAGAATGGGAAGTTGTAAAGTATAAGAACACAAGCTGGGTGTGGTGGTGCACGCCTTTAATCCCAGCACTCGGGAGGCAGAGGTAGGAGGATTTTGAGTTCAAGGCCACCCTGAGACTACATAGTGAATTCCAGGCCAGCCTGAGCTAGAGCGAGACCCTACCTGGAACAAAAAAAAAGAATGCAGCAAAGAATGCAGCAAAAAAATAAGGTTCTTTTTACAGGCAACATGGCTTACTCTTCTTTTTCTTCTTTGTGCCTCCCAGAGCTGAGTGCAGAGCATTCAGAAACCAAGACAGAAAGTCGACTCCATCCCCTGGGGAAAAAGGAAAAAGGGAAAATGTTAAAGCTCAGAGGCAGGAAGGGAACCTGACCCACACACCAGGTGGCCCCACTCCACCATTCTGGCTCTCTCCACTTCCTCTCTGGCCCCATATCCATCATCCCTTGTATATCTTCCTCTACAGATCACAGACACCAGCCTTCAAGGTCAAATTCTTACTCAAAAGTCTCTACTCCCTTCCTAGGCACTTTGGTCCATAGCAGGACCTTCCATTGTCATTTCCTCCCAAACTGTCTCTCATTGCCCAGTGATGACAACTGAATAATGACCCTGTGAATATTTATTCATTTTTCCAGAGTAACTCCTTCTACCCTTCTCTAGCTTACCAAGGCTCTTGTCCTATGGGAAAGTGCCTAGTGCTAGTACTAAAAGGACATCAACTCAACATTTAGAGCGAGAGATTCTGGAATAGCACATGAGTAACATTCCTGATCATGAGTATGATGCTTAAGGAGACTGTCACTCAAAAATTTCTGGAATAATGGCTACTTCCTTACTAAGATTTGCTTCTATTTACTCCTTCTTTGCTAATCTAATTAAAATCTGTGAGAATGGTGCTGGGCAGCCGGGTATGGTAGCACACGCCTTTAATCCCAGCACTCGGGAGGCAGAAGTAGGAGGATCGTTGTGAGTTCGAGGCCACCCTGAGAATACAGAGTGAATTCCAGGTCAGCCATTTTCCTAATTCTAAAGGCCTGACAACTCCACAGAATGACTCTGACCTCTGCACCACCACCACCCATCAAATATTCTATGTGATAACAAATGATTCATAGCAAGAACTTCTCCCAACATCTAAACACTAGGCAACTGACAACAGTTTAGGTCTGAAACTGAAGGAACTGCTTATATGACAACATAAACTGAGCCTATGAAAGATTTTTCTGCAATTCTACCATCAATCATGCTTTAACCTTCCATCAATCATGCTTTAACCTTCCAAAGCTGGAACACTGAGAGCTTGAAATGCAAACATCCAGTCACAGCACACAAAAGAAATCATTCTTTCCACAATTTCCTATCTTGTTTCAGTATTAATATAAATATTTTGTATATTGCCACAACAAATATCAATAACCTCACCAAAGACCATCAGCAGAACTGGGGCAGGGAGGGGGGAGGGTCTATGTGTGCAACATTTTTAATAAAAAAAAATCAATGAATTAAAAAAAAATTGGGGGTTGGAGAGATGGCTTAGCAGTTAGGCACATGCCTGTGAAGCCTAAGGACCCTGGTTTGATCCTCCAGGTCCCACTTAAGCCAGATGCACATGGTGGCGCACATGTATAGAGTTCATTTGCAGTGGCTAGAGGCCCTGGTGTGCCCATTCTCTCTCCCCCTTTCTCTCCTCCCCCCTTTCTCTGTCTCTAATAAATAAATAAGTAAAAATTTTTCAAAAAATCTTTTTAAAAAATTGGGGCCAGGTATGGTGGTGCACACCTTTAATCCCAGCACTCAGGAGGCAGAGGCAGGAGGATTGCTATGAGTTTGAGGCCAGCCTGGGACTACACAGTAAATTCCAGATCAGCCTGGACAAGAAAACAAACTTAAAAAAAAAAAAAAATTGGGACCTCATGTAGAGTTCTGGTCCAGAAAGAAAATAATTTTTTTTAATATTTTTATTTGCAAACAGGTAGAGACAGAAGAGAAACAGACAGAGAGAATGAGAATGGGCATGCCAGGGCCTCCAGCCGCTGCAAACAAACTCCAGACTCATGTGCCTCTTTGTGTATCTGGCTTTATGTGAGTACTGGGGAATCAAACCTGGGTCATTAGGCTTTGCAGGTAAGTGCCTTAACGGCTGAACCATCTCTCCCGCCCCCAAAAAGATCTTATGAAAGAACATACTCCAGCATTCCCAGCTGCTGGAATTTGATTCCACCCAGCTTAAAAGTTGGCTGTCCCCTGCTCAAAAGACTAGAAAGATGTTACTGGCCATGTAGCAAACTATGAGACACCATGTTCAAATATCTTAATAACCTCTGTTCATTTGAACAGGAGAATCTGTAACATGATGGACCTTTTGATCAACATATATATCCACTCCCAAATGTACCTTACTTCCCATTATCCTAAAACCCTAAACCCCAAGGGTCTCACCCTTTATCTACTTGTCTTACCATCCCCTTTTTCCTTTCCTTAACTATCTGAGACTTTAAAAATATATATATTTTATTTATTTGAGAGAGAGAGACAGCGAGAGAGAAGAGGCAGATAGAAAGAGAGAGAATGGAGCTGGGCACGGTGGCACACACCTTTAATCCCAGCACTTGGGAGGCAGAAGTAGGAGGATCTCCATGAGTTCGAGGCCACCCTGAGACTACAGAGTGAATTCCAGGTCAGCCTGGGCTAGAGTGAAACACTGCCTAAAAATATTTTAAAATTTTAAAAAATTAAAAAAAAAAAAAAAAAAAGAGAGAGAGAGAGAGAGAGAGAAAGCGAGATAGAATGGGTGCATCAGGGGCTCTAGACACTGCAAATTCCAGGTACATACACCACCTTATACATCTGGCATTATATGGGTACTGGGGAATTGAACTTGGGTCATTAGGTTTTACAGGCAAGTTACTTAACCACTGAGCCATCTCTCCAGCCAAGACTTTTTGTTGTTGTTTCTTTAAGGTAGGGTCTCGCTCTAGCCCAGGCTGACCTGGAACTCACTCTGTAGTCCCAGGCTGGCCTCAAACTCACAACGATCCTCCTACATCTGCCTCCCAAGTGCTGGGATAATGGTAGGTGCCACTATGCCCAGCTATCCAAGACTTTTTAAATTTTATTTTATTTTACTTGTTTTTTAAACACATATCTGATGTAACATCTTTGCTTGTAAGCCCCCACTGACTCTCACTCTTGATAAGATATAATCCAAGCTCCTTATAATGACATATAAACTAACAACTCTGGTTCCTCCTTCCCAGCCACCACCTCTGTTCTCCACTGAGCCTGATATCCAAGGTGCACCTCATACTACTGCCTGTTGGGTCCTTTTACCTGAAATGTCCATTACCAACCTGCCTCCTCTTCTATCTAACATTCAAGGCTCTCCTCCCACATGGTCAACTGGAAGTCCGCTCCATGCTCCCACCCGCAGCACACTCTGCTTCCTCTTCTCTCAGCACTTTAACGGCTTCTGATCTCCCTCCTACACAACTATCTTCCTAGCTAAGCTGGGAGCTTCTCAAAGAGGACAATCATGTTTCTTAACTCTGTGGCTCCAAAACCTAGCAATATTAATGCATACCAAAGAAATGGATGTGGATGCTGCAGAGGCTGTCTGAGATTCAATTCCTAAGAATTTGTGGCCACTTTACTCAGGGAAACTCAGACAAGTTGGGCTCAGAGAGTTAAGAATGAGCAAAATGGTTCATCTGAGTGGGGACATGACAAAGTGAGAAGTACAAGTGACAGAGGCTTAATAAGGACAGAGGCCTTTCCCAGGCTCCTGGTCTACCATAAGCCATAATTAGAATGACAGACTTTGTACTCAGCTGCAATCTCTTCAGTCTCTGAGGAGAGCCAGTTAATAAGAGAACAGTGAGAAATGCAATCATATTACTTTTGGACAGTCCCTTCTGGCTCCTGTCTAGACTCAGGATGGTGGTTTGATTCAGGTGTCCCCCTTAAACTTAAGTGTTCTGAATGCTACGTCTCCAGCTGGAGACAGTATATTATTGGGGATGGGCTTATGGGTACTATAGCCAGCTTCCTTTTACCAGTGTTTGGCACACTCTCCTGTTGTGGATGTCAATCTAGTGTTGGCCAGGAGGTGATATCCACCCTCTACGCATGTCATCATTTTCCCTGCCATCATGGAACTTCACTTCAAGTCTGTAAGCCAAAATAAACCTTTTCTTTCCCCAACAAGCTGCTCTTAGTCAGGTGTTTTCTGCCAACAATGTGAACCTGACTGCAACACTCAGTGTAAGGTGGAAACTTGTTTTGGTGTGCTCAAGCCAGACACACAAAGGTGAGTTGTTCTTACCTTGTTTAGTGATCTGAAAGGTCTTCTTGCTGCAAAGAACAACAGCCTGAAGCATTTCATGGGGAGAGACGTGTGCCTTGAAATTTCGAGGATTCCAGAGCTTTCTCATCAGTTCTCCAAAACGCTGGACCAGTAAGAACATGATATCCCCTGGAGGACGCTTAATATTCTTATAGTTGTCTTCTTCCAGAAAGTAATTCCGGAGAGGAGGAACATTAGACAGAGCCTGGAAGTCGAACACTACAGTTAACACACAGCCACTTTGAAGGATCCCATGGAGCTGGGGAGATGGCTTAGTGGTTAAGGTACTTGCATGAGAACACAGGTTCAATTCCTAGTACCCACATAAACCAGATGCACAAGGTGGTGCATGCTTCTGCAGTTCATCTACAGTAGCTAGAGGCCCTGGCGTGCCCATTCTCTCTTTCTCAAATAAATAAGTAAAACATTTATAAAACAAAGAAGTGCAACTGTTTTGCTTCTTATTAAGCAAACTATCCCTCATCTCCTAGAAACTGCAGAAGCCATAAGTCTAGAGGCTAAAAATCTTCAGCTTTTGGCAGCAACCTCTTGACCAAACAGGAATAGTCACCTGCTGCAGAACTAATACTCATGTAGTCTGAAGCCAAAACTGGTGTCTGGGACCCTCTGACTGTAATCCATAAGAAAGCAGTAACTTTTTGGCCAGCCCTCATATTGCTTCTGCTACTCTTTCCTCCTCAGTGCTCTTTTCTTACTTGAAGCACAGCATTCGCATAGTCATTGGCTTTGATGTTATTCAGCCCCACAATTCCTGGCAGGTAAGTGGTACCATCATATGCCCGGGACAGTTTGGCTTGCTTGTCCAAGTTTGCAATTTGCTGCTTTGTGAAAGTGGGCTTCAACACATACTGCAAATCAAAAGAAAATTCCAAATTGTTTGAGTTATAAACACAGTTCATAAGTTATGTCTGGAATAGCAATTAATGCCAAAACTAAAAAGTACCTTGGTCATAAATATCCTACCACCCCACCCCTCATCTACAAGGTGTTCTCTGTGTCTAGCCCAAAATCACTGAATCCTAGATCTGTCTTCAGCCCTCAGGTCTGGTCAACTCCACAATCAATGACTGTCAGACACAGTAGTATCCACAGTTCTATGAAAATAGCAAGAATCTAGCCACGCGTGGTGGCACACGCCTTTAATCCCAGCACTTGGGAGGCAGAGGTAGGAGGATCACTGTGAGTTTAAGGCCACTCTGAGACTACAGTGAATTCCAAGTCAGCCTGGGCTAGAGTGAGACCCTGCCTGGAAAAAAAAAAAAAACAAACAAACAAACAAACAAAAAAAAAAAAGGACAAGAGCAAGAATCTGAGTCTCAGGTAGAATGTGACCCAGGGTAGCACAGTACCTAGCTCAGTAGTAGAAAACCTCATGCCCTGGGCAAGAATGGAATGCAGGGACTTTCTGGGACTGAATCTTCCCAGTCACAGAAAGAAGAGAATCATTCTGCCCACAGACTGAATAGAGAACATTATAAAACTTTGAATTTAGCCCACTTTTTCCTTCTCTCGATTCTTTTCTGACCACATGTAGGGTAGTTCCTGGGGACCTCTGGATGACTCACAAAATAATGTGTCCTAACCAGCCCTTTTAGAAACCCACCGTAATATCCTCCAGTGAAGAATCGATGATTTCATAGTTGTCTGGAAGGCAGTAAAACTTGAGGGTGTGAAGGTTGAGGAAGACATGGTGGCTGAACTGGACACTGTGAATGTAGGCATGAGACTTTAAACCCCGGCCTGTAGGGAAGGGTGATGGACTATCAGAGACAGGCCTAGACAGGTCCAAATCAGATTTGCTTTTTTTCCATTATTTTATACTAGAATGTGTTAAAACAGCAAAATAAAATATTATAACATTCATGAAATCAAATTCCCCCATAAACTTATCACCAACATTAGCATATCTGTTAACCTCATTCTCTAGATGGCATTCACACACTGGTTGGTAAATTAATTTCAATATAAAATATACCCATTGGGCTGGGCATAGTGGCTCACACCTTTAATCCCAGCACTTAGGAGGCAGAGGTTAAGAGGATTGCGGCAAGTTCGAGGCCACCCTGAGACACATAGTGAATTCTGGGTCAGCCTGGGCTAGAGCGAGATCCTACCTCAAAAACAAAACAAAACAAAACAAATATACCCATTGGGGAGCTAGGGGATGGCTCAGAGGTTAAAGGCACTTGCTTGCAAACCCTGATGGTCGGGGTTCAATTCTCCAGTACCCATGTGAAGCCAGATGCACAGGGTAAGACATGTGTCTGGAGTTCATTTGCAGTGGCTCTGGGTATGCTGTGGAGGCCCTGGCATACCCATTGTCTCCACCCCCACTTGCAAATGAGTAATTTTTTTTAAAAACAGGGCTGGAGAGATGGCTTAGCGGTTATGGGGCTTGCCTGCAAAGCCAAAGGACCTAGGTTTGATTCCCCAGGACCCACTTAAGCCAGATGCACAAGGTAGTACATGCATCTGGAGTTCATATGCAATGGCTAGAAGGCCCTGGCATGCCCATTCTCTCTCTCTCTCTCTCTGCCTCTTTTTCTTGGGGGTGGGGAGAAAAGCTGGAGAGATGGTTCAGTGGTTAAGGCACTTGCCAGCAAAGCTAAAGGATCCAGATTCAATTCCCCAGTAGCCACATAAGTCCAGATGCACAAAGTGGCACATGTATGTGCAGTTGGTTTGCAGTGGCTAGAGGCCCTAGTGCACCCATTCTCTCTTTATGCACCCCCCACCAAATAAATAAATAAATAAAAGATAGAAAGAAGCCAGGCATGGTAGCACAAGCCTTTAATCCCAGCACTTGAGGCAGAGGTAGAATCGTTGTGAGTTCGAGACCAGCCTGAAACTACATAATGAATTCCAGATCAGTCTGACTACAGCAAGATTCTACCTCAAAAACCCAAAAGAAAAAAAGAAAAAAAAAGAGCTGGGCATGCACACACATTTACTCCCAGCACTCAGGAAGCAGAGTTAGGAGGATTGTTATGAGTTTGAGGCCATCCTGAGACTACACAGTGAATTCCAAGTCAGAAACCTGAATAAAATGACAAAATGTCCTCAGAGGGCTGGAGAGATGGCTTCATGGTTAAGACACTTGCTGTCAAAGCCAAAGGACCCAGGTTCCATTCCCTAGTACCCATGTAAAGCCAGATGCACAAGGTGGCGCATGCATCTGGAATTCATTTGCAGTGGCTAGAGGCCCTAGAACAGCCATATTCTCCCTCCCTCCCTCCCCCTCTCCTTCTCTCTCTCAAATAAATAAATATCCTTAGAGATGGGACAGGAATGACAAGAACATGCCTGTAACACCATCATTACAGAGCCCAAGACAGGAGAATCTGAAGTTCAAAGCAACCCTGGGCTTATATTGAGACCTTGTCTCAAAATAAAAATAAATAAATAAATAAATAAATAAATAAATAAATAAATAAATAAAGGGGGCTAGAGAGATGGCTTAGCAGTTAAGGCACATGCCTGAGAAGCCTAATGACCCAGGTTCGGTTCTCCAGGTCCCACGTAAGCCAGATGCACAAGGTGGCGCATGTGTCTAGAGTTCATGTGCAGTGGCTAAAGGCCCTGGAATACCCATTCTCATTCTCTCTCTCTCTCTCTCTCTAATAAATAAATAAAAATGAAAAATCTTCAAAAAAAAAAAAAAAAAAAAAAAAAAAACACAAACCAAGCCAGGCGTGGTGGCGCGTGCCTTTATAATCCCAGCACTCAGGAAGCAGAGGTAGGAGGATCACCATGAGTTCTAGGCCACCCTGAGACTACATAGTGAATTCTAGGTCAGCCAGAGCTAGAGTGAGACCCTACCTCAAAAAACCAGAAAAAAAAAAAAAGAAAAAAAATTAGCCAGGTGTGTTAGCTCATGCCTATAATCCCAACACTTGGGAGGCAGAGGTAGGAGGACTGCTGTGAATTCAAGGCTACCCTGAGACTACAGAGTGAATTCCAGGTAAGCCTGGGCTAGAATGAGACCATACCTCAAAAAAAAATTACAAACCTATGTATATATATTTACATATATGTGTACATAAATATATGCAAAACAACAATTCAGAACCCAGAGTTTCTGAGATCACCGTCTTTCACAGGAATAATTCTTTCTCTTTTTTCAGATGAGTTCAAGTTCTGATCATTGAGAGAACCTTCTGTTGGGCTTTTGTAAGAGTATTCCAATTTCCTGGGTGGGGGGGAATGGACTAATACAGATAGCTCTGAAAACTTACCAAGTTTATAACTCATAACATTTATTTACCTTGAAAGTACTTGCCACACACCAGACAGGCATATGCATTAATATGTGAGAGGGAAATAGAACAGAGTTTCTCAAAGTCAAAGTCCAGCACGCTCCTAAGAGAACCAAAACAACACAGAAAAAAACAAAAATACAGTTAACAGGGATGGAAGTCTACAAGGCTCCCAAATGAAGTAGTATTGACTCCAAGTTCCATATTATACAGCATCCTCTAAAGAAGGCAGGCCTGACAACCACATATAAACCACCCATCTCCACCCAGCACACTTCATGACAAAGCCCCAGTATTTTCACCAAACACAAATGCCTCCCTCTCATTAGTTTATACCTATCCATGGGGTCAGCATCAATGGATTCAACTAACTATGGATCAGTATTTGGATTTTTTTTTAATTTTTGTTTACTTTTATTTATTTATTTGAGACTGACAGAAAAAGAAGCCGAGAGACAGAGAGAGAGAAAATGGGTGCACAAGGGCCTCCAGCTACTGCAAACGAACTCCAGATGCATGTGTCACTTTGTGCTTCTGGCTTACATGGGTACTGGGAATCAAGCCTCAAACCAGGGTCCTTAGGCTTCACAGGCAAGTGCTTAACCACTAAGCCAACTCTCCAGCCCTATGGATCAGTATTTAGAGGGGAGGGACCTTACATACATAGTAAACACATAGAAACTTGTCACTATTCCCAAACCAATACTGTATGACAACTATTTATATAGTATTAACATTGCATTAGAGATTGTTAGTAATCTAAAGATGGACAGGGCTTAATGGTATATGCCTTTAGTCCCAGCACTCAGGAGGTGAGGTAGGAAGATCACTGTGAAGCAAGCCTGAGACAACATAATGAATTCCAAGTCAGGTTGGGCAAGAGTGAGACCATACCTTAAAAAAAAAAAGAAAAAAAAAATCTGGCTAGGCATGGTGGCACATGGCTTTAATCCCAGCACTCAGGAGGCAGAGGTAGGAGGATTGCTGTGAGTTTGAAGCTACTCTGAGACTACAGAGTGAATTCGAGGTCAACCTGGGCTAGAGTGAGACCATACCTTGAAAAATAACAACAACAACAACAAAAAAAAAAATCTAAAGATGTTCAAGTAATAGGAAAATGTGCATAGATTATAGGCAAATATGCCCTACTGGTAACTGAGACTGAGGTAAATAAGATAGTTGTGAGTTCAAGGCCAACCTGGTTTTACAGAGTGCCAGGTTAGGCTGAACTAGACACTGTGACTAAAAAATAAACAAACAAACAAACAAACAAACAAACAAACAAGACTTTATTAAATATGGGATCTTTGTACCATTCTCCACAGACATAAAAAGTAACAGTATTTGTAACCAATCAAGGGCCTGCCAAAAGCCAGGTACAGTGGCTTACACTTGGAAGGCTGAGACAGATGGATTGCAAATTTGAAGCCAGCTTGGGCAACCTAAGAGTTTCAGGCCATTTGGGCATGGTGGCATACACCTTTAATTCCAGCACTTAGGTGGCAGAGGTAGGATTGCTCTGAGTTCAAGGATTTCATAGTGAGTTCCAAGTCAGCCTGGGCCATAGTGAGACTCTCTACCTCAGAGTTCCAGGCCCATCTAGGCTACAGAAACCAAACAAAACAAGAAGCTAGCCAGCCAATTAATCTGCTTATCTGATTGTGTTTCTGCAGAAATTTACAAAAGCTGTCAATAGGGTTAGAGAGGGCTTAGCTAAGGCCCTTGCTTGTGAAGCCTAAGGACCCAGGTTTGATTCCCTAGAGCCCAGGTAAGCCAGATGCACTTGGTGGTGCATGTGTTGGAAGTTCATTTGCAGTGGCTAGATGCCCTGGTGCATCCATCCTCTCTCTATCTGCCTCTTTCTCTCCCACTCTCCCAAATAAATAAAAAAATTTTTTTAAAGAAAGAGTTGGCAATAATAATGCCATGTTATATGTCTTAAGGACAACTGAGATCATTAAGGTCCCTGAATATGGCTACAATATTATGTTAAAGTGTTTTCTTAAGATCTAATTAAAATTTTTCTGTAACTTGTTCTAAGTTTAATGAAACTTGAAGTTAATAAATTGAGCCAGGTGGCGGATGCCTTTAATCCCCAGCACTTGGGAGGCAGAGGTAGGAGGATCGCCATGAGTTCAAGGCCACCCTGAGACTACATAGTAAATTCCAGGTCAGGCTGAGCTAGAGAGAGACCCTACCTAAAAAAAAAAGTTACTAAATTGCATGAAAAAAAAAAAAAAAGGAACTTTCCATTATAAAAGTGTGAGTACACCCATTTATAAATCAAAGTATTATTTTTGTGCAAAAAGATAAATGTAAAAAAGTTGGGAGCCGGGCATGGTGGCACACACCTTAAAATCCCAGCACTGAATGGCAGAGGTGGGAGGATCACTGTGAGTTTGAGGCCACCCTGAGAATACAAAGTGAATTCCAGGTCAGCCTGAGCTCCAGTGAGACCCTATCTTGGAAAACAAAAACAAAACAAAACAAAACAAAAGAAAAAGTTGGGAATTTAGCTCAGTGGCAGAGCACTTGCCTATCAAATGCAAGCCCCTGGGTTTACTTCCCAAGCACTAAAAACAAATCACACACATACACGAAAATAATAAATAAAGCCTGGCATGGTGGTTCACACCTTTAGTCCCAGCACTTGGGAAGCACAGATAGGAGGATCACTGTGAATACAAAGCCAGCCTGGAACTACGGAGTAAATTCCAGGTCAGCCTGGGCTAGCATGAGACCCTACCTCAAAAAAACCAAACCTAAGCCAGGAGTGGTGGTGCACACACCTTTAATTCCAGCACTCGGGAGGCAGAGGTAGGAGGAGCGCCAAGAGTTCAAGGCCATCCTGAGAATACATAGTGAATTCCAGGTCAGCCTGAGCTAGAGTGAGACCCTACCTCAAAAAACAAAAACAAACAAACAAAAAATTTATTTATTTATTTTTGGTTTTTTGAGGTAGGGTCTCACTCTGGTCCAGGCTGACCTGGAATTAACTATGTAGTCTCAGGGTGGCCTCGAACTCTTGGCGATCCTCCTACCTCTGCCTCCCGAGTGCTGGGATTAAAGGCGTGCGCCACCATGCCCGGCAAATAAAAATATTTTTAAAAGAGGGCTACAGAGATGGCTTAGTGGTTAAGGTACTTAACTGCAAAGCCAAAGGACTCAAGTTTGATTCCTCAGGACCCACATAAGCCAGATGCACAGGTGGTACATGTCTGGAGTTCATTTGCAGTGGCTAAAAGCCCTGCTGTGCCCATTCTCCCTCCCTCTCTCTCTCAAATAAATAAAATTAAATAAACCAAAAAAAAAAATTTTTTTTAAACATACACTCTCAGCACTTATCCTAGACTCCACTATCTTACTATCCTTACTGACCTGTTAATGGTATCCAAGTATGGGCAATGACGGCTCCTCCGGTCCTCAGAATCCACACGGCCATTCTTTGCTGAAAGAAAACCATCACCTTTAAAGATGGGAAACCTGAGGCTGCAGACGTAATTCAGTTGGTAGAGTGCTTGCCTAGCACACATGAAGTCCCAGTTTCAAGCCCCAGCACTGCATAAACCCAGCTTGGTGGCACATGTCTAATCCTAGCACTCAAGAGGAGGAGGCAGAAGGAGCAGGAATTCAAGGTATCCTGGGCTACATGAGGCTCTGTCTCAAAAGCGTAATCTGTACTGGGGATGCAGCTTAGTGGTAGAGCACTTGCCTAGAATTCACAAAGTCTTGGCATTGCACCCATGCATCTCAAAAGGTGTGCAAGTGAGGAGGGGGACTGCACTCAAACCAACAGGCAGGAATGAAAGAATGAAGGAAAAGGAAAGGAAATGGGAAAACTTGATAAAGATGATCTTCCAATTAAGGTGAGCTTCTATTTTTCAGGTAATAATATCTCAGAAAGTCCACTAATGAGCTGGTCATGGTGGCACATCCCTTTAATCCCAGCATTCAACAGGCAGAGGTAGGAGGATCACTTTGAGTTTGAGGCCAGCCTGATACTATACAGTAAATTCCAGGTCAGCCTGAACTAGAGTGAGACCTCTAAAAACTAACCTCGAAAAACAAAACAAACAAACAAAAAAAAAAACTAACAAGGGGCTGGAGAGATGGCTTAGCAGTTAAAGAATTTACCTCTGTAGCCTAAGGAACTAGGTTTGACTGCCCAGTACCCAAGTAAAGCCAGATGCACAAGGTGGCGCATGCATCTGGAGTTAGTTTGCAATGGCTAGAGGCCCTGGTGCGCCCATTCTCTCTATCTGCCTCTTCCTCTCTTTCTCTCTCTCAAATAAATAAGTAAAATATATTTAAGCCAGGCGTGGTGGTACACACCTTTAATCCCAGCACTCGGGAAGAAGAGGTAGGACTGCTGTGAGTTCGAGGCCAGCCTGAGACTACATAGTGAATTCTAGGTCAGCCTGGGCTAAAGTGAGACCCTACCTCGAAATAACCAAAAGTAAAATTTTTTTTTAAAAACTAACAAGTTAGCTTGGTGTGGTGTCGCATGCCTTTAACCCCAGCATTTGTGAGGCAGAGGTAAGAGGATCACTGTGAGTTCGAGGCCACCTTGAGACTTAATAGTGAATTCCAAGTCAGCCTTGGCTAGAATGAGACCCTACTTCAAAAAAAAAAAAAAAAAAACTAGCAGAATGCTGTTAGCAGACATGTGACCACCGGGTCTAAAACAGAGACTATTAGCAATACTATTGGTAACAGCATTAGCCAAAATACAACATTGTTGTCAGTTCCCAGAGTCAATTCCCACAAGACAACAAAACCTGAGCTGCCTTACTGAAGAACCTTAAGCTTATAACTGGCTGTGAGACTAGTTCCCTTTTCTTCCAAGAGGTAGTACAATCTGTTTTCAAAGGCTGTTCCCTGTAGCAACATCCTAGACACGACAGTATGGAATAATGGCCATCACTTTGCAAAAATCAGGTGAAGGCGTATAGAGAACTGTCTCCAAACTATCGAACAGGTGGGTACAATGCCAATGCTAATTTAGTATGGTGCCCAGGGCCGGTTCCAGAAATTACCATAGGGCTCTCGACACCTTGGGATACTGTAAAAACTAGAGAGGGGAACATTGTAGAGTCTGCCCCCTCTCTGTTAGCCATTCGATCACGGAAACCGTACTGAGGCTAACTACAGGCAAGAAAAACGCGGTCCTGTCTGAATTCCACCCGGGATCCGAGAAAGCGGCGGAAGGTTGGAAATGAAACAAGCCAGGGAAGGGGGAGCTTGCACCCGGCCCGGCCCCGCGCACCTCGCACCTCCCGCTCGGGCTCCGAGTCCTCGTCCGCCTCGCGCTCCCGCTTCACCCGCACGGCCGGGGCCTCCCGCGCGCTCGCCGGCTCGACCTCCCGCTTGACGCGCACCGGGCTGCCGCGGGAGCTTGCTACCTCGGGCTCCCGCTCTCTATCTCGCTCCTTCTTGACACGACCCGAGCTGCCCCGCGACTCGGACTCGCGCTTCCCGCGGGTGGAACCACGAGACTCCCGCCTGGACCGGCTGGACATCGCCTCTACCCGGTCCGAGAGATCCGGCGCAGGCGTCAGGCACGCTCCAGCGCGCGGCGCGTAGCCAATAGGGAGCCGAATCCAAAGAGCTCTACGAGTCGCCAGCAGGCACAATTCGCGCTGCAGGAAACCCATAGGTGCCATCGGCTCAGCCACTTTACCCATTATTTCTTTCCAACTTAAAGAGACAGGAACCTTGTAAACGATTTCAGACATTTTATGTCTCGAAAACACAATCTGGAGATTGTGTCCCTTGGTCTCCACGCATCAGAGACCGACGACCTTTACAGTAAAAGTAGTTAATATCCCTAAATAATCTTCAGGCAGGCTTGAACCAGGGAACTTGAAAGCCCCATTTAAAGGGTTGTTGGCATGGAGTACTAACACCGTGCTGAAGCTAATGAAATTCCAAATTTAAGGCGGAGATGGTTTTGTTTTGAGGATGGAATCTAGGGCTCATGCATGCTAAGTACAAACTTTCTTCTGAATCACACCCATGCCCCTGCCTGTTTGTTTGAATAGTTCCACAGAGGTATAATTAACATTCAGGATACTGCACACTTAATGTATGGGATTTGCTAAATTCTGATGTATGAACACTTGTGAAGCTATGGCCACTAGCACTCGGGAGGCAGAGGTAGGAGGATCTCTGTGAGTTCGAGGCCAGCCTGGAACTACAGAGTGAATTCCAGGTCAGCGTGGGCAAGAAGGAGACCCTACCTCAAAAAACAAAACAAAAAGAGAAAAATTTCCCAAATCAGCTAGTGATGGAGTTTTCACAGTAGCACCAGAAGGGAAATATTCCTGGATGCCTAGCTTTTTTGAAATTTTCTTGCTGCATTAATTGTACGCTGGTACCCTGCTTTCAAAGGAGACAAAGCTCCGCACCAGGGCTGGAAAGCAAGCACTTCCGCCCACCAGCGCCGCAAACCCCACCCGCACTAAAGCTCGGCCTCCCCAGCCCTTCCGCGACCGGAAGTCGGGGTTCGGGACCGGAAGTGAGGCTTGGGCCCGGGGGCCGTCGGAGCTGGGGTCTCCAGGGAAGCGGCCGTTGAGGCTGCGCTGGTGTTGGCGGTGGCGGCTGTGCGCCCAGGACTTCGCATGGAGTCGCGGGATCCCCGTCCCGGGCTCTGCTGCAAGCCTGGCGGACGGCTGGACATGAGCCACGGCTTCGTGCACCACATCCGACGGAACCAGATCGCCCGGTACCGCCCCGCCCCGCCGCCCCTGGCCCGGTCCGGCTGATCCGACAACCTCTGACTCCCGCTCGGCTCCCCGCAGGGACGACTACGACAAGAAGGTGAAGCAGGCGGCCAAGGAGAAGGTGAGGAGGCGACACACGCCAGCACCCACGCGGCCCCGCAAGCCCGACCTGCAGGTGTACCTGCCGCGACACCGAGGGCGAGGTGAGACCCCACCCCGTCCTTCCTGCGGCGCCGCCCTGCTCCGGAGGGGACTCCCCTGCCCAGCCTCCAGGCTCAGCGCACCTGTTCCTGCTGAAGCCACGTCCACACTCCCAAGTCCCTGCCCCAGCTAAGCATCAGTGTCGCAGAAGGTACCTTGGCAAGGCATCTGCCTATCCAACTGGTCTGCTATGCAGGTTGTTTTGCTACCCAGTAGGGAGAGAAAGTCTAGCTAAAAACGACTAGGATATACGTAATATGAAATGAACCCAGAAAGTGACCTTTTTTCCCACACCTTCACTAAGACCTAGAAATCATAGGACCTAATGACAATGAGTTCGTCAATCCTCACTTACAGAGCTTTTAGATCTTGTTCATATGAACATATTTTGTGCAGAGAACCCCATAGGTTGAGAACTGTTATATCTGTTTCACAGTAGAGAGACAGGCTCCAAGAGGTGAGATTACTTGTCCAGGATCTCATAGAAAATTGCAGAACCGCGTCGGGCATGATGTCATACGCCTTTAATCCCAGCACTCGGGAGGCAGAAGTAGGAGGATTGCCATGAGTTCAAGTCCACCCTGAGACTACCAAGTGAATTCCAGGTCAGCCTGGGCTAGAGTGAGACCCTACCTCATAAAAAGAAAAAGAAAAAAAAAAATGGCAGAACCCAAACTTGAACCAAGGTAGAGCTCTGTCCTGTTTGCTGGAGAAATGTGTACCTACTTTGTGACAGGACAGTGCTGGCCCTGGAGTGGGCATACAAATGGAAATAAGAGTTAAGGACAGTGCTGGCTTCGGAGTGAACATACAAATAGAAGAGTTAAGAAAATAGCTTACTTGATGGAGTGCTTACCTAGCATACATAGAACCCTACGTTTGATCCTTAGCACTGCATAAAACCTGGAGTGGTGGCACACACCTCTAATCTCAGGGGGTATAGGCAGGAAAATCAGGAGTTCAAGGGCATCCTTGGCTACATACTGAGTGGAAGCCAGCCTCGGATACATGAGACCCTGTGTCAGAAAAAAAGAAGTGGGAAGTAAAACTTCTGACTGGCAGCGCAAGAAACCTGCACATACATAAAAATCCCATGCACACCCCCACACATGCGTACCCTAGGTCCATCAAAAGATTGGGGCTTTAGCCGGGCATGGTGGCACACGCCTTTAATCCCAGCACTCGGGAGGCAGAGGTAGGAGGATTGCCGTGAGTTCGAGGCCACCCTGAGACTACATAGCTAATTCCAGGTCAGCCTGGACCAGAGTGAGACCCTACCTTGAAAAACCAAAAAAAAAAAAAAAAAAAAAGATTGGGGCTTTGAAGCTGGGCGTGGTGGCGCATGCCTTTAATCCCAGCACTCGGGAGGCAGAGGTAGGAGGATCGCTGAGAGTTCGAGGCCACCCTGAGACTGCATAGTTAATTCCAGGTCAGCCTGGACCAGAGTGAGACCCTACCTTGCAAAACCAAAAAAAAAAAAAAAAAAAGATTGGGGCTTTGTTTGCACTGTTTTCCCAATTCATCCCTGTGGACAGGGGTTATAGTAGTGACCCCTTTTTCCCCCTCTCTCTCTCTGGTTCATTGTTTCAGATAGCTCTAGCCGCCCAGTCAACCCAGATTGTGAGGAGTCCGGCGAAAGCAGCAGCGGCAGCTCTGAGCTGGAGCCCTCCGGCCGCCAGCTCTTCTGCTTAGAATATGAAGCAGACGGTGGAGAGGTCACAACAGTTATCGTGTATCAGGTACACCTCCTGGAAATAGCTGCAGCCTGAAGGTCGTGGGCCATGTTGGAAACTACTGCCAGACCCTGAGCCACATGAACCTCAGGGCCAGTAGGAAGTATCTGCTCCACATGGGGACAGAGGACTTCTGGGCAGTGCTTTCAGGCACATACAACTCTTCCATCACACGGTGATGTTCATTGGGGAAAACAGGAAGAACTTGTGGCCCCCAGTTGAGAATCACAATAACCAGGGATGTCTGAGAAATACTAGTGAGAACCCTTGAGTTAAACAGAGCTCTGTGAGAATGGTGTGTAGGGAAAGGACAGGTCACCTTCTTGAAAAAGACCAGGCCCTGAGCTTCCTGACTCTTCCTCCATGTAGGATGATGACCCGGGAAGGGTGAGTGAGGAAGTTTCAGCGCACACACCTCTGGATCCACCCATGCGAGAGGCCCTCAGATTGCGGATCCAGGAGGAGATTGCAAAGCGCCAGAGCCAACACTGACCAGGTTGAAGGAGGAAGGCTTTCAGGCTGGATTCACTGCGCTTGGAAGAATTCTGCTCAGGGAGCCCACCCTAGTTTAGGGCTATCAGGACCAGTCTATCTATCTTCAGACCCCTACCCCCCCCCCAAAGCTGCTACATCCACAAGGGTATGTTGCAGGAACACGTCTAGCCTACCTCCCTGTTAGCCATTCTTTTTTGTATATGGGCCCATTTGCTTAATCTAACATTCTAGAACTTTTTGATTTTTGTTTGGCTAGTTTGGTGTTCTAGGGACAGAGACTTCAAGGGAGAGCCAAAGTGTATGAAACCTCCTGCTCACATGCTGCTGTCATACAGATGTATGCCTGGCCACTCCATGAGCCACATTGGTTATCTTAGGGTTCTTTCATGTGTCTGCTCACCTCCTCCTGTGTGTTCTTAGATCTTTTTTTCCAGTTCTGGCTTTTCCTTTCCCTCATCCTTTTGCCTCAGGTACAATCCATTTTCCTCACCCAAAGTGATTGTTTCTCTACTGCTCAGGACTTTGGAAGTGGGAGGGGGATGGTCCTGGGAGTCTGCCTCTAACAAGTTCTCCAAGTAATTCTGAAGCAAATAAAACAGGAGAACTTGGTTTTTGAGGCCTACTTGGAAGCATGTTTCCTTTCCCTTCTGTGGCTTTTCTACGTTGCTCCGTGTCCTACCTCTCTGCACTGTCTAACAAGAAAACTAGAAGAAGATGCTGAGCTAATTGGTAGTCATTGCTTGCAGCAAAACCTGCCTTGGCTAGAGCTACAGAATTCCAGCTTTTGACCTCATCCCTAGCTGTGAACAGAATATTCTCTCTCAGACTAAAGGGGAATCATCAAAATGAGTTTGAAACTGACTTACCAGTTGTGACTTAATAGTCTTAGACTGTTAAAGTTGGGAAACTAGCTGGACACAGTGGCATAGCCAAGTGTGGTGGCACACACCTTTAATCCCAGTACTTGGGAGGCAGAGGTAGGAGGATAGACCTAAGTTCAAGGCTGGTCTGAAATTACAGAGTGAGTTCCAGGTCAGCCTGGGCTAGAGTGAGAACTTACCTCGGGGGGATGGGAAGTTCAACATTAACAGTAATTGCCTATATGTAGGACTTTAGTTATTGGGAAAAAAAGAAACAACAAGAAAAAAATCCTGCAAACCATAGAGAAAGTGAAGTGAGCCCTTCCCCTTTTCCCCATGCTTTTTCTTTTCCTGTGTCATTTGGCCCCAGCATAGTGGTACATCCTTGTAATCCCAATATTCAGGAGTCCAAGGTAGGAAGATTTCCACAAGTTCGAGGCTAGCTTGGGCTACAGAACACAACCCTATCTCACCAGCAACACAAGCTAACTTAGGTCTGTCTGCTGGGTAAAGATCCCCAGGAAAAGCATTTCTCTCACTTAGGGAACTTTTTTTTTTCCTACGAGGGGTTAGGCTAAGGTCTGAAGTCCACAAGACATCCTGTGCACAGGAATTTTGAGGCACCTAACTTCCAGAAAATGACCCTTCCCCTCAGCAACTTGAAATGTGGATTGTAAGAGAGCCCCTGAGAACTGAGACTGCAGCCAAAGCCCCTGCCCCAGGGGGGGTTCTGCATGAGGTCTCAAGATCAGTCTAGCTAGTCATCACTGCAGTTTTTCTCTTAAAGGCCTTGTGAGAGAGCTGTTTTGTCACAGCTTGCAATGCTGGGACAGCGAGTGAGGTGGTAAGTTAGAAGGATCTGGTTATGAAGATGGCTGGAGATGGAATGCTCCAGAACCACAGAGCTGACCCAGGGTTATAAGTGCCTTAAGCTTGCCAGTCCTGAGGCAGTTCTGCTTTCAAAGGAGAAAGTCTTTGCCCTCTACTTAGGCAACTGTGCTAGAAGTGCCTTTAGAAGTCATTGCCAACTACCCTCCAAAGGCTCCTTGGTCACAGAGATTTTGCCAAACTACGCCCATCTTCCTGTAGGCTAGAGGACCGTTACTTTAGTCTTCCAGATCTTCAACTGAATGTATGACACTGGAATTCTTCAGCACTTAGTCTGGAAATACTTTGGGGGCCTGTCTTAGAACTGGATCATTTATTTCCTGATTCCATTACAGAACCTAGAAAAAAAGACTTGAAGAGACAAGCACCTAAAATTTTGCTTCTTGAAAAAAGGAAGAGAAAAAAAAGGCAATGTTTATGTGTATCTCGTGTCTTTTTATGTGTTTGCTGTGTGAGCCTCTCAAAGACCCTCTCAGGCAGGAAACTATACTCCTTGAACTTCTAGAGAAACGTGGCTTACCAAGTGCATATGAAATATTTTCTGAGAAGGCACTCTTGATTCTTAGCTGATAGTATGACTAAATAAAGCTAACCCTTGTGCTGAAATGAGAAGTAGTCTTTTGGAGGCAGCAGATGCTGCTCTTTCTCCAGAGGTTCCTGAAATGCCTCTCTCAGGGTAGTTTTACAGCTTAGCCTTGTTGCTCTGTCACCCCTCTTATGAGGTCCAAGATATTATCTTCTGTTTTATTCACCAGAACTGCCTGCAGATAAGGAACATGGTAGAGCATTTCTCACAGGCTGTAGTGATATCTCAAAGAGAGTTGTGCTGTGCAGTGTGGTGGAGTGGCCCTAGTGTTGCACTAGGCAGAACTTTTTAGCAGGCTGCTTCAGAACCAACACTCCTTTGATTAGTTATGCTCTTGGCTATCTTTAAAAGATAGAGACTAGTGAGACCCTACCTCAAAAAACCAAAAAAAAAAAAAAAAAAGATACATAGTGGTGCACGCCTTTAATCCCAGCACTTGGGAGGCAGAGGTAGGAGGATCGCTGTGAATTCAAGACCAGCCTGAGACTACATGGTGAATTCCAGGTCAGCTTCGGCCAGAGTGAGACCCTACCTCAAAAAAAAAAAAAAAAAAAAAAAAAAAAAAAAGCAGACCAGGCGTGGTGGCACACGCCTTTAATCCCAGCACTCGAGAGACTATATAGTGAATTCCAGGTTAGCCTGGACTAGAGTGAAACCCTACCTCGAAAAACCAGAAAAATAAAAAGAAGCAGAAGAAAAAAACAGAGCTGGGTGTGGTGGTACATGCCTGTAATCCTGGCATTCCAGAAGCTGCCTGGGCCACATAGTGAGGCCCTGTATTAAACAAAACATCTGATAGGTCCATTAAATATGGAGCCTGGATTTTATAGCTTTGTAATTCCTGGGCCACAACATGATTGATAAAAAAGGAGCTGGTAGCCGGGTGTGGAGGCTCATGCCTTTAATCCCAGCACTCAGGAGGCAGAGGTAGGAGGATCACCATGAGTTCGAAGCCACCCTGAGACTACATAGTTAATTCCAGGTCAGCCTAGGCCAGAGTGAGACCCTAACTCCAAAAACAAACACCAAAAAAAAAAAAAAAAAGGAGCTGGTCTGCAGGGCCTTTGTGCTATACAAGGTTAAACATTAAAAATGGAGTTGTAGGGGGCTAGAGTGATGGCTTAGTGGTTAAGGCATTTGCCTACAAAGCTAAAGGATCTTGGTTCGATTCTCCAGGACCCATGTAATCCAGATGCACAAGGGGGTGCATGTGTCTGGAGTACCTTTGCAATGGCTGGAGGACCTAGTGCGCCCATTCTCATTCTCTCTCTCTCTCTCTCTCTCTCTGCCTTTTTCTCTCTCTCAAATAAATAAATAAATAATATATATATTTTTTTAAATGGAGTTGTAGCCAGACATGGTGGCACCCGCCTTTAATCCCAGCACTTGGGAGGCAGAGGTAGGAGGATCGCTGTGAGTTCAAGGTCCCTGAAACTACATAGTGAATTCCAGGTCAGCCTGGGCCAGAATGAGACCCTACCTTGAAAACCCCTCCTCCCCCATCCCCCCAAAAAGGGAGTTGTAACCCACTGTCAAGCATGGCAGTCTTTGAAGAGTAGAATGTTAGAAGGAAGATGCTGAAGATGTGTTACTGACTGATGTATGTACTGGCTGCAACCCAGTGTGGGTATGGGAGAGCCTTTGTGAAAGGAGTATTCCATCTTTGTGGTCCTTTGCAGGGGGCACTGCAAATAGAGATTAGCACATGCAGATGACAGGATGCATTCTGGGATAGTGAGTATCCAGTCTGCTGGGTGTTTGGCAGAGTCCATGAATACAGGGTAGTTCTTCCCCAAGCCTTTGGGGACAATCACCACAGAGTGTTGGCCATTATTTGAAACATTAACTCCTTTGAATTCTTATCCTGTCCCTGAGGAATCACATGGCCAAGAAGCCATAGCTGTCCATCCCAATGTTCTTTAGGCTAGAAGTGGTGCTAGAAATGAAAACCTTCCTAGTAAATGGCTCCTCTGCCTTCCCAGAGCCAATAAAACAAGAGGCTGGGGGTACTGGGTAGAGTGGTACACACACAGGAGACTGAGGAAGATTGCCACACACCAAAGCCAGCCCAGGTTACTTAGGAAGATCCTGCTTCAAAAACAAATTTTAAAAAGGCTGCCTGCACTGGCTGTGTCATGGTGCTAAATGTACAAAAAAGCCATATGCTCTTTTTCCTCCTTTCCAACATATGTGTTCAAATGAATAAAATGAAGCATGCAAATTGAAAATCATGTAAGGTACTTTTGGAATACAGTATTTCTTTTAACCAATAAACTATTTTTACAGCACTGTTTTTTGCCAAGAGTTGTGAAATCACTTGTGTACGTGAAGAAGTGAAGTTTAAATGCCTGCCCTAAAGTCGTTTCACCACAGAATCAGCACTGGAAATCTCATCTCTTGCTGTGTCTATTTTAAGAGCTGACCTGGTTGGAGTGTAACAGCTAAACTCACATAGCATTAGCGCTAGAAGGGATTTTAAAGATACCTGGTCCTACTTTTTCCTTGACATGAGCTTCTCCTCCATCAAGTATCCATAAAGGGATGGGTCAGGGAAATGGCTTAGCAGGTAAAGGTGTTTGCTTGCAAAGCCTGCCAGCCCACGGTTCAAATCCCTACTACCCACATAAAGCAAGATTCACAAAATAATGCAAGAGGCCTTGGCACTCCTTTTCTCATTTTCTTTAATATTTTTCCCTTTTATTTTTGGATTTTTCAAGGAAGGGTGTCATTCCATCCCAGGCTAACTCTGTAGTTCCAGGCTGGTTTCAAACAGCAGTTCTCCTACCTCACCTTCCCAAGTGCTGGGATTAAAGGCATGCACCACCACACCCAGTTTAATAAATATTTTCTAAGAAGTGTCCACAAGGGATCTGGCCCTTGTAGGGAGCTGCATGTTAAGAATTATTCTATTTTAGAGACTCTGAGCCTACAAGTATCTCCAGTGTTGCAGCTCTGGAGTGCCAATACTCTACCACATCATGTCAGAACAGCCAGTAGAGCCTGAGGAGTCTGGGATACACTGTTAAGAACCATAAAGCTGCCAGGCATGGTGGTACAAGCCTATAGTTGGGAGGTAGTGGCAAATTCAAGGCTAACCCGATCTACATGGGTAGTTCCAGTACTACACAGTGAGATCCTGTCTCAACAAAAATGCAAAGCTAACCAGGTATGGTGCTACATGCCAGTAATCCCAGCATGCAGGAGGGTCACCCTTTTTTGTTTGTTTTGTTTTTTGAGCTAGGGTCTTGCTCTAGGCCAAGCTGACCTGGAATTCAACTGTGTTGTCTCAGGCTGTCTTCAAATTCAGTCTGCTTCCTCAGTCTGCTGGGATTAAAGATGTGTGCCACCACACCTGGCAGGATCACCATTTTGAGGCTAGGCTAGTCTGGGCTTCATAGTTAAGGTGCTCAAAAGAAGATAAAGCTTTCAGTGATGGTTCTCAGCCCCATTGAGCATATAAGAAAAAAAAAAAGTACCTGTTTAGGAGGGAATGTAGCTGGGCAGGAAGATGGTGTTTCTGATTGAGAGAGGTACACCTTTGTCCCTGGGGTCAAGGAGCTGGGCTGCATTTTAGCCCAGTCAGATAGCTATTCTTATACAGAGATCACTGAGCACTCAACTTCTTGGCCCTGCTTTCACTCCTAAATCCTAACAGGAGTGGAAAAGGGCTCTTCAGGTTTCCTGTTCCATTTATAACTTCCATTTGAGTCCCAAAGCTGTTGTACGTCTTACTGTTTATTTACTGTCTGGGCCTTTTATTTTTTTTTAATATTGTATTTCTATATTTTTATTAGAGACAGAGATGGAGAGAGAAAGAATGCACCAGAGCCTCTAGCCACTGCAGATGCATGTGCCACTCCAGATGCATGTGCCATCATGTGCATCTGGCTTACGTGGGACCTGGAGAATCAAACCTGGGTTCTTAGGCTTCGTAGGCAAAAGCCTTAACTGCTAAGCCATCTATCTCTCCAGCCCCACTATCTGGGCCTTTTGAGCATATAGTGTTTGCTTCACCGGTATGGCTGTCCCCAACTCCTAGCTGCCTGTGACCACACACCCTTGGGATAGTCTGCCCAAGGACAGTCTTGTGGGGACTCTATTGCCGGAGCTGCCTTAAGGCAGAGTCAGAAACACTTTGGTATGTGAACGGAAGTAACCCTACCCTTTCAATCATGAAAAGAATGTTCGTGAGTACACTCTTGATCTATAGATTTTGGTGTCTATTAGGGACAGTTTATTCCCTCATAATCCTGTTTTCCCAGATTCCTCTGCCATCCCCCCCCCCTTTTTTTTAAACGACACCTGGCCATGTTAATCCTTATCGACCTACACTGGCACCTACATGTGTTCATAGTAGATATGTTTTGGGCTCAATCACTTTATTTCAAGTGTTGACCAGTCGGGGAACATCTTGGACGCGATGACTTCAGGACAGTACTCTGTGTACTTGCATGCCCCTAAATAAAAAGTATGATGAAAGCAAACCTCCAGTCTGCTGAGCCTGGAGAAACAAAGCCAAACCCAGCTCACTTGAATTTACTTCCCAAGAATCAGCTCAGGCTTTGTGCTAGGTTTCCCATGGACCTTCCTTGCTCCACGTTGAGAGCGCTTCTCCGAAGTGTGACAGCCGCAGCGCAGAGGGAGGCTTCGCCCTGCACGTGCGCGGTGACACTTTCCCTAGACCTGGAGGGTTGGCCGGCCTCCCTGCGCTCCCGCTCCTGCTGCGGGAATGGTCAACGAGACAGTCCTCTAGATCCCAGTGTCAGAGGTGTCCGGGCCACAGCCCCCCCGCGCCCAGGTCTCCAGGAACCGGGGCGTCGCCCACGTTTCCCCGTGACGCGGGCGCGGGGGCTCGGGAATTGTAGTCTCGGGCGGGGCGCGGGCGCCGGGGCCGGGGCTGCGCGGACTCCACGTCCCGGCGGGCGGCGCGGCGGCCAGGGGCAGCCAGGGGCGGGGCCGCTCGGCCCTTTAAACCTTTCAGGGCTGCTCCGAGGGCCGCAGCCGGAGAAGCCGCCACGAGGGGGCCGAGCAGGGCGCGGCGGCTGCGGGGCGCTCCCGGGAGGTTCGTACTGGTCTCCTTCCTTCCCCCGGGGCCCCTCGAGAACACTCTGGGGAGGTTCGGGTCCCGGAGGAAAGAGCGGTGTCGCTGGCTGCGGGCTCCTGCCCAAGCTGGGGTCCCTGCGCCCACGCGCGTGGTGACCGGGTCGGGCTTCCTGCGAGAACCCGCCCCTTGGCCAGGGCGCTGAGGTCAGGTGGTGCCTGCACGCCAGCGCCTAGCAGCTGCTCCGCCAGCCCCACGCACCCTTCCAGGCTTGCTTGGCGTGACCCCCCGGATATCTTAGCTCCCGCTTTCCCCCAGCCCGCATCCCCCAGGCTACGGAGGGTGAATCCGTTTGCAGATGTTACAGCCCTGCCTGAGCCTCCCTGCCTAACCGTGGCATTAGGCTGCATCGTGGAGGCCCCCGGTGGATGCCAGAGGGTGTCTACGTTCCCGCCAGGACTCAACCTAAAGTTTGGACGATCGCAGGCCCAAGGGGAGCACTGGATGAGATGTTGACCACCTCTCCCTTCCCCCTTCCTCCTGCCTTGGTCAATCACCAGACCCTGGACCTTGATCTCTCTCCACCAGGCCAGGGCAGCTGATGGTCGTGACTGATAAATTTCAAGGTAGCTGAGCCTGCCTCCTCTTCCCCATCTACCTGTTGTCCTGCCCCCCACACGGCCACCACCCTGGCTCCACTCCCTCATGACCACCTGGATCCTCCTGCCTGTCAGCCTGTCAGCCTTCTCCATCACTGGCATATGGACTGTGTGAGTAAAGGGGCGGGATGAGCACCCGGAGCTTGATGGCACACACAAAGTCCCTTGTCCTATGGGCTCAGAATGGTACCCACGGTCATTCTGGCTGTCTCCAAAGCTTGGCCTGATGCCTGGGCACACCGCCCCTTGGGACAAGCTGGCACCACTGCGGTCCAGCAGGCAGTTCGGACAGACATACTTCTAGGCAGAGCAACTAGCAGGAGGCCTCTAGTTGGGGGCCATGCTACAGTCTGGTATACCATCAGGAAACCTCCCACCTCCCCACAGTTGAGTCCCCAGCAAGGAGAGAGGCTAAATGAAACCAGAAATCAAGGTATAAGTCAGTAAGGGGTGGGTAGTTTGAAGGGACATGGAGACAAGAGTGACTGTTGTGCTTTCACAGGTATGCCATGGCTGTGATGAACCGCCACGTGTGCCCCGTGGAGAACTGGTATGGAGCATCTGCAGATGGCCTCACTCTCACGCTCCCTTCATCTCCAAACCCTCTTGGGCTGCCACAAGCCAGATGGAGACCGTGGGCCTCACTGCTGCTCTCTGACATTGGTCTCTAGGCGTAGCTTCGTGCCCATCTATCCACTTCCCACCAACCCTTCATCTCTTTGACTTCTGCTTCAGGCAGGCCCTGGGGAGGTCTGGAAGTGGGTCCTTTTTGAAGCCACAGGCTATAGGGGCCAAGGTTTTAGGCATCCCTTCCCCCAGTCTAACTCATGTCCTTCCTGCTAGGTCCTATAATGAGTCCTGCTCTTTTGACCCTGCTGAGCAAGGAGGCCCCAAGACCTGCTGCACCCTTGATGATGTTCCTCTCATCAGGTAGGTCCTTGAAATTGAGCAGGTCAGGCATACCCTAGGTACCCCCAGATTTCCAGAAAGCTCCTCAAGAAAAGGCTGTCCCCAGGGCCTCAGGAATAATTATTATGCCAATTGATAGTACAACAAAAAAGACAGATATGGTGACAAGCTTGTAATTCCAGTGCTGGGAAGGCAGAGACAGGCCAGTCTAGCCTAACTAGTAAACTCCAGGCCAATCAGAAAACCTGTCTCACAAAAGATAGTGGGTTTGGTGGCTCACACCTTTAATCCCAGCACTCAGGAGGCAGATGTAGGAGGATCGCTGTGAGTTCAAGACCACATGAGATTACATAGTAAACTCCAGGTCAGCCTGGGCTAGAGCAAGTCATACCTCAAAAGAAAAAAAGACAGCTGGAAAAAAGCCGGGTGTGGTGGCGCACGCCTTTAATCCCAGCACTCTGGAGCAGAGGTAGGAGGATCACCGTGAGTTCGAGGCCACCCTGAGACTACAGAGTGAATTCCAGATCAGTCTGAGACAGAGTGACACCCTACCTCGAAAAACCAAAAGACAAAGAAAAGAAAAAAGACAGCTGGGCATGGTGGTGCATGCCCCAGCACTTGGTAAGCAGAGGTAGGATTGCTAGGAGTTTGAAGACACTCTGAGGCTACATAGTGAATTCCAGGTCAGCTGGGCTAGAGCAAGACTCTTACCTTGAAACCCACCCCCCAAAAAAGATGAATAGTGCCCTGAGGGTGTCCTCTGGCTTCCACATGCATGCACACATACATTAAGTAATACAACCAAGCTGGGCATGGTAGGGCACGTCTTTAATCCCAGCACTTGGGAGGCAGAGGAAGGAGGATCACAGTGAGTTTGAGGCCACCCTGAGACTACATAGTGAATTCCAGGTTAGCCTGGGCTAGAGCAAGACCCTATCTTGAAAAACCAAATAAATAATACTACTAAATGGCACAGGGCTGTAATCCCCAGCACTTGAGACAGGCAGATCAGGCTGGGCTACATGAGACCCTGTCTCAAAAACAAAACAAACAGCTGGTCAGCCTGAGCTACAGCAAGACTCTACCTATAAAAGAGAAAAGAAAGAAAGAAAGAAAGAAAGAAAGAAAGAAAGAAAGAAAGAAAGAAAGAAAGAAAGAAAGAAAGAAAGAAAGAAAGAAAGAGAGAAAGAGAGAGAGAAAGAGAGAGAGAAAGGAAGGAAGGAAGGAAGGAAGGAAGGAAGGAAGGAAGGAAGGACAACAAGAAAAAATTGCTATATCTAAAAGCAAGGCATCCTGCTGAGTTTAATCCTCCCAGCAGGACTGTTTTCACTGCTTATGACTGGGTAAACAGGCTCACAGTTATTCATTGGGGTCACACTGCTAGCCATTAAGTGAAAGCACTTGGATAGGCTCAAACCCAGATGGCCCAGCCAAGTTCTGGTTCAAGGAAATCCAGACCAACTGCAGGCCTCAGTGAGGAGTCTCAGGTCTGCCAAGCACCCCAGGGGACCTTATCTCTCCTGCACATGACTCTGTTGGTGGGGATCTCAGTCTGGAGCCAGTTGGGGAGGGACTAGTCCTCATAAATCAGTGGCTTGCCTGCTGAGGATCAGGCACAGATAAAGGAGGGTCCAGATTGAGGGGCCACTGGTACCCCTGCCTCTCACTCTGTCCTCACCCTTCCCCTCAGCAAGTGTGGCACGTATCCCCCAGAGAGCTGCCTCTTCAGCCTCATTGGCAATCTGGGAGCTTTCATGGGTGAGTGATAACCCTGCCTCACCAATGGGGTCCAGCTCCATACACCAGTCCCAGAAAAGCCCAGAAGCCCTCATTCTGCATGGAACCCCATCCACCCTTCTTCCTACCAACCCAAGCACTAAGGCAAGAGGGGCAACCTCTCTCCTGTTCTTTGAAGGCCAGGTGGTAGCTTAACTCAGTTCCCCTGACAGGGAGCCTGAAGAATCCCAGTTCACTCATTTGTCTGTCCCCTCCCTGCGGCCAGAGGTGCCAGAGCATTTGAACCTGGTGGGATCTGACAAACAGGCTAGGTGGGCAGGGCTAGAGAAAGGTGAAGGCCTGGCCCCAGTTGTGCTCTCCTCCTCCAGTGGGCCTGATCTGCCTCCTGCGGTATGGGCAGCTCCTGGAGCAAAACCGGCACTCCTGGATCAACACCACAGCACTCATCACTGGTTGCACCAATGCTGCAGGCCTTGTGGTGGTCGGCAACTTTCAGGTGCCTCCCAGCTCCCCATGAGTTACCCCTAAGTTAAGGCCTGGCTGCCAGACCCTGGCTGGGAGGCCAAGGAGGGAAAAAGGAAGGAGAAATGATGGAGGGGAAGAGGGGCGGGGCTGCTTCATGGATTAGCTTCTGTCTGGGCCAGGTGGACCATGCCAAGTCTCTGCACTACGTTGGAGCTGGTGTGGCTTTCCTGGCTGGGCTGCTCTTTGTCTGCCTGCACTGCGTTCTCTCCTACCATGGGGCCACGGCCCCCATGGACCTGGCTATAGCCCACCTGCGAAGTGTGCTGGCTGCCATCTCCTTCATCACCCTGGTCCTTAGTATCCTTCTGGGACAGTGCAGCCAGGACCTCACCCTCTAGCTCAGCCAAGATGGGGGCAGGGGTGAGGGGAGGAGAGGGTGAAGCTATAGTCCTTTAACCAGTGTCCGTGTGGTCTGCTGCTCCCTTTGGGGAAGACCAATCCTTATTTAGCCCAGAGCCCAGTTAAATACTGGGACAGAACAAGTATTGCTAGATTGTTGATGTCCTACTGAACCTTTCCTTAGCCCCACTCCAGGCGGTGTCTTCTTTGTCCACGAGAGTCCTCAGCTCCAGCACGGGGCAGCCCTGTGTGAGTGGGTGTTTGTCATCGATATCCTCATTTTCTATGGCACCTTCAGCTACGAGTTTGGCGCAATCTCCTCAGACACACTGGTGGCTGCATTGCAGCCTGTCCCTGGGCGAGCCTGCAAGTCCTCTGGAAGCAGCAGTACTTCCACCCACCTCAACTGTGCCCCTGAGAGCATTGCCATGATCTGAGGTCTGGAGGGTGGCTGGCCCGGCCTCCGCAGTACCCCACCCCTTACCTTCTTTGCATTTATTTTGTACCAAAAACAGTTTTTAGCAAGTATTCTGTTGGGATTTGGGCTTCCTCACTCCTGGAGAGGTGGCTGTCCCAACACCCACCTGTGCCATAGAGGAGTAGGCCCTGCCAGCTGCCTCAGCTGCATGTCCTGTTCCCCCATACCACTGTACTGTTGTGTTTAAAGGTCACCTGTCCTCACTTGCCCAGCCAGCCCTTCAGGTGCCTTCTACTCCCAGTGTCAGAACCAGACCACTGGGGTTTCCTGCTGCAGGAATTGGGGGCTGGGAACAGCAGGGATAGTAGGGGAGCACGCCTTAGCCTAGGGGAAGGCTCACTGGGATTCTTCACTCTGCCCATCACTTCCATTAGGGCGAATAACACAGAACCACAAGGGTATTTTAGTACTTTTTTTTATATCTATTAAAAGAATTCTAATTTGCATGTTTGTAGTCTGTTTTGGAGAGCCAAGGAGGGCCTGACCCAGTACATCAGGGGTGGGAGGAAGCCCCTGCCTCTAGAGAGTCCTGGGTATCCACTGCTCTTCAAGAGCTGCCAGGTGCCATCCAAATACAACCACAAGGGCAGGGGAGGCATGGTGGTACACACCTATAATCCCAATATCCAAGAGGCAGGAGGATCACTGAAAATTCAAGGTCAGCCTGGTCTACAGAGTGAGTTCCAGACAAAACAAAACAAAAAACAAACAAACAAACAAAAAAAACCTCCATGGGACTTGGAACCCTTTCTGAGTCTCTACAGTCTAAAGAACTGACCTAGTCTAGTAGTCTCATTTTTTTTCTTCTCCTACCCAGTTTGGCAGTCTGGTTTGAACTTTGAATCCTTAAATAGGGGAAATGATGGGGGAGGGATACTGAGAACAACTTTAAAATGCTAAAAGCAGCTTTCTCTGTGATTTAAAGAAAACCCCCAGAAGTTCCAATATTAACTAAAGGTTCTAAGGTTAACTAGAGACTTCATGGAAGGGGTAGTGCTTGTTAATCAGCTTGACATAGATAGCTACAGAGTGTCAGGTCCCCACACAGTTTGCCTTCCAGCCATGAGCACATAAGCCCAAGCCCTAGCTGCTCAGTGGCCCCACTGCGCAGACTGTTCAGGCTAGCACAGAAGGAAAATGCAGCTCGGTGCCTTCTGCAGTTCATTACCACCTTCCCCATCAGTGGTAGAGTGGGAAATGAAGAGCCCCAGTCCCAGCCTGTGAGCAGCACAGCCACAGGAAGGGTAAAGAAACTTTTAATGAGGATTCCAGGTGCAAGAGGAAGATGCTGTAGAAGGGGAGCACTCAGCCCTAGCCGTCTCACGTGTACATGGCCCCATGGAGGCTCTCCAGGCGGTGCTGCTGCTGCTGCTTCCGAGCCTGAAGGAAAGAAAACACTGGGCAGAGCCAAGCTTGAAGGTCCATGAGAATGGGCACAGGGCACCTGCCATGGGGCTTGTGCTCAGTTTTCAGGCTAAGGATCTTGCCCTTCACCCAAGTCACTAAGAAGGTGGCCAAAGCCAGGGATTCAGAGGCCTACCCACCCCAGCTGAGGTGAAGAAATGAGAACAGCAGGGATAAGGTAGAGGGTGGCCCCTGCACTTACGCACCCCCTCCACTCAGCCACCAGCCCCTACCTTATCTCGTCTGTGCTGCTCGTAAGTGTCATCATCAGTGGGCAGCTCGTGGCGGCACAGGGGACAGGAATTTGTCTGGGAAAAGTAGGGCAGTGTTCCAGGCCTGCTATTCATAAGCTAATAACTCTCCCTGTTCCCAGTTCTCCTCCCTGTTCCACAGTCTATAAGCAAAAGAGAAGCTTGAGACCTGGGGCCAGGGCAGTGTGAGGGCTGGAAGAAGGTAGTACCTTGCTTAGCCAGGGCAGAATGCAGCTGGAATGGAAGAGGTGATGGCAAGGCATCTCAATGGCAGTCTCCTCCTCTTCAAATTCCACAAGACACACTGGGCACTTGAGCTCTTGAGGAGGGAGTGTTGATCAGGAGAGCTGCTCAAGGCCCCATCCCAAGCTCTCACCTCCCTGAAGGATACTAATCTCCCAGCCTGGGCCTTTGAAAACTCAAGGGCCAGACTGCAGCAGCCTGTGGGGGAAGAGGCAGATCGGGCAGATCCGCCCTTGAACAGAAGGAATTCACTTCCTCACCAGCCTGAGAGCTGCTGATGACTGTCCTGGGAAGGTTGTTCACCACAGCCTTGGCAGCTGGCGGGGGCAGGTGGTGATCCCAATCTACTACCAATCCCAAGTGTTCGAAGTCCATCCTATTGAAGAGTGACCTGGGGAGCAGGTTGCAAGATCAGAACCAAGGAAAGCCATCCATCCTGTCTGGCACCAATAATCCACTGGGCATTAACAGGTGAATACCCCGCCCTGGCTAGTAATGATAATAACTATTCTTCCTACTTAGTAGATGCTTCCTAGATAAAAGGCACCGCAGGAAGTGGTTTATAGCACGCTGTTTATTCACATTTTACACAAGTGGCAGCAGGGTCAAGGAAGTTGCTCGGGCCACGCAGGGGATGACCTGGTACAGCCAGATTTCAAGTTGGCAGTGGGCGTCTGTGCTTGCTAGTGCTAGCCAACTGCCAACAAATTTACTCATCCGCCCCCAGAACCCACCTTATCAGCTTAGCTGCCCCCCCCCCAGAGCCTGCCCGCCCTCTCCAGTTCAGTCCTTCCCACAGCTCCCTTGCCCAGCCCTGCCTACCAGACACCCAAATTTATCTGCTCCCTCCACCCCGTACTCATCAAGCTGCCCCGACCAACGCTCCATTATTATTCATCCATCCTCCCCAGAACGCGCTGGCCCTGCCTAGACACATGCTCGCCCAGGCCCCGGTGCCCAACTCCTGGCGCCGTCACCTTGCGAGCTCCAGCAGCATGTTGGTCCGGACCTCACGCTCCGAGTTCAACGGCTCGCAGTTGTGCTCGTCAAAATAGGACGCCATGGCTTCCCGGTGGCCGGACCGTCTGACACAGCTCGCCAAACCCGTGCTCGCCTCGTTGACCAATCAACTGGCGAGTTACAAGAGGGCGGCCAATCAGAGGACTGGGGGGCGGGCCAGTAGCTCGTCCACTCCCACGGAAAGCGGAAGTTCCGATTGCACCGCCTCTTACGGGCCCACCAAATCAGGTGACTGAAGACTAAAGCCAATCGAGTCGGAGGAAGCGTAAACTCCCGGGAAATTCTGGCGTGCTGGGCGCCGCCGAGCCCCGGCAGACAGCCGTGTGGGTCTGGCGGTGAGGGTGGGGTGCGTACGCCCGCCGGAGGACGCGTCGAGGGTCTCTGCGGTGCACACGGTCTCGGGTCCTCGCGGGACGCTCACGCCCTTACACGCACTTCAGTTCTTTAAGGAGCTTACTGCTGGCGGGGAAAATCCCTGCCCCACATGTTGTTTTAGGCACACACAAATAAAGGGTGAAGACAAACCAACCCAAGCAAGAAAGGGAAGGTCTCCCCTGCTTGAGAACGTGGGTTCCGCCTGTTCATCTTTGCGCTCTTTCCGCCCACTGCTCTCCGTCATCCCTGGAGGCTGTAAAACCAGTGTTTTGAATGACAGGTTTTGCATTTCTGCCAACCAGTGATTGGCCAGAGGAGAAAAGCCGGCAACGAAGAAAGTTACACTCATGGCCAGGCGTGGCGCCACAAGCCTGTGAACCTATCATCCCAGCACTCTGGAGGTGGAAGCCAGAGAATCGCAAGGTAAAGGACCATCTTGAACTACGTAGCAAAACTGTTTCACAATGGAGAGAGGTGGGCTGTGGAAATGGTCCAGTGGGTAGTTTGTTGGGCAGGTGTGAGGATCTGAGTTCGGACCCCCAGCCCCAACATTAGAGTAAGAAGCAACATGTAACTGAAATCCCAGTGCTGGGGAAGCAGAGATAGGAGGATCCCTGGGTCTTGCTAGCTAGCTAGTCTAGCTGAATTGGTGAGCTCTGGGTTCAATGAGAGACCTTGTCTCAAAAAATATATGGAGGGCCGGGCGTGGTGGCGCAGGCCTTTAATCCCAGCACTTGGGAGGCAGAGGTAGGAGGATCGCCGTGAGTTTGAGGCCACCCTGAGACTACATAGTTAATTCCAGGTCAGCCTGGGCCAGAGTGAGACCCTACCTCGAAAAACCAAAAAAAAAAAAAAAAATATATATATATATATATATATATATATATATATATATATATGGAGGCTGGAGGGATGGCTTAGCAATTAAGGCGTTTGCCTGCAAAGCCAAAGAACCTGGATTTGATTCCCCAGGATCCACGTAAGCCATATGCACAAGGTGGGCGCATGCATCTGGAGTTTGTTTGCAGTGGCTGGAAGCCCTGGCACACCCATTCTCTCCCTCCCCCTCTCCTCTCCCTCTCTCTCTCTCTCTCTCTCTCTCTCTCTCTCTGCCTCTTTCCCACTCTCAAATAAATAAATTATACACAGACACACACACACGGGCCAGGCATGGCGATGCACGTCTTTAATCCCAGCACTCGAGAGGCAGAGGTAGGAGGATTGCCATGAGTTCGAGGCCACCCTGAGGTTTCATAGTGAATTCCAGGTCAGCCTGAGTACAGCAAAACCTATATATATATGCTGGAGAGATGGCTTAGCAGTTAAGGCGTTTGCCTGCAAAGCCAAAGGACCTTGGTTCCATTCCCCAGGACCCACATAAGCTACATGCACAAGGTGGTGCATGCATCTGCAGTTCGTTTGCAGTGGCTTGGAAGCCCTGATTGCTCTCTCTCTCACACTTTGCCTCTTTCCCCCTCTCAAATAAATTATATATATGTATATATACACACACACAGGCCAGAGAGACGACTCAGTCCTTAAGAGTTTGATTCCCTAACACCCACATAAACAGCTTAGGGGCAGCTATGCACATCTGTCACCCCAGTCCAGTGGGAAGCAGAGACAGGAGAATCTCAGGGGCTCGTGAAGCATGCAGATTAGCCATCATATATCTACACACTTGCATATACCACACACATGCACACCACACACACATACTATACACCTACATAAAGAAATAGAGTCAGGCCAGGCATGGTGGTATATGCCTTTAATCCCAGCACTTGGAAGGCAGAGGGAGAAGGATTGCTGTGAGTTGGAGGTTAGCCTGAGCTACAGAGTAAGTTCCAGGTCAGCCTGGGATATGGTGAGACTCTGTCTCAAAAAATAAAAAAAGGGGCTGGAGGGATGGCTTAGTGGTCATGGCACTTGCCTGTGAACTTAAGGATCCAGGTTCAATTCCCCAGTACCTACATAAGCCAGAAGCACAAAGTGACACATGCTTCTGGAGTTCATTTGCAGTGGCTAGAGACACTGGCAAGCCCATTCTCTGTCTGTTTCTCTCTCTCCTTGCAAATAAGTAAATATCAAAAAAGAAGAAGAAAAAGAAAAGAAAAAAGGAGATGGGAAGATAGCTCAGTGGTTAAAGGAGCTTGCTTCCAAAGTCTGGCGGCCTGGGTTTGATTCCCCAATACCCATGAAAAACCATATGCACAGTGGTGCATACATCTGGAGTTCATTTGCAGTATAAGAGGTCCAGGCATGCCCATTCTCTCTCTCTCTTTCTGCTTGTAAATGAATAAGTTGAATTTCTTTTGTTTGTTTTTCGAGATAGGATCTTGCTTTAGCCCAGGCTGACCTGGAATTCACTGTGTAGTCTCAGGGTGGCCTCAAATTCATGGTGATCCGCCTACCTCAGCCTTCCAAGTACTGGGATTAAAGGCATGCACCATCACGCCAAGCTGAAATGTTGTTTTTTAATTATTATTTTATTTAATTTTTAAATTTTTATTTATTTTATTCCATTTCATTTTTTGGTATTTCGAGATAGGGTCTCACTCTAGCCCAGGCTGACCTGGAATTCACTATATAGTCTCAGGGTGGCCTTGAACTTACAGTAATCCTCCTACCTCTGCATCCTGAGTGCTAGGATTAAAGGTGTGCACCACCACACCTGGCTTAAATTTATTTATTTTTTAGAAATTTTTTTATGGGCTGGAGAAATGGCTTAGCGGTAAGGCATTTGCCTGAGAAGCCAAAGGATCCTGGTTTGATTCTCCAGGACCCACGTAAGCCAGATGCACAAGGGGCACCATGCATCTGGAGTTCATTTGCAATGGTTGAGGCCCTGGCATGCCCATTCTCTCTCTGTCTGCCTTTCTTCTATCATCTCTCTCTCTCTCTCTCACTCACTCTCTCTCTATGCATGTAAATAAATAAATACAATTTAAAAATTAAAAAATATATATTTATTTATGCCGGGCGTGGTGGCACACACCTTTAATCCCAGCACTCGGGAGGCAGAGGTAGGAGGATCGCCATGAGTTCAAGGCCACCCTGAGACTATATAGTGAATTCCAGGTCAGCCTACCTTGAAAAAAAAATTATTTATTTGAGAGAGGGAGGGAGAGAGAGAGAGTGAGAGAGAGAGGATATGAGGTGGGGGAGAGAGAATGGGCATGCCAGGGTCTCTTTCCACTGCAAATGAACTCCAGATGCATGTGCCTCTTTTTGCGTCTGGCTTTATGTAGGTATTGGGGAATTGAAACCAGGCCAGCAAGCTTTGTGAGCAAGTTCTTTGAACCACTGAGTAATCATCCCAGCCCAAATGTAGCTTATGGAAGGAAGAGGTTTATTTCTGGCTTACAGTTTTGATGGGGAGCCTTATCATGCCAGGGAAAGTATGGCGGGAGGATAGCCAGGCACCACATCCACCAGATGGAAATTTATTTTTATTTTATTTACTCATTTGAGAGAGAGAGAGAGAGGCAGGTAGAGAGAGAATGGGCATACCAGAGCTTTCAGCCACTGCAGACAAACTCCAGACACATGCACTACCTTGTGCATCTGGCTTTATATGGATACTGGGGAATAGACCCCGGGTCTTTTGGCTTTGCAGGCAAGCGCCTTAACAGCTAAGCCATCTCTCTGGCCCTGAAAAATTTTTGTGTTTGTTTGTTTTGTTTTGTTTTTTGGTTTTTCAAGGTAGGGTTTCACTGTAGTCCAGGCTGACCTGGAATTCACTATGTAGTCTCTAGATGACCTTTAATTCATGGCAATCCTCCTACCTCTTCCTCCCAAGCACTGGGATTAAAGGCGAGGTAGGGTCTCACACTAGCCCAGGCTGTCCTAACATTCACTATGTAGTCTCAAGCTGGCCTCAAACTCATGGCAATCCTCCAACTTCTGCTACCATGCCAGGCTCTGAAATGTGTTTTTTTTTTTTTTTAAAAAAAAAAAAAAAAGAGGGCTGGAGAGATGGCTTAGTGGTTAAGGCACCTGCCTGCTAAGCCTAAGAACGCTGGTTCCAATCTCCAGCGGTTCCAGATGCAAAGTGACACAAGGGCACAATGCTGCACTTGACCACAAGGGGGCGGACACACCTGGATTTTGTTCACAGCAGCTGAGAGACTGCTGGCGCGCCCATCTCTGTCTCCCTCTCCCTCTCTGTCTGTCTGTCTCTCTCTCTCTCTGTGTCTCTCTCCAAAAATAAATAATAAAAATAATTTTTAAAAAGAAGAAGAAGAAGAAAATAAGAGCTGGGTGTGGTGGCGCATGCCTTTAATTCCAACACTGGGGAAGCAGAGGTAGGAGGATCACCGTGAGTTCGAGGCCACCCTGAGACTACATAGTTAATTCCAGGTCAGCCTAGGCCAGAGTGAGACTCTGCCTCGAAAAACAAAAAAAAAATAAATAATTAATTAAAAAAAAAAACAAGGGGCTGGAGAAACGGTACAGCAGTTAAAGGCACTTGCTTACAAAACCTGACAGCCTGTGTTCAATTCCTCAGTACCCACGTAAAGCCAGATACACAAAGTGGTGCATATGTCTGGAGTTCATTTGCAGCTTCAAGAGCCCCTTGTATGCCCATTCTCCCTCCATCTTCCCTCCTTCTCTTTCTCCCCCTCTCTGCTTGCAAGTAAATAAATAAAAAGAAAAAGAAAAAGAAAAAACAAATTTTAAAAACAAACATATGGTGAAGCAGTTGAGGAAAACACCTGACACTGACCTCTGGCTTCTGCACATACACCTAGGTGTGCACACACACATACCACATGTACAGCACATATATACATACATACACATACACACCACATATACAGCACTTAAAGGTGCTTGCTTGCAAGTCTGCCATCCCTGGCTCCATCCTCTCTGGTAGACACATGAAGCCAGATGCAAAAGGGTTCCTGTGATCTCAATGTGCCCGCAGTGATGGGAGGCAGAATCAAGAGATTCCCTAAGCTTGTAAGCCACAAAAGAGGCCCTGTCTCAAATAAAAGATAAGAGGACAGGCCTTGGAGGAGGCCTTTAGGTCATTTGGGGGCTGTTTCCCAAAGGGGACTGTGGGACTCTGTCTCTTCTTTTCCCTTCCTGGCCACAAAGTGAGCATTTTTTCCTCCAGCATGTGATTCCACCACGATTTGCTGCCTCAGGACAAACCCAAAACAACAGGGCCAACTGACCATGGAGCAGGACCTCCAAACGTTGAGCCCAAAGAATCTCCCTTTCTCCTCTCTCTCTCTCTCTCTCTCCATATATATAGTTTTTTCAAGGTGGGGTCTCACTCTAGCCCAGGCTGACCTGGAATTAACTATGTAATCTCCGGGTGGCCTTGAACTCACAACAATCCTCCTACCTCTGCCTCCCAAGTGCTGGGATTAAAGGAGTGTGCCACCATACCAGGCTATTTTCTCTTACCCTTGTTCCCACCCCTTTGTCCCCTCTTGAAGCAGTCACCAGTCTGCTTTCTACCACTACAAATTGCTATTTCTTTTTTTAAAATATTTTTAAATATTTTATTTATTTATTTGAGAGAGAGAGAGAGAGAAAAGCAGAGAGAGAGAATGGGCGCACCAGGGCCTCCAGCCACTGCAAACAAACTCCAGATGCACATGCCCCCTTGTGCATCTAATTTATGTGGGTCCTGGAGAATCGAACCAGGATCCTTTGGCTTTGCAGGCAAATGCCTTAACCACTTAACCATCTCTCCAGCCCCAAATTGCTATTTCTATGGTTCTGTGTAACTTGAGTCATACAGTATATACTTTTGTTTTTTCAAGGTAGGGTCTCACTCTAGCCCAGGCTGACCTGGAATTCACTGTGTAGTCTCAGGTTGGCCTTAAACTCACGGCAATTCTCCTACCTCTGCCGCCCAAGTGCTGGGATTAAAAGTGTGCACCGGGGGCTGGAGAGATGGCTTAGCAGTTAAGGTACCTGCCTGCTAAGCCTAAGAACACTGGTTCCAAAATCTCCAGGTCCGACGTTTAGCCAGATGCAAAGTGATGCAAGGGCGCAATGCTGCACTTGCCCACAAGGGGGCACACACAACTGGAGTTCGTTGGCAGCGGCTGAGAGCCTGCTGGTGCGCCCATTCTCTCTCTCTCTCTGACTTTCCCTCTCTATCTCTCTCTCCAAATAAATAAATAAATAAATAAGCGTGCACCACCACACCCCGGCTATATATCCTTATATGTGTGTGTGTTATTTGTTATAACAACAAAAGCTGCCTAACATTTGACAGCATTTTTTTTTAAGTAGGGTCTCACACTAGCTCAGGCTGACCTGAAATTCACTATGTAGTCTCTGTGTGCCACTTCTGATGACAGCATTTTTTTAAATACAAAAACAAAGATCAAAGAGCTGGGCGTGGTGGCACGGGCCTTTAATCCCAGCATTTGGGAGGCAGAGGTAGGAGGATCCACCTGAGTTCAAGGCCACCTTGAGAATACACAGGGAATTTCAGGTCAGCCTGGCCTATTCCTTATTCTTATTTATTTGGGAGAGAGAAAGAGGCAGAGAGATTGGACACACCAGGGCCTCCAGCTGTTGAAAACAAACTCTACCTTTAATCCCAGCACTCAGGAGACAGAGGTAGGAGATCGCTACGAGTTCGAGGCCACCCTGAGACTACAGAATGAATTCCAGGTCAACCTGGGCTAGAGCGAGACCTTACCTTGAAAAACCAAAAAAGAAAACAAAACAAACTCTAGATGCATGTACTATTTTGTGCATCTGGCCTATGTGGGTCTTGGGGAATCGAACCTTGGACCTTTAGCTTTACAGGCAAGTGCCTTAACCACTAGGCAATCTCTCCAGCTCCCCCCGCCCTTTTTAATATTTATTTTTGGTATGTTGTATACGTGTGTGTGTGTGTGATGTGTGCTAGTGCAGGCTCATGTGTGCCACAGAGTGCATGTGGTCAGGACAGCTTCCTAGGCTAGTTCTCGCCTTCCACCTCCCTTGAGTTGGGATCTGTCATTGTTCATTGCTGTGTTCACCAGACCAGCGGATTTGTTAGCTCCTTGCAAATTCTCCTGTCTCTGTCTCCCATCTCACTGTCCTTGGGCTGGGATTAGAGAAACCTGCCATCTTTTGGCCTTTTACCTGGGCTCTGGGGTTCTAAACTCGGGTACTCAGACTTGCTCAGCAATCTCTTTATCCACCCAGCCATCTTCCCCAGCCCAGAACTGCGTATTTCATATACTCAATCCTGAATTCTTCCTGCCATTCATATTTGATTTTGAGCTTCAGTTAAGTAATCTAGGCAGAAGTTCTTGGTGGGGCCATCTCTTTCATGCCTTTGTCCAGTGATCTTTACTGTGGTCTTGAAGGTACTGGCTGTGTGACCCTAGGTGGCCCTGGAGCATTGGAAAGCCTTGATTTTTTCCTAAAGAGCAAACTCTTTTATGACACTGCATTACAGCACCACAGAAGCCTCTGGGTTTTCACTATGCTTGTTCTTACTACACATCTGTGGTGCAGTTTAAAGAAAGTTTAAAGAGGAGCATAGGTACAGACTGAGAGGAGGGAGAGAGGTGTGTTCAGAGGGGAGAAAGTCAGTCTGCAAAGGAAAACCTCATGAAAATATTTCTGAAGCTCTTTCCTCTTTGTCCTTCCATTTAGACCCATTGGTCCACTCAGCATCCCCATGATGTCAAACATGTTAGCTTTCATTTTCATGAGAAAAGGCTCAAAAGTCTGGTTTGTGCCGGGCATGGTGGCGCACGCCTTTAATCCTAGCACTTGGGACACAGAGGTAGGAGGATCGCCGTGAGTTCGAGGCCACCCTGAGACTACATAGTGAATTCCAGGTCAGCCTGAGCTAGAGTGAGACCCTACCTAAAAAAAAAAAAAAAAAAAAAAAAAAAAAAAGTCTGGTTTGACTTACCTTCCAAGGCCCAGGGTTCATTGCGGAAGAGGGGTGGAAAGAATGTAAGAGCCAAAGGAAGAGTAGGACTCCTTACAATGTGCTCCTCCAGGCACAAAATGGCCTGGATATCCATGACCTCACAGTGCCTAACACTGCCTACACAAGACCATCATAATAGGAGGAAAAGATCATGACATCAAACTGAAAAGAGAGACTGATTGAGAGGGGGAGGGGATATGATGAAGAGTGAAGTTTCAAAGGGGAAAGTGGGGGGAGGGAGGGAAGTACCATGGGATATTGTCTACTGTTAAAGAAGTTGTCAATAAAAAAAAAAAAAGACAAAAAAAGTCTGGTTTGAGTTTGAGACTGAGGGTTCTTGGCCCCACACTCCTGAAAGGTTTGTTTGTGTAGGGAAGGGAAGAGAAGGGTCCACTTTTTGGGTGCAGTCCTTTGGGTGATAGAGTTTGTAAGTGGTCCTACAGATAGAGACAGAGGAGCAACTTGAAGACCTTCAACGGGACGGACACACACTCATGAATTTGTGCACACACATATGCACACACAGCAGCTCTTAATCAAACAGCAGCTTTTACTGAGCTCCAGGGAGGTTGGCCCGGCAGAACCAGTGCAGCAGGCAGCCATTAAAGGTCAGTCTGTGTCCTGACAGGTGCACACATTGGGGCTGCCCTTCAACATTCACTGGGATGTCTCAGACAGGAGCAAACACCAGGATTCTCTGGAGACCACAACAAGCCAGTATAGCCATTCAGCCTGTCCTCAGGCCCAGCTAGATCAGTCCTTAGTCCCTGAGGCAGTGCCTGCTTCGCGGGACTACGGTGCACTACTGTCCTCACTGCTCTTCGGGAGAAAGGTGAGGAGAAGCACAGTCAGAATGATGAGCAGGCAGGCAGCCACCACCAGCCCCAAGTAGATTCGGCACCGGATGTTCTCCCAGCGCTTCTTCTGGGCCAGGGTCCTGGTTGTCCTGCTGAAGGCTGAGCTCTATGGATACCCATAGACACAGGGAGGGAATTAGCAGTGCCCACAGGGCCTCAAAGACAGTTCCCCAACCCTATCCCAGCAGGACCTAATTTCCTATGACCTCCCATCCCATCCCATCTGTTCTCTTTCTATTCACCATATCCTGGGACGCCCAGCCTGACTCCTGGTCACAGACATTGATGTAACCCTCGCCTATTAGCTCTGCTGGCTCACTCCCACTTAGCACTTGACCTGGAGGGAGGTCGATAGCTTCAAACCAAGGATTTGTTACTTTGTGAAAACTACTGGGCTGGAGAGATGGCTTAGTGGTTAAGGTGCTTGCCTGTGAAGACTAAGGACCCAGGTCCAATTCCCCAGAGTCCATGTAAGCCGGATGCACAAGATAGCACATTTGTCTGCAGTGGCTAGAGACCTGGTGTACCCATTCGCTCTCTCTTTCTCTCCCTTCTCTTTCTCTGTCTCTTTCCCTCTTAAAATAAAAGTTCTGAATACAGGGCTAGAGAGATGGCATAGCGGTTAAGGTGCTTGCCTGCAAAAGCCAAAGGACCTAGGTTTGATTCCCCAGGACCCACATAAGCCAGATGCACAAGGTGGCGCATGCATCTGGAGTTCATTTGTAGTGGCTGAAGCCCTGGCATGCCCATTCTCTCTCTCTCTCTCTCTCTCTCTCTCTCTCTCTCTCTCTGCTTCTTTCATATACTGAATGCATATATAACTAGGAAACCCAGGAGCCTCACTCACACTGGCTGGCAAGCAGGCCTCACGTACTACTAAGGGCCTAGAAATCCCCTAGCCCAGCCCAAGAGCACCTTCAGAAAGCCAACCCTCTCCCTTCCCTTCTTTGCTCCCCAGAGCCACACACCATGTCCAGGAGTTGGTCGGAACGCTGCTCCAGCTCTGCCAGCTTCCCATCCCGCTCCAGGACCTTGTCAAAGTTGTTGAGCATGATTTCCGTCACTTCGTCCGCCTGCTGCTGGCACTTCTCCAGCTCTTTCCCCGCCTGAACACCAAGCCCAAGGTCAGGACTGCATGAGGTCCCCACCCAGCCCTCATTTGGCCCCAAGACCTAGCCCCCCTTCTCCACTGTGCCTGGGAATGTGAGGAACAGCATCCTTTGTATGCAGAGTAAAGGGCTGGCCTTCTGAGGAGGTGGGGCATATGCACCTTGGAGTTCATGGGATCTTCCAATTGTCCATCAAAGCCAGGCCTAAATCAGCCCTGGCTTTCAACCTCTCAGCTTCCCTCCATTTCATCCCAGGGCGGGAGCTTCCCAGGTTTCCTCCTTCCCCCAAAGCAGACACATTGCTCACCTGCTCCAGGATGGCCACTGTGCAATGAATACTTTTTGTTTTGGTTTTTTGGTTTGTTTTGGTTTGGTTTGGTTTGGTTTTTTGGTTTTTCAAGGTAGGGTCTCACTCTGGCCCAGAATTCACTATGTAGTCTCAGGCTGACCTCAAACTCATCCTCCTACCTCTGCCTCCCGAGTGCTGGGATTAAACACATGTGCCACCACACCTGGCTTGTTTTTGTTTGTTTGTTTTATTAGAGACAGAGACAGGGGAGAGAGAATGGGCACACCAGGGCCTCTAGCCACTGCAAACGAACTCCAGATGCATGTGCCACCATGTGCATCTGGCTTAGTTGGGTCCTGGAGAGTCGAACCGGGATCCTCTGGCTTTGCAGGCAAGTGCCTTAAATGCTAAGCCATCTCTCCAGCCCTGTTTTTTGTTTTTTGAAGTAGGGTTTCACTCTAGTACAGACTGACCTGGAATTTACTATGTAGTCTCAGGGTGGCCTTGAACTCACAGCGATCCTCCTACCTCTACCTCCCAAGTACTGGGATTAAAGGCGTGTGCCACCACTTTTCTTATATATGACTTCCCACTGATCTCAGGAGACCAGGAAAGAAACTCACTCCACAGAACTAGAAAGATCACCTGGGATCAGTTTCCATCAGTCTTTGCCTATAGCCCCTCCCACACTAAGAAGCTCTTCTCCCTCCTTGGGCCTCTGATCTCCATCCTCAACTCAGTGGCTACCTTCTGTTCTCTGCCAGGAAACCTCAGCCTCCCTGATGGTCTCTGGGCTTCAGACTTCCAAGTCAACCAGGGTCTTCACTGCACACCAACTCAAAACCCTTGGCTTGCCCAGCCTGGACAACATAGCTTCGCCTGACAAAAAAACAACCAGCTCCTTTTGTTGTGTTGGGAAGTGAGGGACACAGGTTCTAAGCTAGGGAAGGTGAAAGAGGAAGAGGGGGTGAAAAAAGGATAACAGGAGAGAAAGAGAGGGAAAGAGACAGACAAACAGAAAGACACTAGGTCATGGTTAAGAAAAGCCTTGACTGGGCCCCTGGCTACATGCAACTGTGAGACCCAGGGCAGGAGGCCCTGGTCTACTGGTGCGAGCTGCAGACCCAGGAGCAGGTCCAGGGACATTTTAGGGAGATGAATACCAGTGGATTAGCAAACCACAGCAACTCCTCCCCTCAGCCTCATCCTCCACAGCCCATCCCTGTTCTATCTCCTCCTCACATAAGGTTACCAGCCAACCTCCCTTCCTGTCAGCCCATACAGCACCCCATTGTTTGCAGCAGACATTTGGCACTTGATTGAATTCCATTTAAAACCAGAGACTTTAAGTGTTGAAAGAGACCTGGTGGTCACAGACTAACCACCTCCCACTCAGGCAATAGCATCCTCACAGCTGCCTTGCACACAGCCTCGGATCATTCCCAGTACATGAGTCTTCTTGAGTCCTCTCTTGCCAACTAGACGACAAGCTCCCAGGGAAAGGACAGGGACCAGTATCCCACCTCTATCCTCCAGAGGCCTGGGAGGCCAACACAGGGCTAACCATGGCAAGAACTCAGTGAGGGGTCAGTTGCTCTGCAGCCTATCCAAGAAAAACGTGCAGTCTCAAGAAATGTTCTCCCAGTGTGCTTATCCAGCACAGGCAGAGTTTCGAGGGCCAGGCATCTGAAACCCAAATGGGTCAATATTTACCCAAGAGCTAGAAAAACAACATGTTTCAAGAGCAGGGCAGGCAAACCAAGGAGGCAGGAAGATGCTCAGAGGCTGGGAACATGGAACAAGGAAGGAAGCAAAGGGCTGCATGCATATACTTTAACACTTTTCCAGGCACCTCCCATCCCTACTAGAACTGCTGTATTCCTCAACAAAGCTCGGTTATTTGGCCCCTTGAACTTCCCTACATTCCAGTACTCCCAAGGCAAAAACTTGGGGATGAACAAAGATTTGAAAATAGGGATCACTACTGGAAGTTGGTGAGATATTGGATGTTATCTTTCTGGATTGTATTGTGTTGTGTTGTGTTTTGTTTTGTTTTGTTTTGAGACAAGATCTCATATATCCCAGGCTGCCCTCCATTCACTATGTAGCTGAGGATGACCTTAAACTTCTAATCCTCTTTCCTCTACCTCCCCAGTTCTGGGATTACATGTGTGTACCACCCATGCCCAGTTTATGTGGTGCTGGAGATCAAACCCAGGGCTCCCTGCATTCCAGGCCAGCATTTTACCAACTCAGCTACATCTTCAGCCCAATTCTTCTGTTTGGAATGCTACATCTGTTACTCATATTCCCATACAGAGGGTGACATGGGGTCACAGCTGGTTATGCCTCTAGCTGCAATCTTGAGCCATCTTCCTCCACAGCAAAGCCAGGCCTCTGGGGCGCCAAGTTGGGCTCAGGCCTAAAAGAACACATGTGCTCCAGGGAACAGAGCCACCAAGTCCCAACCCCCCTTGGTTCCCACACATCCAGTGGTAAAAGCATCCTAAGTAGGTACACACATCTCTGCTGGCAGCATGAGAGATAAATTGCTAGGAAGCTGGAAGAAAAGAGCTGAGGAAGCAGAAGGCAAGGGCCACACTGCCCTGAGGTGCTTGTAACTCAGCACAATGCCTGGAAAAATGATAGACACATGACACATATGTTCGAAATGAATTGTGCCTGTTTTCAGGGAAACCCCTCTCCAGCTGGGATATTGGTGATAGACAAGGATGGATGGAAGTATGCAGTCTAATCTGAAGGGTGGATAAATGCCTCTGCAGGGGTGTGAGGAGATGATCACCAGGACAGGACAGGGCGAGATCACCAGGGTGGGTGAGAGAGAATTTCTGAGACCTGCCAGGGGCCTGTAGGGCTTGGGGCTTTGAGCCAGGAGGAAGGAGAAGTTATTGTCAGATAAAGGGTGTCAGTTATGCAGGAAGTGTTCTTGACAGACCATTCCCATCCATACAGAATATTCCCTACAACACTCAGCGTGTGCACGTGCATACACACACACCTCTTACTGGAGATTAAACCCAGGACCACATGAATGCTAGGCAAGTGCTATGCCACTGAGCTACCCCCTTAGCTCAAACACAGACCACCCGCCCTCTCCTAACTCTCCTTGCCAACCCACCCTTTTATTAGCCAAGAAACCCATATATAGCTGGCAAAAGATGGAAGGATGCTGGGCGCAAGGTGCCCATCTTTAATCCCAGTATTCAGGAGGCAGAGATAGGAGGATTTCTGTGAGTTCCAGGCTACCCTGAGACTACATAGTGAATTCCAGGTCAGCCTGGGCTACAGTGAGACCCTACCTTGAAAAAAACAAAAAAATAAAAATATTTATTTGAGGCCTGGGAAATGGCAGAACAGTTAAGGTGTTTGCCTGCATAGCCTAAGGACCCCAGTTCAATTCCCCAGGACCCATGTAAGCCAGATGCACAAAGGGAGGCACATGTCTGGAGTTCGTTTGCAGTAGCTAGAGGCCCTGCTATGCCCATTCACTCTCTCTGCCTCTTCCTCTCTCTTTCTCTCTCAAATAAATAAAATATTTTAAAACATACTTATTTGAGAGCTGGAGAGATGGCTTAGTGGTTAAGGCTCTTGCCTGAAAAGCCAAAGGACCTCAGTTAGATTCCCCAGGACCCACATAAACCTGATGCACAAGGGGGTTCATGCATCTGGAGTTCTTTTGCAGTAGTTGGAGGCCCTGGCACGCCCATTCTCTCTCTCTCTCTCTCTCTCTCTCTCTCTCTCTTCTCTGCCTCGTTCCCTCTCTCAAATAAATAAATAAAAATAAAATATTAAAAGCCAGGCGCAGTGGTGCACACCTTTAATCCCAGCACTTGGGAGGCAGAGGTAGGAGGATCACTGTGAGTTCAAGGCCACCCTGAGAATACAGAGTGAATTCTAGGTCAACCTGAGCTACAGTGAGATACTACCTTGAAAAACCAAAATAAATAAATAAATTAATTAAATATTAAGCTTATTTAATATTTAATTAATATTTAATTATATTTAATATTTAATATTTAATATTTAATATTTAATTAATATTTAATTAATTAAATATTAAGTGGTGGTGCATACCTTTAATCCCAGCACTTGGGAGGCAGAGGTAGGAGGATCGTTATGAGTTCAAGGCCACCCTGAGACTACATAATGAATTCCAGGCAGCCTGAGCTAGAGTGAGACTCTACTTCAAAAACCAAATAAATAAATAAATAAAATATTTTTTAAATAATTATTTGAGCTGGGCATGGTGGCACACGCCTTTAATCCCAGCACTCAAGAGGCAGAGATAGGAGGATGCCTCAAGTTCGAGGTCACCCTGAGACTACATAGTGAATTCCAGGTCAGCCTGAGCTAGAGTGAAACCCTACCTCGGAAAAAAAAATTGAAACCAGGGCATGGTGGTGCATGCCCAGCACTTGAGAGGCAAAGGTAGGAGGATTGCTGTGAGTTTGAGGCCAGCCTGTAACTACATAGTGAATTCCAGATCACTCTGGGCTAGAGTAAGACCCTACCTCAAAAAAAGGGGGGGGGGCTGGAGAGATGGCTTAGTGGTTAAGGAACTTGCCTGCAAAGCCAAAGGACCTCAGTTCGATTCCCCAATACCCACATAAGCCAGATGCACAAGGTGGCGCATGCCTCTGGAGTTTGTTTGCAGTGGCTGGAAGTCTCTCTCCCTCTCTCTCTTTCTCTCACTCTGCCTCTTTCCCTCTCTCAAATAAATAAATAAAAATATTAATAGCCAGGCATGGGAGGCAACACTCAGGAGGCAGAGGTAGGAGGATCACCATGAGTTCAAGGCCACCCTGAGACTACATAATGAATTCCAGGTCAGCCTGAGCTAGAGTGAGACCCTCCCTCAAAAAAAAGGGGGGGGGTTCGAGAGATGGCTTAGTGGTTAAGGTTCTTGCCTGCTAAGCCTAAAGAACACCAGTTCCAATCTCCAGGTCCCACCTTTAGCCAGATGCAAGGTGACACAAGGGGGCAATGCTGTACTTGCCCACAAGGGGGCGCATGCACCTAGAGTTCCTCCACAACCGCTGAGCTGCTGCTGGCAAGCCCATTCTCTGTCTACCTCTCCCCCATCCCCCTCTCTGTGTACCTTTAATCCCAGCATTCTGGAGGCAGAGGTAGGATGATCAAGGCAACCTTGAGGCTACATAATGAATTCCAGGTCAGCCTGGGCTACAGTGAGACCCTACCTTGAAAAAACAAAACAACAACAACAAAAAAAAAAAAAAAAAAGAAAGATGGAGGCTGGAGAGCTTGCCCAGTGGTTAAGGCACTTGCCTGCAAAGCCTAACAACCCAGGTGTGATGCCCCAGTACCCACATAAAGCCAGATGCACAAAGTGGTGCATGCATCTGGAGTTTGTTGGCTGCAGCTAGAGGCCTTGGTGTGCCCATTTTCTCTCTCTTTTCTACCTCTCTCTACTTGAAAATATCTAAATTATATATATAATATGGTTTTTGAGATAGAGTCTCACTCTAGTCCAGGCTGACCTGGAATCTACTTTGTAGTCTCAGGGTGGCCTTCAACTCTCAGCAACCCACCTACCTGTGCCTCCTGACTACTGTGATTAAAGGTGTGCTCCACCATGCCTGGCCAAAAATATGTTTAAAAAAAAATAAAATTAAGGACCTGGAAAGATGGCTTAGTGGTTAAGGTGCTTACCTGCAAAGCCAAAGGACCAGGTTCGATTCTTTAGGACCCACGTAAGCCAGATACACAAGGAGCGCATGCATCTGGAGTTCATTTGCAGTGGCTGGAGGCCCTGGAGTGCCCATTCTCTCTCTGCCTCTCTCTCTCTCTCTCCCTCTCAATAAATTAAAAAATAAAAATATTTTTTAAAATCTAGATTGTAGCCAGGCATGGTGGTGCGCCTTTAGTCCCAGCACTCAGGAGGCAGATGTAGGAGAAACGCTGTGAGTTCAAGGCCACCCTGAGACTACACAGTGAATTCCAGGTAAGCCTGGACTAGAGCAAAACCCTACCTCAAAAAAACAAAACAAAACAAAAGCTGATGGCACATAATATTTTAAAACAATACTTGTTGAGAGCTGGAGCGATAGCTTAGTGGTTGAGCTCTTGCCTGAAAGCCAAAGGACCTCGAGTTAAGATTCCCCCGAGGACCCACATAAACCTGATGCACAAGGGTTCATGCATCTGGAGTTCTTTTTGCAGTAGTTGGAGGCCCTGGCACGCCCATTCTCTCTCTCTCTCTCTCTCTCTCTCTCTCTCTCTTCTCACCTTTCGTTCCTCTAAATAAATAAATAAAATAAAATATTAAAAGCCAGAGCATTGGTGCACCTTTAATCCCAGCACTTAGGAGGCAGAGGTAGGAGGATCACTGAGTTCAAGGCCACCTGAGAATGCAGAGTGAATTACAAGTCAACCTGAGCTACAGTGAATACTACTGTGAAAAACCAAATAAATAAATTAATTAATTAAATATTAAACATTTAATATTTAATTAATATTTAATTATATTTAATATTTAATATTTAATATTTAATATTTAATTAATATTTAATTAATTAAATATTAAGTGGTGAATTACATACCTTTAATCCCAGCACTTGAGAGGCAGAGGTAGGAGGATCGTTATGAGTTCAAGGCACCTGAGACTACATAATGAATTCGGTGGCCTGAGCTAAGTGAGACTCTGCTTAAAACCAAATAAATAAATAAATAAAATATTTTTTTAAATAATTATTTGAGCTGGGCATGGTGGCACGCGCCTTTAATCCCAGCACTCAAGAGGCAGAGATAAGGAGAGGATGCCTCCAAGTTCCGAGAGTCACCCTGGACTACATAGTGAATTCAGGTCAGCCACAGGCTAGGTGAAACTTCTCGGAAAAAAATTGAAACCAGGGCATGGTGATTTGCATGCCTTGCCGAAGGTAGGAGGATTGCTGTGAGTTTGAGGCCAGCCTGTAACTGCATAGTGAATTCAGATCACTCTAGGCTGGAAAGACCTACCTCAAAAAAAGGGGGGGCTGGAGAGATGGCTTAGTGGTTAAAGACACCTGCAAGCCAAAAGGACCTGATTTGATTCCCCAATACCCACATAAGCCAGATGCGCCAAGGTAGCGCATGCCTCTGGGTTTGTTTGCAGTGGCTGGAAGTCTCTCCCTCTCTCTCTTCTCTCACTCTACTGCCTCTTTCCTCTCTCAAATAAATAAATAAAAATATTAATAGCCGGGCATGGGAGGCAACACTCAGGAGGCAGAGGTAGGAGGATCACCATGAGTTCAAGGCCACCCTGAGACTACATAATGAATTCCGTCAGCCTGAGCTAGAAGTGAGACCCACTCCCTCCAAAAAAAAGGGGAGTTAGGGAAGATGACAGTAGTTGAGTTCTTGCCTGCTAAGCCTAAAAGAACACCAGTTCCAATCTCCAGGTCCACCTTTGGCCAGATGCAAGGTGACACAAGGGGCAATGCTGTACTTGCCCACAAGGGGCGCATGCACCTAGAGTTCCTCACAACCGCTGAGCTGCTGCTGTGGCCATTCTCTGTCTACCTCTCCCCCATCCCCCTCTCCTGTGTACCTTGTCCAGCATTCTGGAGGCAGAGGTAGGATGATCAAGGCAACCTTGAGGCCCATAATGAATTCCAGGTCAGCCTGGGCTACAGTGAGACCCTACCTTGAAAAAACAAAAATAAAAATATTTATTTGAGGCCTGGGAAATGGCAGAACAGTTAAGGTGTTTGCCTGCATAGCCTAAGGACCCCAGTTCAATTCCCCAGGACCATGTGAAGCCAGATGCACAAAGGAGGCACATGTCTGGAGTTCGTTTGCAGTAGCTAGAGGCCCTGCTGTGCCCATTCCTCTCTGCCTCTTCTCTCTCTTTCTCTCTCAAATAAATAAAATATTTTAAAACATACTTATTTGAGAGCTGGAGAATGGCTTAGTGGTTAAGGCTCTTGCCTGAAAAACCAAGGACCTCAGTTAGATTCCCAGGACCCATAAACCTGATGCACAAGGGGTTCATGCATCTGAGTTCTTTGCAGTAGTTGGAGGCCCTGTACGCCCATTCTCTCTCTCTCTCTCTCTCTCTCTCTCTCTCTTCCTCTGCCTCGTTCCCACTCTCTCAAATAAATAAATAAAATATTAAAAGCCAGGCGCAGTGGTGCACACCTTTAATCCCAGCACTTGGGAGGCAGAGGTAGGAGACCACCAGAGTTCATACACCCTGAGAATACAGAGAGTGAATTTCAGGGTCAACCTGAGCTACAGTGAGATACTATGAAAAACCAAAATAAATAAATTAATTATTAATTAAATATTAGCTTATTTAATATTTAATTAATATTTAATTATATTTAATATTTAATATTTAATATTTAATATTTAATTAATATTAGTAATTAAATATTAAGTGGTGTCATACCTTTAATCCCAGCACTTGGGAGGCAGAGGTAGGAGGATCGTTATGAGTTCAAGGCCACCTGAGGACTACATAATGAATTCCAGGCAGCCTGAGCTAGAGTGAGACTCTACTTCAAAACCAAATAAATAAATAAATAAAATATTTTTGATATTATTTGAGCTGGGCATGGTGGCACACGCCTTTAATCCCAGCACTCAAGAGCAGAGATAGGAGAGGATGCCTCAAGTTCGAAGATCACCTGAGACTGTAGTGAATTCCAGAGTCAGCCTGAGCTAGAGTGAAACCCTACCTTGGAAAAAAATTAGAGGCAGGGCATGGTGGTGCATGCCCAGCATGACAAGGTAGGAGGATTGCTGTAGGTTTGAGGCAGCCTGTAACTACATGAGTAATTCAGATCCGCTCTGGGCTAGAGTAAGACCACCTCAAAAAAAGGGGCTGGAGAGATGGCTTAGTGGTTAGGAACTTGCCTGCAAAGCTTCAAAGGACCTCAGTTTGATTCAGCCACCCATAAGCCAGATGCAAGGTGAGGCGCATGCCTCTGGGTTTGTTTGCAGTGGCTGGAAGTCTCTCTCCACTCTCTCTCTTTCTCTCATCTGCCTCTACACTTTCCTCTCTCAAATAAATAAATAAAAATATGGAGGCAGGTAGGAGGACTGCCATGAGTTCAAGCCCAACCTGAGCTAGAAGAGACCCTACCTCAAAAAACCAAAACAAAAAAAATGGAACTTGAGGAAATTGCTCAGTGGTTAAATGTACTTGCTTACAAAGCCTGCATTCAACCCAGGTTCAAATCCCTAGTACCCACGTAAAGCGAGATACACTAGGTGGTGCATGCATCTGGAGTACATCTGCAATGGTGAGAAGCCCTGGCACACCCATTCTCTCTCTCTCTCTGCCTCTCTCCTTGCAAAAAATAAAAATACTTAAATAAAAAAAAAAAAAGATTGGGGGGCTAAAGAGCTGGCTTAGTGGCCTGGGGCATGCCAATTCTCCTTCCCTCTCTTTCTCTCTCCATCTCTCCGGGGGTGGGGAAGATTGGACTAAGGAGATAGCTCAGTAGATAAAGAGGGCTGGCTGCAAACATGAGCGCCTAAGAGGGCCTGTGACTGCTTGAGTTCAATTCCCCAGGACCCACTCAAAAGAGTAGGATGTGGAAGGACAAAAATCACATGATGGCCGGGCGTGGTGGTGCACGCCTTTAATCCCAGCACTCAGGAGGCAGAGGTAGGAGGATCGCCATGAGTTCAAGGCCACCCTGAGACTACATAGTAAATTCCAGGTCAGCCTGGACTAGAGTGAAACCTTACCTCGAAAAAAACAAAAAACAAACAAAAAAATCAGGGCTGGAGGGATGGCTTAGCAGTTAAGGTGTTTGCCTGCAAAGCTAAAGGACCAAGGTTCGATTCCCCCAACCCACATTAACCAATGTACAAGGGGCACATGTTTCTACTAGAGTTCATTTGCACGGGGAAGGGGAGGCCCTAAAGCCCTATAAAAATATTAATAGCCAGGCATGGGAGGCAACACTCAGGAGGCAGAGGTAGGAGGATCACCATGAGTTCAAGGCCACCCTGAGACTACATAATGAATTCCAGGTCAGCCTGAGCTAGAGTGAGACCCTCCCTCAAAAAAAAGGGGGGGGGGTTCGAGAGATGGCTTAGTGGTTAAGGTTCTTGCCTGCTAAGCCTAAAGAACACCAGTTCCAATCTCCAGGTCCCACCTTTAGCCAGATGCAAGGTGACACAAGGGGGCAATGCTGTACTTGCCCACAAGGGGGCGCATGCACCTAGAGTTCCTCCACAACCGCTGAGCTGCTGCTGGCAAGCCCATTCTCTGTCTACCTCTCCCCCATCCCCCTCTCTGTGTACCTTTAATCCCAGCATTCTGGAGGCAGAGGTAGGATGATCAAGGCAACCTTGAGGCTACATAATGAATTCCAGGTCAGCCTGGGCTACAGTGAGACCCTACCTTGAAAAAACAAAACAACAACAACAAAAAAAAAAAAAAAAAAAAAAAAAAATAAAGATGGAGGCTGGAGAGCTTGCCCAGTGGTTAAGGCACTTGCCTGCAAAGCCTAACAACCCAGGTGTGATGCCCCAGTACCCACATAAAGCCAGATGCACAAAGTGGTGCATGCATCTGGAGTTTGTTGGCTGCAGCTAGAGGCCTTGGTGTGCCCATTTTCTCTCTCTTTTCTACCTCTCTCTACTTGAAAATATCTAAATTATATATATAATATGGTTTTGAGATAGAGTCTCACTCTAGTCAGGCTGACCTGGAATCTACTTTGTAGTCTCAGGGTGGCCTTCAACTCTCAACAACCCACCTACCTGTGCCTCCTGACTACTGTGATTAAAGGTGTGCTCCACCATGCCTGGCCAAAAATATGTTTAAAAAAAAATAAAATTAAGGACCTGGAAAGATGGCTTAGTGGTTAAGGTGCTTACCTGCAAAGCCAAAGGACCAGGTTCGATTCTTTAGGACCCACGTAAGCCAGATACACAAGGAGCGCATGCATCTGGAGTTCATTTGCAGTGGCTGGAGGCCCTGGAGTGCCCATTCTCTCTCTGCCTCTCTCTCTCTCTCTCCCTCTCAATAAATTAAAAAATAAAAATATTTTTTAAAATCTAGATTGTAGCCAGGCATGGTGGTGCACGCCTTTAGTCCCAGCACTCAGGAGGCAGATGTAGGAGAAACGCTGTGAGTTCAAGGCCACCCTGAGACTACACAGTGAATTCCAGGTAAGCCTGGACTAGAGCAAAACCCTACCTCAAAAAAACAAAACAAAACAAAAAGCTGATGGCACATGCCTTTAGTCCCAGCACTCAGGAGGCAGAGATAGGAGGGTCACCATGAGTTTGAGGCCACCCTGAGACTATTTAGTGAATTCCAGGTCAGCCTGAGCTAGAGTGAGACCCTACCTCAAAAAAACAAAACAAACGAAAAAACCTAGATGTAAAAAAATTAAATTAAGGGCTGGAGAGGTTGCTCAGCTGTTATGGCGCTTGCCTGCAAAGCATAAGGACCCTGGTTGAATTCCCCAGCACCCACATAAAGCCAAATGTACAGTGGCGTATGCATTTAGCATTCATTTCCAGCGGCTGAGGACCCCCAGCCCATCTTGACTTCCATTCTCTCTCCCTCTCTCTCTCTCTCTCTCTCTCTTTTTTCTTGCAAATGAAAAAAAAATATATATATATATATATATATATATATATATATATATATATATATATGTTTTCCCAAAGTAGGATCTCACTCTAGCCCAGGCTGAGCTGAAATTCACTCTGTATTCTCAGGGTGGCCTTGACCTCACAGTGATTTTCCTACCTCTGCTTCCTGAGTGCTGGGATTAAAGGCATGCACCACCACATCCAGCTAAAAATATTTTTATTTTTTTATTTTATTTTTTTTTAAATATTTTTAAAAAAATAAAATTAAAAGTTCAATTAAATTTTTAAAAAAGAAAGATGGAAGGATGGACAGGTGCAGGTACCAATGTGCCATCCCCTCCTTGGGGCAACAATTTATCTCATGCTCCCAACAGAGGCCTGTACACATAGTTAGGGTCCTTTTTACCTCCAGCTGACTGGGGCTTGTTGGCTTTGTGTTCCCAGGAGCTCATGTGTTATTTTAGGTCCCAGCCTTTCTTTCTTTTTTTTTTTTTTCTTTGTTAAATTTATTGCCAAGCAGAGAGAGAGAGATAGAAAAGATGCAAACACAGAGAATGGGCATGCCAAGGCCTCTAGCAACTGCAAACAAACTCCAGATGCATGTGCCCCTTGTGCAGCTGGCTTATGTGGGTTCTGGAGAATCGAACCAGGATCCTTTAGCTTCGCAGGCAAATGCCTTAACCACTAAGCCATCTCCCCAGCCACCCCAGCCTTTCTTGACTCCACAGGCCTGGCTTCTCCATGGAGGGAGATGGCTTCTGATCTGCAGTGCTTCATTCCCTTCAGATCCTACTGCTGGTGCTGCTGCTCACCAGCTGAGTGACTGAGGATGTGACCTTTCTGACCCTTGACTTCCTCCTTTACAAAGTGGTGGTAATGACAAAGCTTACCTCATAAACCTCATAATATTAGTTTAGATTATGTGACATATTGTAAACAAAAAGCCTAGCACAATGCTTGGCACATACTAAATGTTCAATAAATAGGAGATATGATTGATAGAGAGCAAATTTCTCTTTCTTTGTCTGTTCACCCCTTCTCTTTAGGGTCTCAAGTAACCAAGGGTGGCCTTGAACTTGCCTATGTAACTGATCCTCCTGCTTCTACCCCCAAGTGTCAGGATCACAGCTAAGCACCAGTTCCTATTTCTTTTTCTTTTTTTTTGTTTTGTTTTCCGAGGTAAGGTCTTACTCTGTCCCAGGCTGACCTGGATTCACTCTGTATTCTCAGGTTGGCCTTGAACTCATGGTGATCCTCCTACCTCTGCCTCCCCAGTGCTGGGATTAAAGGCGTGCGCCACCACGCCCGGCCCTATTTCTTTTTCTTTTTTTTTGTTTTTGTTTTATTTTTCAAGGTAGAGTTTCCCTCTAGCCCAGGCTGATCTGGAATTCACTATGTAGTCTCAGGCTGGCCTTGAACTCACAGTGATCATCCTACCTCCCGCCTCCGGAGTGCTGAGATTAAAGGCATGTGTCACCACACCCAGCTTTTTTTTTTTTTTTCAGCTTACAAAATGTATGACCAAGTAAGGTTTTCCCTGCTGCATGCTTATGTATTTAATTGTTCCTCACCTAAATACAGAACTTTCCAGGGAGCTGGAGAGATGGCTTAGCAGTTAAGGTGCTTCCCTAGTACCCACGTAAATCCAGATGCACAAAATGGCACATGTTTGCAGCAGGTGGAGGCCCTGGCATACCCATTCTCTCTCTCTCTCCTTGAAAATAAACAAATAAAAATATTTTAAAATCCCTGAGATTGGGCTGGAGGAATGGCTTCGTGGTTAAGGCATTTGCCTACAAAGCCAAAAGACCCAGGTTCGACTCTCCAAGACCCATGTTAGCCAGATGCACAAGGGGGCGCATGTATCTGGAGTTCGTTTGCAGTGGCTGGAGGCCCTGGCACACCCATTTTCTCTCTCTCTCTCTCCCTCTTTCTCTGTCAAATAAATAAATAAATAAATATAAATAAAAAATAAAATATTTTTTAAAATCCAAGACTACATAGTGTATTCCAGGTCAGCCTGAGATAGAGTGAGACCCTACCTCAGAAAACCAAAAAAAGAAGAAAAAAAAAAAAAAGAACTTTCCATGGGTCTATGAGAACTAGCATCTAGAACCAGTATCTAGTTTATTCCCAGCAGTCACTACATGCTATTGATGAGATTTGAAATCTTTATTTTTGTTATATTTTAGGGTCTCACAGCCCTAAAATAATGTTTTATTTAAATGTATTTGAGAAAGGGGACTGGAGAGAGGGAGGGAAAGAGAAAGAGAGAGAGCTGGTGAGATTGCTCAGTGGTTAAGGGTGCTTGCTTGCAAAACTTGATGGCCTGGATTCAAGTGCTTAGTACCCACATAAAGCCAGATGCACAAAGTGACACATGCATCAAGTTCTTTGCAGCAGCAGAAGGCCCCTGGCATGCCATCTCTCTCTCTCTCCCTCAGTCTCTCTCAAAAAATAATTTTTTAAAAGGTGAAAGAGACACCCTGAGACTACATAGTTAATTCCAGGTCAGCCTAGACCAGAGTGAGACACTACCTCGAAAAACCAAAACAAAAAAAAGTGAAAGAGAGAGAGTGTGTGTGTAAGAATGGGCATACCAGGGCCTTGTGCTGCTGTAAATGAATTCCAGATGCATGCACCACTTTGTACGTGATTACTTTGCAAGCAAGGGCCTTTAACATCTGAGCCATTGTTCCAGTCTGAACTTGAACTGATCCTCATGTTTCCACCTCCAGAATGCTAGGATTAGCATTCAGCATGCAGCACCACACATAGTTTTCTGTGATGCTGAGAAATCAAACTCTCATACATATAACACAAGCACTTTACCAACTAAGCCACACCCCCAGTCCTTCTCCCACCCTCCTGCCTTTTACCCTTTTTTTTTTTTTTTGGCTTTTTGAGGTAGGGTCTTGTTCTAGCACATGCTGACCTGGAATTCACTATGTAGTCTCAGGCTGACCTCAAACTCACAGCAATCCTCCTACCTCTGCCTCCCAAGTGCTGGGATTAAAGGTGTGTACCACCATGGCTGACTAAAAATATTTTATCTTTATTTGAGAGAGAGAGAATGGGCACTTCAGATTCTCCAGGTCCCACGTAAGCCAGATGCACATGGTGGTGCATGCATCTAGAGTTCGTTTGCAGTGGCTAGAGGCTCTGGAGTGCCCGTTCTCATACTCTCTCTCTCTCTCTCTGTCTCTCCCTCTGTCTCTAATAAATAAAATTAAATCTTAGAAAAGAAAATAAGACAGGGTCTTGCTAAGTTGCCTAGGCTGGCCTCAAACTTTTTTTTTTTTTTTTTTTTTTTTTTTTTTTTTTTCGAGGTAGGGTCTCACTCTGGCCTAGGCTGACCTGGAATTAACTATGTAGTCTCAGGGTGGCCTCAAACTCACGGCGATCCTTCTACCTCTACCTCCCAAGTGCTGGGATTAAAGGCGTGTACTACCACGCCCGACTTCTTTTTGTTGTTGTTGTTTTTATTGTTGTTTGGTTTTTTGAGGTAAGGTCTCTATGTAGCCCAGGCTGACCTGGAATTCCCTCTGTACTCCTGTATTCAAGTGCTGGGATTAAAGGTGTGTGTTACCACACCCTGGCTTCAACCATTCAAATTCCAGCCACATGTGCCACCTTGTGCATCTGGCTTATATGGATCCTGGGAAATCAAACCTGGGTCCTTTGGTTTTAGAGGCAAGTGCCTTAACCTTTGAGCCATCCCTCCAGCCCTGGCCTCAAACTTTTGGTTTTTCCTGCCTCAGCCCACTAAGTGTTGGGATTATAGACATGCACCACCAGATCTGGCCATGATTTTATATATTTTTAAATTTTTGTTTAAATTTGCCAGGCGTGGCAGCACACTCCTTTAATCCCAGCACTCGGAGGGCAGAGGTAGGAGGATTGCCCTGAGTTCAAGGCCACCCTGAGACTACAGAGTGAATTCCAGGTCAGCCTGGGCTAGAGCGAGACCCTACCTGGAAAAAAAATTACTTATCATAAAGCCAGACGTAATGTCACACACTTATAATCTCAGCACCTGGGAGGCTGAGGCAGGAGGATTACCACGTTTGAAGGCAACCTGGTCTATACTGTATGTATGTGAGTTTGAAGCTATCTAGAGCTAGATAATGAGGCCTTGCCTCCAAAACAAACAAGCAAAAATCTTAAGAAAAAATAAGATTTGTTCTAGCTAGGAATAGTGGCTTACACATGTAATACCAGTACTTGGGAGGCTGAGGCAGAAGGATTGCCTTGAGTTGATGGCCAGCCTGGACTACAGAGTGAGACTATTTATACTATATATAGTGGTGGGGTGGGGAAGAGAGTCATACTTGATTCTACACACCTGTAATCCCAGCACTTGGGAGGTGGAAGCAGGTGGATAAACAGTTCAAGGTTATTCTCATATATGCAGTGAGTCCCAGGCCATCCTAGGCTACATGAGAGACTCTGTTTCAAAAAGAGCAATGCAGGGGCTGGCGAGATGGCTCAGAATTTAAGAGCACCTGCTTACAAAGCCTACTGGCCCAGGGTTCAATTCCCCAGTACTCACATAAAGCCAGATACACAACATGACACATGTATCTAGAGTTCATTTGCAGCTGCAAGAGGCCCTGGCATGCCCATACTCTCTATGCCCCCCCTTTCTTAATCTCAAATAAATGCGTGGTGGTGCAGGCTTTAATCCCAGCACTCAGGAGGCAGAGGTAGGAGGATCGTTGTGAGTTCAAGGCTACCCTGAGACTACATAGTGAATTTAATAAGGTCAGCCTGAGTTAGAATGAGACCTACCCCCCCCAAAAAAATATCGCCTTTAATCCCAGCACTCGGGAGGCAGAGGTAGGAGGGTCACCATGAGTTCAAGGCCACCCTGAGACTACATAGTGAATTCCAGGTCAGCCTGGACTAGAGTGAAACCCTACCTCGAAAAAGAAAGCAAAAACAAAACAAACAAAAAAGGCATACATAAATTTTTTTTGTTTTGGTTTGTTGAGGTAGGGTCGTACTCTAGCCCAGGCTGACTTGGAACTCACTGTGATCCTCCTGCCTCCACCTTTTAGGTACTAGGTTTAAAGGTATGTGTCCCCTCATCCAGCTAATTTTTTGTTGTTTTTGTTTTGTTTTGTTTTTTGGAGGTAGGGTCTCACTCTAGCCCAGGCTGACCTGAAATTCACTATGTAGTCTCAGGGTGGCCTGAAAATCTTGGCAATCCTCCTACCTCTGCTTCCCGAGTGCTGGGATTAAAGGCGTGCGCCACCACGCCTGGCTCTAAATAATTTCTTTAAGACTTACTCATTTTCCATCTCCCATCACTGCTTTGTTCCTACTGTAGTTCCTACACACTTGTCACCATTACTGGGACAAAGGAACTACTGAGAAAGATTCTTGTTATTTGAATGAGTCACAAAGAAGAGGGAGAAGAAAGGAGGAGGACCATGTCGGAAAAGGGATGGGATAAGGAAAGGGACAAGAATGAAGGCAGAGGGAGGTTGCGTCTGGGGGATTGTGGTGGGAGATGGAGATCAAGACGCTGAGCTTTTGTTTGCCTTGAAGGGTACTTGGGAGTGCTCCAAGGGTCTTCCGTGCAGCCAGATACTTTATCCTGGCTTCAGCCTTCACTTCAGAGTTTCCCCTTCCTTCCAAGGGCCAAGTAGGAGCCCCCTCCCATCTCTTGCCCCATGCTCTCGGAAGTGGGCTCTTGGCTGCGTCCCATTCTCCAAGCCTCCCTTAGTTTCCTGGTGTGGCCTCAGAGCTTAGTGCTACCTTCCTGCCCCACTTCCCCTTCCTGCCTCCAGCTCCCTGGAGATGAAGCCATCCAGGCATCACCACCCCTCGCCAGGCTACATCCATCACACCTCCGCCAGCCTTAAAGCACCAAACCTGCTTCCTGCCTGGCCCATGTTCCCAGGAGCACCAGTGGAGGGGGCGGGGGTCCTGGCACCAACTGCCCCTGACACTTTTGCCTTGGAGATGGCAAGTGAGGACAGAGCCCAGAGTGTGCAACAGGAGTGGGGGTGACTCACGAATATGGCACCAGGTAGAGAGAGATTAGGAGAGAGTCAAGCCTGTGTCACACGCTGATAATTTTAGTGGAACTTTTACAGTAAACAACTTATTTTCTCTTTGCCTAGGGAAAAGAGTAGCCCTCGAGCCCGCAGCCGTGGAGTTGGAGCAGTCTCTACAGGCAATCTGCTCAGGTTTCCACCTCTGGGCCAGCTCTGGCTCCTCTCAACTCCGGGAAGGGCTGAAGAGGTCATACCACTTCTTAGCAAAGGGTACTTATTGAGTGCCTGGTGTCCGCGCCCATAAACTCTCCTTTAACCTCTCAAGGACCCAATAGGCAGGTATTGCTGCCCCTACTTTACTACTCTGCGGAAAAGGAGGCTCGGGTAGGTTAAGTGGCTTGTCTGGGGGTCACAGCAGCGATCATAGTAGCCCTAAATAAACTCCAAAGCCGGTACTGGTAACTCCTTGGCCACCAGAGCGTGGGAACCCAGGGAGCCCCGCTCACTCCGCCGCGATGGGGCGCACCACGCAGAGTCCCTCCTAGGCTGCGTGAGGGGTAGGGGACCTGGCCCGGGTGCTGCCCCGCCGGGACCACCTTGCCTATCAAACCTGCAAGGGCCTGCGCCCTGGACATCGGACTCCTGCCCGGCCCGACCGCTCTCTGCCCCACGGGACAGCCCATCCGACCCTGCCCGGGCTCTCACCATCGCTGCCGCCACCGCTTGCTCCCGGCTCCGCTGCCTGCCTGCCTGCCTGCCAGCGGCCTCGGTGCCAGCGGGCCTGGAGGAAGCCGAGGGGCGGGGCGGGGCCCGAGGCCCGACGGGGGCGGGGGGCGCGCCTTCAGAGAGCGGTGCCCCAAACACTGCCAAAGCGAAAGCGGCCGGCGACAATGACAGGGTCGGTGGGGCGCCTCCTACCGGGCCACAGACGCCCGACTTCGGATGACACCTTGGCCTGGTGAATTAACGGGGCGATCCATTGCCAGGCGTCAAGCTCTGCACGCTGACCACCCCTGGGAGCCCCGTCTTTGACCGTACAGAGTGCTGTGCTCCCTGGGGTGTGGGAGGGCAGGTAGGTGGGATTGGCGGGGGAGGTGTCATTCACTCAGGCAAGGAGCAGAAGTTGCCATTGTCAGGCACTGTGCTAGGTGCTGGAGAGATGTCATGAATGAACCAGGAAGGGGTCTTGGTCACCGTGGTGCGTGCGTCTGACCCACAAAAGCAAATCTCCCCCAAAGTTCTGAAACTAAAGCGAGAAGGCACGCAGCTTTCGGAATACACAGCATGGCACCAAGTTGTGGGCTTTAAAATGATACGTGGAGCCAGGTGTGGTAGTTTATACCTGTAATCCCAACCCAGGAGGATAAAATAGGAGGATTGCCTCAAATTTAAGGCCAGTCTGGGCGATGTAGTGAGTTAGAAGGAAAGGGGGAGGGAAAAAAGGTAAATTACACGTTTTGTGACTTTTCTGCCAGTTTAAAAAGGATCCAGGCATGGTGGCCCACGTCTTTAATCCCAGCACAATGAGGCAGAGGTAAGAGTTCGAGGCCACCCTAAGACTACATAGTGAACTCCAGGTCAGCCTGGGCTAGAGGGAGACCCTACCTTGAAAAACAAACAAAAAGGAATCCCTTGCCAGACCCATCAGAGGCAAAGGTAGGAGCCCTGCATGAGGAGGGTATTGGCTCTGTTTTTTTGTTTGTTTTTGTTTTTCGAGGTAGAGTCTCACTCTAGCCCAGGCTGACCTGGAATTCACTATGTAGTCTCAGGGTGGTCTTGAACTCACGGCAATCAGCCTACCTCTGCCTCCCAAGTGCTGGGATTAAAGGCGTGCACCACCACACCAGCTACTGGCTCTGTATTTTGACTCTAGGAGTGATTTGCAGCCCTGCCCTGCCCTTGTCCTCTTCTGGGGATGCTGTTATGTTTTGCCATTACAGAACTTCCCTGAGTTCTCTCACGGCTGCATAGGAATCACTAAACTGCACCCTCAGGTTGCTCCTGACATCCCAAATGAGGCCACTCAGCCAGGCATGGTGGCGCACGCCTTTAATCCCAGCACTTGGGAGGCAGAGGTAGGAGGATCATCATGAGTTCGCAGCCACCCTGAGACTACATAGTGAGTTCCGGGTCAGCCTGGGCTAGAGTGAGAACCTACCTTGAAAAACCAAACCAAAATAATAATAATAATAAAAATACTGAATGAGGCCACTCTTAGCCCAGGGTCAGGGACTTTCCTCCCTGGGACTAAACCTCATCAAGCCTAGATCCCATTCCATTCTGGACAGCCTGGTTCTCAAGCTTGGACACTGCATCCAGGAGTAAACCAGGGGGGAAGGAAGATGGATGTAGTCATGTCAAAATGAACCTTCAGGGATACTTTGGTGCTTTCCCCTGCCCTCCCCAGAACATGGAACATGATTCCAGAACCTGACCTCTACTCCAGTTCCAATCCCTTTCTTGCAACATGTTCCATTCCTACTTCCTCCCAATGCTGAAAAGCCTGCAGAGGAAACAAGTACAGAAGGGGCAAGAACCCTCCCCACAAACCCTGGAAAGGGCAATGATATCACCAAACCTTTGTCCCTACACAGAAAGGGTGGCATGACTGTGGAACCTGCTGGGGAGGAGGGATACCACAAGACAGAAAGCTCATTGTGCAAGAAGAGGAAGGAGGACTGTCCTGTGACACTGACTGTGGCCAGCTATGAGATGTGGAGAGAGATGCTCACCCCCTCAGGACAGCTGAGACCTGGGACCCAGTTATTAACTCCCAGGAGAACAAGGATGGGGAAAAAAGACAGAGGGCTGGAGAGATGGCTTAGCTGTTAAGGCACTTGCCTGCAAAGCATAAGAACCCAGGTTCGATTCCCCAGTACCCACATAAACCAGATGCACAAGGTGGTGCATGCATCTGGTGTTTGTCTGTAGTGGCTGGAGACCCTAGTGTACCCATTATCTCTGTCTAGCTCCCCTCCCCCCTCAAATAAATAAATAAATATTTTTTTTTAAAAAGACAAACAGAACAGAGCTACCAGGGAAGGAAAAGCAGGCTAGTTTCTTCATCATAGAAGAGAGAGAGAGAGGCACATCCTGGCATGGTAGCATGCACTTATACCTAGCTTTGGGGAGGCTGAGGTAGGAGGAGCACTGTGAGTTCAAGGCCAGCCTGAGACTATTTCCAGGTCAGCTTGGGCTACAGCAAGATCCTACTTAAAAAAAAAAAAAAAAAAAAAAAAAAAGAAAAGAAATGAAAAAGAAAAAACTTCCAAGGGTCCATTTTGGAAGAGGTGGCAGAAAGAATATAAAGCCAAAGGAAGGGTTGGACTCCTTACAATGTGTTCCTCCAGACACAAAATGGCCTGAATATCCATGACCTCACAGTGCCTGACACTACCTACACAAGACCATCATAATAGGAGGGAAAGATCATGACATCAAAATAAAAGAGACTGATTAAAAGGGGGAGGAGATATGATGGAAAGTGGTGTTTCAAAGGGGAAGTAGGAAGAGGGAGGGAATTACCATGGGATATTGTCTACAATTATGGAAGTTGTCAATAAAAATTTTTTTTAAAAAAGAAGGGCTGGGAGACACTTAACGAAAATGCTGGGCAGGACCCCAGAGGGACACTTAATCTTGCATTCCACCCTAAAATGTTTCGAAGGTTTTAATTTTCCTTACATCAAGATGACTAGAGAATTCTGGAATTCACTATGTAGCCTCAGGCTGGCCTCGAACTCACTGCATTCCTCTTATCTTTTCTTCCTTCTGAGTGCTGGGATTAAGAGTGTACCACCATGCCTGGTGTAGAAAATCCTTAAAAATATTCTTACTGGGCTGGAGAGATGGCTCAGTGGTTTAGGTGTTTGTTTGAAAAGTCTAACAACTTGGGTTCGATTCCCCAATACCCACATAAAGCCAGATGTACAAAGTGCTGCATGCATCTGGAGTTCATTTGTTCCAGCTTTTTTGTTTTGTTTTGTTTTGTTTTCTGAGGTAGGGTTTCACTCTAGTCCAGGCTGACTGGAATTCACTATGTGGCCTTGAACTCACGGCAATCCTCCTACCTCTGCCTCCCAAGTGCTGGGATTAAAGGCGTGCATGCCCAGCTTTACTTTTTTTTAAGATTTATTTTTATTTATTTATTTATTAGAGAAAGAGAGGGAGTGAGAATGGGCATGTCAGGGCCTCTAGCCACTGCAAACGAACTCTAGAAGCATGTGCCACCATATGCATCTAGCTAATATGGGACCTGGAGAATCAAACCTGGGTCCTTAGGTTTTGCAGGTATGTGCCTTAACTGCTAAGTCATCTCTCCAGCCCTATACCAGTTATTTTGTGCATGTGGCTTTATGTGGGCTCTAGGGAATCAAATCAGGGCTGACAGGCTTTGCAAACAAGCACCTTTAACTGCTGAGCCATCTCTCTAGCCACCTAAAAAAATCTTTAAAAAAGAGCCAGGGTGTCTGCTGGAATCTCGCTAAATGTATGTACTATGCTCACCAAACTGCCCAGTAAGCACTTCTCTTAATGTCCACACACATATGTTAATGCTACTCTCACTTTTGGTTAGAGAAGCTTCTCTTTTCAGATGGTGGTAACCTTGGGATGATTAAGAAGGCACCATGGTACTGAGAAGTGACAGAGGAGTGCTCAGCCCTGAAACGTCTCAAACCTACCTTCCAAGGCTCAGGGTCCATTGCGGAAGAGGGGGCGGAAAGAATGTAAGAGCCAAAGGAAGAGTAGGACTTCGAACAACATGCTCCTCCAGACACAAAATGGCCTGGATATCCATGACCTCAAAGTGCCTGACGCTACCTACATAAGACCATCATAATAGGAGGAAAAGATCATGACATCAAACTGAGAAGAGAGAGTGATTGAGAGGGGGAGGGGATATGATGGAGAGTGAAATTTCAAAGGGGAAAGTGGGGGGAGAGAGGGAAATAACATGGGATATTGTCTACAATTAAAGAAGTTGTCGGTTTGATTCCCTAGTACTCACATAAGCCAGATGCAAACGGGGCATAGCTAGAGGTCCTGGCATGCCTGTTCTCTCTCTCTCTCTCTCTTCTGTCTCTCTCCTTCTCTCTGCTTGAAAATAAATAAATAAAATTTAAAAATAAAAAAATATTTTTTTAAAAAAGGGGCTGGAGAAATGGCTTAGCTGTTAAGGCATTTGCCTGCGAAGCTAAAGGATCCCAGTTCCATTCTCCAGGACCCATGTAAGACAGATGCACGAGGGGCACATGAGTCTGGAGTTCCCTTGCAGTGACTAGAGGCCCTGGCACGCTCATTCTCTCTGTTTGCCTCTCTTCTCTCTCTTTGCTTGCAAATAAATAAATAAAATTAAAAAAAAAAAAAAAAGAGCCAGGTGGGCTGGAGAGATGGCTTAGCGGCTAAGGCGCCTGCCTGCTAAGCCTAAGAATGCTGGTTCCAATGTCCAGCGGTTCCAATCTCCAGGTCCCACGTTTAGCCAGATGCAGTGAGGCAAGGGTGCAATGCCGCACTTGCCCACAAGGGGGCGCACGCATCTGGATTTCGTTCACAGCAGCTGAGAGACTGCTGGCACGCCCATCTCTGTCTCCCTCTCCCTCTCTGTCTATCTCTCTCTGTCTCTCTCTGCAAAAATAAATTAAAAAAAAAAAAGAGCTGGGTGTGGTGGCTCACGCCTTTAATCCCAGCACTCAGCAGGCAAAGGCAGGAGGATCACCATGAGTTCAAGGCCACCCTGGGACTACATAGTGAATTCCAGGTCAGCCTGAGCTAGAGTGACACCCTTGAAAACCAAAGGGGGGGAAGGGCCTGAAGAGATGGCTCAGTGATTAAGGCACTAGCCTGCAATGCTAGCAACCCAGGGTTTGATTCCTCAGTACCCACATAAAGTCAGATGCAGAAAGTGGTACATACATCTGGAGTTTGTTTGCAGTGGCTAGAGGCCCTTACTTGCCTATATTTATTCATTCATATCCCCTCTTCTCTCTCTCCCTCCTTCTTCCAAATAAATAAATAATTAAAAAAAGGAAAGATTACAGAAAAGCAAGCAGTGACACATACCTATAATTCTAGCACTTGGGAGATAGAGGCAAGATGATCAGGAGTTAAAGGTTAGCCCAGCTTAAAACCATGTCTCAAAAGAAAAAGTAGGGCTGGGGAGATGACTAAGTAGTTAAACGCACTTGCTTGCAAAGCCTGAATCCCTGGCTTCGATTCCACAGTACCCATAGAAGGCCAGACAAAGTAGCAAATGTGTCTGGAGTTCGTTTGCAGTGGCAAGAAGCCCTGGCAAACCCAATACTCTCTCATATACAAATAAATAAACAAAAATATTTTAAGCCGGACGTGGTGGTGCATGCTTTTAGTCCTAGCACTTGGGAGGCAGAGGTAGGAGGATCGCCATAAGCTTGAGGCCAGCCTGAGACTACAGTGAATTCCAGGTCAGCCTGGGCCAGAGTGAGAAGCACCCCCCCCCGCAAAAAAAAAATTAAAAGAGATAGCTCAGTTGGTAAAATTGACCTGAGTTCAAAAGCCAGGCATGGTGATTAGTGTTTGTAATCATAGTGCTTGGGGGAGGGTGGAGGAAGCAGGTACATCCTTGGGGTTTGGCCAGCCAGCCTAGTCTATGTAATGAGCCCCAGACCAAGGAGAGACTCTGTCTCAAAAACGGGGGGGGGGTACTCCTTTAATCCCAGCACTCAGAAGGCAGAGGTAAGAGGTTCCTTGTGAGTTTGAGGCCAACCTGGTACTACAGAGTGAGTTCCAGCCTGGGCTAGATTGAGACCCTACCTCAAAAAAACTAAAAAAGGATTTGAGAGATGGCTTAACGGTTAAGGTACTTGCTTGCATAGCCAAAGGGCCCAGGTTTGATTCCCCAGGACCCACGTAAGCCAGATGCACAAGGTGGTATATGCTTCTGGAGTTCATTTGCAGTGGCTAGAGGCCCTGGCACACCCATTCTCTCTTTCTTGCTACCTGCTTCTCTCTCAAAAAAAAAAAAAAATAGGGCTGAGGAGATATGATGGAGAGTGGAGTTTCAAAGGGGAAAGTGGAAAATAAAAGACAAATTTAAAAAATAGCTGGGCATGGTGGCACACACCTTTAATCCTAGCAACTCGGGAAGCAGAGGTAGGAGGATCGCCATGAGTTTGAGGCCACCCTAAAACTACATGGTGAATTCCAGGTCAGCCCGAGCTACAGTGAGACTCTACCTCGAAAAGAGAGAGAGAGAGAGAGCAAGAGATAGCACATAAAGAACAACACTGGAGCTTGTCCTCTGGCCTTCATACCCATGCACACACACAAAAACCCTGCCTTCTCTACCCGACAATTTCCTGGTCCTGGAATGGGAGAACCTTAGCCATAGGATATAATTAGGAAGAAAAGAAACAGAAGGGTCAAGGGCAAAGGCAACAAAGGAAGTGCCTCACTCACACACACAGGGATACTGAAAGAGCTTTATTGCCTACCAGCCAGCCACCAACAGTCTCCCAGCCACATGCAGGGACCTCTGGGTCTCTCCAACCTACTCGAAGGACCCATGAGATACAGCCACAGTTCAGCTGTCTCCTTCCAGGAGATCAACGTGCTTCTATGGTATACAATGGCTACTCATGGGACCGAGCAGCATTCTTGTGGAGGATAGGAGAAGGCACCTCTTGGCATTCATTATGTAGGGTTTCTCCTGAAAAGAAAAGCAGGGCAGGAGGGGCTTCCTAAGTGGGGATGGCACCAGTGGCAAGGAGCACCACGAAGAGGATGATGATAAAAACAATCACACAGATGAGGACAATCATCTTCACATTCTTCCACCAGAACTTCCGGGCCACCTTTTGTGATGTTGTCTTGAAGTGCTCAGACTGTTGGAGATGAGATAAGATAGAGTGTGATCCAGTGGCTACTTCCCCTGGAACAAAACTACAGAGGTCTAAGTGCCATATGTTGAACTTTATTTATTTGTTTTTGTTTTTTTTTCCAGGTAGGGTCTCACTCACTCTAGCCCAGGCTGACCTGGAATTCATTCTGTAGTTCCAGGCTAGCCGTGAACTTACAGCGATCCTCCTACCTGTGCCTCCCAGAGCGCTGAGATTAAAGGTATGAGCTACCAAGCCTGGCTATGTTGAAATATTTATAAATTGAAGTAACGAACATTGAAATAAAAGGTGCTTGAAGTAGGGATATAGCTCAGTAGCAGCTGACTTGTTTAACATGTAGGAGGCCTTGGGTTCAAATCCCAGTACTTCAAAATAAATAAAAGTAATTCTTTCTTGTCACAATTGGAATGGGAAAGTCGTTTTAAAAGAGAGAGAGGGGGCTGGAGAGATGGCTTAGAGGTTAAGGCACATGCCTGTGAAGCCTAAGGACCCCAGTTCCATTCTCCAGGTCCCATGTTAGCCAGATGCACTAGGGGGCGCATGCGTCTGGAGTTCGTTTACAGTGGCTAGAGGCCCTGGCATGCCCATTCTCACTCTTTCTCTCTCTCTCTCCCTTTCCCTCTCCCTCTGTCTGTCTCTAATAAATAAATTAAAATAAAGTTTTTTTTTTTTTAAAAAAAAAAAGAGAGAGAGGGAGAAATACTCTATTCTCCTACCTTGACAAATATTCCTTCACAACAATCTGTGGGCCAAGTTCAAACTTAGAATTTTTGTTCAAATTTAAAATTCCTGACCTGCTGGGAGCTCCCCATCTGAATGTAGTGGAAAGCCAAGACTCACTGCCCTTCCTTTTCTTACCCCTGCACCATCCTGCACACTGAGGGGTCTTTTACACATGCTCATACCCTGGTTTTCAATACTGGCAGAGCTTAGGGCTGAGGAGTGCAGGATCCAGGTGGGCGCATGTCCCCACTCCGTGATACTTTGTCTTCCAGAGACTGTGGAAACTGGAAGAAGAGCCAAGGTACCGCAGAGGATTGGAAAGAAGGGAAGGAAACTCCTGCTCCCCCAACTCAAGTTGAAGACACTAAATCTCCCTGAGACATAGACCCAGATTAAGCTGAGCAGATAGGAGGCGCTAAATTCCAACCCAAACAGAATTCAAACAGCCAGAGCCAGACTCTCCACTGGACATGGAATACCAGGCTCCAGCCTCGGCTGAATGATATAGACTTCCTTCCTCCCTGAACAGCTGGCCTGGGTCTCTAGCTGGAGGCCCAGCAAGATGTGTGGGAGATATTGTTCTACCCTTTGGCTGGCAGATGACCCAGGGATCAAAGAATTTCATTGCTCTTCCCAGCTTCTTTTTAAGGCTGACTAAGCAAAGCTAGTTTTCCATTACCACCCCCTACCCCCACCTAATAACCTGTGGAAAAGGCCCAAGGCCTAAGAAGGACTTTCCAAGGGCTTATATTTTTGCTTTGGGGAAGGTCAAGTCCAAAGGATTGTTATGGGCAGAATTTAAAAAGAAAATCAGTTTCATACCAAAAAAAGCCCAAGAATGTAGGGCTGACTGCACTGTCTCAGAAATGCCTCCGTGGGTGGGCCACGACCCAAGCCACAGCCACTTGACCCACTCTCTGGGCGGCTCTGTACCAACCAGCAGTGTAGAGAGGAACCGGAAGTGGGAACTCAGCAATTCCTCAAATAGGCAAAAGACTGTTGTAATGGCAGCCTTCCATCCCCCCAGTTCACCCCCACTGTCCTGCAAAAAGAAAAGTCTCTTCCAGCAGCTCTCCCTTGTATTCGCCCCAGCCCCAGTGGGATCCAGCCTCACCGTAGCTTCCAGATCTTCTGTCTTGTTGCGGAGATGGTCCAAGTTCTCTCCACGGGCCAGAATCCGCTCCACATTCTGGGTCATAATATTCTTTACTCCCTCCACTTCACTCTGCAGGTTTCGCACGCGGTCATTTCCTGCACCTCCGCTGGCCTCCTCCTGGATAGCAACACAGGAGTTAATTAGGCCAAGTGGTGGAAGATCCAAGAGGCCAGGGGTGGGAAGGTCTAAGGTGGATTTTAGCTGCTTGCAGTGCTTTCATTGTTTACAAAGCGAATATTGGCTTGTTTATTCCTTCAACCAAGCACAAGGGCTTCTTTTTGGAAACATGGTCTCATATAGTCCAGGCTGGCCTCGAACTTACTATATAGCTCAGGATGACAGTGAGCTGCTTCCACTCCCCAGTGCTGGGATTACAGGCAGGTGGCACTATGTGGGTTTTATGGACGCTGAGCATCGAATCTAGGACACCGGACATGTTAAGCAAGCGCTCTATCAAATGAGTTACATTCCCAGCTCCACATCAGTACATTTTAAAGCCCCAGAAGGTGAGATTTGATGCTGAATGATCATCAGCCTTCGTCAGGGCCCCTAACAAGGGAAAGGCAAACAGTCGACTTATTTCCACACTCCAGAGAGGGTCATGGAGATAGCAGAGCTGGGATCTGGCAACGTTCCCTGGCAGCATACAGCTAAACTCTATTTACCAATCCCTTCAACCACCCCTTTCCTTGATCCTGCTGGGTTCTCGCTAATTGGGTTCTAACCCAATCCAACTGCTTCTTCCAGACAGTTGCTGGAAAGCTATTCTGCTCCCCAGTCCTGCTAACAGTGCACCCGCAGTTCGGTGCTGGCACTGAGAGCGGAGGGCCACCGAGTCCCCCACCAAGCACCACGCGCCGTTGGGCCGCGTATTTCTGCCTTCCCCACCTCGTCGCTCTCTGGGGACGGGCCCTACACCACACACTGCTTATGCAGATATTGTTTTTAGAGGCTAGGAAGATGGCTCAGTGGTTAAAGGCACTTGCTTGCAGATATTAAGAAAAGAAAAATGAACAGAAAACACCCGTCCACTAGGGCGTTGGTGGGAGGTGGGCAGGGCAGGGCTGAAGACCAAATCCTCCCTGCAGATGCCTCCCTACCCAAGGAGGTCACTTGTTGATAAGGTTTTTTTGAACCAGGAGGGAAGAAATCCGATTGGGCTTCTCCCTTCGCGACCCAGGGGTCCTCAACACCGGCCATGGGTGCGGGCAGATATTAGATTATCATGGCGTGCCCACGTCCAGTGCTTTTACAACCGCTTCCTCGAGTCTATGCAGAAGGGGCTACGGGCTGGGACCCGCCCGCCGGGCCTTGCAGAGCCGCCCGCCTGGAATCGGAGCCCGGCCCGGCAGGAGCGCAGGCAGGTGACTGCGTTGTGTCACCACCGCGGCTCGGGCCCAGCCGGAGGAGGGGAGGGCGCGGCCAGGAGTTCGGGTCCCGTCCCCCTCCCCTCCCCGGCCCGGCTCCGACCCTGCCCGGAGCTCAGGGGCCCAGGAAGCCCCTTCCCGACGGCGCGGAGCTGTGTGCAGACAAGTTTTCGGAGCAGAAGAGAGGCCCCCGGAACGCTGCCTGGCCGGGGCCAGCTCGCGAAACTTCGCCCCCCACCTTGCCCGTCTCGCCCCAGCCGACTGGTGGTCCTCATCCCACTGTGCCCCCCTCCCCGTAAAGCAGCCTTCTCCCGGCTCCCGTGTCACTCACCATGTCTCTTGGGCGGTCGGGCCTGTCAACAGCCTAAACTCGCCCAGTCGGTTCCCTCCCCGAGCGGGCCTCGCTGCACTTCCTGCTTGCTCCTACTTCCAGCCGGCCTCCGGCCCATTCCGCAGCTCCCGACGCCCCAGCTCCTGCCACACCTAACGCAGGTTTCTCCAGGTAGGCGGGCGCCCTCCACTGCCCTCCCCAGTATCCTCCCAAACAAACAAAGACAAACTTAAAGCAACAGATCACCCCCACTGGGGACTCAAAGGTCTTCAAAATGGTCAAGTAGGAGGAAAAAGAGAACAAACAAACAAAAAACTCTCCTAAATTTCCAGAGAATGCTTTTTGTTGTTGTTTTTTTTTTGTTTGTTTGTTTTGTTTTGTTTTTCGAGGTAAGGTCTCACTCTATCCCAGGCTGACTTGGAATTCACTATTGTAACAGCCTCAGGCTGGCCTCGAACTCACAGTGATTCTCCTACCTCTGCCTCCTGAGTGGGGGCATTAAAGGCATGTGCCACCACGCCGGGCTGAGAAAGTTTTTTATCCCTTGAATAACTAATTCTAGTTTCTAGAGATCCAAATCAACCAGGCCTGGTTCAGAGGGAAACAATGTAGATGTGAACGTTTCTTATTGGGCAACCCTTGTCACCAGAGATTCTAGGTGAGCAAAGCAGAAAATCCTAAAATCCTCCAAGTCTGGAAGTCCAGAGTGCTCTGGCCCAGGGTTGTGATGTCAGAAAACTGGGGGTTGCTAGCTGGGTGGCCCTTAGGGAAACCTGTTCACCTCTCTGGGTTTTGCAGGTGCTAAAATGCTGATCTCGGCCAGTGGTGGGAAGAGTGAAAACATTGCACATGCAGTGAGCCAGCCTAGCACACGTCTGCCAAGCCCAAGATAGTAAATGATGGCTCACCAACCTCTCCTTTCCTTCCAGAGGTGAGCTGCTCTGCACTTCCCTTCCAGGGTCACCATGGGAGTTGGTGACCTGGTCCATGGTCATAGAACTGTCCGATGGACGGGCAGAGGATTTTTCCACTCCTTGTGGCTGTGGGCCAGAGAAAATCTACTCTTCACCGGATGGTGTTTATCAAGACAGCAGAACAATAACAAAGACACAGAGAGGGAACAAACATTCTTTCCCGTTCCCAAACAAATAGCTCCAAAGAAGAAATACCAGCTTCTCCCACAAATACTTTTTTTTTAGGCTTTAATGAATTTAGGACCAGCATCATTTTGAGACATTGTCTTTCCTTTGTGTACACTATTTTTTTCTTTTTCTTTCTTCCTTTTTTTTTTTTTTTTTTTGGTAGGGTCTCACTCTATCCTAGGCTGACCTGGAATTCTATGCAGTCTCAGGGTAGCCTCATACAGTGATCTTCCTACCTCTGCCTCCTGAGTGCTGGGATTAAAGGTGTGCACCACCACACCTGGCTCAAGTATACTTTTTAAATTTATTTTAATTAAATTAATTTTTTTAATTTTTAAATGTATTTATTTATTTATTTGACAGAGGGAAAGAGGCAGAGTGAGAGAAAGAGAGTGGGCGTGCCAGGGCTTCTAACAACCACAAACGAACTCCAGATGCATGTGCCACCTTGTGCATCTGGCTTACGTGGGTACTGGGGAATCAAACCAACGTCCTTTGGCTTTGCAGGCAAGCGCCTTAATGGCTAAGCCATCTCTCCAGCCCTTAATTAATTTTATTTGTTAGTGACAGACAGAAAAAGAGAGAGAATGGGCATGCCAGGGTCTCTTGCTTCTGTAAACGAAATGCAGACACATTGTGCCACATTTTTTTTTTTTTTTTAGTTTTGTTTTTCGAGGTAGGGTCTCACTCTAGCCCAGGCTGACTGACCTATGTATTCTCAAGGTGAATACCTATGTATTCACTATGTATTCTCAAGGTGGCCTTGAAATCATGGTGATCCTCCTACCTCTGACTCCCGAGTGCTGGATTAAAGTCGTGCGCCACCACGCCCGGCATATAGTGCCACATTTTGCATCTGGCTTCATTGGTACTGGGCAATCAAATCCAGGATGCAGGCTTTGCAAGTAAGTGCCTTTAATCAATAAGCCTTCTCTCCAGACTCTAGCATACTTTAAAACTGAATAACACCTTTCCTTTCCAGTGAAGCAAGATGAAAATTTAAAATAAACAGGAACAAGATTACAATAGAACATGTCAATTCTAAATAAGATTCTACAGTTTCCATTCATTCATCTATCAAGTAGTAGGGCTTAAGTTGTCACAAAGAAAGAATTTAAAATATTTTATTTATTTACTTATTTGAGAGAGAGGCAGAAAGAGAGATAATGGGCATGCCAGGGCCTCTAGCCACTGCAAATGAACTCCAGACACATGTGTCACCTCGTGCATCTGGCTTATGTGAGTATTGAGTACTAGGGAATCAAACCTGAGTCCTTAGGCTTCACAGGCAAGCACCTTAACTGCTAAGCCATCTCTCCAGCCCCCGAAATAATTTAATTTTAAGTGTCATCTTAAACTGTAAGGAGGTCTACAAAATGTAACAATTAAATAATTAAATATGCTAAATGAGGGGTTAAGACATTTGCCTGCAAAGCCTAAAGACCCAGGTTCAATTCCCCAGTATCCATGTAAGCCAGATGCACAAAGTGGAGTATGCAGCTGAAGTTTGTTTGCAATTGTCTGGAGTCTCTTTGCAGTTGCTGGAGGCCCTGACATGCCTATTATCTACCTCCCTCTCTCTCTCAAATAAATAAAGTCAGGTGTAGTGGCACACACCTTTAATCCTAGCACTCAGGAGGCAGAGGTAGGAGGATCCCCATGGGTTCAAGGCCACCTTGTGACTACATAGTGAATTGCAGGTCAGCCTGGACTAGAGTGAAACCCTAACTCAAAAAAAAAAAAAAAAAAAAAAAAAAGCCGGGCATGGTGGCGAACGCCTTTAATCCCAGCACTCCGGAGGCAGTGGTAGGAGGATTGCTGTGAATTCAAGGCCACCCTGAGACTACGTAGTTAATTCCAGGTCAGCCTGGGCCAGAGTGAGACCCTACCTTGAAAACCAAAAAAAAAAAAAAAAAACTCAGGAAGCAGAGGTAGGAGGATTGTGAGTTCGAGGCCACCCTGAGACTACAGAGTGAATTCCAGGTCAGCATGAACTAGAGCAAGACCCTACTTTGCAAAACCAAAACAACAATAACAACAACAACAAACAGGGCTGGAAAGGCTGGGCCTGGGCCTGGTGGTACATGCCTTTAGTCCCAGCACTCAGCACTTGGGAGGCAGAGGTAGGAGGATCACCATGAATTCAAGGCCACCCTGAGACTACAGAGTGAATTCCAGGTCAGCCTGGGCTAGAGTGAGATCCTACCTCAAAAAAAAAAAAAAAAAAAAAAAAAAAAAAGTCGACTTAACACATCCAAATACTGAGACCGTGTGTGTGTGCGCACGCGCGTGCAAAGACTGAACATAGGGTCAGTGAGTGTCACAAACACCACTGAGCTACTACCTTAGCCCAAGAAACTAATAAAATGTAACCTCAGTGTACAGTAAAAGACTTAGTATAAAAATTAATAAAACAGGCTGGGTGTGGTGGTGCACACCTTTAATCCCAGCACTTGGGAGGCTGAGGTAGGAGGAGTGCCATGAGTTCAAGGCCACTCTGAGACTATATAGTGAATTCCAGGTCAGCCTGGGCTACCTAAAAAAAAAAAAAAAAAAAAAAAGAGTAAGACAAGCCAGAAAGATTGCTGTGAGTTGAAGTTGAAGTTACATAGTGAAATCCAGGTCAGCCTGGACTACAAAACTACCCCACCTTGGAAAAAAAAAAAAAAAGCTGGGGATGGAACTCAGTGGTAGAGCACTTGTCTAGAATGCATGGTACAATCTCTAGTACCCTTACCCCCAAATCCTTGCTCTCTACCTGTGTTGTTCAATTTAACACCCACTAACCACATGTGGATTCTCACTACATATGGCTAGTCAGAATTGCGATGTGTTGTAAGTGTAAAATACATATCAGATTTGTATCTGTCATTCAGATACAAAGTGGCCCAGATATTTATGACCTCACAGTGGCTCACGCCACCAGATATCAGGGCAACCACTACCAGGCAGTTTGTCTAGCAACCGAGCAGACTGCTCACTGTGTGTTTGTTCCATTTGGAAATGTCCCTGAAGTCCGGGGCCGAAGCAGTCAGAGCCCAGGAAGAAATCGTCCTCGGCGCGGAGCGAGGGAGATGTTCACGTCCATGTTTCTCAGTCTGGCTTTCTGGCCTCGGAATCCCGCGGCGGCGGCAGCCCAGCTGGGTAAAAGTTGACAGCCGGAGGCTCCGTTCATAGGCTGTGCGGTTAGAGTTTGCAAAGCCCAGGAAATTAGGAGCGGGCGGGCGTATTTAGCCTTCTTTGTCTCTTGATTGGCTGGAAGTGGCTGGTTACAGGAAAACAGGGGCCTCTTGATAGAGCAAAGGACCAAATGGAGAACAGATGAAATGACAGAAAGCATCTGGCGGAAATCCTGTCTAAAGGAGGCGGCAGCGCGGTCCCTGGCAGTTGGAATATAAACTCACCCTTTAAACTCTTCATCAAGCTAGGACTGTATTTTTTCTCTGCCTTGAAGAAAAAGAAAGAGAAAAACGGCAGCTGTTGTCGTGCCAGTCTAAGTGGGATGGAATGAAGACGACCAAAGTGTGACTGGAAATTGAGCATTTCTAAGCTGGGTACATTGAACACAAATCCCATCCTTTGGGTTTGACTTCGTGTCATTCACTGTGTGTGACATCACACCGGCAAGACGGGGAAAGGAGAACTAGGAGGAAGGCTGCTTGTCTTTTCACTTTTCTCTGCTCTACATCTCTGCGGTCTCTCGGCAAAATTACTGAACTGCCTGCGGTTCCATCCTTTCTCTTTGTTGGGATAAAATTCCTGACAAAAATCAGTTTAAGGGAGGAAGGGTCTATTTCAGCCTACAGTTTCAGGTTACAACCCATCATGGTGGGAAAGGCATGATAGCAGGAACTTGAAGCATCTGGTCACATTGTATTTCACAGTCAGCCAGCAAAGAGCTATGAACCCAATAAATGAATATGTTTAAAAAGATTTTGGGGAGCCAGGCGGTGGCCCACGCCTTTAATCCCAGCATTCCGCAGGCAGAGGTAGGAGAATTGCAGTGAGTTCGAGGCCACTCTGAGACTACATAGTGAATTCCAGGTCATCCTGCGGCTACAGTGAGACCCTACCTTGAAAACAACAACAACAACAACTATATATATATATATATATATATATATATATATATATATATATATATATATATATATATATATTCAATCTCTCCAGCCTATCCATATAGATATACAGATATAGATAGGCTGGAGAGATTGCTCAGTGGTTAGGGCACTTGCCTGCAAAGCCAAAGGACCTAGATTTGATTCCCTAGGACCTATGTAAGCCAGATGCACAAGGTGGCACATGCCTCTGGAATTCGTTTTCAGTGGCTGAGGCCCTGGCACACACATTCTTTTTCTCTGCCTGCCTCTTTCTCTCACTCTCTCAAATAAATAAATAAAAATAAAAAATTTAAAAATAACAAAGGGCCAGAGAAATGGCTTAGCGATTAAGGTGCTTGCCTGCAAAGGTAAAGGACCCAGGTTCGATTTCCCCAGGACCTACATAAGCCAGATGCACAAGGTGGTGCATGTATCTCTATCTGCCTTTCTCTCTCTCTCTCTCAAATAAATACAAATTTAAAAAAAAAAAATCAAAGCTGGGCGTGGTGGCACATGCCTTTAATCCCAGCACTTGGGAGGCAGAGGTAGGAGGATCGCAGTGAGTTTGAGGCCACCCTGAGACTACATAGTTAATTCCAGGTTAGCCTGGACCAGAGTGAAACCCTACCTTGAAAACAAACAAACAAAAATTCAGTAGCAAAGTTGTTTAATGGGCACAATGGAAAAAATTCCCAAACACTCCATTTTCCTTGGTGCCGAGGCTACCACTAAGTAGTGGGGTGTGAAGTGAAGGGCGTTCCCTGCTTGCATTCTGACCATTCCTTAGGAAGGAAGGGCCCTTTGGTCCCAGATTGTTGGGGCAGCCAGCAATTGGGAAAGTGGCACTGAAGAGTCAAAATGGGCACAAACTGACAGCCATGCTGTTTGCACAGGGTTTACCTGGAGCTGCCTGTTTTAGTCACAGCCAGAAGAAGTTAGACCCTGCTTTTTCCATCTTACTAGGATCTCATGGTGTAGCTTAGGCTGGCTTGAAATTCATTAGATCAGTCTGATCTAGAATGCACAGTGATATTCAGACTCTTTTTTTTTTTTATAAGATTTTCTTTTAAAAATTAATTTATTGGACTGGAGAGATGGCTTAGCAGTTAAGCGCTTGTGTGTGAAGCCTAAGGACCCCGGTTCAAGGCTTGATTCCCCAGTACCCACGTAAGCCAGATGCACAAGGTGGCACAAGCATCTGGAGTTTGTTTGCAGTGGCTGGATGCCCCAGTGCACCCATTTTCTCTCTCTCTGCCTGTTTCTCTCTGTCTGTTGCTTTCAAATAAATAAATAAAAATAAACAAAAAATTTTTTAAATTATTTATTTATGCTGGGCGTGTTGGCACACGCCTTTAATCCCAGCACTCGGGAGGCAGAGGTAGAAGGATCGCTGTGAGTTCGAGGCAACCCTGAGACTACATAGTGAGTTTCAGGTCAGCCTAGACTAGAAAGAAACCCTACCTTGAAAAACAAAAAAAGTTTAAAATTTTTATTTATTTATTTATTTATTAGATACACAGAGAGGGGGAGAGAGAGAGAGAGAGAGAATGGGCACACCAGGGCCTCTAGCCACTGCAAATGAACTCCAGATGCATGTGCCACCATGTGCATCTGGCTTACGTGGAACCTGGAGAATCGAACATGAGTCCTTAGGCTTTACAGGCATGCGCCTTAACTGCTAACCCATCTCTCCAGCCCCCTTCTTTTTTTATATTTTTTATTTTTTGTGTGTTTTGGGGTAGGGATTCACTCTAGCTCAGGCTGACCTGGAATTCACTCTGTAGTCTCAGGGTGGCCTTGAACTCACGATGATCCTCCAACCTCTGCCTCCCAAGTGCTGGGATTAAAGGCATGCGGCACCACACCTGGCTATTTTTATTTTTTTGTTTTGTTTTTCAAGGTAGGGTCTCACTGTAGCCCAGGCTGACCTGGAATTCACTATGTAGTCTCAGGGTGACCTTGAACTCATGGTGATCCTCCTACCTCTGCCTCCCAAGTGCTAGGATTAAAGTCCTGAGCCACCATGCTCAGCTTCGGACTCTTTTTCTAATATTTTCTTTTTTCTTTATTTATTAGAGAGAGAGAGAATGGGCACACCAAGACCTCTAGCCACTGCAAATGAACTCCAGACACATGCACCACCATGTGCATCTGGCTTACATGGGTCCTGGGGAATTGAACCTGGATCCTTTGTCTTTGCTGGCAAGCACCTTAACTAAGCCACCTCATCAGCTCTGCCTTGGACTCTTAAGTGCTGAGATTACAGTGTGAACTAACATGTCTGGCTGTTAATTGTTTATTTATTTAGGATTTGCCAAGCAGGATTTTGCTCTAGCCCAGGATGACCTGGAATTTACTATGTAGTCTCAGGGTGGCCTCAAACTCATGGCGATTCTCCTACCTCTGCTTCCAGAGTACTGGGATTAAAGGTGTGTGCCACCATGCCCTGGTCCCCTATTTATTATTATTTTTGAAAAATATTTTATTGGAATGGAGAGATGGCTTAGTGGTTAAGGTGCTTGCCTACAAATACAAAGGACCTTGGTTCGATTTCTCCAGGACCCACGTAAGCCAGATGTACAAGGTGGTGCATGCATCTGGAGTTGTTTGCAGTGGCTTGAAGTCCTGGTGTGCCCATTATCTCTCTCTCTCTCTCTTTCTCTTTCTCTGCCTCTTTTCTGCTCTCAAATAAATAAATAAAAATAAAATACTAAGAAAAATTTTATTTAAACTAGGCACGGTGGCACAGAGAGGCAGAAGTAGGAGAATTGCCATGAGTTTGAATCCAGCCTTGGACTACAGAGTGAATTCCAGATCAGCCTAGGCTAGAATGAGACCTTACTCAAAAATAAATTTATTTATTTATTTGAGAGAGAGTGAGAAAGAGAGAGAGAATGAGTGTGCCAGGGCCTCTAACCACTGCAAATGAACTCCAGATGCATGTGCTACCTTATGCATCTGACTCTTTAGTTGGGTACTGGGGAATTGAACTCAGGTCCTTAGACTTTGCAAGCAAGTACCTTAACTGAGCCATCTCTCCAGCCCAACCATTTGTGTGTGTGTGTGTGTGTGTGTGTGTGTGTGTGTGTGTGTACTTATATTTATTTATTTGCAGTGCTAGAGATTAAGCCCAGGACATCTCCAATGCTAGACAAAAATTCTACCACTGAGCTATCTCTCCAGATCAACTTTAAAAAATTTAAACTATGAGCCGGGCGTGGTAGCACACGCCTTTAATCCCATCACTTGGGAGGCAGAGGTAGGAGGATTGCCATGAGTTTGAGGCCACCCTGAAACTACATAGTGAATTCCAGGTCAGCCTGGACTAAAGTGAAACCCTACCTCCAAAAATAAATAAATAAATAAATAAACTATGATGTAGCCAAATCATACATATTTGTCATTATTGTTTTGAGGTAAGATCTATGTAGACCAGTTGACCTTAAACTTGCACCATCCCTCCTGTCTCTGACTCCCCAGTGCTGGGATTACAGTCATTTATATTCAGCTCCTCAAATCATATTTGCATGACCTCGGATAAACTTGCCTAACAACTTGAAGTCTCAGTTACTTAGTCTATGTATGACACTTGAAGAAGAAAAAGGAAAAGCCAAGTGTGGTAGTTCACGCCTATAATCCCAAGCATTTGAGAACTTGAGATAGGTTTCCAGTGAGTGCCCGCCAGACTAGGTTGCATAGCAAGATCCAAGACCCTGTCTCAAAACAAGGGGCTGGAGAGATGGCTCAGCGGATAAGGCACTTGCTGGTAAAGCCTAAGAATCCAAGTTCGATTCCACAGTACCCATGTGAAGCCAGATGTGCAAAATGGCTCATGGATCTGGAGTCTGTTTGCAGAGGCTGAAGGCCCTGGTGCACCCATTCTCTCTCTTTCTCTCTCTCTCCTGGGCGTGGTATGCACACCTTTAATCCTAGCACTCAGGAGACAGAGGTAGGAGCATCACTGTAAGTTCAGCCTGAGAATAGAGCAAGATCCTATCTGGGGGAAGGGGAAAAAAACCCCAAAAACAAAACAAAGCACACACACACACAAAAAAAATGCTGTTTATTGTGATGACTTTTTTTTTATTTGTTTTTCGAGGTAGAATTTCACTCTAGCCCAGGCTTACCTGGAATTCACTATGCAGTCTCAGGATGGCCTCAAACTCATGGCAGTCCTCCTATCTCAGCCTCCCCAGTGCTGGGCTTAAAGACAGGAGCCACCACGTCCAGTTATTCTCTTTTTTTTAAAATAAATTTTAAATACTTATTTATTTGAGAGAGAAGCAGATACAGAGAGAGCGAATGAGCATACCAGGGCATCTAGTCACTGCAAAGGAACTACAGATGCATGTGCCACCTTGTGCATCTGAATTTATGTGGGTACTGGAGAATTGAACCTGGGTCCTTAAGCTTCACCAGCAAGCATCTTAACCATTAAGCCATCTCTCCTGCCCTTAAAATCCTTCCTCCCTCCCTCCCTCCCTCCCTCCCTCCCTTCCTTCCTTCCTTCCTTCTTCCCTCCCTCCCTCCCTCCCTCCCCCTCTCTTTCTTTCTTTCTTTCTTTCTTTCTTTCTTTCTTTCTTTCTTTTCAGTTTTTTGAGGTAGGATCTCATTCCAGCCTAGGACAACCTGGAATTCACTATGTGGTCTCAGGGTGGCCTTGAATTTACAGCAATCCTTCTACCTCTGCCTCCTGAATGGTGGGATTAGAGGCGTGTGGCACCATGCCAAGCTCTATTCTTTTGTTTTGTTTTAATTTTTTCCCAAGTAGCGTCTCACTGTGGCCCAGGCTGACCTGTCAGTCCTATTTTAACTTTTTAATTTTTATTTATTTTTTGTTTTTGTCAAAGTAAGGTCTCCCTGCAGCCCAGGATGACCTGGAACTCACTCTGTACTCCCTGGCTGGCCTCCAGTTTACAGCAGTTTCCCTCTCGAGTGCTGGGATTAAAAGCATTAGCCACCATGCCTGGTCCTATTTTAACTCTTTTTTAAAAAAATTTTTTTATTGACACCTTCTATACTTGTATACAAAAAAACATATGATATTTCCCTCCCCTCTCCCCATTCCACTTTAACTCTTTTTTTTATGGTTACAGGTGTTTTTTTTTTTTAATTTGTTTGTCTTTTTAAGATATAATAATCTTATTAAATAGTAAAAGGTTGACAAATAGAAGAACATAGAAAACTTGATTAAGAACTTTAAAGCCAGTCTTTATAACCATTATCATGACCAGATTAATAGCAATGATTTAAAGTTTTTTTAAGTTTAAAACCTGAATACCACCGAATCCTGTTACCAGCCAGGGCCATCTTTTGTTACTCTGATATAAACCCTAGGCTAGTAGTAATCTTATACAAGGATTAGGAGGGAGCATCTGGGCACTCACAATGCTTGGGTAGTCTGGTGGAATTTCACATGGAAGGCTCCTGGAGTCTTAGGCCATCCATGGACAGAAAAGTGAGAAAAAGCCGGGCGTGGTGGCGCACGCCTTTAATCCCAGCACTTGGGAGGCAGAGGTAGGAGGATTGCCGAGAGTTCGAGGCCACCCTGAGACTACATAGTGCATTCCAGGTCAGCCTGGGCCAGAGAGAGACTCTACCTCAAAAAACCAAAAAAAAAGAAAAAAAAAAGTGAGAAAAATCTCAGAGTTTCTAAGGTCTGGGGTGGGGGCCTCCACCACAGACCAAAAATGAATTCCTTGTCCTGATGTTGACTTGCACTGGAGCAACAGGAAGAATGTAGACTCTATTGAAGGTGTCTACATGCTTAAGGAGTATCCTCTTCTTCAAAGTCTGCTTTAATGCAGGAAAGAGAGGGTCATTGAACTTGCAACATGATCTTGCATTTTGGAAACAGTCATGGAAAGTGTGAACCAGGTTTGCTGGATGCTTGCATAGAGACCTGATGGACCCGTAAAGATGGACTGTGGGTTGCAGAGGAGACCCAGTGCAGAAGCCAGGACCATGAGATGGCTGCTAAAGAGAGCTGCCAGCCCCAGAAAAGGTTTTTCAGGACTGTGAGTAGCCTACCTAGAGGGTGGAATTGGAACTCCAGAGATTTCTTGCTGAATAGAATTATCAGACTTGGAGATTAGTCAGTGACTAGCACTTTAACTCTTTTTTTTAAGAGAGAGAGAGAGAGTGAGAGAGAGAGAAAGAGAGATACAGAGAATGAGCGAGTCAGCAGTCTCTCTGCCGCTGTGAATGAACGCCAGATTGTGCGCCCCCTTATGGGCAAGTGTGGCATTGCGCCCTTGCATCACTTTGCACCTGGCTAAATGTGGGACCTGGAGAATGGAACAGGTGTTCTTAGGCTTAGGAAGCAGGTGCCTTAACTCCTAAGTCATCTCTCCAGCCCCTATTTTCACTTTTTTATTGACACCTTCCATAAATATATACAATATACCATGATCATAATCTCCTCCCACCACTCTTCCTTTTCCTCCTCCTGAATCCCCCTCCACTGAATCTCTTTTTCTTTCCAACTAGTTTCTCTTCTATTTTGATGTCATTATTCTCTTTTCTCCTATTATTGCTGGGCGTGGTGGCGCACCCTTTAATCCCAGCACCGGGGAGGCAGAGGTAGGAGGATTGCTGTGAGTTTGGGGCCATCCTGAGACTACATAGTGAATTCCAGGTCAGCCTGGGCTAGAGCTAGACCCTACCTCAAAACACCCCCTCAAAAAAAAAATTATGCAGGTCTTGTGTAGGCAGCACACCACTGTGAGGTCATGGATACCATGGCCACTTTGTCTGGAAGACACTATTGTAAGCAACCCTTCCCTTCCTTTGGCTCTTGTATTCTTTCTGTGGCCTCTTACACAATGGTCCCTGAACCTTGGAGGGTCTGATAGAGATGTTTCATTTAGTGCTGAACACTCCACTGTCACTTCTCAGCACTTTGGTGAGACAATTCTCTAGCCAAAAGTGAGAGTAGCATTAATATATAGGCATAAACAAAAGTATTTAGAGAGCAGTGTGGTAGGCATAATATATTCATTTAGATAGACAACAGTAGTAGTTTCCTCCCTAGGGCTTATGAGCTCCCCAGCCATAGGCTTTTCATTAGGTTTTCAGTACCAAGCAGGAATCCTCGCCCATGGAGCAGGCCTCAAATCCAATCAAAGGGCAGTTGATTTTCCCCATAACAGGTATGCCATCATTGCATCAGTTGGTACATTTGGCCCGGCTAGCTAGTTGTACAGCTTATAGGGTCCACTCCTGGTTAAAACTTTTCTTCCCCAACATGCTGCATAGGTCTCTTCAGCATCCTTACAGCTTGTCAACAGGGAAAAGGCTTCCAGCTCAGCACCAGCTTGATTTCTCAGTGACCTGCAGCCCATGCATGTGGTCTTAAGCAATAAAATTTTACCATCTAGGTCCTGGACAGCCAGGAGATTTGGGAATAGTTGTTAATGTTTGGGGACATCAGAGGCCTCCCTGGCCAACTACTCACTGGAACATATCCCACCTCAGCACTGAATTTTTTAAAATAACATCATTGTTTTTTAATTTAATTTATTTATTTGCAAGCAGAGAAAGAGACAGAGAATGGACATGACAGGGCCTCTAGCCACTGCAAACGAACTCCAGATGCATGTGCCCCTGTGCATCTGGCTTACATGGGTCCTGGGGAATCAAACCGGGTCCTTTGGCTTCACAGGCAAATGCCTTAACATCTAAATGATCTCTCCAGTCCTATTATTGTTTTTTTAAATTATTTATTTATTTATTTGCAAACAGAGAGAGATAGAAGAGAGGCAGACAGGGAGAGAATGGGTAGGCCAAGGCCTCTAGCCACTGCAAACGAACTCCAGATGCATGTGCCCCTTGTGCATCTGGCTTATGTGGTCCTGGAGAATAGAATCAGGATCCTTTGGCTTCACAGGCAAACACCTTAACCGTAAGCCATTTCTCCAGCCCCCACTTTTTTTTTTTTCTTTTTTTTTTTTTTTTTTTTTCAAGGTAGGGTCTCACTCTGGCCCAGGCTGACCTGGAATTAACTATGTAGTCTCAGGGTGGCCTCTAACTCACGGTGATCCTCCTACCTCTGCCTCCTGAGTGCTTGGATTAAAGGCATGTGCCACCACGCCCGGCTGGCTTTCTTTCTTTCTTTCTTTCTTTCTTTCTTTCTTTCTTTCTTTCTTTCTTTCTTTTTTTCAGGTAGGGTTTCACTCTAGCCCAGGCTGACCTGGAATTAGTTTTATTATTATTATTTTTTGGTTTTTCGAGATAGAGTCTTGCTCAAGCCCAGGCTGACCTGGAATTCACTATGTAGTCTCAGGGTGGCCTCTAACTCATGGCAATCCTCCTACCTCTGCCTCCCAAGTGCTGGGATTAAAGGTGTGCACCACCATGCCTGGCATTTTTACATTCTTTAAAAAATATTTTAGCTGGGCGTGGTGGTGCACGTCTTTAATCCCAGCACTTGGGAGGCAGAGGTAGGAGGATCGCCGTGAGTTCAAGGCCAGTCTGAGACGACAGTGAATTCCAGGTCAACTTGGGCCAGAGTGAGACCCTACCTCGAAAAACCAAAAAATTAAAAAAATATATTTTATTGGGCTAGAGAGATGGCTTAGCGTTTAAGTGCTTACCAGCAAAGTCAAAGGACCTCGGTTCAATTCCCCAGTACCCAAATAAGCCCGATGCACAAGGTGGTGCATGCATCTGGAGTTCATTTGTAGTGGCTATAAACCCTGGTACGTCCATTCTCTTCCTCTCTCTCTCTTTCTCTCTCTCACTCTGCCTCTTTCCCTCTCTCAAATGAATAAATAAAAAATAAAAAATATTTTAAAAAATTTATTTGGGAGAGAGAGAAAGAGGCAGATAAAGAGAGAAGGAGAATGGGCATGCCAGGACCTTGAACCACTGCAAACAAACTCCAGATGCATGTGCCACCTGATGTATCTGGTTTACGTGGGTACTGGGAAATTGAACCCAGGTTCTTAGACTTTATAGGCAAGTGCCTTAACCGCTAAGCCATCTCTCCAGCCCCTTTCATTTTTCTTTTTTAAATTTATTTATTTCAGAGAGAAAGAAGAGGCAGATAGAGAAAGATAGACAGAATGAGTGCCAGTACCTCTAGCCACTGCAAATGAACTCCAGACACATGTGCCCCCTTGTGTATCTGACTTACATGGATACTGGGGAATTGAATTTGGGTCCTTAGGCTTTGCAGGCAAGTGCCTTAACCATTAAGCTATCTTTCCAGCCCCTAATTTTTTTTTCTTTTTGGTTTTTCGAAGTAGGGTCTCACTCTATCCCAGGCTAACTTGGAATTCACTATGTAGTCTCAGAATGGCCTTGAACTCATGGTGATCCTCCCACTTCTGCCTCCCAAGTGCTGGGATTAAAGGCATGCACCACCATACCCGGACAGCCCCTAATTAAAAAAAAATTTTTTTAAGTTCATACATTCTCTCTACACTTTCTTCCACAAGGTTCCCTATACTTTGGAGAAGCTGGTTTAGATATTCTGTTTTTTCTTTCTTCTTTTTTTAAAAAACTTTTTAAAAAATGTATTTATTTATTTATTTATTTATTTGAGAGAGAGTGAGTGAGAGAGAATTGGCATGCTAGGACCTCCAGTCAGTGCAAATGAACTCCACCTTGGGCATCTGGCTTCCATGGGACCTGGGGAATAAAACCTGGGTCCTTTGGCAAATGCTTTAACCTCTAAGCTATCTCCCAGCCCTTTAAGACTTTTTCATTGACAGCTTTCATAATTATAGACAATAAAGCATGACAATTCTCTCCCTCACTTTCCTTCCTCTTCTTCTTCTTCTTCTTTTTTTTTTTTTTTTTGAGGTAGGGTCTCACTCTAGTGCAGGCTGACCTGGAATTCACTATGTAGTCTCATGGAGATCCTCCTACCTCTGCCTCCTGAGTGCTGGGATTAAAGGTGTGTGCTACCACACCTGGCTTTAAAAAAAAAAAAAAAAACACTTTATTTACTTGCAAGGAGAAAGAGAAAATGGACACCCCCAAGGCCTCCTGTCACTGCAAACAAATGCCAGATGCACAAAGTAGTCATTAGGAATAGAACCAAGGCTGTCAGGCTTTGCAGGCAAGAGCTTTTAACCACTCAGCCATATTCCAGCCCTCTTTCTTCTCCTACTTAAAAAAATTGTTTATTTATTTATTTGAGAGCAACAGACAGAGAAAGAGGCAGAGAGAAAGAGAGAGAGAGAGAAAGAATGGGTACACCAGGGCCTCCAACCACTGCAAATGAATTCCAAATACATGCACCACCTTGGGCATCTGGTTTACATGGGTACTGGGGAATCGAGCCTTAAACCAGGGTCCTTAGGCTTCACAGGCAAGTGCTTAACCACTAAGCCATCTCTCTAGCCCGTCCTCCTACTTTTTTTTTTTTCTTCTTCTTTTGGTTTTGCAAGGCAGGGTCTCACTCTGGTCCAGGCTGACCTGGAATTAACTATGTAGTCTCAGGGTGGCCTCGAACTCTCGGCGATCCTCCTACTCTGCCTCCCGAGTGCTGGGATTAAACGTGTGCGCCCCCACACCCAGCTTTACTTTTTTTTTTTTTTTCGAAGTAGGGTCTCACTCTTAGCCCAGGCTGACCTAGAATTCACTATGGAGTCTCAGGCTGGCCTTGAACTTATTTCCTACCTCTATAACCACATAAATAAGTGTGGTGGTTTATTTATTTATTTATTTTGGTTTTGCGAGGTAGGGTCTCACTCTGGTCCAGGCTGACCTGGAATTAACTATGTAGTCTCAGGGTGGCCTCGAACTCACGGCGATCCTCTTACCTCTGCCTCCCGAGTGCTGGGATTAAAGGCGTGTGCCACCATGCCTGGTTTAAGTGTGGTGGTTTATGACTATAATCCTAGCACTTGGGAGATAGAGGCAGGAGAATGAGAAGTTCAAGGTCATACTTGCTACACAAGCGAGTCTGAAGCCAGCCTGTACTACATGAAGCCCCGTTGAAAGAGAAAGAGAGAATGGTTGAAGAGTTACTGGGGTCAGATCTGCCACTGGCCACTGTCAGCCAGGAGTGTCATACAGGAGTGTCCCTGAGGAAGCTGACTCTTGGTCTGGATTTAGCAACCTTCAGCAGGTTGCAGCCAAACAACCTCCATTTGGACTTACAGTGTGTTCAACCTCATCTTCGCTGTGCAGAATGCCTGCAAGCTTGGCCTTACTGCACAAGTAGTATGGTGTCTCCTTTCTTGGAAGGCCACCTTGATTAATCCCTCACAGGATGAGGCATCTGGTAAGGACTGAACAATGTGATGGAGAAAAAACTGTACTACATGGAAAGATGGTTTAGCAGGTAAATTGCTTGCCGGCAAAGCCAAAGGACCTAGGTTCGATTCCCCAGTACCTATATAAAACCAGATGCACACCAGATGCTTCCCAAGTGCTAGGACTACAGGCATGCGCCACTACTCCTGGTTTAAGTTCTAGCAACTGTCTAAGGAATAAAAACACTAGGTTAGCCAGGCCTGGTGATACACACCTTTAATCCCAGCACGCAGGAGGCAGAGTTAGGAGGATCGCCGTGAGTTCAAGGCCACCCTGAGACTACATAGTTAATTCCAGGTCAGCCTGCGCCAGAGCGAGACCCTACCTCAAAAAAAAAAAAAAAAAAAAAAAAAAAAAACAACAACAAAACACCTCACTAGGTTAAACAAACATACACACAGTTATAATCAAAGAACCAATGGTGGTATGATGAAGATGTTCTCAATCTCTTTCTGACTCCCAAGAAGACTTGGGGAATCTCTTGGACTACAGAGTGAGACCCTTTCCCCCTCCAAAATAAAAAATAAAAAGAATGCCGGGCATGGTGGTGCACGCCTTTAATCCCAGCACTTGGGAGGCAGAGGTAGGAGAATCACCACGAGTTCAAGACCATCTGAAATGACATAGTGAATTCCAGATCATCCTGGGCTAGAGTGAGACCCTACCTCGAAAAACCAAAAGATATATATATTTATTTGAAAAAGAGAAACAGATATAGAGCTAGAGAGAGAATGGGCACACAAGGTCCTTCAGCTGCTGCAAATGAACTCCAGACTCATGTACCACCTTGTGCATCTGGCCTATGTGGGTCCTGGGGGATTGAACCTGGGTCCACTGGCTTTTCAGGCAAATGCTTTAACCACTAAGCCATCTCTCTGGCCATTTTAACTTTTTTCATTGACATGATTATAGACTTCCATAATTATAGACAATAAACCATGATAATTCTCTCCCCTCTCCCACTTTCCCCTTCACAAATCCACTCTCCATCATATCCCCTCCCCCTCTCAATTAGTCTCTCTCTCCCTTTTTTTTTTTTTTTTTTTTTTTTTTTTTGGTAGGGTCTCACTCTAGCTCAGGCTGACCTGGAATTCACTATGGAGTCTCAGGGTGGCCTCAAACTCATGGCGATCCTCCTACCTCTGCCTCCTGAGTGCTAGGATTAAAGGTGTGCGCCACCACACCCGGATCTCTTTTATTTTTATGCCATCATCTTTTCCTCCTATTATGTGGGTTTTGTGTAGGTAGTACTAGGCACTACAAGGTCATGGCTGTCCAGGCCATTCTGTATCCAGAGGTTGCATTGTAACCAGTCCTGTTCTTCCTTTGGCTCTTACATGCTTTCCACCACCTCTTCTGCAATGGACCCTGAGCCTTGGAAGGCGTGATAGAGAAGTTTCAGTACTGGACACTCCTCTGTCACTTCTTCTCAGCACTATGGTGCCTTCTGAGTCATCCCAGAGGTTACCACCATCTGAAAAGAGAAGTTTCTCTAACCAAAAGTGAGAGTAGCATTAAGTAGCATTAACATTAAGAAAAGTGCTTACATGGCAGCTTGGTGAGCATAATATATGCATTTAGCCAGACACCAGCAGACATTATACCTCTAGAACTCGTGACCTCCCCTTCCACAGGCTTTTGTTGTTGTTGTTTGTTTTTGTTTTTTGTTTTTGGAGGTAGGGTTTCACTCTGGTCCAGGCTGACCTGGAATTAGCTATGTAGTCTCAGGGTGGCCTCGAACTCATGGCAATACTCCCACCTCTGCCTCCCGAGTGCTGGGATTAAAGGCATGTGCCACCACGCCCGGTTCCATAGGCTTTTGACTAGGTTTTCAGTACCAGCCATGTATTCCCTCCCATGGAGTGGGCCTCCAGTCCAATTCAAGAATGGTTGGTTCCCCCCCCCCCCCATAACAGACATGCCACTATTACACCCATTCTTCAGTCATTTGGCCTGGCTGGCCAGATTTAACGCTTGCAGTGTCCTCGGTTGTTTATCTCCACGGATGACTTCTCTTTGTCCCATGGAGCTCCATGCAGCATAGCTTTTTCCAGCTTTCTGTCAGCTGGTCTACTCGGAGGAGGTTTTCAGCTCAGTTCCAACTTAATTTTTCAGTGACTTTGCAGCGCAAGCATGTAAAGAATGTTTTTGTTTTTTTTTAAAAATTAATTATTTATTTATTTGCAAACAGAGAGAGAGATAGAGATAAGAAAGGCAGACAGAAAGAGAATGGGCATGCCAGGGCCTCCAGCCACTGCAAACGAACTCCAGGTGCCCCTTGTGCATCTGGCTTACGTGGGTCCTGGAGAATCGAACCAGGATCCTTTAGCTAGGCAAACACCTTAACTGCTAAGCCATTTCTCCAGCCCTGTTTGTTTGTTTGTTTTTGAGGTTGGGTATCCCTCTAGGCCAGGCTGACCTGGAATTCACTATGCAGTCTCAGGGTGGCCTGGAACTCACAGCCATCCTCCTACTTCTGCCTCCTGAGTGCTGGAATTAAAGGTGTGTGCCACCACGCCTGGTTTCTGCCTGACTTTAAGGGGACTTTTGATAATGCCTGGAGAGATTCTGGTTGTCCTGACTGGGTGCTGCTACAGTTATCTACTGTGTAGAGGCCAAGGATAATGCTAAAATGTCCTATAGTACATGGACAGATCCCTATAGCAAAGAATTCTTGATAGCCATATTTGGGCATGCTCTATCCTTGCCTCCAGGTTAAATCCCAAATTTCTTAGCAAGGTGTTCTAAGTGACACATTCCTGTAATCCCAGCACAAGTTTGAGGCCAGCCTCATCTACAGCAAGTTCCAGATCAGCCAGGGTTATACTGAGTTTGTCTTTCTCTTCTCTCTCTCTCTGCAAAGTCTTAACTCTAGCTCAGGCTGTCCTAGAGTTCACTCTGGAATCCAGGCAGGCCTCAAGCTCATGGCAATCCTCCTACTTCATCCTCCTAAAGGTTGGGATTACAGGCATAAACCACCATAACCAATGAGACCCTATCTCAGAATAGAATAAACTAGAAGCCCGGGATGGTGGTTTGCACTTATGATCCTAGCAATCCAGAGGCTGCAGGAGAAGAGTAAGTGTGACTTGAAGTCCATCCTGGGCAACAGAGTGAGTTCTAGGCCAGCCGGGGCTACTGGGGAGACTTCTTTCTCTCAAAAAAAGGACGGGGGCAAGAGAGATGGCTCAGTGGTTAAGGCTCTTGCCTGTGAAGCCTAAGAACCCAGGTTCATTCCCAGTACCCATGTAAAGCCAGATGCACAAGGTAGTGCATGAGGCTGGAGTTTGTTTACAGTGGCTGGAGGTCCTGGAGTGCCCATTCTAGCTCTCTTATAAATAAATAAATTTGTTTGTTTGTTTTTCATTTTTCGGTTTTTCAAGGTAGAGTCTCACTCTAGCCCAGGCTGACCTGGAATTCACTATTCTCAGGGTGGCCTTGAACTCATGGCAATCCTCCTATCTTTGCCTCCTAAATGCCAGGATTAAAAGCGTGTGCCACCATGCCCGGCTAAATAAATATTTTTGAAAAATATTTTATTTCTATTTATTTGAAAGAGAGAGCGAGAAAGAGGGAGAGAGGCAGAGGGCTGGAGAGATGGGTTAACAGTTAACCTAAAGACCCAGGTTCAATTCTCCAGGTCCCACGCAGCCCCATGTTGGCGCATGTGTCTGTAGGTCTGGTCCTGAGCGACACGTGGCCCATATGGGCTTTTGGGATCCACGTGGTATACTTCTCCCCTTTATCTCCCCTTACCACCCACCCTTCCCTTTTCCTCACTCCTTTGTAAAATCTGAATAAAATGTGGTATTTTAAAACTCATTCTCTTGAATCTGGAATTGTAGGGCTCTTTTGTAAAGGTGACAACTTTTGCAGGGATCCCAAGGCCAAACTCCTCCAGAGTTTGTGAACTGGTTCTGCTGAGCTGTGAGGGAGGGGCCTCATGGCCACAGGCAGGCCTGGAACTAAAGACCCCTGGCCTGAATGTCTTCTAGGTTTTTTTTTTTTTTTTCCATTGCAAGCCACTGTGCCACAAGACACAAGGCTGGCTGTGGGGGGTGGGAGCATGGAGCTCTGACTCCTGCTCTGGGCTCCGCCCATCCTGCAGCAGGGCCTACACTTCACCTCCAGCCACAGACTGTGGCTCTCTGGCCACCTAAATGAAGAGGAAACTGAAAATGCTCCAGCCAAGCCCCGAGCCTAAGCGCTTGGCTGGAAAGGGTTTTTCAATGGGCCTGGGTCCTGACCACATGCTTCCTTCCCCCTATGGAGCTGAGGCCTGTGGCTATGGCCACTGGGTGTGGGAATTAACTGCGCTGTCTCTCAGAACATGCAGGGACACAAGGAGGAAGATATGCCTGATGCTGCTCACTACCTGCCATGATTTTCTGCCAAATAGCTCTATGACAAATATATATATATTGGTTTTCTGAGGCAGGGATTTACTCTAGCCCAGGCTGCCCTGAAATTCACTATGTAGTCTCAGGGTGCCCTTGAACTCATGGCAATCCTCCTACCTCTGCCTCACAAGTGCTGGGATTAAAGGTGTGTGCCACCACGCCCCATGACAAATATATCTTTTAAAAAATATTTTATTTAGAGCTGGAGAGATGGCTTAGAGATTAAGGTGCCTGCCTCCTAAGCCTAAGAACGCTGGTTCCAATCTCCAGGTCCCACATTTAGCCAGATGCAAAGTGACGCAAGAGTGCAATGCCACATTTGACCACAAGGGGGCGCACGCATCTGGATTTCGTTCACAGCAGCTGAGAGGTTGCTGGTGCGCTCATTCTCTGTCTCCCTCTCTCTCTGTCTCTCTCCAAAAAAAAAAAAATTATTTATTTATTTATTTGAGAGCAAAAAAGAGGCAGAGAGAGAAAGAGAGAAGAATGGGTGCTCCAGGGCCTCCAGCCATTGCAAACAAACTCCAGATGTATGTGCCCCCTTCTGCATCTGGCTTATGTGTGTCCTGGAGAGTTGAACCAGGATCCTTTGGCTTTGTAGGCAAATGCCTTAACCACTAAGCCATCTCTCCAGCCCCAACAAATATATCTTTATATAACGTGTAAATCATTTATTCATGCAGGTATTATAAACAGTAAAATGAGCTAGACCTATTATCCTAGCTACTTGGGAAGCTGAGACAGGAGGATCTCCAACTCAAGGTTCCAATGTGATAGCATAAGTCCACATTTTTTTGGGGGGGGTTGTTTTGTTTTTTTGAGGTAGGGTCCCACTCTAGCCCAGGCTGACCTGGAATTCACTATGTACTCTCAGGGTGGCCTCAAACTCTCAGTGATCCTCCTACCTCTGCCTCCCGAGTGCTGGGATTAAAGGCGTGTGCCACCATGCCCAGCAAATAAAATATATTTTAAAAAGAGGAAGTATAGAGAGAACCAAAGTTATATGTTGTTTGTCATTTCCTTTTCCTTGACAGAGCCAATTGGCCATTTGTCTCTGGAGAGGTTCTGGGGACACATGGCTTAAACTTGCATGGCATCTGAGATAAAAGGGGTGCCAACTTGTCCAGCTTGACATGACTTTAAATAGTATACAACAGTAGGCAAGAACAAAAGGAAATGACAGAGCAGAGAGCTAAGCATCCTGACATTCCTACCTCAAAAAACCAAACCAAAACAAAACAAAACAAAAAGAAGTCTTTTACTGGTCTTTAAAAAAAATAAATTCATTGCCTCAATAAAACCAAAAAGGAAAGATTGCCATGAGTTCAAGGCCACCCTTAGACTACATAGTGAATTCCAGGTCAGCCTAGGCTAGATTGAGACCCTACCTCGAAAAACCACACACACACACACACACACACACACACACACACACACACAAAAGCAAAAATATCCACCATTCAATATATATAATTTATTTGACAGACAGTCGGGGGGGGGCAGATAGGTGGAGCCTGCAGCTGTTGTAAACAAACTCCAGACACATGCACCACCTTGTGCATATGGCTTATGTGGGTCCTAGGGATTGAACTTGGGTTCTTTGGCTTTGCAAGCAAGAGCCTTACCTGCTAAACTATCCCTCCAGCCCATATCCACCTTTTTTGGTTTAATTTTGTTTTGTTTTGTTTTTCTAGGTTGAGTTTCACTCTAGCCACAGGCTGGCCTGGAATTCACTCAGTAGTCTCAGGGTGGCCTTGAACTCATAGCAATCCTACCAACTCTGCCTCCTGAGTGCTGGGATTAAAGGCCTGTACCATCAAGCCCAGCCCTGTTTAAACTTTTTTATCGACAACTTCCATAATTATAGACAATAAACTATGATAATTCCCTCCCCTCTCCCACTTTCCCCTTCACAAATCCACTCTCCATCATATCCCCTTCCCCTGTCAATTAGTCTCTCTATTATTTTGATGTCACCATCTTTTCCTTCTATTATGAGAGTCCTGTGTAAATAGTACCAGGCATTGCAAAGTCATGGATATCCAGGACATTTTGTGTCTGGGAGACTGTGTTGTAAGCACTCCTACCCTTCCTTTGGCTCTTACATTCTTTCTGCGCCTCTTCCACAATGAACCCTGAGTCTTGGAGGGTGTGATAGAGATGTTTCAGTGCTGACATTCTTCTGTCACTTCTTTTCAGCACCATGGTGCCTTGTGAGTCATCCCAGAGGTCACCATCATATGTGTATGAACATTAAGAAAAGTGCTTTCCAGGCAGTTGTTGAGCATAGTATATGCTATGACTACCCCTGTCATAGGTTTTCAGTATCAGGAATATACTCCCTCCCATGGAGTGGGCCTTCAGTCCAATTAGAGAGTGGTTGGTTTCCCCCATAACAGATACGTCCACTATTGCACCCCATTGGTTCATTTGGCCTGGCTGTCCCAATTTAGGGCTTGTTGTTTATCTCCACTGATGATTTCTCTCTCCCATAGAGCTGCATGCAGCATAGTTTTTTCCAACTTTCTGTCAGCTGGTTTATAAGGAAGAGGTTTTCAGCTTAGTTCCAGCTTGGTTTTTTTTTTTGTTTTTTAAAGTTTTTTTGTTTGTTTATTTATTTGGGAGCGACAGAAAGAGAGCGAAAGAAGCAGAGAGAGAGAGCAGAATGGGCACATCAGGGCCTCCAGCCCCTGCAAACAAACTCCAGATGCATGCGCCACCTTGTGCATCTGGCTTACATGGGTACTGGGGAATCCAGCCTTGAACTGGGGTCCTTAGGCTTCACAGGCAAGCACTTAACTAAGCCATCCCTCCAGCCCCTCCAGCTTGATTTCTCAGTGACTTTGTAGCCTAAGCATGTGGATTCTTCAGCAATAATATCTGCCTTTATGTTTATTTATTTGACAGAGGAAAGAGGCAGAGTGGGAGAGAGAGAATGGGCATGCCAGGGCTTCCAGTCACTGCAAACAAACTCCAGGTACATGCGCCACCTTGTGCATCTGGATTATGTGGGTACTGGGGAATCGAACTGAGGTCCTTTGGCTTTGCAGGCAAGTGCCTTAACTGCTAAGTCATCTATCCAGCCCAATATCTACCTGTATAAATACCAAAAGTAGGGCTGGAGAGTTGGCTCTGTGGTTAAATCACTTGCCTCCAATGCCTAACGACCTGTGGTTCAATTCCCCAGTACCAATGTAAAGCCAGATGCACAAAGTGGTTGGACGCCCTGGCATGCCTGTTCTCTCTGCCTGTCACTCTTCTTTCTCTCTTTCTGCATGTATATAAATAAATAAAAATAAATATGCAAGCCGGGCATGGTGACTCATGCCTTTAGTCACAGCATTCGGGAGGCAGAGGTACCAGAATTGCCATGAGTTCAAGGCCATCCTGAGATGACGTAATGAATTCCAGGTCAGCCTGAGCTAGAGCAAGACCCTACCTCAAAAAAAAAAAAAAAAAAAAAAAAAAGGATATTTTTGGGAAGGTTTGATTTTTTTTTTTTCCAAGGTAGGGTCTCACTCTAGTCCTAGGCTGGCCTTGAACTCATAAATCATCTTCCTATTTGGCCTCCTGAGTGCTGGGATTAAAGATGTGCACCACCATGACCAGCTGCCCCGACCAGCGGGAGTTCAACAAGGGCCCGAGGGGAGATTAACCTGGATGAGAGAGACAAACAGACACAAAGAAGGAGACTAAGCCTAATACCTGGTCAAAGTCTCAAATTTTTATTTTTCACAAAGGTTTATATAGGGGAGGCAGGAGGAAGGTAAGCTAGAAACTGACCCAGGGTCACAAGACTTTCTGATTGATAAGGTTTGATCATGGGACTCTTAATCCCAGGGGTCACTGACCCAGGATTACAAGATGCTCTGATTGATAAGGTTAGATCATGGGACTCTTAATCCCAGGGGTCATGGGAAGGTCTGTTGTTACATTCCGATAGGCAGATAAAGTAATCGCCTGCAGCCAGGGCTTGTAGCTGGGGCAACTCTGATCCGATAGGTAGATAAAGTGATCGCCTGCAGCCAGGGCTTGTAGCTGGGGCAATTCTGATCCTAAGGCCTTTTGAGTCCATAAGATGGCTTCTCATACAAGATGGCTGTTATGCTGCTCATGGTCTCCGACATCTCCTCCCTTCTTTTATACAAACAGGAGAGGGAGGCTTGCTATCCAGCAGTGGGCTTTAACCAACTGGGGGAGTAGTGACCTGACTCCTCCCGTGGGTCATGTTTATCACCCACAGATTTGGCCCTCAGTACCTTTTGTGGAGGGGAGGCATTATGTATGGTACCAACCTCCATGCAAGTCAGGTTTGACTCTCAGGGAATTCAGAAGCGGTCAAAGGGACCTTCCCTTGCGGTTTTTCCAAGACCCACGTTGGTACCCATCCCCTAGGGGTGCATAGGTCTGAATGCTTATGCGGTTCCCGGAGGCTTGGAGTATTGAACCTTGGCCAACATGCCTAGAATGATTATAAAAAAAAAAACAAATTTACAGGGCTTATAGAGGCTATAGGGTTTACAGAAACTATATGTTTTACAGTCATTGTTAGGGGAGGGTCTCAGCTGGAGGCAGGTCCTCAGTCACGATTCCTCGGCTTGTCAGCTCCAGTCTGTGATCAGCAATCTGTTGAGCTGCTGGAACACTTGAGCTCTGGAAGCCGCTACATTTAGCCTCTGTAACATTGTTTGCTCGCCTGACTCAGGCACAGCCATTCCTGCATGTTGAAACTGTTGTAAACCAAGTTAAAGTTTTTCTTTTTTACTTAGAAGACATCATTTAATAACCAGACGACAGTACTGCCATTATAGAACAGATAGTCATTAAGCCCAGGCCTGATTCAGATAAGGAACTAGCTGACAAACGTGTTGACCTCCAACTCTGTAATCTATGTTTGTTTGTTTGGCAGTAAATTCCCCTGCTTAAGCCAAATGAGAATCTGAGAAAGAAACTGCTTGGGAGATACTTAAGGCATCAAAAAAATCCTTTTGCAGCCTTATCAGGATCACCAAAAGACAAAATGACTATATGAAATAACAGATATTTTCTTTTGTAAACCTTGTAAATCTATGTTAAGATTATTATGATTTTAAATAGCCCAAATATGATTTTTAACCTTTACCATACAGTAGCAGTCCCATTGTAGGATAAAGGAGTAATACTTATGAATTGATAATTTACATGACAGAACAATTGCTCTTGAACCACAAGATTAACAATCTGCCTTTTTAAATACATAACAGCATTTTCTAGAGCATCTAACCTGACTGACAGCTTTTTTATCAATATCTATCTGTGATGAAAAGTTTGAGAAAATTTTAATCAGTCCAATAACAGCTTTTGGGGAGTTTTCACACCTGTAGGACCTTTTAGAGATACTCAGCCATGGGGGCCTCTGGTCCTTGTAACAGACAAATTTTGTAAACCATTTATTGGCCTGAGATGTAACTCCCAGTCCCCACTCCCTCCCCACACAAGAATCGGGACCAGGCTTCAGCGGTGGGCTTGATGTCTCTTTTGGCTGTGGCCGCCAGCACCTGTGAAAAAGGGGTGAAAAGGGGGGAAGGGAACTGTCCCATGTTATTAAGTCAAGGGAGAAGCGTCCGTCCATAGGGAAACAATTAACATGTAGACACACAAATATGACAGAAACACATAGGGCCCAATAACACAGACACATGAATATGACAGAAACAGAGGGCCCAATAACATAGACACATGAATATGACAGAAACAGAGGGCCCAAGAAAAGCTATGCGCGCTTCAGAACCAAATTTAAAAAGGAGAAAGAGAGAAAGAGAGCGCTCAGATACTCACCAGACCGGTATGAGTGCTGGGGATCCCAGGGTTGGATGTTTTGAAAACACAGTCGGATAGGAAACAATTATCACAGGCAATGGAGGGAGATGTTAGGAATTTTTTGTATATTAGTTATATCAACCATGTGAGAGAATTAAATATTAATGAGTCAATTTTAACCTTAACATATAGTTAAAATGTTGACAAATAGGAACTTAATTAACTTTATTGGGTACTCTAAATTTAGTCTTTTTTAACCATCATCATGACCAGATTAATATTAACAAGTTAAAGTTGTAAATTTACAAACTGAATACCATAGTAACCTTCTATCAGCTAGAGCCATGCTTTTATTAGTTTGATGTAAGCCCTAGGTTGATAATCACTTTATTGTATCTTAAAAGATCTGCAATCTGGTTAAGTGTTTTGTCTTTAATCTTTTGTTTAAGTTTACTTAATATCTACATTTACATATTTTTATCTTACAAGCTATGTAACCATTTTGTAACAATCTTTTTTTTTTTTTTATCAAATAGTTACCAACATTTAAAGTTTTTCTCCAGTTTAACTAAACTTTTATTGTTTTTACCATGAGGCATTTAATAAAAAGGTCTTATGAAATATCTTTAAAGAGTCAGACTTGACTTTTGAAACACATTATGAAAGTAGATTTGAGCATTATTAGAAATTTTCTAACAAATTTAGTATTGAGTACATATTTAAGTTAAATACAATTCTTGAGACTGTTTTTTGTTAGTAGTCCCAGAAAAGCATAAAGAGGCAAAAGTGAGCTTAAAACAGTTGTAAATACTTATAAGAAATCCACATCTATTTATAGTAATTTGGCATTTACCCATATTTCGAGATTTTTGTGTTTTGTAGTCCCCAGGTTCTGCAAGCCAGGGAAGCTAAGAATCTTGCCATTTTCAGTTTTTTTTTTTTTTAATAAATCTATTATCTCCTTGTTTACCCTGTTGGGCGTGTGTGGCTGGAGGGTATCAGGCCACTTGAGCCCACGTGGCATCAGCCAGGCCCCTGGATCCTGGGCCCTGAACCCAGCTGTGAGCAGGGAGAGAAGCAGGGGGGTGTCTTTTCCCCTCAGGTGTAGCTATTGTCTCCTCTGCTGCCTGTGGCGTTTTAGCAGCCCTGGCTCCAGAGTGGAGCGCAGTCCAGCAGCCTTTGCCTCTTGTCAGCCTGCCGCGGCTTTGGAGCATGGGCCAGCGGCCACAGCGACTGAGATCTGGAGGACTTTTTCCCAGAATAAGTTGGCCTCTTTTTGAGAGTTTTATGCCCCTAACTTTAAGAAATGTCCTTAATCCACTGATTTGGGATTCCTTTTGATGGGTACACCTCACCTAATTCCTCACTGGGGAGGCGGCCACTGGGCCTATAGTTTTGCCTTTCTCTGATGGAGAACGGGAAAGTTTGTTTTTTCTTTACATTATATCTCGCCTAGTCCGTCAGTGGGGAGACTAGTTCCTCACTGGGGAGGCGGCCACTGGGGGCCTGTTAGTCCCAGGGGGAGGATGTCCCCAAGGGATCACTCACCTATTAACCACGCATCTTAACCCAATTTCCTCGTGTCTTGAGAGACTCTTTTAAGTCCCTGAATGAATAACTCATGTTTACTCAATGTTTGTCCCATAATTTCGTCGCTCTTCTTACCTTATCCGGGTCTGTGTCACAGGCGGGCTTTCCTGCGGTGACCTCTGTGCGGATCTTCACTCACCAACGAGGTGGCGATCCAATGAAAAAATGACGGCCGTTCACCCGAGCGACGTCCAAGTCAGTCCTCGTACCTCGAGCCCCCACGCTTGCGCCACTTGCCCCACCAGCGGGAGTTCAACAAGGCCCGAGGGGAGATTAACCTGGATGAGAGAGACAAACAGACACAAAGAAGGAGACTAAGCCTAATACCTGGTCAAAGTCTCAAATTTTTATTTTTCACAAAGGTTTATATAGGGGAGGCAGGAGGAAGGTAAGCTAGAAACTGACCCAGGGTCACAAGACTTTCTGATTGATAAGGTTTGATCATGGGACTCTTAATCCCAGGGGTCACTGACCCAGGATTACAAGATGCTCTGATTGATAAGGTTAGATCATGGGACTCTTAATCCCAGGGGTCATGGGAAGGTCTGTTGTTACATTCCGATAGGCAGATAAAGTAATCGCCTGCAGCCAGGGCTTGTAGCTGGGGCAACTCTGATCCGATAGGTAGATAAAGTGATCGCCTGCAGCCAGGGCTTGTAGCTGGGGCAATTCTGATCCTAAGGCCTTTTGAGTCCATAAGATGGCTTCTCATACAAGATGGCTGTTATGCTGCTCATGGTCTCCGACAACCAGCTGTATTTTTTTTTTTTTTTTTGAGGTAGGGTTTCACTCTAGCTCAGGCTGACCTGGAATTCACTATGTAGTCTCAGGGTGGCTTCAAACTCTTGGCAATCCTCCTATGTCTGCCTCCTGAATGCTGGGATTAAAGGCGTGCACCACTACACCAGGCTCCAGCTGTATGTATGTATGTATGTATGTATGTATGTATGTATGTATGTATTTTGGTTTTTTGAGGTAGGATCTCTCACTCTGGTCCAGGCTAACCTGGAATTAACTATGTAGTCTCAGGGTGGCCTGGAACTCACGGCAATCCTCCATCCTCTGCCTCTTGAGTGCTGGGATTAAAGGCGTGCACCACCACACCCAGCTCATTCATTTATTTTGATTTTCGAGGTAGGGTCTTGCTCTAGCCCAGGCTGACCTGAAATTCACTATGTAGTCTCAGGGTGGCCTGGCACAAACTCATGGTGACTTTCCTATCTTTGCCTCCTGAGTGCTGGTATTAAAGGTGTGTGCCACCACACCCAGTTTAAGGCTGTATTTAATAGGTACATAGGTATATTCTAACTTTTTTTTTTTTCTTCCGATGTGGGGTCTCACTTTGGTCCAGGCTGACCTGGAATTAACTGTGTAGTCTCAGGGTGGCCTCGAACTCATGGCGATCCTCCTACCTCTGCCGCCCGAGTGCTCCAGTGCTGGGAAAGGCATGCTCCACCATGCTGGGCTTGTTTTGTTTTTTGAGGTAGGATTTCATTCTAGCCCAGGCTGACCTGGAATTCACTATGTATTTTCAGGGTGGCCTGGAACTCACAGAGATCCTTCTACCTCTGCCTCCCTAGTGCTGGGATTAAAGGCGTGCGTCACCATGCCCGGCTATATTCTGGTATTTCTGACAAAGAAAAATGTCCTAAAAGCAAAAGAGTTTTGAGACACTACTCACTGGTGTGAGATGCTTCTTTCTCATTCTGCTAGCTAACTCCAGTGGAGAGAATTGGTTATTACAGCTGCGTTTAGGAACCTTTCCAAACCGGGTGTGATGGCACCCGGTAGGAGGATCGCCATGAGTTCGAGGCCACCCTGAGAATACAAAGTGAATTCCAGGTCAGCCTGGCCTAGAGTGAGACCCTACCCCGGAAAAAAAAAAAAAAAAAAAAAAGAAAAAGAACCTTTTCAGGGGCTTAACTCCCCTACTGCCTGCCTTCTCAGGGGCAGGCCCCCCTCGGGACTTTCTCCTCTCATCTTCCTTCTAAATTCTGGGCTTCCCCATTTCTGGGAACGCAGCTAATGCCCTCTTGGGCATGAACTCTGTCTTCCTTCCCTTAAGTTCTACCTATAGTCTAATAAAACCTGTAAACTTAGAAAAAGAAGCCGGGCGTGGTGTCGCACGCGTTTAATCCCAGCACTCGGGAGGCAGAGGTAGGAGGACTGCCAAGAGTTCGAGGTCACCCTGAGACTCCATAGTGAATTCCAGGACAGCCTGAGCTAGAGTGAGACCCTACGTCGAGAAAAACAAACAAACAAACAAACAAACAAACAAACAAACAAACAAACAAACAAACCCTTTCTCCATCTCTAGAGAAACAACGCTGTTTAGTGCCTGCCTGGGTTCAAGGCCAGCCTGGTTTACAGGAGACAGACCTTGTAAAACAAGCAAACAAGAACAAAAACTGCTTGCTTTCCAGCTGTTGTTTTATGTCCTCTGCTGTCCAGGGTTCCTTGTGGGTGGAAACAGTGAAAAGATTGAGCACTTGCTGCAGGCAGACGCTTCCACTTTCGTCCTTACTGTATAAGACAAGTCTGCTCGTTTTTTTTCTGGCTTTCGTGGGTCCTGGGGAAATCGTACCTATGTCCTTCTGCTTTGCTTGCAAGCGCCTTAACCACTAAACCATCTCTCCAGACTGAACCACGATGCACTGAGGGAATCCCCAAGCGTGGAGAAGCCCAATAAGCTCAGGGAAGGACCCAAGGAAGTTAAGAAACTGCCAATCCTAGAAAGGTTCCAGCCAGCTCTGTCATCCTAACCCTTGGAAGACGGGCCGGACTGGGCTACATAAAGAGCCCCTGCGTCAAAAGGGGGAGAGGGTGCAATGGTGTGATTGGCAGCTCACATAGAGACTGAGGCAGTGAGAGAGAATGGGCGTGCCAGGGCCTCCAGCCACTGGGGAATGGAACATGGGTCCTTAGGCTTCACAGGTGTGATTGGTAGCTCACATAGAGACTGTTTCTAGCAAACGCTCACCCCTTTTCTTGGTATTTCGAGGTCAGGCTGTTCTGGAATTCACTGTATTCTCAGGGTGGTCTCGAACTCACGGCGATCCTCCTACCTCTGTCTCCCGAGAGCTGGGATTAAAGGCGTGGGCTACCACGCCGGCTCGCTGGCCCCTCAGGGATCAAGGTGAGGTCCTACGCTCCTGGGTGCCGGCACCCCACGCCCCTCACTCCGCCCCTCCCGGAGGCCCCGCCCCCAAGTCCCCGGCTCCGCCCTCGGCTCCTTGACACCTAGCCGGCAGCCGCCTCCGCCGGACTGGGCCCTTCACGACAGTGCGGGCGCTTTCCGGCCAGCCCCGGGTGCTGATGTGTCGAGGAGGCGGAGCGCCGGCTGCAGCGCTTCAGCTGTCCCTGGCTCAGTCCTAGCCCCGGTGGACTGTCTACCTGTGCGCAGTCATGGCTGTGCAAGCGGGCTCTGCACGGACCGGGGCCAGCTCAGGTAGGCTTAAGCTGGCCCTGCCGAGGAGGCAGAAAGGTGTTGGCGTCAGAGGGACCAAGCGGGACTTGGTGAAAGGGGCCTCGGTCGGGAAGGAGAGAGAGCTTGCAGTCTGTCCTGGGACCCGGGGAGGCATCCTGGAAGAGAATGCTCTAGGAAGCTTGCACGTCTTGTAGTCAGATCAGTGGGAGACCCAGATGGTGGAAACCCTGGGCTGTTTGGGGCTGCGGTTTCTGTGATGTCGGGAGGAGCCGACCTAGTCCCTACCCATACATTTTCTCCTCTTCTTGGTTGTAGATAAAGTGCAGAAAGACAAGCCTGGACAGACCGTAGGGACCAGGCAGGGCAGCCGAATGGGGAAACTTTTGGGTTTCGAATGGACCGATGTATCCAGCTGGCAGAGGCTGGTGACCCTCCTTAATCGACCAACCGATCCTTCAAATCTGGCTGTCTTTCGTTTTCTCTTTGGTGAGTCCACGTTCTGGGAGGGGGCACTTTGGTTGGTGGTGCATATATGGCAATCGACTATATTTTTAGTTACTTCATAGACTTAGCCCATTTTTCTTTAGAGCTGAAGATATTGATATAATGGAAGAAGTCTTTGGAAATTTAGAACCATCCTGGCCTTGTCACCTCCAATTAAGGTTCGGTGGCCAGAAATGCTTTGATCTGACGCTATGCAGGATACATGAGACAAGAACGGACTCGTTTTGCTTGTGACATGCAGTTTCCCAGGAGCTGTGCTAAGAGAAGCAGAGCAGGAGTAACATTCGGGCTGTGGCTCCCTGATCCAGACCTTCTCCGCTCAAAGGCCACAACATAGGTGCTTGGACTGGGTTACAGTTGTGCCCCGTTGACCCTCTTAGCCCAGTAGTTCTCAAGTGGGGAAGTTTTGCTCTCTGGAGACACTTGGCAATGTCTAGAGACATTTTTAGTTGTCACACCTTTGGGGGGAAGAGGGATAGGTGGTCGCTGGCATCGGTACCAGCAGTAGGGATGCTCCTGATGTCCTGTAATGGAGCAGGCAAACACCCCTACAGATAATTAACCAGACTGGTTAATGTAACGGGTTCTGAGATTGAGAAAGCCAAGCTTGCCTTCCTGAGCTGAGTAGCCCTTCTGTTTACCTTAGTGTGTTGTACAAATACCACTGCTTTCCTGCGTGTGTCAGAAGCAAGAGGTTAAGAGGGTCCCCTAGAGCATTTTCTAGCTTAGTAAGATTTAACTTTATAAAGGGAGCCAGTGTTTTATACATTTCTCTCATTTAATCGTTATTACAGCCTTGTGAAATATTATAAGTACACTTGTCACAAATAGGAACTGGCTGGGTGTGGTGCCACACGCTTTTAATCCCAGCATTTGGGAGGCAGAGGTAGGAGAATTGCCATGAGTTCGAAGCCACATTGAGACTACCTAGTGAATTCCAGGTCAGCCTAGGCTAGAGCAAGACCCTACCTTAAAAACCAAATAGGAACTGGCTCACAGAGCTTCAGGGCTTGTCAGACCACACAGCTGGCATAATGCTTAGCACAAAATAGGCTCTGTGATAATAATATTTTTAAAAATTATTTATTTTTTGTTTTTTTTTTCGAGGTAGGGTCTTGCTCTAGCTCGGGCTGACCTAGAATTCATTTATTTATTTATTTATTTATTTATTTATTTATTTATTTATTTATTTATTTATTACAGAGGGAGGGAAAGAGAGAGAGGGATAGGGAGAATGGGTGTGCCAGGGCCTCTAGCTACTGCAAATGAACTCCAAACGTGTGTGCCCCCTAGTGCATCTTGCTTACATGGATCCTAGACAGACGAATCGGGATCTTTTGGATTTGCAGGCAAACTCCTTAACTGCTAAGCCATCTCTCCAGTCCTGGAATTCACTATTTCGTCTCAGGGTGGCCACAAACTCATGGCAATCCTCCTACCTCTGCCTCCCAAGTGCTGGGATTAAAAGTGTATGCCACCACACCTGGCTTTAAAATTTTATTTTTATTTTCTTTTATTTGAGACAAACAGGAAGAGAGAGAGAGAATGGGCACACCAGAACCTCTAGCCACTGCAAACAAACTCCAGACATATGAACTACCTTGTGCATCTGGCTTATGTGGGACCTGGAAAATCAAACCTGGGTTCTTAGGCTTCATAGGCAAGCACCTTAACTGCTAAGCCGTCTTTCCAGCCCTGTTTTTATTTAGCCGGAAGTGGTGGCACATGCCTTTAATCCCAGCACTCGGGAGGCAGAGGTAGGAGGATGATCGTGAGTTTGTGGCCACCCTGAGACTACATAGTGAATTCCAGGCCAGCCTGGGCTAGAGTGAAACCCTACCTCGAAAAAACAAAAACAAGGGCTGAAGAGATGGCTTAGCGGTTAAACGCTTGCCTGTGAAGCCTAAGGACCCTGGTTCAAAGCTCGATTCTCCAGGTCCCACATAAGCCAGATGCACAAGGGGGCATACACATCTTAGTGTTCGTTTGCAGGGGCTGGAGGTCCTGGCATGCCCATTCTCTCTCTCTCTCTCTACCTGCCTATTTCTGTATCTCTCTCTCTCAAATAAATAATAAAATATTTTTTAAAAAAACAAAAAAATTATTTATTTGAGAGGAATACACACACACACACACACACACACACACACACAAACACACATATATATAGAGAGAATGGGCACACCAGAGCCTCTGGCCGCTGTAAACAAACTCCAGATGCATGTGCCACTTTGTGCATCTGGCTTATGTAGATACTGCAGAATTGAACTTGGGTCCATGGGGTTTTCAGGCAAACACCTTAACAACTAAGCCATCTCTCAAGCCCTATTGCTTTTTTTTTTTTTTTTTTTTTTTTTTTGAGGCAGGGTCTCACTCTGGCCAAGGCTGACCTGGAATTAACTATGTAGTCTCAGGGTGGCCTTGAACTCACTGCGATCCTCCTACCTCTGCCTCCCGAGTGCTGGGATTAAAGGCGTGCACCACCACGTCCGGCTTGTATTGCTATTTAAAAAAAATTTTTTTTTGTTTTTGTTTTTGTTTTTAAGGTAAGGTCTCACTCTAGCCCAGGCTGATCTGGAATTCACTATGCAGTGTCAGAGTGGCCTCAAACTCATGGCGATCCTTCTACCTCTGCCTCCCAAATGCTGGGATTAAAGGTGTGTGCCACCACGCCCAGCTTACTAATTTTTAAAACTATTTTATATATTTGCAAGCAGAAACAAAAAGAGAGGGAGAGAATGGACACACCAGGGTCTCTAGTCACTGCAAGTAAACTACAGATGCATGCTCCACTTTGTGAATCTGGCTCTATTTGGTTATTGGGGAATTGAACTCTGGTTGTTAGGCTTTGCAGGCAAGTGCCTTAACCACTGACCCATCTCTCCAGCCCTCTTCCTTCCTTCCTTCCTTCCTTCCTTCCTTCCTTCCTTCCTTCCTTCCTTCCTTCCTTCCTTCCTTCCTTTCTTTCTTTCTTTCTTTTTTTGAGGTAGGGTCTCACTCTAGCTCAGGGTGACCTGGAATTCCCTCTGTAGTCTCAGAGTGGCCTCGAACTCACGGTGATCCTCCTACCTCTGCCTCCCAAGTGCTGGGATTAAAGGTGTATGCCACCATGCCTGGCTTTATTTATTTCTTTATTTGTTTTTCAGAGTAGGGTCTTACTGTAGACCAGGCTGACCTGGAATTCACTATATATTCTCAGGTGGCCTTGAACTCACAGCGATCCTTCTACTTCTGCCTCCAGAATGCTGGGATTAAGGGGATGGGCCTCCGCTCCCAGCCCATTTATTTATTTATTATTTATCTCTTTTTGGTTTTTCGGGGTAGGGTCTCACTCTAGCTCACGCTGACCTGGAATTCACCATGTAGTCTCAGGATGGCCTCGAACTCATGGCAATCCTCCTACCTCTGCCTCCCAAGTGCTGGGATTAAAGGCATGTGCCACCATGCCTGGCCCTGTTTATTTTTGAGACAGAGATCCTCTGTGTATTCTAGGCTGCCCTTGAACCTATGTTGCCCAAGCTGGCCCCAAACACCCAGTGATCTTGCTTCAGTTTCCAGAGTACTGGTATTAGAGATGTGGACCACTACACCTGGCTAGTAATTATTGTTGAACAATTAGTAATTTTGGCTCCAAGATTAGAAATGAAGTCTGACCCTGGAGCGGGCTTGTCCCGCTGTGTTCTGTTCTACTGTGTACTATTATTTCCTTATGTGAGACCTCACAGTCATTGCCTTCACAGCATTCTTGATGGTGTTGGACATCCCCCAAGAACGGGGCCTCAGCTCCCTTGACCGAAAATACCTCGATGGGCTGGATGTGTGCCGTTTCCCCTTGCTGGATGTCCTGCGCCCACTGCCACTCGACTGGATGTATCTTGTTTACACCATCATGTTTCTGGGTGAGGGGAATTGGGAGACTATTGATTGGCATGCTAGTGAATGGCCAAGGTCTTGGGTGCCTTTTTCACTTGTGCTATGATTCAGATTTATGTTGTTCATATGCATGACATACTAGCTGTGACCCTGTAATGTTTCTTTTTTGAAATCTTTATTTAGAGCCGGGTGTGGTGGCACGTGGCTTTAATCCCAGCACTCGGGAGGCAGAGGGAGGAGGATTGCCAATAGTTGAAGGCTACCCTGAGACTACATAGTGAATTCCAGGTCAGCCTGAGCTAGAGTGAAACCCTACCTCAAAAAACCAAAAAACAAAAAAAATTATTTATTGTTTTTTCTTGAGGTAGGGTCTCATTCTAGCCCCAACTGACGTGGATTTCACTATGTAATATCAGGGTGGTTTTGAAATCATGGTGATTCTCCTACCTCTGCCTCCTGAGTGCTAGGATTAATGGTGTGCACTACCATGCCCAGCTCTAAAAAATTTATTTATTTATTTTATGAGAGAGAGAATTGGCACGCTAGGACCTCTAGCCACTGAATTGAAATCCAGAGGTATGTGTAGTATGTGCTGCCTTGTGCGTATGCATGACCTTATGTGTGTGTCACCTTGGGCATCTAGCTTACATGGGATCTGGGGAGTAGAACATGGGTCCTTAGTCTTTGAAGCAAACGCCTTAACCACTAAGCCATCTCTCCAGCCTTCAAATTATTTTTTGGGTCTGGAGAGATGGTTTAGCAGTTGAGGCACTTGCCTGTGAAGTATAAGGACCCAGGTTTGATTCCCCAGGACCCACATAAGCTAGATGCACAAGGTGGTGCATGTGTCTGGAGTTTGTTTGCAGTGGCTAGAGGCCTTGATGCACCTACTCTCTATCTACCTCTCTCTTTCACTCTCTCTCAAATAAATAAATTAAATATTTTTTAAAAATAATTATTTTTGAGCAGAGAAGGGAATGAACTCCTCTTGCTGCTGCAAATAAACTCTAGATGTGTGAGTCATTTTGTGCATCTGGCTTTATGTGGGTACTGGGGAATTGAACCCAGGCTGGCAGGCTTTGCAAGCAAGCACCTTTAACTGCTGAGCCATCTCCCCAACCCCTAACTTTTCTTTCTAAAATATTAAAGTAGCATTTACTTTTTATTTAGTTTTACCTGATTATAAAATGCCTGTTGACTTTCTTTCTTTTCTTTTCTTTTTTTTTCGAAGTAGGGTCTCACTCTGGCCCAGGCTGACCTGGAATTCACTATGTAGTCTCAGGGTGGCCTCGAACTCTCGGTGATCCTCCTACCTCTGCCTCCCGAGTGCTGGGATTAAAGGCGTGCGCCACCACACCCAGCCTGTTGACTTTCTTAATCTCAGTCACAGTCTGTCCAGGGAAGCTGGGCCTGTGGTGACCCCTTGACCTTTGCTCCTCTCCTCACAAATCCCAGGGGCACTCGGCATGATGCTGGGCCTATGCTACCGGATAAGCTGTGTGCTCTTCCTGCTGCCCTACTGGTATGTGTTTCTCCTGGACAAGACATCGTGGAACAACCATTCTTATCTGTATGGTTTGTTGGCCTTTCAGCTGACGTTCATGGATGCAAACCGCTACTGGTATGAATCTGGGGAAACCTGGGGGAAGGAGTGGCTGGGTCAGGATTCTTACCATATAGGAATCAGCTAAGCCCTCAATAGGCTCTCTCTCTTTTTTTTTTTTCTCACGAGGTAAGGTCTCACTCTATCCCAGGCTGACCTGGAGTTCACTATGTAGTCTCAGGCTAGCCTCGAACTCACAGTGATCCTCCTACCTCTGCCTCCTGGGTGCTGGGATTAAAGGCATGCGCCACCATGCCTGGTTGGCCTTTTCTTTTCTTTTCTTTTCTTTTCTCTTCTCTTCTCTTCTCTTCTCTTCTCTTCTCTTCTCTTCTCTTCTCTTTCTTCTTTCTGGAGAGTCAGAGAAAGAGAGAGAATGGGCATGCCAGTGGCCTCTCAGCCTCTGTGAATGAACTCCAGATGCATGTGCCCCCTTGCATCACTGCATCTGGCAAAACGTGGGATCTGGGCTGGAGAGATGGCTTAGCGGTTAAGGCATTTGCCTGCAAAGCCAAAGGATCCCAAGTTCAATTCTCCAGGACCCATGTAAGCCAGATGCATGAGGGGCACATGCATCTGGGGTTAAGATTGCAGTGGCTAGAGGCCCTGGCGTGCCCATTCTCTCTGTGTGTCTGCCTCTCTTCTATCTCTCTATGTCTCTGCTTGCAAATAAATAAATAAAAAAAAAAAAAACAACGTGGGATCTGGAGAATCAAACGGGCATTCTAAGGCTTAGCAGGCAGACGCCTACCACTAAGCCATCTCTACAGCCCGTTTCTTTTCTTTTCTTTTTTTTTTAATTTTTATTTATTTATTTGCAAGCAGAGAGAGAGAGAGAGAGAGATAGAAGAGAGGCATACAGAGAGAGAATGGACATGCCACGGCCTCTAGCCAAGGCAAACGAACTCCAGATGCATGTGCCCCTTGTGCATCTGGCTTCCGTGGGTCCTGGAGAATCGAACCGGGATCCTTTGGCTTCGCAGGCAAATGTCTTAACCACTAAGCCATCTCTCCAGCTCCACATTTCTTTCTTTTTTTTTTTTTTTAAAATTATTTATTTGAGAGAGAGAGGGAGAGGAAGAGGCAGAGAGAAAAAGAGAATGGGCATGCCAGGGCCTCCAGCCACTGCAAATAAACTCCAGATGCATGTGCCCTCTTGTTCATCTGTCTTATGTGGGGTCCTAGGGAATCGAACCTGGGTCCTTTGGATTCACAGGCAAATGCCTTAACCACTAAGCCATTTCCCCAGCCCCTCCCCCCCCCCAGCTGGCATTTCTAAAAAGATTTATTTATTTGCAAGCAGAAACAGGCAGACAGAGAATGGGCATGCCAGGGCCTCTTGCTGCTGCAGATGAACTCCAGATGCATGCACCACTTTGTGCATCTGGCTTTATTTTTATTTATTTATTTATTTATTTATTTTGGTTTTGCGAGGTAGGGTCTCACTCTGGTCCAGGCTGACCTGGAATTAACTATGTAGTCTCAGGGTGGCCTCGAACTCTCGGCGATCCTCCTACCTCTGCCTCCTGAGTGCTGGGATTAAAGGCGTCGCCACCACGCCCGGCTGCATCTGGCTTTATACGAATACTGGGGAATTGAATCCAGGATGTTAGGTTAGGCTTTGGTTGTTTTTTTCTTTCTTTGATTCTAGCAGAGTAGCGTGTATAAAAAGAAAGCATAACTTCACATAGTTCTACTACCCACTATATCTGAAATGAAAGCCAACATATCTGCCTTCTCAGTTGGTTTGATTCAAAGATATTATCTAATTAGCAAAAATTCTACCTCCCAACTAAAAACTGATAGCTTGCACAAAATTCATATGAGTCTCAATAAATTGATCTGATTTTATAGTAGATTATTTAGGTTTCCTTTATGAGATCAAAGAATTATGTTTATAAGCATTGAAATTCCAGGCGTAGTGGCTCGCTAATCCCAGCACTTTCCCGGGAGGGCTAAGACGATAGGGATCCAGAGGGAGTTCAACATGGGTCCTTGGTCTTTGAGAATTAATGCCATCTCAGCCTTCAAATTATTTTTTGGGTCTGGAGAAAAAAAAAAGTTGAGGCACTTGCTGTAAAGTATAAGTAAAGGTTTGACCCAGGACCCTAAAAAGCTACAAGGTGGTGTGGTCTGTGTCTCTGGAGTTTGTTTGCAATGGCTAGAGCCTTGATATAACCTACTCTCTATCTAATCTCTCTTTCACTCAAATTTTTTAAATAAATTAAATATTTTTTAAAAAAGACATTTTTGAGCAGAGAAGGGAACTGCAGCAGTCTCTGCTGCAAAATAAACTCTAGATGTGTGCCCATTTTGAGCATCTGGCTTTGTATGTATCTGGCTAAATGAACCCAGGCTGGCAGGCTTCTTAGGCTTAGCTTTTGCGCCTTAACTGCTGAGCCATCTCTCAACCCCTAACTTTTCTTAAAATAAAAGTAGCATTTACTTTATTTAGTTTAACAAAATTATAAAATGCAATTTTCTTTTCTTTTCTTTTCTTTTTTTTTCAGTTTACTACTCTGGCCCCTTATTTGGATTTCAAAACAGCCGGTCTGATCCTCCTGCCACAATCCCAGCATTCAGGAGGCAAAAGTAGGACCTGCCATGAGTTCAAGGCCACCCTAATCTCAGTCCAGTCTTCAAAGCTGGCCTAGCCTTGACCTGACCCTCTCTCTTAATAAACCAAAAAAAAAATGGACAAAATTAGATAAGGCATTTATTTAGCATATAAGCTGTCTTTATAGTTTTGCTGAAGAAAAGTGTGATGTTTCTCCTTTTCCACAGAATATCACTGGAGCAATTAAGCTGTTTCTTTATGGTTTGTTTAAATAGGATACATATGACGTTCATGGATGCAAACAGCTACTGGTATGTAGCTGTGACTCCAAATTTTAGGTAACTGTGTTGGTCAGGATTCTCCAAATAGGAATCAGATTTATTACAGATGTTCCTAAACACCATAGGATCATATCTAATTTTTCTATTTAATACAACTAAGTCTCAAAATCTATAGCAGGCTTGAAGTGGATTTATATATATATTTTTGGGCTCCTCGGTAGGGTTTCTGCTGCTCAGGCTGACCTCTGCCTCTCAGGGTGGCCTCGGGATTCAAGGCATCCTCCTACTGTGCTCCTCTTTTCTTTTCTTAAAGTGTTTCTTCTTGGCTTCTCTTCTCTTCTAAACTTTTCTCTTCTTTTCTTTTGAGGAGAGTCAGAGAAAGAGAGTGTGTAGGTGCAGTGGCCTCTCAGCCTCTGTGAATGAACTCAGATGCATCTTGCCATCCTGCATCTGGCAAGCGTGGGATCTGGACTGGAGAGATGGCTGGCGGTTAGGGCATTTCTGGCCAAAAGGATCGGTTCAATACTCAGTGAGTCCCATATAATATTAGATGCATAGAGGCACATGCATCTGGGGTTCGTTTGCAGTCATTTGAAAGCTGGCATTTTTGTTCACTCTCTCTGTGTCACCTCTTCTATCTCTCTATGTCTCTGTACAAATAAATATAAATAAAAATTAAAAAAAAAACATGTGGATAAGGAGAATCAAACTGGGCGTTCTAAGGCTTAACAGGCAGTATACCATAAGCCATCTCTCTACAATATTTCATTTTCCCTTTTCTTTTTTTTTAATTTTATTTATTTGTTGCAAGCAGAAGAGAGTGAGGAGAGAGAGAGAGAGAGAGAGAGAGAGAGAATGGGCATGCCAGGGCCTCTAGCCACTGCAAACAAACTCCAGATGCATGTGCCCCTTGTGCATCTGGCTTACATGGGTCCTGGAGAATCGAACCGGGATCCTTTGGCTTTGCAGGCAAATGCTGTAACCACTAAGCCATCTCTCCAGCTCCACATTTCTTTCTTTTTTTTTTTAAATTATTTATTTGAGAGAGAGGGAGAGGAAGAGGCAGAGAGAAAAAGAGAATGGGCATGCCAGGGCCTCTAGCCACTGCAAACAAACTCCAGATGCATGTGCCCTCTTGTTCATCTGTCTTATGTGGGGTCCTAGGGGGTCCGAACCTGGGTCCTTTGGATTCACAGGCAAATGCCTTAACCACTAAGCCATTTCCCCAGCCCCTCCCCAGCTGGCATTTCTAAAAAGATTTATTTATTTTGGTTTTGAGGTAGGGTCTCACTCTGGCCCAACCACACCCAGCCTGTTGACTTTCTTAATCTCAGTCACAGTCTGTCCAGGAAGCTGGGCCTGTGGTGACCCCTTGACCTTTGCTCCTCTCCTCACAAATCCCAGGGCACTCGGCATGATGCTGGGCCTATGCTACCGGATAAGCTGTGTGCTCTTCCTGCTGCCCTACTGGTATGTGTTTCTCCTGGACAAGACATCGTGGAACAACCATTCTTATCTGTATGGTTTGTTGGCCTTTCAGCTGACGTTCATGGATGCAAACCGCTACTGGTATGAATCTGGGGAAACCTGGGGGAAGGAGTGGCTGGGTCAGGATTCTTACCATATAGGAATCAGCTAAGCCCTCAATAGGCTCTCTCTCTTTTTTTTTTTTCTCACGAGGTAAGGTCTCACTCTATCCCAGGCTGACCTGGAGTTCACTATGTAGTCTCAGGCTAGCCTCGAACTCACAGTGATCCTCCTACCTCTGCCTCCTGGGTGCTGGGATTAAAGGCATGCGCCACCATGCCTGGTTGGCCTTTTCTTTTCTTTTCTTTTCTCTTTCTCTTCTCTTCTCTTCTCTTCTCTTCTCTTCTCTTCTCTTCTCTTCTCTTCTTTTCTTTTCTGGAGAGTCAGAGAAAGAGAGAGAGAATGGGCATGCCAGTGGCCTCTCAGCCTCTGTGAATGAACTCCAGATGCATGTGCCCCCTTGCATCACTGCATCTGGCAAAACGTGGGATCTGGGCTGGAGAGATGGCTTAGCGGTTAAGGCATTTGCCTGCAAAGCCAAAGGATCCCGGTTCAATTCTCCAGGACCCATGTAAGCCAGATGCATGAGGGGCACATGCATCTGGGGTTCGTTTGCAGTGGCTAGAGGCCCTGGCGTGCCCATTCTCTCTCTGTGTCTGCCTCTCTTCTATCTCTCTATGTCTCTGCTTGCAAATAAATAAATAAAAATTAAAAAAAAAAACAACGTGGGATCTGGAGAATCAAACGGGCATTCTAAGGCTTAGCAGGCAGACGCCTTACCACTAAGCCATCTCTACAGCCCACGTTTCTTTTCTTTTCTTTTTTTTTTAATTTTTATTTATTTATTTGCAAGCAGAGAGAGAGAGAGAGAGAGATAGAAGAGAGGCATACAGAGAGAGAATGGACATGCCACGGCCTCTAGCCAAGGCAAACGAACTCCAGATGCATGTGCCCCTTGTGCATCTGGCTTCCGTGGGTCCTGGAGAATCGAACCGGGATCCTTTGGCTTCGCAGGCAAATGTCTTAACCACTAAGCCATCTCTCCAGCTCCACATTTCTTTCTTTTTTTTTTTTTTTTAAATTATTTATTTGAGAGAGAGAGGGAGAGGAAGAGGCAGAGAGAAAAAGAGAATGGGCATGCCAGGGCCTCTAGCCACTGCAAATAAACTCCAGATGCATGTGCCCTCTTGTTCATCTGTCTTATGTGGGGTCCTAGGGAATCGAACCTGGGTCCTTTGGATTCACAGGCAAATGCCTTAACCACTAAGCCATTTCCCCAGCCCCTCCCCAGCTGGCATTTCTAAAAGATTTATTTATTTGCAAGCAGAAACAGGCAGACAGAGAATGGGCATGCCAGGGCCTCTTGCTGCTGCAGATGAACTCCAGATGCATGCACCACTTTGTGCATCTGGCTTTATTTTTATTTATTTATTTATTTATTTATTTATTTATTTATTTATTTTGGTTTTGCGAGGTAGGGTCTCACTCTGGTCCAGGCTGACCTGGAATTAACTATGTAGTCTCAGGGTGGCCTCGAACTCTCGGCGATCCTCCTACCTCTGCCTCCTGAGTGCTGGGATTAAAGGCGTGCGCCACCACGCCCGGCTGCATCTGGCTTTATACGAATACTGGGGAATTGAATCCAGGATGTTAGGTTAGGCTTTGGTTGTTTTTTTTTTTTTTTTTTTTTTTTTTGAGGTAGGGTCTCACTCTAGCCCAGACTGACCTGGAATTCACTCTGTAGTCTCAGGGTGGCCTTGAACTCACAGCAATCCTCTGCCTCCCGAGTGCTGGGATTAAAGACGTGCACCATCACGCCCGGCCTGTTAGGCTTTGCAAGCAAGCATTTCAACTGCTGAGCCATCTCTCCAGCCCCCTCAGTGTGTGTGTGTGTGTATATATATATATGGCTTTTAACATAATTGTGGTATAAGAGTATACTGGTACAGCCATTCTGTTAATTTTTGGCATTCAATACAATACATGAGATATTCAACCCTTTTTTTTTCAAGGTAGGGTCTTGCTATAGTCCAGGCTGACCTGGAATTAGTCTCAGACTGGCCTAGAACTCACAGTGATTCTCCTACCTCACCCACTCAAGTGCTGGGATTAAAGGTGTATGCCACCACGCGTGGCTTTTTAAGTTGTATTTACTTATTTAAGAGAGAGAAAGAGGGAGAGAGAGAGAGAGAGAGAATGGGTGCACCAGGGCCTCCAGCCACTGCAAACAAACTCCAGATGCACTTGCCCCCATGTGCATCTAGTTTACGTGGGTTCTGGAGAATCAAATCAGGATCCTTTGGCTTTGCAGGCAAATGCTGTAACCACTAAGCCATCTCTCCAGCCCATATTTTTTTAATGTTTTATTTTAATTTATTATTTATTTATTTATTTGAGAGAGAGAGATACAGAAATAGGCAGGTAGAGAGAGAGAGAGAGAGAGGGTGCGCCAGGGCTCCAGCCACTGCAAACGAACTCCAGATGCATGCACCCCCTTGTGCATCTGGCTTACATGGGTCCTGGAGAATCGAGCCTCGAACCGGGGTCCTTAGGCTTCATAGGCAAGCGTTTAACCGCTAAGCCATCTCTCCAGCCCATATTTTTTTTAAATTTATTTATGAGAAAGAGAGACTGGGTGCATCAGGGCCTCTAGCCACTGTAAACAAACACCAGACACACGCACTACCTTGCGTATCTGGCTTACATGGGCTCTGGGTAATCGAACCTAGGTCCTTAAGCTTCACAGGCAAGTGCCTTAACCACTAAGCTATCTCTCCAGCCCTATTTTAGTTTAGTTTTTTTTTTTAATTAATTAATTTATTTATTTGCAAGCAGAAAGAGAGTGAGGAGAGAGAGAGAATGGGCACACCAGGGCTTCTAGCCACTGCAAACGAACTCCAGATGCATGTGCCCCTTGTGCATCTGGCTTACGTGGGTCCTAGAGAATTGAATTGAGGTCCTTTGGCTTCATAGGCAAATGCCATAACCACTAAGCCATAAGGTTATTTTCAACTTGCAATGGGTTTATTAGGATATAACATAAGACATAGAACATCTGAAGTAATTTTTTTGCTTTGTTTTGTTTTTTGTTTTTCCAGATAGAGTCTCACTCTAGCCCAGGCTGACCTGGAATTCACTATGTAGTCTCAGGGTGACTTCAAACTTACAGCAATCCTCCTACCTCTGCCTCCTGAGTGCTGGGATTGAAGGTGTGTGCCACCATGCCCAGCTAGTTAATATTCTTTTTTAAAAAAAGCTATTTTTATTTATTTATTTTCAAACACAGAGAGAGAGAGAGAGAGAATGGGCATGCCAGGGCCTCTTTCTACTACAAACGAACTCCAGACATGTTTGCTACTTTACATGTGGCTTTATGTGGGTACTAGGGAATTGAATCCAGGTCATCAGGCTTTGCAAGCAAGTGCCTTTAACCACCGAGCCATCATCTTTCCAGCCTCCTGAAATGATATTCTTTCATGAATTTAATAATAATTACTATTATAGCCAGGCTTGGTGGCACATGCCTTTAATCCCAGCACTTGGGAGGCAGAGTTGGAGGATTGCTGTGAGGCCGAGGCCACCCTGAGACTGCATAGTGAATTCTAGGTCAGCCTGGGCTAAAGCGAAATGCTACCTTGAAAAACAAAAAAAAAAAAATATGATAACAACTTATTGCCAGGCATGATGGCATAAACCCTTCATCCTAGCACTGGAGAGGAAAAGGCAGGAAGATTAGGAGTTCAAGGTCAGCTTCAGCTACCTAGTGAGTTTGAAGCCAGCCTAGGCTTAAAAACACAACTCCCACCCCCCAGGATATCCCAGAGAATCTGGGAGGGCTTGAGAGTTTTCTGAGATAGATAGAGTTGTTATCATTGGTAGGTACAGATGTGGCTAAACTAACAAGCTTTCCTTGATGCTTACTCCTTTGGTCTAGGTCTGTGGATGGTCTTCTGAATACCCGAAAGAGGAATGCCCATGTGCCCCTTTGGAACTATACAATGCTGCGTGGCCAGGTACGGGATTTTAAGGCAGAGGGAAGTGTTCCTTGTCAGCCATGTGGTCAGAAACAGTCAAGGCCTGCTCCTCTGCCTCTTTATTTCCTTTCCTTTTTCCTTTCCCTTGCCTTCCTTCCCTCCCTCCTTTGCTTCTTCCTTCCTCCCTCCCTCTCTTCCTCTCCCTCTCTTCCTCTCCCTCCTTCTTCCTTCCTTCTTTCCTTCCTTCTGTTTTTCAAGGTGGGGTCTTGCTCTAGATCAGGCTGACCTTGAGTTAGTGTCAGGCTATCCTCAAACTCACAGCGATCCTCCTACCCCGGTCTCCTGAGTGTTGGGATTAAAGGCGTGCACCGCCATGCCCGGCCTTTTCATTTTTTTCTGATCCACTAATCTCTGTGGGATTAGAATCACTTTGAGCCTGGGGAGATGGCTCAGCAGAATAAAGCACTAGCTCTACAAGTTTGAGGACCTGAGTTTGATTCCCCAGCACTCATATAAAGAGCCAGGCATCCTGTAACCCCAGTTCTGAGGGAGGCAGATAAAGGAAGATCACTGGGGCTCTGTAATGAGCTAGTGTAACTGAAAATGGGGAGCTCCAGGTTCCGTGAGAGACTCTATCCCAGGGAAATAGAATAGAAGACACCCGACATCCTCTTCTGTCCTCTGCATGTATGTGCACAAGGTGTACACATCTGCACATGTGCATACAACACATACCCAAGAACAACTTCTATGCTTTGTGACTTCTTCCTCTGTGTCTAATGGGTCTGGCATGAATAGAATATCCATCCAAAAATGCCTGTTGGATGAGTGTGAATATTTGAGGTGAATGGTTAGAGGAATGGATCTACCTTCTTAGGCCCTGGACTGAGCTCAGAACTTAGTTTGTCTTGATCATCTAAGGAAATAAGGCTCTTGGTTGGCTTGAACATTTATGTTGCATTGTGTATTTGCAGATCTTCATTGTGTATTTCATTGCTGGTGTGAAAAAGCTGGATGCAGACTGGGTTGAAGGTTACTCCATGGAACACTTGTCCCGACACTGGCTCTTCAGTCCCTTCAAGTGAGTAGAAGTGGAATAGAGACCTTCTTGGGGCACAGATACAGAGTGAGTGGCTCATCTCCTTCAGGTCTATAGTAATGGCTGCCTGGATTTGCCTCATGCCTTCCTCTGCTTACTCATCTCCCTATTCAGCCAAAGACGGAGTCAATGATATTAAAAGACTGGGAGGCTTATGATATAGGTGGTCAGGAAGGGAAAAGAAATAAAAAGGAGGGCTGGAGAGATGGCTTATGATTAAGGCATTTGCCTGTGAAGCCTAAGGACCCAGGTTCAATTCCCCAGGACCCACATAAGCCAGATGTACAAGGTGGCACATATGTCTGGAGTTCATTTGCAGTGGCTAGAGATTCTGGCATGCCCATTCTCTCTCTCCAATAAATAAATAAATAAATAAAATATTAAAAAACAAATAGTCTGGCATGGTGGTGCATGCCTTTAATCTCAGCACTTGGGAGGCAGAGGTAGGAGGATCTCTGTGAGTTTGAGGCCACCCTGAGACTACATAGTGAATTCCAGGTCAGCCTGAGCTAGAGTGAGACCCTACCTCGAAAAACCAATTTAAAAAGAACAAACCAGGGCTGGAGAGATGGCTTAGTGGTTAAGGCATTTGCCTGCAAAGCCAAAGGACCCAGGTTCAATTCCCCAGGACCCACGTTAGCCAGATGCACAAAGGGGTGCATGCGTCTGGAGTTCGTTTGCAGTGGCTGGAGGCCCTGGCTCACCCATTCATATTCTCTCTCTGTCCTCCTCTTTCTCTGTCAAATAAATAAATAAAAGTAAAATATTTTTTAAAAAAACCAATAAAACAAAAACAAAACAAAGGAAAGGAAGGAGTCAAAACTAGGTAACCTGGCAAGTTACCCACTCTCCCCAGCAATTACTTTGTGGGGTGTTTATGTTCCTGTCCTGTTATACCAGCCTCTTGTAAGAGCTCATCAGGCACCGTACTAGAGGTAGATGTGTAGCACAGGCCCTGCTCTGACTAGATCATTGTTAACAACTCTAGAAAACACCTCTGATTTTTCTCCTCCATTTCTTCCTCTCATTTTACTTTTACTTTTTTCTATTTATTTTTGTGGCACTAGGGATTGAACCCATTCTAGACAAGTGCTCTATCATTGGGTTATATCTGCAACTTTTTTTTGGTCTTTTCTTTTTAAAAATATTTTTATTTACTTGCAAGCAGAGAGAGAGAGAGAGAAAACAGAGACCGACAGAGAGAATGGGCATGCCAGGACCTCTAGCCACTGCAAGTGAACTCTAGACACATGTGTCACTTTGTGCATCTGGCTTTACTTGGGTACTGGAGAATTGAGCCTGGATTGTTAGGCTTTGCAGGCAAGTGCCTTTTTAAAAGTAATTAATTAATTTAATTAATTTTTAAATTTATTTTTATTTATTAAAGAAAGAGAGAGAAAATGGGTACACCGGGGCCTCTAGCCACTGCAAACGAATTCCAGACGCATGCGCCACTTTGTGCATCTGGCTTATGTGGGACCTGGAGAATAGAACTGGGATCTTTAGGCTTCTCAGGCAAGCACCTTAACCACTAAGCCATCTCTCCAGCCCTTTAATTAATTAATTTAAAAAAATTTTTATTTATTTATTTGAGAGTGACAGACAGATAAAGAGGCAGAGAGGGAGAGAGTGTGAGAGAATGGGCGCACTATGGCCTTCAGCCACTGCAAACGAACTCCAGATGTATGCACCTCCTTGTGCATCTGGCTTATGTGGGTCCTGGGGAATCAAGCCTCGAACAGGGGTCCTTAGGCTTCACAGGCAAGCGCTTAACTGCTAAGCCATCTCTCCAGCCCTAATTAATTAATTTTTTATTGACAACTTCCATAATTGTAGGCAATAACCCATGGTAATTCCCTCCCTCCCATTAAAAAATATTTTATTTATTTATTTATTTATTTATTTATTTATTTATTTATTTATTTATGAGAGAGGGAGAGGAAGAGGCAGAGAGAAAGAGAGAATGGGCATGCCAGGGCGTCCAGCCACTGCAAATGAACTCCAGACACATGCATCCCCTTGTGCATCTGCCTTATAAGGATCCCAGGATCCTTGGGCTTTGCAGGCAAATGCCTTCCCACTAAGCCATTTCCGCAGCCCCCTGTTTTTCTGGTTTTTTTTTTTTTTTTTTTTTTTAGAGTCTCACTCTAGCCCAGGCTGACCTGAAACACACTCTGTAGTCCCAGGCTGATCTCAAACTCAGAGCAATCCTACCTCTCACTCCTGAGTGCTGGGATTAAAGGCCACCATGCCCAGCAACTCTTTTTACTTTATACTTATTTATATATATATTTGAGAGAGAGAGAGAGAATGGGCACATCTCCAGCCACTGCAAACAAACACCAGATGCATGTGTCCCCTTGTGCATCTGGCTTACATGGGTCCTGGAGAGTCGAACCAAGCTCCTTTGGCTTTGCAGGCAAACGCCTTAACCTCTAAGCCATTTCTCCAGCCCCTTATTTATTTTTTTTAATGATTTTATTTATTGACAGAGAGAGAGAGAGAGAGAATGTGAGGGGGCATGTCAGAGCTTCCTGCCATTGCAAACAAACTCCCAGTGCATGCACCACTTTGTGCATCTGGCTTTACATGAGTACTGGAGAATTGAACCTGGGTTGTCAGGCTTTGCAAACAAGTGCCTTTAACCACTGAGACATCTTTCTAGTCTTTACATTTTATTTTGAGGCAGAGTCTCACTAAGTTGCCCAAGATGGTCTTAAACTCTATTCCAGGCTGGCTTTGAAATTATGATCCTCTTGTCTCAGCCTCCTGACTTACAGGTCTTCATCACTAGGCGTGGATTTCTTTTTCCTGTTTTTCACTTTTTTTTTTTTTTTTTTTTTTTTGAGGTAGGGTCTCACTCTAGAGCAGGCTGACTTGGAATTCACTATGTAGTCTCAGGGTGGCCTTGAACTTTCAGCAATCCTCCTACCTCTGCCTCTCAAGTGCTGGGATTAAAGGCTTATACCACCATGCCTGGCTGTTGTTTTTCACTTCTTCAAAACATATTTTTGGGCTGGAGAGATGGCTTAGCAGTTAAGCACTTGCTTGTGAAGCCTAAGGACCCTGGTTTGAGGCTCGTTTCTCCAGTACCCATGTAAGCCAGATGCACAAGGTGGCGCATGCATCTGGAGTTTTTTTGCAGTGGCTGGAGGCCCTGGTATACCCATTCTCTCTCCCTCTCTGCCTCTTTCTCTCTGTCGCTGTCAGATAAATAAATAAAAATAAACAAAAAAATTTAAAAAATTTTAAAATTTATTTGAGAGAGAGAGAGAGAGGGAGAGAGAAAAAGGCCGATAGAGAATGGGCACTCTAGGGCTGCCAGCCACCATAAACAAGCTCCAGATGCATGTTCAACCTTGTGCATCTGGCTTTACGTGGGTATTGGGGAATCAAACCTGGGTCCTTAGACTTTATAGGCAAATGTCTTAACTGCTAAGCCATCTCTCCAGCCCCTCTTTTTCACTTGTTATTTTCTTTTTCTTTTCTTTTCTTTTTTTTTTTTTTTTTTGAGGTAGGGTCTCACTATAGTCCTGGAATTCAGGGTGGCCTCAAACTCACAGTGATCCTTTTACCTCTACCTCCCGAGTGCTGGGATTAAAGGCATGCACCACTGCACCTGGCTTCACTTGTTATTTTCACATGCTAGTGAAACATTGACTTTTTTTTTTTTTTTTGGTTTTGCGAGGTAGGGTCTCACTCTGGTCCAGGCTGACCTGGAATTAACTATGTAGTCTCAGGGTGGCCTCAAACTCTCGGCGATCCTCCTACCTCTGCCTCCCGAGTGCTGGGATTAAAGGCGTGCGCCCCCACACCTGGCGAAACATTGACTTTAAAAAAAAATTATTTATTTATTTATTTATTTATTTAGGACTGGAGAGATGGCTTTGCATTTAAGGCATTTGCCTTCAAAGCCTAAGGACCCTGGTTCAATTCCCTAGAACCCATGTAAGCTAGATGCACAAGGTGGCACATGTATCTGGAGTTCGTTTGCAGTGGCTGGTGACTCTGGTGTGCCTGTTCTCTCTATCTCCTCTTCTTCTCTCTCTCTCTCTGTCTCTCTCTAATAAATAAATATTTACTTATTTATCAGAGAGTGAGAGAGAAAGAGAGGCAGATAAAGGATGGGAGTGCCAAGTCCTCCAGCCACTGTAAATGAACTCCAGATGCATGCACCATCTTGTGCATCTGGCTTATGTGAGTACTGGGGAATCAAACCTAGGTCATTAGGTTTTGCAGGTAAGTGCCTTAACCACTAAGCCATCTCTTCAGCTCAAACATTAACTTTAAAAGAAAAGTATTTTATTTATTTGTTTGCTTGTTTGCATACAGAGTGACACACACACACACACACACACACACACACACACAGAATGGGCACACCAGGGCCTCCAGCCACTGCAAGTGAACTCCAGATGCATGCACCACTTTATGCATCTGGCTTTATGTGGTACTGGGGAATTGAACCCTGGTTGTTAGGCTTGGCAGGCAAGTGCTTTAACTGCTGAGCCATCTTTCTAGCTGCAGACTTTTGTGTGTGTGTGTGTGTGTATACATATATATATATATATTTTTTGGTTTTTCGAGGTAGGGTCTCACTGTAGCTCAGGCTGACTTGAAATGCACTCTGTAGTCTCAGGGTGGCCTTGAACTCATGGTGATCCTCCTACCTCTGCCTCCCAAGTGCTGGTATTAAAGATGTGCGCCACCACGGCTGGCTTTTTTAAAATTTATTTTTATATTATATGAGAGAGAGAAAGTAGCAGACAGAGAAAATGGGTATACCAGGACCTCTAGCTATTGCAAACAAACTCCAGACACATGTACACCTTGTGCATGTGGCTTTATGTGGGTACTGATAAATTGAACTCATGTTGTTAGGCTTTGCAGGCAAGCACCTTAACCACTGAGCAATCTTTCGTCCAGCCCAACCTTTTTGTGTGTGTGTGTTTTTTTTTCAAGGTAGTGTCTCACTCTAGCCCAGGCTGACCTGGAATTCACTATGTAATCTCAGGGTGGCCTCGAACTCACAGTGATGAACCTATCTCTGCCTCCTGAATACTGGGATTAAGGGCATGTGTCACCATGCCTGACCCAACCATTTTACAAAAAAAAAAAAAAAAAAAATTGCTGGGCGTGGTAGCTCATGCCTTTAACCCAGCACTCTGGAGGCCAAAGTAGCAGGATTGCCTGGAGTTTGAGATTAACCTGAGAATACATAGTGAATTCCAGGTCAACCTGGGGTACAGTGAGACCCTGCCTTGAATGCCCAAAATATGTATTTGTGAGGAGAGAGAAAGAGAATGAATATGGGCATACCAGGCTCTCTTGCCATTGCAAACAAACTCCAGATGCATGCACTACTTTTTTTTTTTTTTTTTTTTTTTTTTTTTTTTTGAGGTAGGGTCTCACTCTAGCTCAGGCTGACCTGGAAATGCACTATGTAGTCTCAGGGTGGCCTTGAACTCACAGTGATCCTCCTACCCCTGCTTCCCGAGTGCTGGGATTAAAGGTTTGTGCCACCACACCTAGCAGCATGCACTGTTTTGTGCATGTGGTTTTACATGGGTTACATGGGTACTGGAGAATTGAACCCAGGCTGGCAGGCTTTGCAAGCAAACACTTTAACTGCTGAGTCATCTCTCCAGCCCCAAAGCATTGACTTTTTTTTTTTTTTTTTTTTTTTTTTTTCAAGATAGGGTCTTACTCTAGCCCAGGCTGACCTGGCTGGCATTCACTATGTAGTCTCAGGGTGGTCTTGAACTCACAGCAATCCTCCTACCTCTGTCTCCCGAGTGCTGGGATTAAAAGTGTGCGCCTCCATGCCCGGCGACTTTTTTTTTCTTTAATATATTTTATTTGTTTGAGAGAGAGAAAGAGAGCGAATGGGCACACCAGGGCCTCCAGCCACTGCAGATGAACTCCAGATGCATGCGTCCCCTTGTGCATCTGGCTTACATGGGTACTGGATAATCGAACCAGGATCCTTTGGCTTTGCAGGCAAACACCTTAACCACTAAGCCATCTCTCCAGCCCTTTGTTTTTTTTAATTTTTTTTTTTGAGTTAGGGTTTCACTCTAGGTGTGTACCAACCACACCTGGCCCAAAGCATTGACTTTTTTTTATATGAGGTGAGGTTTTGAGGAAGGGTCACACTCTAGCCCAGGTTGACTTGGAACTCACTCTGTAGTACCAGGGTGGCCTTGAACTCACAGTGATCCTTCTCCTCTGCCTCCCAAGTGCTGGGATTAAAGGTGTACACTACCATGCCCAGCAGAGAGACAAAGAAAATGGGCACACCAGGGCCTCTTGCTGCTGCAAATGAACTCCAGATGCATGCACCACTCTGGGCATCTGGCTTTTTGTGGGGAATTGAACCTGGGCTGTCAGGCTTTGAAAGCAAGTGCCTTTAACCACTGACCCATCTCTCCAGTCGTCTTTGAACTTTTTTTTTTTTTAATATTTATTTATTTGAAAGAGAGAGATACAGAAATAGGCACGTAGAGAGAGAGAGAGGGAATGAGTGTGCCCAGGCCTCCAGCCACTGCAAACCAACTCCAGATGTGTGTGCCCCCTTGTGCATCTGGCTTACGTGGGTCCTGGGAGTCAAACCTGGGTCCTTTGGCTTTGCAGGCAAGCACCTTAACTGCTAAACCATCTCTCCAACCCATCTTTGAACTTTTAATCCTCCTACCTCAACTTCCCAAAGGCTGGAATCCCAGGCTGTGCCATCACACCTACTTTCTGTTGTGCTGGGGATTGAACTGAAGGCTTCGTTCTACTTCCACAGCCCAAGCTTCTCCTTCATGAGTTCCCTGAGGAACTGGCTCCACACTATACTTCTCAATCAAATTTTATCCTCAGATGGGGTTGCAGTTACCTTCTCATTTCTGGCAGAAAGTACCTGATCCGAAGCAGTTGATAGGAGGAAAGGGTATATTTTGGCTTACAGACTCGAGGGGAAGTTCCATGATGGCAGGGAAAAGATGGCATGAGCAGAGGCTGGACATCACCTTTGCTGCTGCAAGTGGAACACTGAAGCATGAGAGTGACATGCACACTGGCAAGGGGAAGCTGGCTATAACACACATAAACCCGCCCCCAACAACAGACCTCTGCCAGCAAGGCTCCAGTTCCCAAATTGCCATCAGGTGTGGACCAAGCTTTCAGAACACACAAATTTATTAGAGACATGTAATTCAAACCACCACATTCTGCCCCTGACCCCCATAAACTGATGACCAGCCATAATGTAAAATGCATTTAGACCAACTTTATTTATTCTTTAAACTTCTTGCTGCTTTGTCAATTTTTATATTTTATTTATTTATTTTATTTGAGAGAGAGAGGGTGCACCTGGGCCTCCAGCCACTGCAAATGAACTCCAGATGCATATGCCCCCTTGTGCATCTGCCTTACATGGTTCCTGGAGAATCGAACCAGGATCCTTTGATTTTGCAGGTAAACACCTTAACAGCTAAGCCATCTCTCCAGTACCCCCCCCCAACTTTATTTATTTATTGGTTTTTGAAGGTAGGGTCTTGCTCTAGCCCAGGCTGACGTGGAATTCACTATTTTGTCTTAGGCTTCCTATGAATTCACAGCCATCTACCTAAAACGTGCTGGAATTAAAGACATGTGCTACCACTCCCTGCTAATTCCTTAGGTTTTTAAAATTTTGTCTATCTGCAGGGGGGTGTGAGGCGCTCTAGGGACTCTAGCCCCTGCAAATGAACTCCAGATGCATGTGCATCTGGGGAATGGAACCTAGGTCCTTAAGGAGGCAAACACCTTAACAACTAAACCATTCCTCCAGCCCTTTGGGTTTTAAAATTTTATTTATTTATTTATTTATTATTTATTTATTTATTTATTTTTTGGTTTTTCGAGGTAGGGTCTCACTCTGGCCCAGGCTGACCTGGAATTAACTATGCAATCTCAGGGTGACCTCGAACTCTTGGCGATCCTCCTATCTCTGCCTCCCGAGTGCTGGGATTAAAGGCATGCGCCATCATGCCCGGCTATTATTTAATTTTTTGATTTCATTTTATTTATTTATTTGTAAGCAGAGAGATAGAGGAGACAGACAGAGAATGGGCATGCCAGGGCTTCCAGCCACTGCAAACGAACTCCAGACACATGCACCATCATGTGCATCTGGCTTACATAGGTCCTGGGGAATTGAACCTGGGTCCTTTGGCTCCACAGGCAGGTGCCTTAACCACTAAGCCATCTCTCCAGCCCTATTTATTATTTTTTTATTTTTGGTTTTTCGAGGTAGAGTCTCACTCTAGCCAAGGCTGACCTGGAATTCACTCTGTATTCTCAGGGTGGCCTCGAACTCATGGCAATTCACCTCTGCCTCCTTAGTGCTGGGATTAAAGGCATGTGCCACTATGTCTGGCTCTTACTTGGTTTTTATAATACTTTTATTAATTAATCATTTAATTTTTATTGACAACTTCCATAATTGTAGACAATATTCCATTGTGATTCCCTCCCTCCCCCCACTTTCCCCTTTGAAACTCCACTTTCCATCATATCCCCTCCCCCTCTCAATCAGTCTCTCTTTTCATTTTAATGTCATGATCTTTTTCTCCTATTATGATGGTCTTGCATAGGTAGTGTCAGGCCCTGTGAGATCATGGATATCCAGGCCATTTTGTGTCTGGAGGAGCACATTGTAAGGAGTCCTACCCTTCCTTTGGCTCCTACATTCTTTCTGCCACTTCTTCCACAAAGGACCCTGAGCCTTGATAACTCTATTTCAAGATATCTCTATATCTTGAAATAGAGATATTTCAGTGCTGAGCACTCTGTTACTTCTTCTCAGCACCATGGTGCCTTTTGGGTCATCCTAAGGTCACCACCATCTGAAAAGAGAAGCTTCTCTAACCAAAAGTGAGAGTAGCATTAATATATGGATATGATCATTAAGAAAAGTGCTTACTGTGCAGTTTGGTGAGCATAGTATATACAATTAGCCAGATACCAGCAGACATTACACCCCTAGGGCTCATGACTACCCCTGTTGTACGTTTTCAGTATCAGGGATGTGTTCCCTCCCATGGAGCAGGCCTCCAGTCCAATTAGAGAGCGGTTGGTTTCCCCCATAACAGACATGTCACTATTGCACCCATTGACTCATTTGGCCTGGCTGGCCAAATTTAAGGCTTGCAGTGTTCACTGTTGAGTATCTGCACTCGTGTTTTCTCTTTCTCCCATTGAACTGCATGCAGCGTAGCTTTTTCCAGTTTTCTGTCATCTGGTTCACATGGAGGAGGCTTTCAGCTCAGATCCAGCAGGACTTCTCAGTGACCTTGCAGCTCAAGTATGTGGAGTCTTCAGCAACAAGGTCTTACCATCTATCCCTGGTGGGAAACCAAGGACCTTGGCAATGGTCTATAATGTTTTGGGGGTATCAGTGACCTCCCTGGCCAACAACTCACTGGAAGGTGTCCCATCCCTGGCACTGAAAATTTTCTAGTAACAATCTATGGCTTCTGAGTGTTCCATTGTCCAGAAAAGTAGGTTTCCATATGACTTATTTATATCTTCTTAGATTTTGATTAGCCCTCCATCTACCTTTCCTTTACTCAATCTTTTCCCCTGACCTCACTTAGGCCTTTTCACCCCCATTAATCTGTTCTTCTACTTACATACTTACATATATACAACACCATCCTATTAAGTCTCCCCTCCCTCCCTTTCTTTTCTTTTTGGTTTTCAAGTTAGGGTTTCACTCTAGTCCAGGCTGACCTGGAATTCAGTATAATCTCAGGGTGACCTCGAACTCATGGTGATCCTCCTACCTCTGCCTCCCGAGTGCTGAGATTAAAGGCATGTGCCACCACGTCTGGCCTCCCTCCCCTTCTATTCCCTTTATGTCCCCTTTCTCACTTACTGGCTTCTGCTACTGAGCTTTATTCCTACTCACATAGAAGTCCAATCATTTGGAGCTAGGATCCACATATGAGAGAGAACATGTAATATTGGGCTTTCTGGGCCTGGGTTACCTCACTAAGTATAATCCTTTCCAGATCCATCCATTTTCCTGCAAATTTCCTAATTTCATTTTTCTTTACCGCTGAGTAGAACTCCATTGTGTAAATGTGCCACATTTTCATTATCCACTCATCAGTTGAGGGACATCTAGGCTGGTTGTATTTCCTAGCTATTGTGAATAGAGTGTCAATAAACATGGCTGAGCAAGAATCTCTAAGGTAGTGGGATGAGTCCTTAGGATATATGCCTAGGAGTGGTATAGCTGGATCATATGGTAGATCTATTTTTAGCTGTCTCAGGAACCTCCACACTGATTTCCACAATGGCTGGACCAGATTGCATTCCCACCAACAGTGTAGAAGGGTTCCTCTTCTACCGCATCCTCACCAGCATTATAGTCATTTGTTTTCATGATGGTAGTCAACCTGACAGGAGTGAGATGGAATCTCAAAGTAGTTTTAATCTGCATTTCCCTGATGAGTAGGGATATAGAACATTTTTTTAGATGTTTATATGCCATCTGTATTTCTTCTTTTGAGAACTCTCTATTAGTTCCATGGCCCATTTTTTAATTGGGTTGTTTGATTTCTTATTATTTAGTTTTTTGAGTTCTTTGTATATCCTAGATATTAACCCTCTGTCAGATGTGTAGCTGGCAAAGATTTTCTCCCATTTTGAAGGTTGCCTCTGCCCTATTCACAGTGTCCTTTGTGTACAAAAGCTTTGTAATTTCATGAGGTCCCAGCGGTTGATCTGTGGTTTTATTTCCTGAGCGATTGGGGTTATATTCAGGAAGTCTTTGCCAAGACCAATATGTTGAAGGGTTTTCCCTACCTTTTCCTCTAGCAGTTTCAGAGTTTCAGGTCTGATATTAAGGTCTTTGATCCATTTGGACTTGATTCTTGTGCATGGAGAGATATGGATCTATTTTCATCCTTCTACAGATACATATCCAGTTTTCCCAACACCATTCGCTGAAGAGGCCGTTTTTTCTCCAATGAGTATTTTTGGCATTTTTGTTGAAGATCAGGTGGCTGTAGCTACCCAGACTTACATCAGGGTCCTCTATTCTGTTCCATTGATCTACATGTCTGTTTTTGTGCCAGTACCATGCTGTTTTTGTTACTATGGCTCTGTAATATAGGTTAAAATCAGGTATGGCGATACCACCAGCCTTTATTTTTGTTGCTCAAAATTGTTTTAGATATCCAAGGTTTTTTGTGCTTCCAAATGATTTTTTGGGTTGTCTTTTCTATTTCCATGAAGAATGCCATTGGAATTTTGATGGGGATTGCATTAAATCTGTAGATTACTTTTGGTAAGATTGCCATTTTCACAACATTGATTCTTCCAATCCAAGAACAAGGGATGTCTTTCCATTTCCTAGTGTCTTCTGCAATTTCTCACTTGAGTGTTTTAAGGTGTTCATTGTAGAGATCCGTCACTTCCTTGGCTAGGTTTATTCCAAGGTACTTTATTTATTTATTTATTTATTTATTTTTTATTTTTATGCAATTGTGAATACGAGTGATTCTCTGATTTCATCCTCTGTGTGTTTGTTGTTAGCATATGGGAAGGCTACTGATTTCTGTGTGTTTATTTTATCCTGCTACATGACTATAGGTGTTAATCAGTTCTAACAGTTTGCTGGTAGAGTCTTTAAGGTCTCCTATGTATAGAATCATATCATCTGCAAATAATAACTTGATCTCTTCCTGTCCAATTTGTATCTCTTTTGTGTGTATCTCTTGCCTTATTGCTATGGCTAAGACTTCCAGTACTATATTAAATAAAAGTGGGGACAGTGGACACCTTGTCTTGTTCCTGCTTTTAGTGGAAAAGCTTCAAGTTTTTCTCCATTTAGTACCATGTTGGCTGTAGGTTTGTCATAAATAGTCTTTATTATGTTGAGATGTGTTCCTTCTATTCCCAGTCTCTGTAAGACTTTTATGATGAAGTGGTATTGGATTTTGTCAAATGCTGCTTTTTAAAAAAATTTATTTTATTTGAGAGTGACAGGCAGACAGAGGCAGAGAGAGAGAGAGAGAGAATGAAAATGGACACGCCAGGGCCTTCAGCCAGTGTAAACAAACTCCAGATGCATGCGCCACCTTTTGCATCTAGCTTACGTGGGTCCTGGGGAATGGAGCCCCAAACCAGGGTCCTTAGGCTTAAAAAGCAAGTGCTTAACTGCTAAGCCATCTCTCCAGGCCCTCAAATGTTTTTTTTCTGCATCTAATGAGATGATCATGTGAATTTGTCCTTCAGTCCATTTATATAATGTATTACATTTATTGATTTGCGTATGTTGAAATATCCTTGCATCTCTGGGATAAAGCCTACTTGATCAGGGTGAATGATCTTTCTGATATATTCTTGTATTCTGTTTGTCAATATTTCATTGGGAATTTTTACATCTATGTTCATGAAGGAGATTGGTCTGCAATTTTCTCTCTCTCTTTTTTTTTGTTCTGCCTTTGGTTTTGGTATCAGGGTGATGCTAGCTCGTAGAAGGAGTTTGGTAGGATTCTTTCCTTTTCTATTTTATGGAAAAGTTTAAGAAACATTAATATTAGTTCTTCCATGAAGGTCTTGTATACTTTACCAGTGAATCTATTTGGGCCTAGACTTTTTTTAGTGAGAGTTTTTTTTTTTTTATAACTGCTTGGATCTCCATACTTGCTATGGTCTATCTAAGTGGTTAATTTCATCTTGATTTAATTTAGGTAGGTCATATAAATCAAGGAAATCATCCATTTCTTTTAGATTTTCAAACTTAGTGGAGTATATATTCTTATAATATGTCCCTATGATTTTTAAAAACTTCTCTGGAATATGTTGTGATGGTGCCTTTTTCATCTCCAATTTTATTAATTTGTGTCTCTTTTCTCTTTCTTTTGGTCAGATTTGCTAAGGGTTTATCATTCTTGTTTATCCTTTCAAAGAACCAACTCTTTTTTTTCTTTTCTTTTTCCCTCCCCCTTTCTTTCTTTTTTTTCTTCTTTCTTTCCTTCCTCCTTCCTTCCTTCCTTCCTTCCTTCCTTCCTTCCTTCCTTCCTTCTTTTTCTCTCTCTCTCTTTCTTTCTTCTTTCTTTCTTTTTTTTTTTGGTTTTGCAAGGTAGGGTCTCACTCTGGTCCAGGCTGACCTGGAATTCACTATGTAGTCTCAGGGTGGCCTCGAACTCTCGGCGATCCTCCTACCTCTGCCTCCCGAGTGCTGGGATTAAAGGCGTGCGCCACCAAGCCCGGCTATATGAATTTTTTAATTTCCTTCTTGATTTCTTCATCTACCCATTCATCATTTAGTAGTGTATTGTTTAGTTTCTATGATTTTGTGTATGCTCTATAGCTTTTCTTGCTATTGATCCCATTGTGATCAGATAGAGTGCAAGGAATTATTTCTATTTTCCTGTATTTGTTAAGATTTGCTTTGTGTCCTAATACATGGTCTATTTTTATTTTATTTTATTTTATTTTATTTTTTATTTTATTTTATTTTTATTTTTTGGTTTTGTGAGGTAGGGTCTCACTCTGGTCCAGGCTGACCTGGAATTAACTATGTAGTCTCAGGGTGGCCTTGAACTCTCGGCGATCCTCCTACCTCTGCCTCCCGAGTGCTGGGATTAAAGGCGTGCGCCACCACGCCCGGCACATGGTCTATTTTAGAGAATGTTCCATGTGCTGCTGAAAAGAATGTGTATTCTGCAGCATTTGGATGAAATGTCCTGTAGATATCTGTACGGTCCATTTGTTCTATGACCTCATTTAATCCAGATGCATCTCTGTTTATTTTTGCAAGCATGACCTATCAATTGATGAGAGTGGGGTATTAAAGTCACCCACTACAATGGTGTTTGGTGTTATCTGTGATCTTAAGTCTAATAGTGTTTATTTGATGAAATTGGGAGCCCCCATGTTAGGTACATATATGTTTAGGATTGTAATGTCTTTCTGTTGGAGTGTTCCTTTAATTAATATAAAGTGACCTTCCTTATTTTTCCTAATTAATGTTGGTCTGAAGTCTACCTTGTCAGATATTAGGATAGTGACCCCTGCTTGTTTTCTAGGCCCATTTGCTTGAAACACTGTTTTCCAACTTTTCACCCTAAGATAGTGTCCATCATTTGTAGAAAGATGAGTTTCTTGGACTCAACAAAATGAATTGCTGTTTTAAAAATATTTTTTATTGACAACTTCCATAATTGTAGACAATATCCCATGGTAATTCCCTCCTTTCCCCCACTTTCCCCTTTGAAACTCCACTTTCCATCATACCCCCTTCCCCTCTCAATCAGTCAGATCATGCTTTTTAACCCACTCTGCAAACCCATGTCTTTTGGTTGGGGCATTGAGGCCATTGATATTAAGAGTTATTATTGAGGGCTGGAGAGATGGCTTGATGGTTAAGTGCTTGCCTGTGAAGCCTAAGGACCCTGGTTCAAGGTTTGATTCCCCAGTACCCATGTAAGCCAAATGTACAAGGGGGCACATGCATCTGGAGTTCTTTTACAGTGGCTGGAGGCCCTAGTGTGCCCATTCTTTCTGTCTACCCCTTTCTCTGTCTGTCACTCTCAAATAAATAAATAAATAAAAATAAACAGAGTTGAGCCGGGCGTGGTGGTGCACGCCTTTAATCCCAGCACTCGGGAGGCAGAGGTAGGAGGATCGCCATGAGTTCAAGGCCACCCTGAGATGACATAGTTAATTCCAGGTCAGCCTGGGCCAGAGTGAGACCCTACCTCAAAAAACCAAAAATAAAAATAAAAATAAAAAATAAAATAAACAGAGTTATTATTGAAAGGTGTGTACTTATTTTTGCCATTTTTCTTGTTTTGTAGTTTTCCCAGTTTTACCTTTGCTGTCTTGTATTAACTAGTATTTGAGTATGGTTTCTTTTTCCAGGTTCCTTATAAATGTGCTTTTCTTTCTTTTCAGCATGGAGGATCCTTTCAGGTATTTTCTGTAGAACTGGTTTTGTCTTCAAATATTCCTTTAGCCTTATTTCTCAGTCTATTTGAATGGATAACTTTGCAGGATAAAGTACCTTGGTTGACACTTGTTATCTTTCAGAACTTGGAATACATCATTCCAAGCCTTTCTGACTTGTGTTGAGTAATCTGCTGTGATCCTGATGGACTTGCCTTTGTGTGTGACTTGATTTTTTTCTCTAACTGCTTTCAGTATATTTTCTTTGGTTTGTATGGTTTGGTAGTTTAATTAAATTAAACAGGTTTTGTCTGTTTGGTGTTCTAAAGGCTTTTCTGTATCTGCATTGGCATCTTTCCCAATTTGGGGTAAGTTTTCTTCTGTGACTTTGTTGAAATCGCCTACTATGCCTTTGGAGTGAAATTCTTCTCCTTCTACTATACCCTGAATTTTTATGTTGGATCTTTTCATAGTGTCCAAAATATCTTGAAATTCCCATTCATACCTTCTTATTAGTTTGTCTTTCTCTTTGTTGGACTGTATTAGATCTGCTACATGGTCTTCTACTTTAGATATTCTATTCTCTCCTTCATCCATTCTACTGGAGAGATTTTCTACAGAGTTTTTTATTTGACTTAGTGTGGTTTTCATTGCTAGTATTTCTGACTGGTTTTTCTTTTCTATTTCCTTATTTATTTCTTGTATTGACCTCCTTATTTCATTAAATTGGTTTCCTGTGTCTTCTTTGATTTCCTCTTTGATTTCTTTGAACATATTTATAATGATTCTTTTTTTTTTTTTTTTTTTTTTTTGGTTTTTTGAGGTAGGGTCTCACTCTGGCCTAGGCTGACCTGGAATTCACTATGTAGTCTCAGGGTGGCCTTGAACTCATGGTGATTCTCCTACCTTTGCCTCCCAAGTGCTGGGATTAAAGGCATGCACCACCACGCCCGGCTATAATGATTCTTTTGAAATCTTTCTCAGGTATTTCCTCTAAATCAGTCTCACTAAAGGTCATTTCTGATGGATTAATACTTTTTGGTGGATTTATGTTGTCTTGATTTTGTGTGTTTCTTATATTATAATGTAGAGATTTTTGCATCTTGAGTTAATTTAATGGTTGGTTTTCTAATTATCTGCAGTATTATTAGGTGTATCAATCTGATCTTATATATCTTTTTTTTTTTATTGATTTTTAATCTTACATACCAAAAAAAAATGATCTTATATATCTTTAGGGTAGAAATTTAAGGTGCTAGGTGTGGCTCTTAAGACTCTCAGAGTAACCACAAAAGTGACCCTACGTGTTTGGTTTTCCTGCTATGAGAGAATTCAGGTAGGCTGAGTGGAACAAAATATAGGCAAATTCTAAAACTGTAACTAAAAGTACACATTCAATTAGAAACAGCACAGAGTATTTATGCAAGAGTAAGTATTGTGACAAACAGATCCTCTAACAAAGTCACAGTCCTTAAGGATATGTGTTGCCCCACACCCTTAATCCTGTCAACTGGGAGGCTAAGATTTCTAGTCTGTAGAGGGTTCCAGGGTCAGCTTGTGACCGAGTGAGACCCTTCCCCAATGAAAGACAGAAGAGGAAACAAAGGCACTATAAATCAGGAAGCAACAAATGACAAGTCCAAAATATAGCTCATTTAAGAATGGCAAATCAACCATTTATCAGATTTAACATAAAATTTACCCTGACATGGATGGTGCATTTAGCACTTCCAATTCAAGCCTATATACCAGTCTTATTTGGCTGGTACTGGCCTGGTGTAATCTCAGTTACCTTTTGGGATGGCTTTGGTCTCAATTATACTACATGCCCATTTGGGTTCCCCTTTGCTGTGCCATGTGCTCAGGTAGGCTGGCTGGGTCTGTGGGCTGCTGCTTTGATCACCTGTGCTAGGTGCTGCGTAGGTGAGAGCCCTTCACCAGGTCTCTGGTGCTTACTGTTGCTTGTGCTGGCGGTGGGAGAGGGAAAGTTGTGGATGGTAGCTGAAGTTCTCCCACTGGTCCTGGTGATCCTCTTCCTCACGAGCCTCCGCTGGTCTCTGCCATCCTCCCTTCCACCTGGCTTTTTTCCTGTGGCTCAGGCTGAGCATGGCAGCTGTGGCCATGTGGAACTGGTGCTGCCGCTGCTGGAGCCACTTCTGCCTGCTTCTGTGGGCTCTACATGTTCTGCATCTCCTACTTCTACTTCTGTGCTGTGGTTGATAATTTATTATACACCCCACTTTTTAGTAGAAGAGTGTATTGTGCTGGTTTTTTGTTTTGTTTTGTTTGGCTTTTTCTCCCCTAGGCTGCTTTGGCGTGGTTCCTACTCCCACCATCTTAACCAGAAGTCCTCTCATTTAATTTTAAAAGATCATTCACAGACATGATACTTATAAAACAGTAAAATTTAAACAGCCAGAAAGATAAAGCCTGGCATGATAGCTCAATTCTGTGTCCTCAGGAGACTGAGGCAGGAGGATCCTGGCAAACTCCAGGCTAGCCTGGGCTACATGGTGGGTCACGGGCTGGGTCACCCAGTCTCAAAAACTCAAACAAAAATATAACACACACACAGAGAAAAGGAAGGAAGGGCATTAACCAATGACGTCAGTGTCAGGGTGGGTATTCAGAAGGCTTGGCAATGCAGAACAAGAAGTTTGCGGGCGTGGCAAGGACATGGGCCATGGGGAGAGCTCCACCAGCCCCTTCTGCCTGAGCCTCGCTCCTCTCTCACTTGCTCGTCTGTCTCCTCCACCTCACTGGCTGCGGCCGGGCTCACCCTGCCTGGGAAGGAAGGACCTGCCCATCTGACCCAGAACAACTGGAGCGCGTTCCCACCTAGAGCCTTTTTTTTTTTTTTTTTTTTTTGAGGTAAGGTCTCACTCTAGCTTAAGCTGACCTGGAACTCACTCTCTAGTTTCAGGCTGGCTTCAAACTCTGCCTCCCAAGTGTTAAGATTAAAGGCATGGGCCACCACTCCAAGCTAAGTCCAACTCAAAAAGTGTCCATGGTTTTCTGAACCCCAATACTATTCAAACATCCCCATAGTCCAAGGTTTCTTAACTGTTATCTTTAATACCAAAAAAAAAAAAAAAAAACATAATGGCATGGAACATTCACAATGCAAAAGAAGGCATTGGGCATAGCAAGGAAAGATTGAACCAAAACAAGATCTAAAACAAACAGCAAATAAGCAAGTTTCATAGTTCCAAGTCCAACATCCCTAACCAGTGAAAGAGTATCTGAAGTTCCAATTCTGTTCCTCTAGCTGGGCTGCTTATAGCAGCAGCTCTCTGACAGCCGTTCCATAGTCCTGGCTGCAACCCACAGTTCATCTTCATGCCTTCTACATGCAGGGACTTCCAATAACTGAAGAGCAGGACACTCCTTTAGCATTTTGGTACCTTGCTTTCAAAAGTCTGCATTTACTTCTACTGTCCCAATCTCAATGGTTGTAATCTCTCAAACAATTGCAGCTGAATGGGAGCTGTCTCCAGCCTGAAACTTTCATTTCTTTCTGTGCCATATCCATCTGCTCACACCAGCCCATTTCTATACAATGCAACCCTACATAATTTCTCAGGACATGGTTAAAACACCAAGGCCGGGCGTGGTGGCGCACGCCTTTAATCCCAGCACTTGGGAGGCAGAGGTAGGAGGATCGCTGAGAGTTCGAGGCCACCCTGAGACTACAGAGTTAATTCCAGGTCAGCCTGGACCAGAGTGAGACCCTACCTCGAAAAACCAAAAAAAAAAAAAAAAAAAAAAAAACACCAAGCCTCTCACACAAACTGCCTGTAGCCCTCTGGACAACTGCCTCTCCCCCTCATAAGTCAAACCTCACAGTCTATAATTCTTACTGCATTCAGGTCTTTCAACTCTCATTAAAGCGGTCCACAGACTACATCAGCACTACATGATGTCTCTAAAACCAAGGTTTCAAAACCTTCCATATTCCTCCCACAAATCAGTTTCAAAAGGCCAAAAGCCACAGTCAAGTTTCTAGCAATAGTGACTCCACTCTCAATACCAACTTTGTGTTGCTGGAATGAAGCACTGTATCAAAAGCAGCTGAGGGGAGGAAAAGGTGTATTTTGGCTTACAGACTCAAGGGGAAGCTCCAGAATGGCAGGGAAAAGATGGCATGAGCAGAGGCTGGACATCACCTTTGCTGCTGCAAGTGGAACACTGAAGCATGAGAGTGACATGCACACTGGCAAGGGGAAGCTGGCTATAACACACATAAACCCGCCCCCAACAACAGACCTCCACCAGCAAGGCTCCAGTTCCCAAATTGCCATCCGGTGTGGACCAAGCTTTCAGAAAACAAGAGTTTATGGGGGACACCTAATTCAAACCACCAAAGATGGGATAGAGAGGTTGTTCAGTGGTTAAGAACACTTCCTGTGCAAACATGAAGGCCTGAGGAGGCCGGAGCATCATTCAAGTTTGATCCCTAGGACCCACATAAACAGCTGGGCATGACCACACACATCTGTAACCCCAGTCTTGTAGGGGAGCAGAGACTGGAGAATCTCTGAAGCTTACCAAAAAGGGGCAAGCTTTGTGATCAGTAAAGGACTCTGGCTCAAATAAAAACGGGCAGAAGAATGATGGAGCAGGGCCAGGCATGGTGGCACACGCCTTTAATCCCAGCACTTGGGAGGCAGAGGCTGGAGGATCGCTGTGAGTTCAAGGCCACCCTGAGACTACATAGTGAACTCCAGGTCAGCCTGGACTAGAGTGAAACCCTACCCCCGAAACACTAAAAAAAAAAAAAGAATGGGCCGGGCGTGGTGGTGCACGCCTTTAATCCCAGCACTCGGGAGGCAGAGGTAGGAGGATCGCTGAGAGTTCGAGGCCACCCTGAGACTACGTAGTTAATTCCAGGTCAGCCTGGACCAAAGTGAGACCCTACCTTGCAAAAACCAAAAAAAAAAAAAATGATGGAACAGGACACCCTATGACCACCACAGGTGAGTACACCTGTCACTGGTGAGCTCATACACCACATACACAGAGAAAAAAAAAAATTATATATATATATATATATATATATATATATATATATATATATATATATATGATCTCCTAGGAGATGTGGCCTTGCCTATTAGAGTATGTTGAAAAAAAAAATAGGGGCTGGAGAGATGGCTTAGTGACTAAGGCACCTGCCTGCAAAGCCTAAGGACCCAGGTTCGATTCCCCTAGTACCCACATAAGCCAACTGCACAAGGTGGTACATGCATCTGGAGTTCATTTGCAGTGGCTGGACGCCCTGGCTTGCCTATTCTGTCTCTATCTCTCTGCCTCTTTCTTTCAAATATTAAAAAAAAATTAAGCTGGGTATAGTGGCACATGCCTTTAATTCCAGCACTCGGGAGGCAGAGGTAGGAGGATTACCATGAGTTCGAGACCACCCTGAGGCTTCATAGTGAATTCCAGGTCAGCCTGAGCTAGAGCAAAACTCTACCTCGAAAAACCAAAAACAGAGAAAAAGAAAAATATTAGACATAGGAAAATGTAAAGAAAACCCCTGTGGCTGCATTTGGTACTTAGGTGTTCAACTCCACTTTGTCTTTGGCAGGGACAGAGTAGCAGAGACACATTGTGCTGTGAATGTGCCGTAACTGCTGAGTTTCTCAGTTGGCTCATCGTGGACCTTTGTCCGTTTCTGCAGATTAGTGCTGTCTGAGGAACTGACGAGCCTGCTTGTGGTCCATTGGTGTGGGCTGCTTCTTGATCTCTCAGCTGGTTTCCTGCTGTTCTTCGATGCCTCAAGGACCATTGGCCTCATCTTTGTGTCCTACTTCCACTGCATGAATTCCCAGCTCTTCAGCATTGGTCAGTACCTGGAGTCATTGTGAAGTGGGAATAAGTGAGGTTGAAAGTATTGGCACTTCTGGGCTCAGTATGTTGCACAGTGAGAAATCTTTGGGAAGGAGAAATATCCTTTAAGAAATTTTAGGGGCTGGAAATGTTTAGTTGGACAAAAATACCAAAACAGCTGGGCATAGTGGTATGTGCCTTTAATCACAGCAATGAGGGGGTAGAGGTAGGGGGATTGCTGAGAGTTCAAGGCCACCCTGAGACTACATAGTGAATTCCAGGTCAGCCTGAGCTAGAGCAAGACCCTACCTTGAAAAACCAAAACAACAACAGCAACAACAAAAACTTGAGCTGCTCATGCCTTTAATCCCAGCTCTCAGGAGGCAGGAGTAGAAATAGTAGGATTTCCCTTTTTTTTTTTTTTTTTTTTCTCAAGGTAGGGTCTCACTCTAGTCCAGGCTGACCTGGAATTCACTATGTAGTCTCAGGGTGGCCTCGAATTCATGGTCATCCTCCTACCTCTGCCTCTCGAGTGCTGGGATTAAAGGCATGCGCCACCACGCCCGGCTAGATTTCCTTTAAAATTTTTTTTTTCTGATTTATATATTAGAGACAGAGAAAGAAAGAGAATGAGAACGGGCATGCCAGGGCCTCTAGCCACTGCAAACCAACTCCAGACACATGCACCACCTTGTGCATCTGGCTAACATGGGACCTGGAGAATCGAACCTGGGTCCTTTGGCTTCGCAGGCAAGCGCCTTAACCGCTAAGCCGTCTCTCCAGCCTACTAGGAGGATTTCTGTGAGTTCAAGGCTAGCTTGGGGCTACAGAGTGAGTTCAAGGCCAACCTCCAACTACAGAATTCCAGGTCAGCTTGGGCTAGAGTGAGACCCTACCTACCTTGAAAACAACGACAAAATAATAATTTTTCAGAGGTGCCGGGGGGTAAAAGTTGAAGGTGATTGAAGGAGTCATCCAAACTTATGAAATACTTTCTCGGTACTTTCCTAGGTATGTTTCCATATGTCATGCTCGCCAGCAGTCCTCTTTTCTGCTCTCCTGAGTGGCCTCGGAAGCTGGTATCCCACTGCCCTCAAAAATTACAAGAGCTGCTACCCCTCCAAAGTGCACCTCAACCCAGTGATTCTTGTGTGTATAAGAAGAGCCGGGCCAAAGGCGGCCAGAAGCTAGGGCTACGTCACCAGCTTGGAACTGCTTTCACCCTATTTTACCTCCTCGAGCAGCTCTTCCTGCCCTATTCCCATTTCCTCACCCAGGTTTGTAGGAGCTGAGCATGGGACACAGAAGCTGGGCTTGGAAAGCAGCAAAGATGACAGCAGTTGGAAAAGCACGGGGCTGGTTTCGTAGCCCTTTCTTGGTAGAGGTGGGGGTTGATTTGAGCACTGAGTTGACTTCTTCTGTGTTCTGCCCTCCCAGGGCTACAACAACTGGACAAATGGGCTGTACGGCTATTCCTGGGACATGATGGTGCACTCTCGCTCCCACCAGCATGTGAAGATCACCTACCGGGATGGCCTTACTGGAGAGCTGGGCTACCTTAACCCTGGGGTGAGATGTCTGATGCCAGTAGCTGACTGATCTTCAGTTTCTCCTTCAGCTTTATGATATAGTTTGGTCCTACATACACCAGGAACCAAAACAAATTTGGAATTTGGGTCCATGCCCTTTGCCAAAAGCCAAACTGAACCTTTTTTTTTTTTTTTTTTTTTTTGTGCTGGGGAAATTGAACCCAGGGTCTAGCCCATGTTAAGCATACTAAACTACACTCTCTTCTCTCTAAACCTTTTTTTTTTTTAGGTAGGTTCTCCTTCTAGCTCAGGCTGACCTGGAATTCACTCTGTATTCTCAGGTGGCCTCAAACTCACGGTGATCCTCCTACTTTGCCTCCCAAGTGCTGGGATTAAAGGCGTGCACCACCATGAACTGGCATTTTTTTTTTTTTGGTGTTTCTTTAAAAAAATTTTTTTGTTCATTTTTATTGGCAACAGAGAAAGAGGCAGAGAGAGAGAGAGAGAGAATGGGTGCACCAGGGCCTCCAGCCACTGCAAATGACCTCCAGATGCATGCGCCACCTTGTGCATCTGGTTTACGTGGGTACTGGGGAATGGAGCCTTAAACCGGGGTCCTTAGACTTTACAGGCAAGCACTTAACCACTAAGCCATCTCTCCAGCCTCCTTTTTTGGTTTCTCAAGGTAGGGTCTTGCTCTAGTCCAGGCCGGCCTCAAACTCACAGTGATCCTCCTACGTAAGCCTCCCTAGTGCTGGGATTAAAGGTGTGCACCACCACGCCCGGCTAAATTATATTTACTTATTTTGACGTTTGGAGACAAGGTCTTTCTCTGTAGCACAGGCTGACCTTGCACATGTGGTAGTCCTGTCCCAGCCACCATACCCAGTGCTGAACTTTTTTATGTGGATAAAGACAGTGTGTGTCACTTTTTTGACTTGAGATTATATTAGGAAAGGTAAGTACCATGAAGCCAACAATGAAAAATTCAATTTCTTCTGGCCAAAATAGGCACCAGGCAGAGATCTTTATGCCAGTGGCAGTGCATGCCCTGTCTTGGAGGTTGGCAGTGATGAAGTGGGACTAATGTGGGGGTTTGGGGCAGGTATTCACACAGAGCCGTCGATGGAAGGATCATGCAGACATGCTGAAGCAATATGCCACTTGCCTGAGCCTCCTGCTTCCCAAGTACAATGTCACTGAGCCCCAGATCTACTTTGATATTTGGGTCTCCATCAATGACCGCTTCCAGCAGAGGTGGGCAAGGGGATCAAAGATAGGGGAAAGTGCAACACAGCTCTTGTTGCCAAGATGGACCGCTCATGTTCCCCTTCTTGTCTTGCTTAGGCTCTCCCTCTAGTGCATGTCCGTGTTGATCTGGTTGTGGGCATAGCTGGTTGCTTCCAGCAGGGGGTGCCGTCATCCAGGAGAAAAGCCAATTGACTTACTCTTTGAGACACTGTTAACAAAAAGCCTTTGCCTCAACTGGCTACTAACCCCCATTCTTTCCAGTATTCCAGAATTTCTTTCCCCTTCTCTTTGCCATGGACTGGCAATAACATGCTGGCATCAAGCATTTCTCCACTCTGGAAATCCTACTCCCTTTCCCTGGGTACAATGACAAAAGGAACAGGACCAGAGTATCTGGTGGGTGGGTGGCTGAGGCCTTTTTGTAACATGGTTTTCTTTCCTAAGGCTTTTTGACCCTCGTGTGGACATCGTACAGGCTGTCTGGTCTCCTTTCCAGCGCACACCGTGGGTACAGCCACTCTTGATGGACCTGTCTCCCTGGAGGACCAAGTTACAGGAAATTAAGAGCAGTCTGGACAACCACACGGAGGTTGTCTTCATTGCAGATTTTCCTGGTATGTAGGAAAGTGAGGAGAGGTTTTGTTGTCTTTCTCTGCCTTTATTAGCCAGAGACATTGCATACAATGAGATGGGGGTTGGGTTCCAGGGCTGATGGTGGGGAAAGTGTGATATCTCTGTGTATTAGGGAGTGAATTCACTACTGTGGGGTGGGATGGTGAGATATGTTGCTTCTGACAGGGCTGCACCTGGAGAATTTTGTGAGTGAAGACTTGGGCAACACTAGCATCCAAGTGCTACAGGGACAGGTGACTGTGGAGTTGGTGGCAGAGCAGAAGAACCAGACTCTTCAGGAGGGAGAAAAAATGCAGGTATTTTGCTGGGATTAACAGGGGTAGAACTGGGGATATAGCACAGTGATAGAGCATTTTCTTAGCATGCATGAGGCCCTGGGTTCAATCCTCAGTACTACCAAAACAAAAGAAAAACAAAGTTTAGATAAACAGAGTTCATAATGGAAGCTCAAGAAACAAGAATTTCAGGCTGGAGAGATGGCTAAGCAGTTAAGGCACTTGACTACAAAGCCCAACCAGCTGAGTTCAGTTCCCCATTACCCATGTAAAACCAGAATCACAAAGTGGTGCACACATCTGGAGTTCATTTGCAGTGGCTAGAGACCCTGGTGTGCCATTCTCTCTCTGCTTGAAAATAAATTATTTTTTTAAAAGGCTTCATCTGGCTGTGGTGGTACAGCATTCAAAAACTCAGGAGGCTAAGGTAGAGGAGGATTGGGAGTTCCAGGCCAGCTTGGGCTACGTAGCTTTGATTAAAAAAATAGACACATGGGCTGGAGAGATGGCTTAGTGCAAAGCCTAAGGACCCATGTTCAACTGTTCAGATCCCACGTAAGCCAGATGTACAAGGTGACACAAACATGTAAGGTCACATGTGCACAAGGTGGTGTACACGTCTAGAGGTAGTGGGCTGGAGGCCTTGGTGTACCAATTCTCTCTCTCACTCTCTTGCATAAAAAAAGGGCCAGCTGGGTGTGGTGGCGCATGCCTTTAATCCCAGCACTCTGGGAGGCAGAGGCAGGAAGATCGCCATGAGTTCAAGGCCACCCTGAGAGTACAGAGTGAGATCCTACCTGGGGGGGGGGGAAGGGGGGCCAGTCTGAGCGGGGCATCGTGGCACACACCTTTAATCCCAGCACTTGGGAGGCAGAGGTAGGAGAATCGCCGAGAGTTTGAGGCCACCCTGAGACTACATAGTTAATTTCAGGTCAGCCTGGGGTAGAGTGAGACCCTACCTTGAAAAAACAAAAAATAACAACAACAACAAAAAAAAAACAGGGCTGGGCGTGATGATGTATGCCTTTCATCCCAGCACTGTGAATTTGGAGGCCACCCTGAGATTACATAGTGAATTCCAAGTTAGCCTGGGCTAAAGCGAGATCCTACCTTGAAGAAAAAAAATAGATACCCCTTTCCCTGTCAAAAAAATAAAAATAAAAAGTAAAAGTTAAGGGCCTCTAGGGTTAGCAGCTTTATCCAGATTCTAGAAGTCAGTTACCAGTTTCTTAAGACCCTAAGACATGTGAAAAAAGGTGCCAGGAGGGTTAGAGAGGCCACAGGGTAGGGAAAAGTTACAGTTAAATATATCCATTCTTCCCCTTGCCAGTTGCCTGCTGGTGAGTACCATAAGGTTTATACAATATCACCCAGTCCTTCCTGCTACATGTACATCTATGTCAACACTACTGAGGTTGCACTGGAGCAAGACCTGGCATATCTACAAGAATTAAAGGAGAAGGTGGAGAATGGAAGTGGTAAGTACATGAAGCTTTGGGCTGAGCTAGTCAAGAAGTCCGGGTTGTGAGCATCTAGCTGGTCGACTTCTAAGGGAGAGAGTGGTACATCTCATTTCATTGATTTCCTTTTTGCTTTCTTCTGGGCAGAAACCGGACCTCTGCCTCCAGAGCTACAGCCTCTCTTGGAAGGGGAAATAAAAGGGGGCCCTGAACCAACACCTCTGGTTCAGACCTTTCTTAGACGGCAGCAAAAGCTCCAGGAGATTGAACGGCGGCGAAATACCCCCTTCCATGAGCGACTCTTGCGTTTCTTACTGCGAAAGCTGTATGTCTTCCGACGCAGGTAAATTTCACCTTATCCATAACACTGTCATTGCCATCAGATATTTACAAGTTTGGTAACTTCTCTGTGGTGAGGCTAACAGTAGACTCTCTTGTAAAAGGGACCTAGCTCTAGATACCTTTCTCTTCTCCATTCTCCTTTCCCTCATTTAGAGAAGCAAGTAGTGTTTGATAGCCTGCTGACTTGTTCTGCCTCTGCTTATCTCTGTTCTCTCACAGTTTTTCCTCCCCTCCCCTGGACTTTTTGTCAAGGTGTTGGGTGCCCTTTCAGCTGGGAATTGCAGGGTCACTGAGGGAAGACTGCCTGGGTGAGAGGATCTAAGACCAGGCACTTCCTAAGGGCTTTGGCTAGAATTCTGTTGAAACATGAATTTGGAATGGGTTACCTTTTTTTCCTTTTTCAGCTTCCTGATGACTCGTATTTCACTTCGAAATCTGCTGTTAGGCCGCCCTTCCTTAGAGCAGCTCGCCCAGGAGGTGACTTACGCAAACTTGAGACCATTTGAGCCAGTTGGCGAGTCAAGCACTTCAAACATGGATCCTTCAAATCCTAATTCTCCTGAGCCAAGTTCTGAACATATCCACTCAGAGTTCTGAGGGTCTAGATGCTCCATGCAAATGCCAGCTACAAGCTTACTATCTATGATGTGGACTTTTTTTTTTTTTTTTTTTTTTTGAGATTAGCTGATTTGAGAGGTTCTCACTATAGTCCAGGCTAGCCTCAAATTCATAGCAACCCCCTCATGTGATTATGTGTGTACCATCACATCCTACCTTTTCTCTTTACATTTTTCACCTTAAAGTTCTTTAAAGCAGAGATAAAGATTTTAACCCCAAGATTGAAGGGCCATTAGATTAGAAACAATGTGAAATACCTGCTAGAATAAAGGAGTAAGTCATATTTAGCCAGGCATGGTGGCACACACCTTTAATTCCAGCACTGAGTAGGCAGAAGTAGGAGGATTGCTGTGAGTTCGAGGTCAGCCTGGGACTATATGGTGAATTCCAGGTCAGCTTTGGCAAGAGTGAAACTCAACCTCAAAAAACCAAAGAAAAAGAAAGAAAGAAAAAGTCATATTGACCAGTTCCTTAGAAATTTATCATAAAGAGCCAGGTGTTGTGGTGCATGCCTTTAATACCAGCACTCGGGAGGCAGGAAGAGTGCAGTGAGTTCAAGGCCACCCTGAGACTACATAGTGAATTCCAGGTCAGCCTGAACTAGAGTGAAATTCTACCTCGAAAAACCAAAAAAAAAAAAAAAAAAAAAAAAAAAAAAAAGAAAATTATCATGAAAATAATAGTTGGTCCCATTAGCTTGCTATGCACTAGGTACTGTGTACCTGAATTACCATATTAGAATTCCCCTCCCCTCCACCCAGGCATGGTGGCGCACTTTTTAATCCCAGCACTCAGGAGGCAGAGGTAGGAGGATCACCATGAGTTCGAGGCCACATAAGTGAATTCCAGATCACCCTGAGCTAGAGTGAGACCTCAAAACAAAAAAAATTTTGAGAGAACTGGCACACTAGGGTCTCTAGCTACTAAAATCAGACTCCAGACGTGTATGCCACTTCGTGCACATGTGGCCTTGTGTGTCTGGCTTACGTGGGTTCTGGGGAGTTGAACTTGAGTCCTTAGGCTTCACAGGCAAAGGCCTTAACTACTAAGCCATCTCTCCAGCTCTGAATTACCATAGTTAAGTATTAGCCCCATTTCACTTTTGAAGACTGAGATTTACCCAAAGGCATCCAGCTACTAAGGAGTCGATTGACAGTTTGAACTCACATCTGTCAAATAAGGTCCTGCACTTGGCTGCTTGTATTTTCAGAATCATTTGACAGCCTAAAACAGTATAGCTTAAAACTTGTGTCAGTTCAGTTAAAAGTATGAGTAGCAAAAAAATAAAAGTATGAGTATCCAGGTGTGGTGGCACACACCTTTAATCCCAGCACTCAGGAGGTAGAGGTAGGATCCACCAGGAGTTGGAGGCCACCCTGAGACTACATAGTGAGAACCTACCTTGAAAAAAAGTCATCTTAGTGAATGATAGTTCTCTAATTTGACTAAGCTATGTTGGAGTAATAAACTCTGATGTCTTCCTTTTCCTTACATCTCACTGGTTAAGTCCCATCACTGATTCAATCTATTTTAGGGGAATACTTTTTAAAAGGTTAATTTCATAAGTGTATATATTTTGATCTACTCCCATTATCCTCTCATCCCTTCCTCTCCCAATAAAACCCTTCTTCCCCACTAATCCCTTCCCACTTCCATGCCTTTTTTTTAATGTGACCCATGGGAGTTAAATTAGGGTTGCTTGCATGAGTTCACATGGGAGGTTATTTACTGGAGTGTGGGTAAATTATCACTGGCTACACCACAGAAAAGCATGACTCCTTTACCCAGCACCTATCAACTGCCAGTAGCTACTGAGTGTGTAGTGAGGTCTTATGAGCTGCACCCACATACATGATGAAATGCTATAGCATTCCTCCCCATCCTCTGGCTACTAATATTCTGCTCTCTTCTGTGATGTGTCAGGAGCCTTAGAGGAGGTGGCTTAGCTGCCCTGTTTATGGCTGAGTATATTATAGTCATTTACTCTTAGTAGTTTTGCCAGCAGTGTATCTCTGCATAACCTCTACCCATTGCAGAAAGAAACGTGATTATGGCCGAGAGCAGCTATGTGTACAAATACTTAGATGGCAGTCTGGCTACCCACTCAGCATAGCAACAAGTGAGTTCTCCCCAAGGACTTTACAGGTTTTTGACCAGGTCTATATTACAGGCACAGACTCTTTCCTGTGGAGCAGTCCTCAAAATTTTTTTTAATTTTTATTTCAGAGAAAGAGGCAGATATATAGCAGCAAAAGAACAGGCACACCAGGGCCTTCAGCCTCCGCAAACAAATTCATGCACTACCTTGGTCCTCTGGATTTGCAGGCAAACCCCTTAACTGCTAAGCCACCTCTCCAACCCTAAAAACTTTTCTTTTGGTTTTTCGAGGCAGGGTCTCACTCTAGCTCATGCTGACCTGGAAGTCACTACAGTCTCAGGGTAGCCTCAAACTCTCAGCGATCCTACCTCTGCCTCCCCCCAGTGCTGGGTTTAAAGGCGTGCGCCATCATGCCTGGCCAGCCCTCAAATTTAATCAGTTTCCAATTTGGTCTCTAATACCCATCTTGTCCTTCAGTCTTTATATTGAAATCTTATTAAGGAGAGGCTGGGCCTAATAATGAACAGAAAATTCTCTTATTCATACAAATCATTGGAACTGCAAGTTTTACAAGTTCAGCTGTTTTCTTTTTACCTTAACTGGGAGATTTAATTTTGTGTATATGGTGTTGGAGAGTGAACCCAGGGCTAAGGCAAAGTATTTCTCTAGTCTTTGTAAGGATGCTGCTTTTATGTTGACAGTAATCTTTCATGATTTATTGTCCCACTCCTCCCCACACACCAAAGAAAAATGTTGAGGTAATGCAAGTAGAGGATACACATTAATTTCTGGTTAAGAAAGGCTGTTCAGGCTGGGTGTTGTGGCACATGCCCTTAATCCCAGCATTTGGGAGGCAGAGGTAGGATTGCTGGGAGTTTGGGGCATCCTGGGACTACAGAGTGAGTTCCACATTAGCCTGTGCTAGGGTGAGACCCTACCTGACAACAAAAGGAAAAAAAGGCTGTTGAGGGCTGGGATGTAGCTCAGTTAGCAGAATACTTGAGTAGCATACATGAAGCCCTACAATAGAAACCAGATGTAGTGGTATACACCTATCTCAGCACTCACGAGGTAGAGGCAGGAGCTAAGTTTAAGGACATCCTGACTACATAGCTAATAGAAAGCCAGACTGGAGGTTACTTAAGACAATCTCAAAAAGACAACAGCAAAGCTGTTTAATGGAACATTACCAGAGCAATCAGGGTCTATAACTACAACTGTTCTGGGAATGGGTTAAAGGTTTTTTAAAAAAAAATTATTAATTTGCAAGCAGAGAGAGAGGAGAAGCAGACAGAACGGGCACACCAGGGCCTCTAGCCACTGCAAACAAACTCCAGATGCATGTGGCCCTCGTGCATCTGGCTTCTGTGGGTCCTGGAGAATCGAACCAAGCGGATTCTTTGGCTTCGCAGGCAAATGGCTTAACCACTAAGCCATTTCTCCAGCCCTTTAAAAAATGTTTAAAAAAAGATTCTCTAGCCAGGCGTGGTGGCACACATTTGCCTATAAAGCCAAAGGACTCAGGTTCAATTCCCCAGGATCCACGTAAAACAGATGCACAAGGTGACACATGCATCTGAAGTTTGTTTGCAGTGGCTAAAGGCCCTGGCATGCCCATATTTTCTCTCAGTTAAATATTTTTAAAAATAATAAAAACAAACCAGGGCTATAAAAATGGCTCAGTGGTTAAGTGCACTTCCTGAACAAGCACAAGGGCCTAAGGGGGCCTGAAACTCCCCCGAGTTTGAACCTCTAGATCCAATGTAAAACAGGTGAGAGTAGCCATGTGTGCACATAAATCCCAGTCTTACAAGAGTAGAGGCCATGAAAAACTTTAAGCTTCCATTAATAATCTCCAGCTCGCCGGGCATGGTGGCACACACCTTTAATCCCAGCATTGGGGAGGCAGAGGTAGGAGGATTGCCATGAGTTCGAGGCCACCCTGAGAATTAGTGAATTCCAGGTCAGCCTGGGGTAGAGTGAGACTGTACCTTGAAAACCAAAAAAATACTGAGGCAAAATGGACACACCAGGGCCTCCAGCTGCTGCAAATGAACTCCAGATGCATGCACCACCTTGTGTCTTATGTGGTACTAGGCAATCAAACCAGGGTCCTTTGGCTTTGCAGGGAAGTGCCTTAACCACTCAACCATCTCTCCCAACCCAAGTTTTTTAGTATAAACTTTTTTTTTTTTTGGGGTGTGTGTGTGTGTGTTTCAGGGTAGGGTCTGTCTCACTCTAGCCCAGGCTGACTTGGAATTCACTCTAGTCTCAGGGTGGCCTCAAACTCATGGTGATCCATCTATCTCTGCCTCCCAAATGCTGGGATTAAAGGTGTGTCATCACACCCAGCTTAGAACTGTTCTATTTGGAAACACACATTCACTCATTCCCATTACCCTAGCCCACATAGCTACTCAGATCTCATGAGGTAGAGACAGGAGGCTAAGTTCAGGGTCATCCTATAGTTAGTTGAAAGTCAGACTAGAGGTACTAGAGATAGTCTCAAAAGTCTTGCTAATATAGCCCAAGCTGTCTTTAGAACTCAATGCTCCCTCCCAAAGCCTCCTGAGCTGTGATTATAGATGTTTTTCAGAGGAAGTCTCACTCTAAAACCCAGGCTGACCTAGAACTCACTATAGTGTAGTTCCATGCTGACTTCACAGCAATCCTACCACCTCCACATGAGACATCAAAACTGGCTTCAGGTGTTTTTGAGGTAAAGCTTAGCTCCAGTCCTAGCTGACCTGGAACTCACTATGTAGTCTTAGGGTGGCCTCAAACTCATGGCAATCCTTTTACCTCTGCTGGGATAAAAAGCATGTGACAACAGACCCAGCTTTAGATATAATGTAAGACTCTTTCAAAACTCTTATTAAACTTATTCTAGACACAACCATGGAGTCTCTATATAACTGCCGTAAAGGTATACAGGGTGAATTTGGGGGTCAAATGCAAGACCCTGGCTTTGTTCCAGAGAGGTGGAGGCAAAGCCTTTGGAAAATTATTAGCATTTTCATAATTTTACTAAACTTATTTGAAATCTAGCCCTTTATTTTAAGCTTCTAGAGTACTTAATATACATGAGGCCAGGGATATAGCTCAGTGGAAGGGTACCTACTAGATTTGCCAATGCCAAGGTTTGTCAGACCCCTAGCTGATAGAATGTTAGCCTAGGATTGAGTCTATGCATTCAAATCATACTTATTAACAGGAAAATCTATTTCTAGGGAATTTAGTTACCTAGAATCCCAACAATTTCTCTCTACCTGGTAATGGCATGTAAGTATTCACCTAATGAAACTTATCTTAGAATATAAACATACCAGGCTAAAGAGTGCAGAGAAACCCTAAACCTGAATCAACAGCCCCCACCAAAAACAAACAAACAAACAAAAAACAGTACCCAAAGCAGTACCATTGTGCAAATCAACTATGGACCCACACACCCTGTAAAGGGTATTATTGAAATTACCTCTCAATACTGACCAAGTTTTCAACCCAGGATCTTTCTTAGGTGGCTGAAAATTTTACTCTTGTAATGGGTGGCTACTGCAGCTTAGAAGACAATAGGTGAACAAAAAATGGACACAATTAGGGTAGAACCTAGCATTTTATTTAGATCTTCATTAAACTGTTGGAATTGAGAACCAGACATACGTAATAAACTTCCAAAAATAGATCCTGAAAGGCACTTTCTGCTTAGGGCAAGCAGTCATGGAATAAGCATGTAAACAAGCTGGCTTCTCTGTACCACACCAGCCAAGTCAGCTTTCTCCATGGCCAGCTGCACCAGCTCTGCCCTCCCTTCTGTTAACACCAGCCAGACCCCCTGTAGGTCTATCCCAAGGTTTTTCTGTAGGACACCTTGGCCTACCTGGGAATGCTGGAAACATGTTGTTAAAGGAATCATGGTGTTGAGGGAAAAAAAAATCTTTTAAAAGCTGCCATCTGAGGTGATGGCTTCTCTGTACTTACGCCATACCACAGAATACAATAAATACGCAATTAGAAAATGTTCAAGTATGAAGGGATTTCCTCCTCCCCGCCAAAAGCACTGCTCTCTGAAGGAAGCTGGTTTCTCTGTAGCTACACCAGCTGTTCAGAAAGCTCATTGGACCTGGTTTTGAAAATAAAACAAAGTTAAAAACCCTGGGAGGAGCTATTGTGCAGTGTGGAATACTCAGTCTTTCTTATAAAGAAAAAAAAGTTACCTGGTACCAAAGTGTGCAACCTACAGACCCTCAGGTACTGCCCCTGTGACTTCTCTGTATGACATCACAAGGGTGCCAAGTGCCTGCTTTTCTAGACTAGAAGTTGGTGAGGTTTGGCTAGTGCTGAAACCATGCATAGGATTGGTTTACTAAAATAAAACCCTATTACGTACGTCCTCCAAAAGACAGCTGAAAGTGGAGAGATTTTGATTTGGTGCTATTAAATAGGTGGCAATTAAGAGCATAAGCACCAGGGAGATGGTTTAATAGTAACTGCCTTTTTTTTATGTCAGGCTAGAGCTCCAACTGGAACTTGCGTTACATGCAAGACTGATTGGATAGGGAACACTCCCTGACAAAGAGCTACATAATTAGAGATGATCAAGTTACAGGGAGGAAAAGGGGTGGGCTTCACATTCAATAGAGCTCAAGACATTACAAATTCATGCTGACAGGGCTATGGCATTGCCAGAGGCTATATAGTGAATCTACAGGTACGTTACGTGCACATTACAAGGACATTTTCAGCATCTGGTGGGAAAGTAAATGCAATTAGGACTTTAGAGAGGTGGGTGATAGGGCACAATGGTTCAATTTCAAAGCATTATCTACTACAGTGTTTGTTTCTTCTAGGCAGTTACATGGATCACCTATGCTCACTAAGTTCATTATAATGGTGAACAAAAAAAAAAAAAAACACCTAGGGACAGAATAGCAAGCCCAATTTACAGTCCCCCACAACAGCTAAATTCATGTCATTGATTAGAGTGACTGCAACTGATCAGGAGCTGAAAGAGGACAGAAAAATTTAGGTAGATGGGCCCTTTCCCTCAGAGCTTGAAGGCTTCTCTGTAGCCTACGCCAACAAGTCTGGGGAAAAAAGGCTAACACTTTCAATATTTAAGCTTTTTGGGCACTTCCCATGGGAAGCTGTCCCTACCAAAGTGGCCATAGGCTGCAGTCCTCTGATAAATTGGCTTCTTCAGATCCAGATCCCTGGAATATACAAGTCCGTAACTTAATATATAGCATTCAATTAAAACAAAGCACAACAATCAGCAAGACTCATTTCAAGAGCTCTGGCAAATGAGTTCAGTTCTCTCTGGGATTTGCTAGGAAAAAAATTCATGGCAAAAGTGTTTTGTTACTTCTCTGGTGTCCAAACTCCTTGCACAGTCCTTATTAGTAACTATAGTTCTTATTTTCCAGCCCTGGCTCAACAAATATGAAAACTTGTCATTATTTGAAGAATTCCAATTGAATACTTACCAAGATCCCAATGCCCACTATGATTATTTTCTTGGTAACCATCTTGAATATCCTCAACTTTTATTCTTAACACCCTCAGTTAATATAAGCACAAAAGCTCAGTATCCAATATGGCAAACTTTCTAGGGTTGTTAAATCTTAAGACACAGAGCACCCAACTAAGCCTTCTTCTAAGGCACTTTACAAAACTGGCATGTTCTAGGAATTGAAAGTTGTTTGTTCCAAATTGAGGAGTCTACCTCACCTCCTCAAATATATACACATGCCCACGCCCTCTTATATATCACGAACAAGTAGGCTTTACCATCTTTACCTGACAATGACCCCAGGGCGAAGGTCAAAATTCTTCTTCACAATATCTAATAGCTCTCTCTCACTCTTCTGAGAAGTGCCATAATGGAAAATGGAGATAGACAATGGATGAGAAACTCCAATAGCGTAAGAGACCTAAAAGGATTCAAGTGTCATAAAAATCAGTAAGTTTATAAGGTATAAAGCAAGTGAATTACAATACTCTCCTGCTTACATGATTTTTAACTATTACATACCTGAACAAGAACCCGCCTGCACAGACCTCCTTTAACAAGGGATTTTGCTACCCAACGAGCAGCATAAGCAGCTGAACGGTCCACTTTGGTATAATCCTTTCCTGAAAAGGCACCTCCTCCGTGAGCTCCCCAACCACCATAGGTATCCACAATGATTTTTCGGCCAGTCAAACCAGCATCACCCTGAAATTATAGGAGTTAATCATAATCCTTTCCCATGTTTCTAGATTAGGTTGCCTAGTCTGTACCACTCAAGAGTCACATGTAGAACCAGGTCTGGTGGCTCATGCCTGTAATCTCAGCACTGAAGAAGGGGTTCAAGGCCTTCCTCAGCAACAAGACTGAGAGCAGTCCAGGGTACATGAGACTATCTCAAAAGAAAAACTCAGATTTCAGAAAGCCTAGATGGTTGGTAATCAAGTTTATTCATTGATAAACCTAAAATAGCAGTAAGTTCCCCCAACCACACAGTAAACATTACCTGAGGACCACCAATAACAAATCTGCCACTTGGCTGTAGGTGGTAGATTGTATCCTCATCAAGATATTTTGCAGGTACAACAGCTTTGATCACTTTCTCCTTTAGAGCATCCCTCATCTCATCAAGGCAAACTTCTTCATCATGCTGAACAGATATAACAATTGTATGGACTCTGATGGGAATGACAGCACCTCGATCTTGCATGTACTGCACAGTCACCTTGAAGGTAAAACAGTCATCAGAATACCTATCAGCCATTTTTTTTTTTGTTTTTTGAGACAGGATCTCACTTTAGCCCAGGCTGACCTGGAATTCACTATGTAGCCTCAGGGTGGCCTTGAACTCATGGTGATCCTACCTCTGCCTCCCACTCATTCTGTAACTCAGGCCTTGAAGAACTCAGTAATCCTGATACCCCAGAGCTGAGATTAATGGCATGAGCCACCACACCCAGCTTCCAAATAGCTTCTTTAAACTTAGATTCTTCAAGTTATATCAGAAGTTATAATACAGAAAAAGGCAAACATTGTTCCCAGTTAGCTATAATTACACTTATAGATTAACTATATCAATGTAATTTGAAGCAAAGCCTCAACAGCACAACTTACTTGAGTTTTAGAATCTGGGCGTAACCAAGGCAAAGTGCCATTTCGGCGTAGTTCAGCCAGTTTGGCATTTAGCTTGTGTGCTAAGACAATGGTTAAAGGCATACACTCCTCAGTTTCATCAGTAGCATAACCAAACATTAAGCCCTGAGAATGAAAAAAAAAATAATCAATGTGATCAAGCCAACTTTCAGAATTTAAATGTTAGGAGAGATGCAAACAAAACCTTTTATACCTGGTCTCCTGCACCAATATCTTCCTCATTGCGGTCAAGATGAACACCTTGAGCAATATCTGGTGACTGTTGTTCCAAAGCAACCAGCACATTACAAGTCTTATAGTCAAACCCTATTTAAAGGAGAAACAAAACACTGTAACTTTTTAAAAGCTGCTAAAGAAATCAGAGAAAAGTCTCCCCTTTCCAAGACTTAATTCTACACTTGTTACCTCAAAATAGTGCACAAAAAATCCCAGAAATGAGCTGGGCATAGTGGCGCACACCTTTAATCTCAGGAGACAGGAAGATCACCATGAGTTCCAGGCCAGCCACCCTGAGACTACATAGTGAATTCCAGGTTAGCCTGAGCTAGAGTGAGACCCTACCTTGAAAAACAAAACAAATAAAATCCCAGAAGTTTTTTTTCCCTGTTTTTTTTTCATTTAAATTTCAATTATTTAAATTTCAATTACATAAATGGGTCTCCAGCTACTGCAAATGAACTCCAGGTGACTGAGCCACTTTGTGCATCTGGCTTTATGTGGGTACTGGAGAATTGAGCCTGAACTATGTATCTCAGGGTGGCCCCCAACTCAAGATTCTCCTACTTCTGCCTCCTAAGTGCAGGGATTAAAGTTGTGCACCACCACACCTATCTAACTTTTTAATTTATTTGCAAGGAGAGAGAATAGGAATGAAAGTGAGAGGGGGTGTACCAGGGCCTCTAGCCACTGCAAATGAACTCCAGATGCCTGAGCCACTTTGTGCATCTGGTTTTATGTGGGTACTGGGGAATCAAACCTGGATCCTTAGGCTTTGCAGGCAAGCACCGTAACTGCCAAGCCATCTCTCTTGCCCAGTTTTTATGTTGGACTACACAACTGGAGTTTAGAGCAAGACCCTACCTGGAATCTCCTCCCACTCCCCCCACCCCCAAAAAGACCTTGGAGCTGGGAGGTGGCTCAGCAGTTACAGGCACTTGTTGGCAAAGTCTTATAGCCTAGGTTTGATTCCCCAGTACCCATGCAAAACGAGATACACAAAGTGGAGCTTTTTTTACAATATGCCCTGGTGTACTCATAGTCACTCTCTGCCTCTTTCACAGTCTCAAATAAATACATAAAAACATTAATTAAAAAAAAAAAAACTTTAAAATGTACCTTTGGAAGAATCATCATATCCAATGTGTTTAATGGCTTCACGAACCACTTTCTGGTAGTCAATGGCAGCTCTAGATGTAATTTCCCCAGCAAGAAGGATCATTCCAGTTTTAGCAACAGTTTCTAATAAAAGAGAGATTCAGTCAAATGTTCTTTTGGTTTTTTTTTTCTTTTGAGCTAAGCACTAGGGATTAACCTAAGGCTTCTTGCATTTCTACACCCCCAGCCTTTATTTTCTGTTGAGACAGTCTTGTTAAGTTGCTCATGCAGGCCTTAAACTTTCTATCCTTCTGACTCATCCTCAAGTGGTTACCCAGTTTTAAATGCCATTTTTAGAAAAACATTTTAACCCATTGATAAGCAACCATGTATTTTGAACCTACCACAAGCCACTTTGGCATCAGGGTCCTGTTGAAGGTGGGCATCAAGGACAGCATCACTGATCTGGTCACAAATCTTATCTGGAAAAAAAAAGTTCCTGGCTCAATCAATCTTAATGTTTTTATTTTTAATTTTTTTTAAAAAAATATTTTATTTGAGAGAGGCTGACAGAATGGTCACGCCAGGCCCTCCAGCCACTGCAAACTCCAGACACATGCACCACCTTGTACATCTGGCTTACATAGGTTCTGGAGAATTGAACCAAGGTCCTTTGGCTTTGCAGGCAAAGGCCTTAACTACTAAGTCATCTCTCCAGCCCAACTTTAATAAGTTATTAATGTTAACCATGACATGTAACTAACTGGAAAAATCTCTGGCGTATTATCTGCTGATTTTTTTTTTTTTTTTTGGTTTTGCGAGGTTAGGGTCTCACTCTGGTCCAGGCTGACCTGGAATTAACTATGTAGTCTCAGGGTGGCCTCGAACTCTCGGCGATCCTCCTACCTCTGCCTCCCGAGTGCTGGGATTAAAGGCGTGTGACACCACGCCCGGCTTATCTGCTGATTTTGAGATGAGGTCACCATATGCAGCCCAATCTGGCCTCAAACTCATGGCAATCCTTCAGCCTCCTTCCTGAGTGCTGGATTAAACTCCCTCATATGCCACTATACCTAGCTTAATTTTTTTTTTTTTTGGTTTTTCGAGGTAGGGTCTCACTCAAGCCCAGGCTGACCTGGAATTCACTCTGTAGTCTCAGGGTGGCCTCGAACTCATGGCAATCCTCCTACCTCTGCCTCCCAAGTGCTGGGATTAAAGGCATGCGCCACTACACCCGGTCCTAGCTTAATTTTTAAAAATGTATTTTATTTGAGAGAAAGAGGGAGAGAGAGATTGGGGGGGGGGAGAATATGGGCACACCAGGGCTTTCAGCCACTGCAAAGGAACTCCAGATGCATGCGCCCCCTTGTGCACCTGTCTTACATGGGTCCTGGAGAATTGAACCAGGGTCCTTTGGCTTTGCAGACAAAGGCCTTAACCGTTAAGCCATCTCTTTAGCCATAGCTTAATTTTTATTGCAGTAAAACATACCTTAAATCACTTAATTTTGAAGTGAGCAATTCAACTCAATAGCATTTAGTATGGAGATGGTAGCTGGATAGTTATATGCTACTTGAAAACTTGACATCATGGTCTTAATATAGTTGTACAAGTTCACCAATTCAGTTAAGCCAGCAGAACACTCAGCATGCTTAATATACTCTAACCCATTATAATATTCAGTTGACACTTCTCAAGGAATTCAGTTTCACCTCAAAGTATTCCAGATAATTTGAAAAACTTCCCAGCAAAAACAATTTTCAACGTTAAACAGAACAGACAGATAAACTGAGATTAGTCAGATGGAAGTGGTGTGGTATTTTTAAATCTCAGAGCTTAAGCCATGAAATATTTCAACTCTACAGCTCTTCCACAAGTGCACCTAACACCAAACCTGTGCACCTGGCAGGCCATGTAAGGAAGACCAACCAATTAAGAGAATTCGATTAACTACAAAAAGAAATTAAGACTTCAACAAACAAAAGGAGTAATAGCAATCCTTTCCTTTTTTCTTGTTTAGGGAACAAGTGCTCAAACAAGAAAATGCTCAAGAAATTGCTCAAATGGCAATTCTGAATCCCTGTATGTCCCACTATCTCATTTGTTACTTAGAAAATAGCAGTATCCTGTACAGAGTTTAAAATACATATACATAATTTTTGGTTTTTCAAGGTAGGATCTCGCTGTAGCCCAGGCTGACCTGGAAGTCACTATGTAGTCTGAGGGTGGCATCGAGCTCAGGGCGATCCCTCCTACCTCTGCCTCCTGAGTGCTGGGATTAAAAGCGTGCGCCACCACGCCCGGCTCCTATACAGATTTTTTTCATTTTAATTTGAAACTGGCCCTGAACTCCTGCCTCCACCTCACCGGTGCAGAGATTACAGGTATACACCACCACACCTAACTTATGGCTCCTGGAACTGTCCACAACTACCCCATGATGAGCTGGTAAGAGTGAGGAGTAGGTGAAGCAGCCCTTCCCCTTGAAAAAGATACCCACAGAATATTTGACCTTCAGCACTTCTCTTGAATTTGTGTTTTTCCTACCAGTAAGTTGCTTGAGGGACTTCAGAGTCATAGGGCACCAACCCTTTAATCAGACTCTACACTTACGCTATTGTCGCCGCATCTTAAATAGCAAACCGTTTATTAGGTGAGTTGTTCAGGCCGAATGGAAGTTTCTCAAATTTGCTTCATTCCTTTCGGGTGTACATGATCCATCATGGCGGTTTAGTGGACAAAGCCCTAACAAGGAAATGTAAATCCCCGCCCAAAGGAGCTAACTAAGCAACGAGGGCTTTAAAAGGAAACCTAATGCAATGGTGCATTTGCAATTAACTCACGGTTCCCATCCTTTTCACGCGCAGCCCAAATAAGGGCTGCCTTCTCCAACGCGCGCTATATTTAGTCGAGGCTGTCACCTTGATGGTGAGGCCGTGTGGCCTAAGGGCATGTCCAGCCAGGCTAGATGCGCGAACCGTGCCCGAAGCCAGCGATTCGGAGGTCTGCGGACGTCCGGAAGACGCCAGCCCCTACCTCTCGGACCGCCGCCGGCTCCCCCTAGCCCAGATGCCACATGCGGCCAACACGTGGTGGCCGCTGCAATGCGGGACGCGCTCCCGAGCGCCGGGCGCGAGCACGCGGGGCGCGCCGCCCACTTGAGCTTCTACAAATGACAGGACCGTGAGAAGACAACAGTGCCCTCCCCGGGAAGAACGCAAGCTGCCGCGGCCCCCGCCCTCCTCGTTTTCTGGAATCTTCCGCATGCCGCGGCGCGCGGCCGCCGGATGAGAGGAGGAGGGGGAGGAGAGCGGCGGCGGAGGCGCGCTCGGCACCGGCGGCGCCACGAGGAAGGCGCGCGGCCCGTCGCGCTGTCGAGCGGGCGGCGGACACAGGCTCCACCGCCAAGCGCGTCGCGGCCGCCGCACCACGGCGCTGTCTTCCCCCCCGCCGCGCTCCCGGGGCCCTTTCTCTCACCTGGGTGTCCTTCTCCTACAGACTCGGAGGTGAAGAGGAACGTGCCCTCCTCGATGAAAGCCTCGTGGAAGCCGTTGAGTTGCCCGTTCATAGTGGCGGCGGCGAGAGAGATTGACGCTGACGAGAAGCGGCGGCGGGGGCTGCGGCGACGACTGCGAGACGCGCTAGCTGAAACCAGTCCTGAGCTGTGGACAGGCCGGCTGCTCCGAGCGGACGAAGCGGAGCGGCCGCGCGGCTCGTTATTTATAGAGCAGCGCGCGCGCGCGCCCGGCCCGGGCCCCGCCCCTCGGCGCCGCGCGCCAATGCGCCAGCGGCGCAGGACGTGGGGGGGGGACTGGCGGGCTGGGAGCGTGGTGCGCAGAGCCGAGGCTGGGCCGAACCATTATGCGAGACGGGGGGTAAAGGGAGGGAGATGAACTCTAACCGCAGCTCCTACGAGTAGTCAGCCATCTTAAGCTGTTATAGCAGGGGCTACAATGGGGACATAAGTAGGTTGGGTTTTTTTGGTACCCTTATGTTGGATTTAAGAAGAAAGGAGGCTCGGGCTTTAGGCAGCGGCTCCCCTCTGTCGTGACGTGGCACATCCCTTCCGACCGTTGGCGGGCCGGGCTGTCCGCGCCATCGCGCCCCCCAGCGACGGCGGCGGGAATGGCCGAGGTTTTGTGCTTGGGCTCCGGCGGAGGGGGGTCTTTTCTGCCGCCCCCGCCGGAGATGCCTTGTGTGCGGCGAGCGTGGCTCTCCGCCATGTGAGCGTGGCCATGATGGCCGGCGGGCTTGAGCTTCCGAAGCGCACGGCCATGTCCAGCATCCCGCCCTGCTCACCATCGGTGGGTGGCTGGAGATGCGGAGGGGCTGGGGCCCAGTCCTTAGTAATTCCTTGATTAAATACATGGCTCTGGGGAGAAGGGAGGGTGCTGTCCTCGACCATCGCCAACAATTGTCCCTTGCCGTCCCTTTCCTGCCCCCTCGTCCGTGGCCGCCGCGAGCCAGGGCCCGCTCGGCCCGGGGCGTGACGCGGAGGCCACGCGCTGGCCCTTCCGGTCAGGAGGATGCTCCCTAGGCCGGCCCTGCACCGAATGGCTTCCCAGGGCCGCTGAGAGGGAAGGAGGGAGTGGGTGTCGACTCGCCTCGTCTTTTCCGGGGAACGCAGAGCGAGTATGGGGGAGCGCGGGGGCGTTCGCTCCCAAGTTCTCGAATGTGCTCGAGCAGAGCCCTTGACAAGGGCAAACGGCCTCGGTTTCATAACACTTTCTCTTAAAAAAAAAAAAAAAAAAGTGCACTTGCACTTGTCCCTGTTTTGCCCATTAAAGGGATTGCGGCGGGAGGGTAAGCGAGCCGGAGGGAAAGTGAGCGGCGCCCTGAACGAGCCCCTGCGGAGGGGAGTCCCTGCTCCCCGGCGGGCGGGCGGGGGCAGCGGGCACGTGCGGAGCGGGGGGCCCGGGGGACCCCGAGGGCCGGCGCCGGCCGGGAGAGAGCACCGGGCTTGACGATATTAGTAGGGAACAGTCTGTTCCTAGCTTGCGATGCGCTTTACACGACAGAGCCGCCCGACACACCGCCTTTGTGTGGCGGCGGCCTGCAGCCGCCTATGGCCGAAAATTAAGTCCAATTCCGCCCACCCAGGAGCCTCTGGGCAGCGGTGTGCCAGGGCGAAGGTGGGAGTTTTCCAAAGGCTCCGTGGGAAACAAAGGAGGCCCTTGAGCCATGCTGGGGACTTCCACAAAGAAGGGAAAGAGAGGGCTCATCCCTGGACTTCACAACCACATCCATGCAGCCCGCAAGAGAAGGTGGATTCAGGAAAGCGACCCTATGGTCGTTCTTATTTGTTGGGTTATTTCATTGTTGTTGTTCAAATTTGCTCTTGATGAAAAAAGAATTGAATAAGGCTTTCATGGGTGTTTTGTTTTAATGTTACTGCATCTTCTTAAAAAAAAAAAAAAAAGGCCAATTAACTCACAGTGAATAATAAAATTGTGAACTAAAACAAAATGCATGTGTAGGCTGGTCTGTACATTATCTCCCAAAAGAAAAATCTATATGGGAAGCCAGAATATAATTAGAGGGCTATTTTATTAATAGGGACACAGGAGAAGGGTATTAAATTCAATGATTAGCTCATTAAATTCTGATAGCACTTCCTACCAGTTTCACAGTGGGCTCTTCCTGCCAAGGAGATTAGAATCAGCTGAGCATACCTGCTAATCTCTCTCTTGCTCATAGTAAGAGTAATATAGTGGTTAACAATATGGATTTGGGAGTCGTTCCTCTGCCATTTATTACCAGTGTTGAGTAAACAACCTCTTTACCTCAATGTCCTCAGCCTATAAAGTTGGGATAATACTATCCTCATAGAATTGTTTCACGGATTAGACAAAATTATGCAACAGTCATTTTGTACATATGCATTGCACAGCATCTAACACATAATAGGTTGTTTTAATTAGCTGTAAAAAATAGCTGTGAATGAACTTTCACAAGTTTCCACTACTATTAGGACAAAGGCTATATAAAATCCCTACATACACTGTTTCTTTTTTCATTTTTTTTTTGAGAAAAACCAAAATAAATATTTTTTGTATGTATGTATGTACACATTAGGTGTGCACATGCCATGGCACACAATAGAGGTCAGAAGACAACCCTGAGATGTCTGCTTTTCTTCTGCCTTCCTTGAGACAGTGTGTCTTGCCACCGTGAACTAACACCAAGTCTAGCTGGCCCACGAACCTCAGATTCTCCTGGCTGTGCTGGCTGTGCTGCCCATGGGGTCACAGACTCAAGCACCACTTTTCTTTTCTTTCTTTTCCTTTCTTTTTTTTTTCTGGTTTTTGCAAGGTAGAGTCTCACTCTGGTCCAGGCTGACCTGGAATTAACTATGTAGTCTCAGGGTGACCTCGAACTTCCGGCGATCCTCCTACCTCTGCCTCCCGAGTGCTGGGTCAAGCACCACTTTTCATCTGGCTCTATCTATGTGGGTTGTGGGTGCTAGGGGATCAAACTCCAGCAGGCAGGCTTTGTGAGCAAGAGCCAAGACTCCCTACATATCTATTTTACTTATTCTTTCTTTCTTTCTTTTTTGTTTGTTTTTCAAAATAGGGTCTCCCTGTTGCCCAGGCTGACCTGGACTTCAGTATGTAGTCTCAGGCTGGTCTCAAACTCATGGCGATTCTTCTACCTCTGCCTCCCAAATGATGGTATTAAAGGTATGTGCCACCACACCTGGCTCTGTTATGTACTTTTTTTTTTTTTTTTTTTTTTCCGAGGTAGGGTCTCACTGTGGCTCAGGCTGACCTGGAATTCACTTTGTAGTCTCAGGGTGGCCTCGAATCTGTTATATACTCTTAATAAAGACCTGAACATGGGCTGGAGAGATGGCTTAGCGGTTAAGACGTTTGCCTGCAAAGCCTAAGAACCCTGATTCAATTCCCCAGGACCCACGTAAGCCAGATGCACAAGGAGGCACATATGTCTGGAGTTTGTTTGCAGTGGCTGGAGGCCCTGGTGCACCCATTCTCTCTCTTCCTCTCTGCCTCTTCCTCTCTCTCAAAAAAATAAACAAAATTAAAAAAAAATTTTTTTTAAGACTTGAATGTGATTGGACAGCTGTTACTTCAATCTTATTTTGTATAACAGCCATTCAGTCTTCTACTTTGATTTTTGTTTTTCAAGGTAGAGTCTTACTCTGGCCTAGGCTGACCTGGAACTTTGTAGTCCCAGGCTAGCCTCAAACTCACAGCTCCTACATCTGCTGGGAGTGCTGGGATTAAAGGTGTGTGCCACCACACTGGCCTGGCCTGGAATCTTCAATCCTCTTATCTCAGCTTCCTGAGTAGCTAAAATTACAGTTGGGCACCACCACACCAGGCTCAGAATGTACACTTGATACCAGTGTACTCCTTATATTGTTTATCTTTCAGGAAGGGATGTCTATAGGTTAGAAGTTCTTGGAAGGGTAGGCTAGCCAAAACTGGGTGGATCTAAACTGCCTCAGTGACCCCCAGTCAACCTATAAGCTCATTATAATTTCATCTGCATGCTAATGGTACAGCACGTGGACATGACAGCTGACAATTGCCTTGATGATGACTGGAAACATCAAAGGATCAAAAAGAGGTGGTTCCTGAATTCCAGGAAAACCTCCTCCCATTCCCAGAAAAGACATGACTTTTCTTCTCTTTACTAGCCTATTCCACCGATTCCTGCTCCTATTTTCTTTTTTTCATTTAAAAAATATTTTATTTATTTATTTGAGGGAGAGGTGAGAGAAGAAGAGGCAGATGGAGAATGGGCGCGCCAGGGCCTCCAGCCACTGCAAACGAACTCCAGATGCATGCACCACCTTTTACATCTGGCTTATGTGGGTCCTGGAGAATCAAACCTGAGTCTTAGGCTTCCCAGGCAAGTGCCTTAACCACTAAGCAATCTCTCTAGCCCCTGCTTCTATTTTTTTTTTTTCTTTTTTCCGAGGTAGGGTTTCACTCTAGCCTAGGCTGACCTGGAATTTACTATGTAGTCTCAGGGTGGCCTCAAACTCATGGTGATCCTCCTACCTCTGCCTCACTGAGTGTTGGGATTAAAGGCGTGCGCCACCACGCCCAACTATTTCTTCAATGTATTTGATTTTTCAACCTTCAAGACGCCTGGGAAGGTAATTTGTGAGTCAGCCTCCCAGTTCTCCTGTTTGGCCTAGAGTAAACCTTTAGAGAGGGAGAGTAAGAATACAGAAACTATACAGAACTGATGTGGTAGTGCATACCTTTAATCCCAGCATTTAGGAGGCAGAGGTAGGAGGATCACCATGAGTTTGAGGCCACCCTGAGACTATATAGTATGTTCCAGGCCAGCCTGGGCTACAGTGAAACCTTACCTCAAAAAAAAAGAAAGAAAGAAAGAAAGAAAGAAAGAAAGAAAGAAAGAAAAGAAAAAAGAAAGAAAGAGAGAGAGAGAGAAAGAAAAGAAAAGAAAAAAAAAAGAAAGGAAAAAAAAACTATACAAAACAAAATTTAGGGCTGGAGAGCTGGCTCAGTGCCTGTAACCCATGTAAAGCCAGATGTATGAGGATGTACATCTGTAGTTCATCTGCAGTGGCAACAGTGGCAAGAGGTCCTGGCATGATCATTCCTCCCTCTTTCTCTTCTTACAAATAAAATATTTTTAGGGGCTGGAGACATGGCTTAGCAGTTAAGGCTCTTGCCTGCAAAGCCAGAGAACTCAGGTTCGATTCCCCAGGACACATCTAAGCCAGATGCACAAAGTGGTGCAAGCGTCTGGAGTTCATTTGCAGTGGCTGGATGTCCTGGCACGCCCATTCTCTCTCTCTCTCTCACTCTCTCTCTCTCTCTCCTTCTCTCTGCCTCTTTCTCTCTGAAATAAATTTAAAAAAGAATAGGGCTGGAGAGATGGCTTAATGGTTAAGGCACTTGCCTGTGAAGCCAAAGGACCCAGGTTGGATCCCCCAATACCCTCGTAAGCCAGATGCACAAAAGGGCACATGCATCAAGAGTTCTTTTGCAGTGGCTATTGGCCCTGGCGTGTCCATTATCTCTCTGTCTGTCTCCTCGCCATCTCTTTCTCTCTGCTTGCAAATAAGTAAATTAAAAAAAAATTAAGAACATGAAATATTTTTCTTCTCTTCTCTTTTTTTTCTTTTCGAGGTAGGGTTTCACTGTAGCCCATGCTGACCTGGAATTCACTCTGCATTCAAAGGGTGGCTTTGAACTCACAGCGATCCTCTTACCTCTGCCTCCTGAGTGCTGGAATTAAAGGCGTGCACCACCACAACCAGCAGAACATAAAATATTTTTAAAAATCAAGCTGGGTGTGGTGGTACACGCCTTTAATTCCAGTATTTAAATATTTACTTTTATTTATTTATTTATTAGAGACAGAATGGGCACGCCAAGGCCTCTGGCCACTGCAAACGAACTCCAGACACATGTGCCACCTTGTGAATCTGGCTTACGTGGGTCCTGGGTAATTGAACTGTCGTCCTTTGACTTTGCAGGCAAGTGTCTTAACCACTAAGCCATTTCTCCAGCCCTTATTTTATTTTATTAATTTTTTATTTTTGGAGAGAGACACAGAGAGAGACAGAGAGAGAGAAAGGGAGAGGGAGACAGATAGAGATGGGTGCGCCAGCAGTCTCTCAGCTGCTGTGAATGAAATCCAGATGCGTGCACCCCCTTGTGGTCAAGTGCAGCATTGCGCCCTTGCATTACTTTGCATCTGGAGATTGGAACCAGGTTCCTAGGCTTAGTAGGCAGGCGCCTTAACCGCTAAACCATCTCTCCAGCCCCCTTATTTTATTTTTTGTGGTTTTTGGAGATAGGGTTTCACTCTAGCCCAGGCTGACCTGGAATTCACTATGTAGTCTCAGACTGGCCTTGAACTCACAGTGATCCTCCTACCTCTTCCTCCTAAATGCTGGGATTACATGCGCCACCACACCTGGCCTCCACTCTTTTTTAAAAAACATTTTATATTTAATTTTTATTTATTTACTTGAGAGAGAGAGAGACTGAGAAATAGAGAGAATGGGTGTGCCAGGGCCTCTAGGCACTGCAAATGAACTCCAGACGCATGTGCTACCTTGTGCAGCTAGCTTAGGTGGGTCCTAGGGAATTGAACCTGGGTCCTTAGGCTTCATAGGCAAGTGCTTTCACCACTAAGCCATCCCTCTAACCCTGTTCTTCTATTTATTTATATTTTTTTCAAGGTAGGGTCTCATTCTAACCCAGGCTGACCTGGAATTCACTATGTAGTCTCAACCTCACACTGATCCTCTGCCTCCCGAGTGCTGTGTGTGCTACCACACCTGACCTGTTCTTTTTTTTTTTTTTTTTTCCTGAGGTAGGGTCGCCAGCACCTCACAATCCAGATAAAGTGGCAAAGGCCTGTAATCCTCGCACTTGGGAGGTGTAGGCAGGAGAATTAAAAGTCTGAGGCCAGGGCTGGAGAGATGGCTCAGTGGTTAAGGCGCTTGCCTGTGAAGGCAAAGGACCCAGGTTTGAGTCTCAGGACCCACATAAGCCAAATGCATAAGGGGCATATGCATGTGGAGTTCTTTTGCAGTGGCTAGAGGCTCTGGTGTGCCCATTCTCTCTCTGTCTCTCTTCTCTCTCTGCTTACAAATTAATTAATAATTAAAAATTAAATTAAATTTTAAAAAGTCTGAGGCGAGGGCTGGAGAGATGGCTTAGCGGTTTAGGTGCTTGCTTATGAAGCCTAAGGACCCAGGTTCAGTTCCTCAGTGCCCATGTAAGCCAGGTCCACAAGGTGACTCATGCATCTAGACTTCATTTTCAGTGGCTAGAGGCCCTGGCACGCCTTCTCTCTCTGTCTCTCTCTGTCTCTCTCTCTCTCTCTCTCAAATAAATAAATTAAATATTGGAAAAAAAAGATTTACTAAAAATCTACAAAGCAGGGCAGGAGGGATGTGTATGTGTGCAGATGCACACACCCCTTATGCATGCATGTGGAGGCCAGAAAGAAATTAGGTGTCCCTCCTCTATTGCTTTTGTGCCTTGAGATGGAGTCTCTCACTGAACCCAGAGCTCTTTGCTTTTCCATCCTATTGTCTGGCATAACACTGGTGTAACAGACATGTGCAGCCAAGCCCAGATCTTCATATGGGAGCTGGGGATTGAATTTTGGTACTCATGCTTACACAGTAAGTACTCATATCCACTGAGCCATCTCACTGACCTTGTTGTTTTGAGACAGGTTCTCAGGTAGCTCAAGCTGGCCTTGAATTAGCTATGTAGTCAAGTCTCCTGCCTCTGCTTTCTGAGTGCTGAGATGACAGCCCTGTGCACCAGGACTGGCGACAAGATTTTGAATTTCTTTTATATTTTATTTATTTATTTATTATTTGAGATAAAGAGAGAAAGAATGGGTGAGCTGGGCGTGGTGACCTGGAATTCACTATGTAGTCTCAGGGTGGCCTCGAACTCATGGCCATCCTCCTACCTCTGCCTCCTGAGTTGCTGGGATTAAAGGAATGTGCCACCATGCCTGGTTTCTTTCTTTTTTAAAATATATTTTATTTATTTAAGAGGGAGAGAGAGGAAGATAGAGAGAATGGACACACCAGGGCCTCCAGCCACTGCAAACAAACTCCAGACACATTCGCCCCCTTGTGCATCTGGTTTACATGGGTCCTGGGGAGTCCAATCTGGGTCCTTTGGCTTTTTTTTTTGTTTGTTTGTTTTTTTGTTTTTTGAGGTAGGGTCTCACTCTGGTCTAGGCTGACCTGGAATTAACTATATAGTCTCAGGGTGGCCTCAAACTCACGTCAGTCCTCCTACTTCTGCCTCTCAAGTGCTGGAATTAAAGGCGTGCACCACCATGCCTGGTTAGGGTCCTTTGGCTCTGTAGGCAAAGGTCTTAACCACTAAGCCATCTCTCTAGCCCTCTTTCTCCTTCCTTCCTTCCTTCCTTCCTTCCTTCCTTCCTTCCTTCCTTCCTTCCTTCCTTCCTTCCTTCCCTTCCTCCCGCCCGGCTCCCTCCCTCCCTCCCTCCCTCCCTCCCTCCTCCCCTCCCTCCCTCCCTCCCTCCTTCCTTCCTTCCTTCCTTCCTTCCTTCCTTCCTTCCTTCTTTCCTTTCTCCCTCAAGGCAGGTCTCACTCTAGCTCAGGCTGACCTAGAATGCACTTTGTAGCCCCAGGCAGGCCTCAAACTCACTGGGATTCTCCTACCTCAGCCTCCAGAGTGCTGGGCATGGTGACGCATGCCTTTAATACAAGCACTCTGGAGGCAGAGGTAGGAGGATTGCCAAGAGTTCAAGGCCACCCTGAGACTACGTAGTGAATTCCAGGTCAGCCAGAGCTAGAGTGAGACCCTACCTCGAAAAACCAAAATAAATAAATAAATAAATAAAATATTTAAAAATAAACCAAAAAAGTTATGAGGTTTTTGTAACATGATTTCATGCTTCTCAAGCAGGAACCTTATGGATGGTGACCTGGTGTTTCAGTGCCACAAGTTTTAAGTCCTTAACTATTACTTTAGTGTGTTTATTTGGCATTACAGAGTGAGATTTATTTTATTTTTTAAATTTTTGTTTATTTACTTATTAGCAACAGATGGACAGAGAGAGAGAGAGAAAGAGGCAGAGAGAGAACGAGCACACCAGGGCCTCCAGCCACTGCAAACGAACTCCAGATGCATATGCCCCCTTGTGCATCTGGCTTACGTGGATCCTGGGGAATTGGCCTTGAACTCTTGGCAATTCTCCTACCTCTGCCTCCCGAGTGCTTGGATTAAAGGCATGCGTCACCATGCCTGGCCTTATTTATTTTTTTATAGAGAGAAAGAGGCAGATAGATAGAGAGAGAGAGAGAGAGAGAGAGTATACCAGGGCCTCTAGCCACTGCAAACGAACTCTAGATGCATATGCCACCTTGTGCATGTGGCTCACGTGGGTACTGGGGAATCGAACCACTAAGCCAAGTTCTTGTTTGTTGTTTTCGAAGTAGAGTCTTGCTCTAGCCCAGGTTGACCTGGAATTCACTATGAAGTCTGAGGCTGGCCTTGAACTCCCCGTAATCCTCTAACCTCTACCTCCTGAGTGCTGGCTAAAGGTGTGCACCACCACACCTAGCTCATAATATTTTATGTTAGTTTATGACTGTGTTGGACCACATTCATAGGTATCCTTGGCCACATGCATCTGTATGTCGCCGGTAGGCCATGGATTGGACATGCCTGGTTTAGATAGTAAAAAAAAAAAAAAAAAAAAAAAAAAAAACTGAATGATACTGATAACTGACATGTCTTTTATGAGTTAACTTTTGTTTAGATATTCTCTGATCATGGTGGCAAAGAAGCCAACAAGTAGCCTTCAGCAGCTGGGTTGCGAGCTTGTACTTTGCTTCTTGGTTCTCTGGAGTGACCTGGGGCCAGAGCATTGGACAGTGGCTAAGTGGCTATACCTCCTAGGGCTGGTCACACTTGGGCACTTCATTGAAACCTGACTGCCAGGCCAGAAAGCACTGTGTTCGTGCATCAGTGAGCAGCTCTTCTGCAGTTGGCATCACCTGTGGTTTCTTTTTTTAATATTTTATTTTTAGTCAAGAGAGAAAGAGGGAGAGAGACAGAGTACCAGGACCTCTAACCACTGCAAACAAATTCCAGACGCTTATGCCACTTCGTGCATCTGGCTTACGTGGGTACTGGGGAATTGAACCTGGGTCCTTAGGCTTCATAGGCAAGTGCCTTAACCAATAAGCCATCTCTCCAGCCCCACTGTGACAGTTGGGAGCAGGTTATGAGGATCTGGGCATTGATGACTATTGGCTGGATCACTAGACACTCAAAAGGCAGATCTCCATCTCCAGCACTGTGAGGTTCTTCTGCCCAGCTAAGAGTTCATGGTAAAGCATTGAAGCTAGGGATTTATGCAGATGTGGGGAATCAAACCTGCTCCGGTGTCCCCGGGCCTTTTGTATACCATGATATTGACTCTCAGACCTTTGCTGACTGGGGAACAGACCTGCTAAAATGTAGTGACTGTTAAGGTGACAATATGGGACATTTGGCAGATGATGGTTCTATGCCATTGGCCTGAATAACACTGGCAAAAATATTGAGAACCAGGCTGGAGAGATGGCTTAGCAGTTAAGGTGCCTGCCTCCTAAGCCTAAGAACGCTGGTTCCAACCTCCAGGTCCCACGTTTAGCCAGATGCAAAGTGATGCAAGGGCGCAATGCCACACTTGACCACAAGGGGGCACACACATCTGGATTTCCTTCACAGCAGCTGAGAGACTGCTGGTGCGCCCATTCTCTCTCTGTCTCCCTCTCCCCCTCTCTCTGTGTCTCTCTATTAAAAAAAAAAAAAATATATATATATATATATATATGGAGAGAGAGAGAGAGAGAGAGAGAGAGCCGGGCGTGGTGGCGCCCGTAGTGGCCTTTAATCCCAGCACTCGGGAGGCAGAGGTAGGAGGATCACTGAGAGTTCGAGGCCACCCTGAGACTACATAGTGAATTCCAGGTCAGCCTGGACCAGAGTGAGACCCTACCTCAAAAACCAAAAAAAAAAAAAAAAAAAAAAAATATATATATATATATATATATATATATAGAGAGAGAGAGAGAGAGAGAGAGAACCTCCAGAGTGTGGCCCCTTTGTATATTCAGCCTTTTCATATGACCAAGTACACAAAAATCTAACACTCCTGCAATTACTGGAGAAAGACTGAAGTTATTTCTGATTTCTAGCAAAGTGAAGAGGTACATTTGACTGGACTGCTTTTAACCAGGACAGAATTCTGTTGCTGGACCAGGAGGTCGAATAACCCAGACAAGGTAGCAGTTGTCAACTTTGGCCTCAGTTGGGGATCAGCACGTAACACAGATGGCCTTCTGGACTGTTACAGCAGCTATTTTACCCATTTCTAATGACCTGTGACACATCAGCCCTCAAGCCACAGCTTTATTTCAGGACAAACATATAGCTGCCATCAACCAGGACCTCCCTGGGCAAGCAGGGGTCCCCTGATTACAAAGCAAGACATGCCGGGCGTGGTGGCGCACGCCTTTAATCCCAGCACTCAGGAGGCAGAGGTAGGAGGATCGCCGTGAGTTCAAGGCCATCCTGAGAAGACAGAGTTAATTCCAGGTCAGCCTGGACTAGAGTGAAACCCTACCTTGGAAAAAAAAAAAACAAAAAAAAAAAACAAAGCAAGACATCATTTTTGTTTTATTTTATTTTATTTTTTTGGTTTTTGCGAGGTAGGGTCTCACTGTGGTCCAGGCTGACGTGGAATTCACTATGTAGTCTCAGGGTGGCCTCGAACTCTCGGCGATCCTCCTACCTCTGCCTCCCGGGTGCTGGGATTAAAGGCGTGCGCCACCACGCCCGGCTTAATTTTTTTTTTTGAGGTAGGGTCTCATTGTAGCCCAGACTGACCTGGAATTCACTATGTCGTCTCAGGGTGGCCTTGAACTCACAACGCTCCTCCTACTTCAGCCTCCCCAGTGCTGGGATTAAAGGCAACATACCAGCTTTAAAAAGAAAGAAAAAGAAAGAAAGAAAGAAAGAAAGAAGGAAGGAAGGAAGGAAGGAAGGAAGGAAGGAAGGAAGGAAGGAAGGAAGGAAGGAGGAAGGGAAAGAAGAAAGAAAGAAAAATTTTTGCAAGACATCATTTAACTATGAGAATGACTTCTGTCAGGTATAGCCTGGGCTGTATATGATAAGCCTGAAGGAGATTACTGGACTTTGCTCTCATAGCATTTTTTCCCTCCTTCCCTGGGTGTAGGGTGGCCTGCCTATAAATTGGCTAGTGAAAAGGAAGCTTGGGGTGGAGTGACAGGTCCTAGGGAAATAGCTCAGCTAATACAATGCTTGCCTTGCAAGCATGAGGACCTGAGTTTGGTCCCCAGTAGCCATATAAGACGCCAGGTATGATGACACCTACCTGTAATCTCAGTGCTGGGTGGGGGGCGCTGAGACCAGAGGATCCCCGGAGTTTGCACCAGTAATTGATGTGCTACAGGCCAATAGAGATCCTGTTTCAAAAGAGGTGGATGGAGTGAGGAGCAATGCCTGTACACACACGTGCAATCAAAATAGTTGTAAAAAGCTGGGTGTCACGGGCGTGGTGGCGCACACCTTTAATCCCAGCACTGGGAGGCAGAGGTAGGAGGATTGCCGCGAGTTCGAGGCCACCCTGAGACTACATAGTAAATTATAGTAAATTCCAGGTCAGCCTGGACTTGAATGAAACCCTACCTCAAAAAACCAAAAAAAAAAAAAAAAAAAAAAAAAAAAAAAGTACAAAAATCTGGGTGTGGTGGTATGTGACTTTAATCCCAGCACTTGGGAGGCAGAGGTAGAAGGATGACTATGAGTCTGAGGCCACCCTGAGACTGTGAATTCCAGGTCAGCCTGAGGTAGAGGGGAGACCCTACCTTAAAAAAAAATAAAAGCATGTGGAGCATATGGTAATGTAACAGGAGTTTATCAGAGCTAGGAATATAGCTCAATTGGCAGAATGCTTGCCTAGAATGCATGAAGTGCTGGGCTCAGGATCCCAGGTCTTGGGATAACAAGGTAGAAGGATTGCCATGAGTTCCAGGGCATTCCAGGTCAGCCTGGGCTAGAGTAAAACACTACCCTGAAAACTGAAAAAAAAAAAAAAAAAAATCTCCAACACCACATAATCAGGACATAGTGGCACATACCTGTAATCCTCTATTTAGAAGGATAAGGCAGGAGCTGGGTATCATGGCACAGGCCTTTAATCCCAGCCATTGGGAGGCAGAGGTAGGAGGATCATTGTGAGTTCAAGGCCACCCTGAGACTACATAGTGAATTCCAGGTCAGCCTAGGCTAGAGTGAAACCCTACCTTAAAAAACAAAAACCAAAAAAAAAGAAGAAGAAGAAGAAGGATAAGGCCGGAATATTATGAGTTCTGGAGCAGCCTGAACTGCATAGTCCCTGTCTCCAAGAAAAAAAACTTTTAAATATCCAAACAAAATAACAACCTTCCCCCATACATACACAAAAAGACTAGACACCAGGAATGGTAGTGCATGCCTTTAATTCCAGCACTCAGAAAGCAGAGGTAGGAGGATTGCCTTGAGTTTGAGGCCAGTCTGAAACTACATAGTGAATTCCAGGTCAGCCTGGGCTGGGAGACCATACCTCAAAAACCCACAAACAGAGCCGGGCGTGGTGGCACACGCCTTTAATCCCAGCACTTGGGAGGCAGAGGTAGGAGGATCGCTGAGAGTTCGAGGCCACCCTGAGACTACATAGTTAATTCCAGGTCAGCCTGGACCAGAGTGAGACCCTACCTCGAAAAACCAAAAAAAAAAAAAACCACAAACAGGGCTGGAGAGATGGCTTAGCGGTTAAGGCTCCTGCCTCCTAAGCCTAAGAACTCCGGTTCCAATCTCCAGGTCTCACATTTAGCCAGATGCAAAGTGACGCAAGGGCGCAATGCGTACTTGACCACAAGGGGGCACATGCATCTGGATTTCGTTCGCAGCAGCTGAGAGACTGCTGGCGCGCCCATCTCTATCTGTCTTCCTCTCCATCTCTCTCTCTCTGTGTCTCTCTCTCTCTCAAAAAAAAAAAAAAAAAAACAAACAACAACAAAACCCAAATAGAAACCAAATGTTAGCTGAGTATGGTGGCACATGCCTTTAATCCCAGCACTCGGGAGGCAGAGGTAGAAAGGATCACTGAGTTTGAGGCCAGCCTGAGAAGACACAGTCAATTCCAGGTCAGCCTGGACTAGAGCGAGACCCTACCTTGAAAAACAAAACACACACACACACACACACACACACACACACGGAATGCAGTAGTGAACAAGGTGTGATGGTGTGTGCTTTTAATCCCAGCACTCCCACAGCTGAGGTAGGAGGATCATCTTGAGTTTAAGGCCAGCTGGTGGTACAGAGTGAGTTTCAGGTCTAGAGACCCTACCTTGAAAAAAACACAGCCTGAACTAGAGTGAGACCCTACCTTGAAAAACCAAAAAAAAAAAAAAGTACTAATATATACAAGAATGAGACTTGGAGCCAGGCATGGTAGCACACATCTTTAATTATAGCACTCAGGAGGCAGGGTAAGAGCATCTCTGTGAGTTCAAGGCCAGCCTAGGAATGCAAAGTGAGTTCCAGGTCAGCTGGGCTAGAATGAGAACCTACCTAAAAAAAAGGGGGGGGTGGCTGGAGAGATGGCTTAGAGGTTAAGGCACTTGCCTGCAAAGCCAAAGGACTTTGGTTTGATTTGCCAGATGCACAAGGGGTACATGAATCTGGAGTTCATTTGCAGTGGCTGGAGGCCCTGGTGCGCTCATTCTCTCTCTCTCTCTCTCTCTCTCTCTGCCTCTTTCTCTCAAATAAATAGATAAAAATAAAATTATTTTTTAAAGTCTAAAAAAAAATAGGGCTGGAGAGATGGCTTAGTGGTTAAGGCATTTGCCGCCTGCAAAGCCAAAGGACCCAGGTTTGATTCCCCAGGACCTATGTAAAGCCAGATGCACAGGTGGTGCATGTGTCTGGAGTTCACTTGAAATGGCTAAAAGCCCTGAGGAGCCCATTCTCCCCGTTCTCTCCCCATCTGCCTCTTTCTCTCACTCTCTCTCAAATAAAAATAAAGACCAAGGGGCTGGAGATGGCTTAGCAGTTAAGGCATTCGCCTGCAAAGCCTAAGGACTTATGTTCAATTTCCCAGGATCCATGTAAGCCAGATGCAGTGATGCATGGGCGCAAGGTCACACATGTGCACAAGGGACACATGTGTCTGGAGTTTGTCTTCAGTGGTTGAGGCCCTGGTGTGCCATTTTCTCTCACTCTCAATTTCTTGCATTAAAAAAAGGGGGGCTGTAGGGATGGCTTAGTGGTTAAGGCGCTTGTCTGCAAAGCCAAAGGACCCAGGTTTGATTTTCCCAGGTCCCACATTAGCCAGATGCAGAAGGTGATGCATGTATCTAGAGTTCATTTGCAGTGGCTGGAAGCTCTGACGTGCCCATTCTCTCTGTCTCTCTCAAATAAATAAATAATTTTTTTCTTTAAAAGGCCAGGGCTGGAGAGATGGTTTAATGGTTAAGAAGCTTGACTGCGAGGCCTAAGGACCCAGGTTCAATTCTCCAGGTCCCTCATAAGCCAGATGCACAAGGTGGTACATGTGTCTGGAGTTTATTTGCAGTGGGTAGAGGCCCTGGTGCGCCCATTTTCTCTGGTTCTCTCCCTTTCTGTCTCAAATTAAAAAAAAAAAAAAAAAATGGCGCCAGGCATGGTGGCGCATGCCTTTAATCCCAGCATTTAGGAGGCAGAGGTAAGATGATCACTGTGAGTTCAGGGCCACCCTGAGACTACATAGTGAAATCCTACCTTGAAAAAAAAAAAAAGCAAAAACAAAACAAACAAAAAAAGGAAGAAAAAGAACCTCCCGCCCCCAAAAGGCCAGTCTGTTGGGCTTGCTTAAAAAAATAAGTAAAAGGCCAAGCATGGTGGCGCACATCTTTAATCCCAGCACTTGGAAGGCAGAGGTAGAAGGATCGCTGTGAGTTCAAGGTCAGCCTGGGACTACAGAGAGTTCCAGGTCAGCTTGGGCTAGACCCTACCTCGGAAACAAACAAAGGATTTCCAAAATAAAAGCAAGGCAGGGCCCTTTAATCATAGCACTTGGGAGGCTGAAGTAGGAGGATCACTCTGAGTATGAGGCTAGCCAGCCTGGGCTAGAGAGTTAGTTCCAGGTCACCCTAGGGTAGAATGAGACCCTGCCTCAAAAACAAACACCACCAACAAAAAAGCTGGGCATGGTGGCACAGGTCTTAGTCCCAGCCCTTAGGAGGCAGAGGTAGGAGGATTGCCATGAGTTTGAGGCCAGCCTGAGACTACAGAGTCAATTCCAGGTCAGCCTGGGCTAGAACAAGACCCTACCTCAAAAAAAAAAAAAAATCACGAAATTATGGCCAAAGTTTATTGATTTGTATTGTTGCAGTTGTATGCCAAAAAGTTAAGTGGATTTGAACCTGGCCAGATCCCTGGACACCTGCTCTTAACATTATGCACTAAATGGGCGAAGGCAGAGAGTGATACCTTTTCCCACTTGAAAGCTTTGGGTGGCCAGGGAGCAAGGAGCAATCACTGGTCAGCCAAAGACCAGTGGACACAAAGCACAGGACATGGTCCCTTACAAGAATTTTGGGGACTGGTTGGTGCCCTTGCATGTTAACTGAGTCTCTTACTTGGGCAACAGTGAAACAGAGCAATTAACTCCTCTGGAAGAGTGGACAGTGACTCAAACACTGGGACTCATGAAGTAATCACACAGGCAGAGGGCACAAACAGTGTGCAAGCAATAAAGCTGTGAGTGTAGCTCAGTAGTCAAGCCTTTGACCAGCAAGTGCTAGGTCTTAGGTTTTATCCCTTGATGAGAAGCAGGGTGTGGAGATGCATAGCTGTAATCCCAACACATGACAGGTAGAGTCAGGAGGATCAAGAGTTCAAGGTCATCCTTAGTTACTATAAAGTTTAAGGCCAACCTAGGCCACAAGAGATCCTGTCTCAAAAACAAAATCGGGCCAGGCGTGGTGGCGCACGCCTTTAATCCCAGCACTCGGGAGGCAGAGGTGGGAGGATCGCCATGAGTTCGAGGCCACCCTGAGACTACATAGTTAATTCCAGGTCAGCCTGGACCAGAGTGAGACCCTACCTCGCAAAACCAAAAAAAAAAAAAAAAAAATCGAGCTGGAGAGAGAATTCCAGGTCAGCCTGGGCTAGAATGAGACCCTACCTTGGAAAAACAAAAACAAACAAACAAACAAAATATATCAACCTCAGTCTTAGTCAAAGAAATGCAAAAGAAAGTGAGATTCTGGTTTTGTTTTTAATAGATTAGATTGGAAGATAAGTCAATGTTTGGTAACACCCCGTGTTTACAAGACTATGGAGAAACAGGCACTTCTCATACATTGTTGCAGCGAGTGTAAACAGATCCAACTCCTCTGGAGGGTAATTTGGCAATGTCTGTCAACATTTGAAATACTTGTACTCTTGACTCAGCAATTCTACCACTTGGAATTTGCCCTAAGGAAAAACTGGCAAATAGGCCGGAATCCTGTGCGGGGATATTCACTGCAACATTGTCATAACAAAGAAGTGGCCAGCACTCGACATCTCTCAGCAGGGGTCATTATGTACATTCCTGTATTGGAAAACTACAGTCATTAAAACATAAGGCAGCACTGTGTACATAATAGGAAAGAGCTTCTAAATTTTATACTGAGAAAAAAATCATGGCACATGACATGACTTGGAGAGTGGCACTGGGAGTTAAATTTTGTCTTTTGCTTGATTTTTTTTTTCTTTGAGGTAGGGTCTCACTCTGGCCCAGGCTAACCTGGAATTCACTGTGTTGTCTCAGGGTGGCCTTGAACTCACAGTGATCCTCCTACCTCTGTCTCTCAAGTGCTGGAATTAAAGGCATGCGCCACCACACCCGGCTTTTGACTTTTTTTTTTTTTAAATAATTTTTGACTTTTAAAAAATTTATTCATTTATTTGCAAAAGAAAGAGTATGGGCTGGGCAGGGCTGCTTGCCACTACAAAGGAACTCTTGACACTTGAGCCACTTTGTGCACCTGGTTTTATGTAGGTACTAGGGAACTGAGCCCATGCTGCCAGGCTTTGCAAATAAGCACCTCTAACTGCCAAGCCATCAATCCAGCCATGAATTTTTTATTTTTATTTTTTTTGAGACAAGTTCTCACACTATATACATAGCTCAGGCTGGCCTCAAACCTAATTGGTGAGCTCCAGGCCAAAGAGAGACCTGTAGATGTGTAGACAGCATTTCTGAGGATGACACCTGAGGTTATCCTCTGGCCTCCACAAACACATTCACAAATATGCTTGTGCAAATGAGCTTGCGCACGTGCATGCGCGCGCGCACACACACACACACGAAACCTACTGACATGGGGCTTGATTAGATGAAGAAAATAGGAAAAGGCTGGTGCCAGGTGTGGTGGCACATGCCTTTAATCCCAGCACATGGGAGGCAGAAGTAGGAGGATCACCATTAAATTCGAGGCAACCCTGAGACTACAGAGTACATTCCAGTTCAGCCTGGACTAGAGTGAGTCCCTACCTTGAAAAACCAAAAGAAGAAGAAGAAAGGGCTGGAGAGATGGCTTAGTGGTTAAGGCACATGCCTGCGAAGCCTAAGGACCCTGGTTTGATTCTCCAGGTCCCACGTAAGCCAGATGTACAGATGCACAAGGGGGCACATGCATCTGGGGCTCATTTGCAGCGGCTAGAGGGCCCATTCTCATGCTCCCTCTCTCTCTTTCCCTCTCTCTGTCATAAATAAATAAATATAAAATAATAAAAAAATTTAAAATAGAAAGGGCTGGAGTGATGGCTTAGCAGTTAAGGCACTTGCCTGCAAAGTCTAAGGACTCCGGTTCGATTCTCCAGATCCCACATAAGCCAGATGCACATGGTAGCACATGCAACTGGAGTTCATTTGCAGTGGCTAGAGGCCCTGGTGCACCCATTCTCACACTTTCTCTCTCTGTCTCTAATAAATAAATAAATAAATAAAATTTTTATTTATTTATTTGAGAGAAAGAGAAGGAAAGAGGCAGAGACAGAGAGAATGGACAACACTCCAGGGCTTCTAGCCACTGCAAAGAACTCCAGACCCTGGCCGGGCGTGGTGGCGCACGCCTTTAATCCCAGCACTCGGGAGGCAGAGGTAGGAGGATCGCCAAGAGTTCAAGGCCATCCTGAGACTACATAGTTAATTCCAGGTCAGCCTGGACCAGAGTGAGACCCTACCTCGAAAAAAAAAAAAAAAAAAAAAAGAACTCCAGACCCATGTGTCACCTTGTGTATCTGGCTTACATGGTTCTGGGAAATCAAACCTGAGTCCTTAGGCTTCCCAGTCAAGCACCTTAACCAGTAAGCCATCTCTCCAACCCAATAAAAATATTTATTTTATTTTATTTTTTATTTTTGGAGAGAGACGCAGAGAAAGACAGACAGAGAGGGAGAGGGAGACAGATAGAGAATGGGCACGCCAGCAGTCTCTCAGCTGCTGTGAAGGAAATCCAGATGTGTGCGCCCCCTTGTGTCACTTTGCATCTGGCTAAACGTGGGACCTGGAGATTGGAACCGGGTTCTTAGGCTTAGCAGGCAGGCACCTTAACCGCTAAGCCATCTCTCCAGCCCCAAAATAGTTCTTAAAAGATTCATATGGGGGCTGGAGAGATGGCTTAGCGGTTAAGGTACTTGCCTACAAAGCCAAGGGGGCTCAGGTTTGATTCCCCAGGACCCATGTAAGCTGGATGCACAAGGTGACCCATGTGTCTGGAGTTCATTTACAATGGCTGGACTAAAGTGAGACCTTACCTCAAAACAGCAACAACAACAACAACAACAACAACAAAAAAACCAACCAAACTACAAAGTCATAGTAATAAAAACAGCATGTTACCAACTCAAAACCAGATAAACAGATCAATGGAACAGAAGAACCAGGCCTTAGTTCAAGCAACTACTGCTACCTGAGCTTCAACAAAGGAGCCAACAATGCACGCCGGAGAAAAGACAGCATCTTCAACAAATGGTACTGGAGAAATGGGATATCTACATGTAGAAAAAAATGAAACTAAGCCCGTCGTGGTGGTGCACACCTTTAATCCCAGCATTTGGGAGGCAGAAGTGGGAGGACTGCCATGAGTTCAAGGCCATCCTGAGACTACATAGTGAATTCCAGGTCAGCCTTGACTAGAGTGAGACCCTATCAAAGGTTAAAGCAGTCAGCACCTTCTTCCTGGAAACCAGTACATGAGATAGAACCCCCAATTAAGGGAGGTGGACGGACCAGATCGAAATGCCCAGCAGAAGGTGAAGAAAGCTTAATCCTTAAACCATGAGCTCTGGGAGAGAAGTCATAACTGGTACTGGGAACCAAGTTAGCACCCCATAGTCAGGAAAATCACAATCCCCACAGAGAAGCCCCCAGTGCTCCCTGTACAAATCGAGTGGGCAGCCGCATTAAAATGTCTTTCAAGGGCTGGAGAGATAGTTTAGTGGTTAAGGCACTTACCTGCAAAGCCAAAGGATCCAGGTTCAATTCCCCAGTGCCCACGTAAGTCAGATGTACATGGTGGTGCATACGTCTGGAGTATGCAGTGACTAGAGGCCCTGGGTCACCCATTCTCTCTGCTCCCACCTCTCAAATTAACTAAATAAAATAATCCCTGTTTAAACATATTTTATTTTATTTTATTGTTTGTTTGGTTTTGGTTTTTCGAGGTAGGGGCTCACTCTAGCTCAGGCTGACCTGGAATTCATTATGTAGTCAGTCTCAGGGTGGCCTTGAACTCATGGTGATCCTCCTACCTCTGCTTCCCAAGTGCTGGAATTAAAGGTGTGCGCCACCACGCCCAGCTCCAGCTTAAACATATATATTTTTCCCCGAGGTAGGGTCTCACTCTGGCCCAGGCTGACCAGGAATTAACTACGTAGTCTCAGGGTGGCCTTGAACTCAGAGCAATCCTCCTACCTCTGCCTCCCGAGTGCTGGGATTAAAGGAGTGCGCCACCACGCCCGGCTTAATCATATTTTTAATGAAGGAGAAAACCAGCTGGGCATGGTGGCACACTTTTGAGGCAGAGATAGGAAGATGGCCATGAGTTTAAGGCCACCCTGAGACTACATGGTGCATTTCAGGTCAGCCTGGGTACAGCGAGATTCTACCTCTAAAAACCACAAAAATACACTGGGCGTGGTGCCGCAGGCCTTTAATCCCAGCACTGGGCATGCAGAGGTAGGAGGATCACCATGAGTTCCAGGCCATCCTGAGACTACATAGTGAATTCCAGGTCAGCCTGAGCTAGAGTGAACCCTACCCCGAAAAACCAAAATAATAATAATAAAATGAAAATAAAAAATAAAGTCCATAAAAATAAAGAAAGAAGAAGGGGCTGGAAAGATGGCTGTTTGATTCCCCAGTATCCATGTAATACCCACCCCAGCCAAACATACAGAGTAGCACACGCACCTGGAGTTCATTTGTAGTGGTTGGAAGTCCTGGCATGCCCATTTCCTTTTTATCTCTCTCTCTCTCTCTCTGTCTCTCTCCTTGAAAAAAAAAAAAAAATATATATATATATATATATATATAGCCAGGCATGTTGAGTCTGAGGCCACCCTGAGACTACATAGTGAATTCCAGGTCAGCCTGAACTAGAGTGAGACCCTACCTCAAAAAACTGAAAAAAAAAAAAAAAAAAAAAAAAAAAAAAGGTCTTTCAAGAGGCTGGAGATATGGCTCAGTGGTTTCATTGGTTAAGGTGCTTGCTTGCAGAGTCTGACAACCTAGGTTTGATTCCCCAGTACCCAAATAGGATCTGTTGGTAGAGACCATGCTGGAAAAGTAGAATACTTTATAAGCCAGGTGTGGTATAATATGATGGGTATTTTTGCTGGGTGTGGTGGTGCATGCCTTTAATTGCAGCAGCACTCAGGAGGCAGAGGTAGTAGGATCATCACGAGTTTGAGGCCACCCTGAGACTACATAGTGAATTCCAGGTCAACCTGGGCTAGAGAGCAAGACCCTACCTTGAAAAAACCAAAATATATAAATTGTAATGGGGATATTGGGGTTCTGAGGTGCTTTCCAGATCTGCAAACTAACCAAAGTATTGGCAATTTCAGATTCAAGAGAATGATTTTTAGTGCTGGAGAGATGGCTTAATGGTTAAGCACTTGCCTGTGAAGCCTAAGGACCCTGGTTCGAGACTCAATTCTCCAGTACCCATGTAAGCCAGATGCACAAGGTGGTGCATGCATCTGGAGGTCATTTGCAGTGGCTGGAGGTCCTAGTGAACCCATTCTTACTCTCTCTCTCTATCTGCCTCTTTCTCTCTTTGTCTGTTGCTCTCAAATAAAAATAAATACAAAAAAATAAAAATTATAAAAGAGAATTTTTTTTTTTTTTTTTGGTTTTTCGAGGTAGGGTCTCACTCTAGCTCAGGCTGACCTGGAATTCACTCTGTAGTGTCAGGGTGGCCTCGAACTCACGGCGATCCTCCTACCTCTGCCTCCCAAGTGCTGGGATTAAAGGCGTGTGCCACCACGCCCGGCTAAAAGAGAATGGTTTTTAAAATACCACATTTTATTTTATTTATTTGAGAGCGAGAAGAGAGAGGAAGAGGCATATAGACAGAATGGGTATGCCAGGGCCTCCAGCCGCTGCAAATAAACTCCAGACACATGTGCTCCCTTTTGCATCTGGCTTACATGGATCCTGGGGAATTGAACTGAGGTCCTTAGGCATCACAGGTAAATACCTTAATCACTAAGCCAAATTTCCCCAGCCCCTAAAATACCACATTTTATCCAGATTTAACAAAGGAGTGCGGTAAGGGGAGGGCTGGGAGGTAAGGGGAGATAAAGTCGGAAGAGAAGTACACCACGAGGAGCCCAAAAGCCCATGTGGGCCATGTGTAGCTCAGGAGTCCATGTGACCAGATGCAGATCTGGGGGAAAAAGTGTGGAAAGAAAAGAAAAAAGAAAGTTCAAGGAGCTCTAGATAGATGCATGTGCTACCTTGTGCATCTGGCTTATGTGGGTCCTGGGAAACCTAGGTCCTTTGGCTTTGCAGGCAAGTACCTTAACCACTAACCCATTTCTCCAGCCCGCAAAGGTGTTTATAACCTTAGGGTGGTGGGTTGTCTTTTGGCCCAGGTGAACCAGAGGGCCAGCTGGTTGGTTAGGACTGGGGGCTGTCTCAGGAAGAGATTAGCTCTGGGGCCAAGTTCCGGGGGCTGAATTTGACCAACCACAGTGTTTAAATCCTATGAAAGACCTCTCTCCTAGGAAGGGTCCTGACAGTTTTTTTGAAAAACAGTTCTACAGAGCTAGGTAAGAGAGTTAAGAAGTCAGATAATCTTGGATTTCTGGCAAGTGCAAACTTTCCTGCACTTTTTTTTTTTTTTTTCTCGAGGTAGGGTCTCACTCTGGTCCAGGCTGACCTGGAATTAACTATGTAGTCTCAGGGTGGCCTCGAACTCTCGGCGATCCTCCTACCTCTGCCTCCCGAGTGCCGGGATTAAAGGCGTGCGCTACCACGCCTGGCTTTCCTGCACTTTTTACCTTCAGGGGTCCAGTCACCCTTACTCTCCCCCCCCCCAAATAAATAAAAAGGAAAGACACCCAAATGCTCACAACCACCTCTACCACATCTACCAGGGTCGAGGAGAAAGTGTGGAGGAAGCAGCAATATGAATTTTGCTTACATCAACATCCTTATCAATATCCTTACATCAACATCCAGGAAAATAGCAACAAATGCTGCGGTGAACAGAAACACATCATAACAGAAATACAGAGAAGTCAACACCAACCCATACCACACCCACGAAGGCTCAGGTTGCAGAAGAGGGGATGGGAAAATTTAAGAGCCACAGGCAGGTAGAGAGACTTTGAGGCACAGCTCCTCCCCAGAGAAAGGCCCCCCCTGCTAAGGAGGGCCTCAGGGAAATGGGGATGAGGGAGGGGACATACTACAACCGATGTTAAAAGTAATTAATAATAAGCCGGGCGTGGTGGCGCACACCTTTAATCCCAGCACTCGGGAGGCAGAGGTAGGAGGATTACCATGAGTTTGAGGCCATCCTGAGACTACATAGTGAATTCCAGGTCAGCCTGAGCTAGAGTGAGACCTTACCTTGAAAAACCAAACAAAAAAAAAAAAAAAAAAAGTAATTAATAATAATAAAAGAGTTGGAAGCCGGACGTGGTGGCACACACCTTTAATCCCAGGACTCTGGAGGCAGAGGTATGAGTTCGAGGCCACCCTGAGACTACAGAGTAAGTGCCAGGTCATCCTGGGCTACAGTGAGACCCTACGTTGGAAAAAAGAAGAAAAAAAATTATTTTAAAGGCTGGGCTTAGTGGTGCATGACTTTAATCCAACACTTGGGAGAAAGAGGTAAGAGGATTTCCATGAGTTTGAGGCCACCCTGAGATTACTTAGTGAGTTCCAGGTCAGCCTGGACTACAGTGAAACCCTACCTCGAAAAACCGGAAAAAGAAAAAAAAAAAAAAGCTAGTTTAGAGGTGGCTCAGTGGTAAAAGGCACTTGCTTGCAAAGTCTGATGACCTGGGTTCAATTCTCCAATACCCAAAAAAAGCCATATGCAAAAAGTGGAACATATATCTGGAGTTCATTTGCAGCAGTTAGAAGCCTTGGTGTGCCCTTACATTCTCTCTGTCTACCTCATTCCCCCTCTTTTTCTTAAATAAATAAAAAAATGTTTTACCAAAAGCTAGTTTAGAGCTGGAGATATGGCTTAGTGGTTAAGACTCTTGCCTGTAAAGCCAAAGAACTAGAATGGCAGGGGGAAGAGAAACAGAGAGAGAATGGGCGTGCCAGGGCCTCCAGCCACTGTAAATGAACTCCACATGCATGCGCCCCCTTGTGCATCTGCTTATGTGGGTCCTGGGGAATAAAGCCTCAAACTGGGGTCCTTTGGCTTCACAGGCAAGCGCTTAACCACTAAGCCATCTTTCCAGGCCCTGGTTGAGTCTTTTTTTTTCTTTTTTTCTTTTTTCTTTTTTTTTTTGTCTTTCAAGGTAGGGTCTCACTCTGGTCCAGGCTGACCTGGAATTCACTATGTAGTCTCTTTATGTAGTCTCAGGGTGGCCTCAAACTCACGGTGATCCTCCTAACTCTGCCTGCTGAGTGCTGGGATTAAAGGTGTGCGCCACCACACCCGGCTGGCTGAGGTCTTTTATGGGAATTTACTGAATGGTAACTGAGCTGCTCAGTCCAGTTCTCTTATCAGGTGTCCAGGTGTTTTGTAATTTTATTTACATCTTTCCTTCAGATTTCTAGGGAAGGGGAACCTCTTTAAGGAAGACGAGATAAGGGAAAACCTGGTCCCAAGCATTTGTTCAGACACCTAGTAATCTTATTATATCTTCCTGTTTTTTGGGAGGGGAGAAGAGATAAGGAAACAAAAATATATTAGATTGCACTTTACAAGTGCAAGGACATTTTTCCCTTAGTTTATTTTCAGGGGCTCTGCTACCCCTAGACTGTTTTACAATTTTATGAATAGACCATTATTTATTCATATTTGATGATAAATTGGGTAGTTTCTTATTTAAAATATTTATTTATCGCTGGGCATGGTGGCACATGTCTTTAATGCCAGCACTTGGGAGGCAGAGGTAGGAGGATTGCCATAGTTTGAGGCCACCCTGAGACTACATAGTTAATTTCAGTTTAGCCTTAGCTAGAGTGAGACCCTACCTTGAAAACCAAAAAAAAAAAAAAAAAAAGAGAGAGAGAGAGAGAGAGAGAGAAGAGAGACAGACAGAGAGAATGGGTGCACCAAGGCCCCTAGCCACTACAGATGAACTCCAGATGCATGTGCCACTTTGTGCATCTGGCTTTATGTGGGGACTGGGGAATCAAACTTGGGTCATTAGGCTTTGCAGATAAGCATCTTAACTGTCAAGCTGTCTCTCCAGCCCCAGTTTCTAGGTGACACACACCTTTAATCCCCATGAGTTTGAGGCCACCCTGAGACTCATAATGAATTCTAAATCGGCCTGGACTAGAGTGAAACTCTACCATTAAAAAAAAAAAAAAATCAGGCGTGGTGGCACATGCCTTTAATCCCAGCATTTGGGAGGCAGAGGTAGGAGGATCACCATGAGTTCAAGGTCACCCTGAGAATACAGAGTGAATTCCAGGTCAGCATGAGCTAGAGTGAGACCCTGTGGTAGTTTGAATAGATGGCCCCCAATATATTCAGTGTTTTATTAGTTTGTTGTTTGCATCTACAGCTACCTGGCTGGAGGCAATGTCACTGGGCGGATCTTAAGGTGTGGTGGTGGGTTTGAGATTCCATTGTAAAGATATGCAAAGTGTGCCTAGTGGGAGTTCCTGAAGTGTGCTGTACTGTGTGGCTGGTGGATTTTCTCTCCCTTGCCTGGTCCTGTAAGAGCAGGCCACTTCTCCTGCCATTATGGAACTTCCCTTGGATCTGTAAGCCTCAATAAATAATATCCTTTCCTCCATAACTGTGCCTGGTCTGGAAGTTCATCTCAGCAAACCTGAAGCTGTCTGCTACAGACCCTACCTCAAAAAACCAAACCAAACCAAAACAAGAAAACTACTATAATGTAAAGCATGGTAGAAACCCCCAAATATGTCTGTTACAGAGCTAAGAACAAAAGAGGGGCTGGGGAGATGGTCCAGTGGGTACAGTAGTTGCTATGCAATGAGGACCTGAGTTTGGATCCCCTGAGCCTATATAACAGCTGTGTGTGGCATGAACCTATAACCCCAGGGCTGGGGAGATTGAGACAAGAGGATCCCTAGGGCTCACTGGCCAGTTGGTCTAGCTAAATTGATGAGGTTTTTTTTTTAGTTTTTTGAGGTAGAGTCTCATTCTAGCCCAAACTATCCTAGAATCTACTATGTAGTCTCAGACTGGCTTCAAACTCATGGTGATTCTCATACCTCTGGCTCCTGAGTGCTGGGATTAAAGGCATGAACCACCATACCCATCTTGAATTGATGAGTTCTAGGTACAGTGTAATGGAAAATGGAATGTGAAAGGACACAGGTCAAGCATCCTCCTGTGCAGCCATTGCCTTTACGCACACAAAATGGAGGCCATCACCCAAGTTGATCTTCCTGACAGATAAAGGAGAAGTTCCAGGAATCATTATCACAGGCCTTATTGCAAAATACAGGTGTTTGATGTTATCTAAGAAATGGCATGACCCACTCTGTGCAATGTACCATGACCTTCCTGTACCTCTTTGTTTCTAAATATCTTGGTGGTTACATAGCATAGAATGTTTCTGGCCTCAGTTCTGCCTATCTGGTCTATGTAATGAATACCTTGTGACTTCTTATAGTTACCCGCCCCCCATTTAACAGTAACTTTATGGTTTAACTCTCATCCTATTTTATTTTTCTATAAACATCATGTGGTTATTTCCAATAAAAGCTGACACTCTGAACAGTTTGGGACTGCATCCTGAGATCCCAAGGTCTGGGTTGTAGACCTGGTACAGCAGCCTTTCTTCTTTTTCTTTTTCTTTTCTTTTCTTTTCTTTTCTTTTCTTTTTTTTTTTTTTTTTTTTTTTTTTTTTTGGTTTTTCGAGATAGGGTCTCACTGGCTCAGGCTAACCTGGAATTCACTATGTAGTCTCAGGGTGGCCTTGAACTCTTGGCGATCCTCCCACCTCTGCCTCCCGAGTTCTGGGATTAAAGGCATGTGCCACCATGCCCGGCTTTTTCTTTCTTTCTTTTTTTTTTTTTGGTTTATTGAGGTAGGGTCTCACTCTGGTCCAGGCTGACCTGGAATTCACTATGTAGTCTCAGGGTGGCCTCGAACTCTCAGCGATCCTCCTACCTCTGCCTCCCGAGTGCTGGGATTAAAGGCGTGCGCCACCACGCCCGGCTCTTTTTTTTTTTTTTTTTACCCAATAAAACTTTGCCTCATATTCCATGAGTCGATGGTCTTACTTGTGTGACACTGGATCCCATAACATTTTGGGGGCTTGTCCGGGATCCACATTTGACAACCTCCCTCCCTGACTCTGGGGCGAATGAACGAGGGAAGGACCCCTAATCTCAGCCCAAGAACCAAATCTCCATTCATCTGCATGTTCCTGGTTTTGGAGTTGATAGCAAGCCATTGACGGGGAACTTTTGCCTATGACTTCCAGACCCCTACTTTATTGGGTAAGAAACCTCCAGAGGTGCTTTTTACACTCTTCTTTTTGTTTTTCAATTTTTTTCTGGTTTTCTGATTTTGCGTGCTTTTCTGGGTCCAAGAGGGAAGCTGGTGTAGCATTAATCCTCCTGGACAAGGGATCCTCTCTGGCTCCATTCGGAGATCTCAAATGGAGGTCTGTTTCTGGTTCAGTTTCGGTTTGGCAGCCACGCAGCAGTGTCAGTAGAGCTATTATTGCTAACGTTATATTTGGTGTTGTGTTCGTTTGTCTTGTACTTGTCTTTGAAGATATGGGTCAAAATCATTCTGTTGAAAAATCTCCTTTAAAACTGGTTAAAAGGGGGCTGGAGAGATGGCTTAGCAATTAAGGCATTTGCCTGCAAAGCCAAAGGATCCTGGTTTGACTCTCCAGGACCCACATAAACCAGATGCACAAGGGGGGCACATGCATCTGGAGTTCGTTTGCAGTGGATGGAGGTCCTGGCATGCCCATTCTCTCTCTCCCTCTCTCTCTCAAATAAATAAATAAATAAATAAATAAATAAATAAATAAATAAATAAATAAATAATATATTTTAAAAACTGGTTAAAAAGCACTTTGAAGATTTTCAGAAAAAAAAGTTAAACAATAAAATGAACTAGGTCTTAGCTACTTGGTAAGCTGAAACAGAAGGATCTCCAATTCAAGGTTCCAATGTGATAGCCTGACTCCACATTTTTCCCCCTTTGGTTTTTCAAGGTAAGGTTTCACTGTAGCCCAGGCTGACCTGGTACTCACTATGTAGTCTCAGGATGACCTTGAACTCATGGCAATCCTCCTACCTCTGCCTCCCAAGTGCTGGGATTAAAGGCATGCACCACCACTCCTGGCCTGACTCCACATTTTATTTTATTTTATTTTGTTTTATTTATTTATTTATTTTGGTTTTTCAAGGTAGGGTTTCACTCTAGCTCAGGCTGACCTGGGATTCACTCTGTTGTCTCAGGGTGGCCTCGAACTCATGGCGATCCTCCTACTCTGCCTCCCGAGTGCTGGGATTAAAGGTGTGCACCTTCACGCTCGGCCTGACTCCACATTTGAAACTATTTGACTTTCAAATTGCTTGACAAAAATAAGTACATAATTTTAATTTGAACTGTGCCTGATATTTCCTCTTTTTGGGGGGGCTTTAAACAAATAAGACATTGTTTATAGACACCTTTTGGTTTATTTATTAATCCAAATAGTCCAGCAGGTCTCGTCTCTCCTAACGTTTTTGTTGGCATTTGATTTATTTCAAGGTTTTTTGTTTTTGTCTTTAAAAGTCAGATTTAATTAAAGCCTATGGTGAGCTGAAATTTTATGTAAACAAAGCCATACTTTGTTTCATGATCTCATAAATATAATTACTGAGTTTATGTTCTAGGTCAACTTCAAACTACATAGAGGGTTATTAAGAACAACAAATAAACATTAAAAAAAAAATAATCGGGAGAGCCTGGCATGGTGGTGCACGCTTTTAATCCCAGCATTCAAGAGGCAGAGGTAGGAGGATTGTTGTGAGTTCAAGGCCACCGTGAGACTCCATAGTGGATTCCAGGTCAGCCTGGGCTAGAGTGAGACCCTACCTCAAAAAACAAACAAATAATAATAATCTGGAAAAAAATAGAGAGCAACTGAGAAAGATAAGACAACTGATGTCTACCTGTGCTCTCCATATTCATGTGCATATACTTGCACCTGCACACATATATGCATCCATGCAAATGTGAACACACATGCACACAGGTACACACGCCACACTCACATGCCAAAAAATGGTGATCAATAATGGACCAGATTTTTTCTTCTTCTTTTTTTTAGTTTTTTTGGGATAGTATCTTGCTTTAGCCCAGGCTGACCTGGAATTCACTGTAGTCTCAGGCTGGCCTTGAACTCACAGTAATCCTCCTACCTATGCCTCCCCAGTGCTGGGATTAAAGGCCTGCATCACCACACCTGGCATTGTTTTTGTTTTTTGAGGTAGTGTCTCACTCTAGCCCAGGCTGACCTGGAGTCACTTTGTAGTCTCAGGGTGGCCTTGAACTCACTGCGATCCTCTTACCTCTCTACCTCTGCCTCTTCAGTGCTGAGATTAAAGGCGTGTGCCACCATGCCTGGCTCCACTATACCTGGTTTAACAATGACATTTATATTTTATTTTTATTTATTTGAGAGACAGAACGAGGCAGAGGAAGAGAGAGAGAACGAATGGACATGCCAGGCTCTCCAGCCCCTGCAAATGAATGCATGTACCATCTTGTGCATCTGGCTTATGTCGGTTCTAGGGAATCGAACCAAGGATTTGGCTTTGCAGGCACGTGCCGTAACCACTAAGCCATCTCTCCAGCCCAACAATAACATTTAAACATAGACTTCCTGGTGAAAGAAATTGTGATCTCCTTAGGGTTGCAAGACAACAGCCCTCCAGATTTTCCCAGTCCTGCTCTTTATAGTATAAACTGAACTGCATCTTTCCAGAAATTGGCCTCCTACAGGCCTCTGTGGGCCTTATCGCTGTAGACAAATCACATAGTGTTTCTGTCAGGAGTTTCTTCCTGTCCTCCCCCACCTTCCAGGAACCTCTCCTCACCACAAGATGTCTGGTGTTGCTCTCTTCTTCCAATGACTGAACAGGAGAGGAGGGGAAGCCTAATGGGAATGACCACTGCAGGGATGGTCTTTCAAGTAGCCAAAAGCCTTTTGAGGGTTTTTGTTTTGTTGTGTTTGTTGTAGGTTTTTTTTTAGGGTTTTTTTTTTTTTTTTTTTTTTTTTTGGTTTTTTGGTTTTTCGAGGGTTTCACTCTGGTCCAGGCTGACCTGGAATTAACTATGTAGTCTCAGGGTAGCAACAAACTCATGGCGATCCTCCTCACCTCTGCCTCCCGAGTGCTGGGATTAAACCCGTGCGCCACCACGCCTGGCTTGGTTTTTTTTTTTTGAGACAAAATCTCATGTATCCCAGGTTGGCCTTAATTTGCTATGAGGTGATGATAACCTTGAAGCCCAAATGCCAGGCTTTTAAGGATGGACCACTGTGCCTGGCCTTGCTTTTGTCTTAAAAAGTGTAGATGATAAGCCGGGCGTGGTGGCACACACTTTAATCCCAGCATTTGGGAGGCAGAGGTAAGAGGACCGCCATGAGTTTGAGGCCATCCTGAGACTACATAGTGAATTCCAGGTCAGCCTGAGCCAGAGTGAGACCTTACCTTGAAAAAAAAACAAAAAAAAAAAAAAAAGTAATTAATAATAATAAAAGACTTGGGAAGCAGAGACGTGGAGGATCACACCTTAATTCCAGGCCACCCTGGAGAGTAGAGGTATGAGTTCGAGGCCACCCTGAGCTAGAGTGTAGACCCTCATCCTGGGCTAAAAAAAAAAAAAAAAAAAAAAAAAAAAGAAAAAAAGTATTTTAAAGGCTGGGCATGGTGGCCATGTGACCTTTAATCTAACACTCAGGAGAAAGAGGTAAGAGGATTTCCATAAGTTTGAGGCCACCCTGAGGCTATGTAGTGATTTCCAGGTCAGCCTGGGCTAGAGTGAGACCCTACCTGAAAAACCAAAAACAAAAAAAACAAAACAACCAACCAAACATGGTAAAAAGCACTTGAGGAAGTCTGATGACCTGGTTCAATTCTCCAATCCCAAAAAGCCAGACAGAGGTAAAGTGAGGATATATCTGGAGTTCATTTGCACCAGTGAGACTACACTGTGAATTCCAGGTCAGCCTGGGCTAGAGTGAGACCCCTCTTTTTTTCTTAAATAAAAAAAAAAAAAAAAACAAAAGCTAGTTTAGAGCCCTGGAGGGAAAAATAAAAAGTGGTTCTTTCTCTTGCCTGTAAAGGCAAAAAACTAGAATGGCAGGGGGAAGGAAACAGAGAGAGGTGGGCGTGGGCCTACAGCCACTGTAAATGAACTCAAGGCCACCCTGAGATCTGCTTATGTCCTGGGGAATAAAGGTCAAACTGAGCCAGAGTGAGTGAGAACCCTACTTTGAAAAAAAAAATTTTTTTCTTTTTCTTTTTCTTTTTTTTTTTTTTCAAGGTAGGGTCTCACTCTGGTCCAGGCTGACCTGGAATTCACTATGTAGTCTCTTTATTTAGAAAAGAAAGCCTCGAAGTCCCAAACAAAGAAACTCTGCCTGCTGAGTGCTGGGATTAACAAGAAAAAAAAACCCTTTGTTAGGAATTTACTGAATGGTAACTGTCTGCTGGGTCCAGTTCTCTTATCAGGTGTCCAGGTGTTTTGTAATTCCATTTACATCTTTCCTTCAGATTTCTAGGAAGGGGAACCCTAAGGCCTGGGGATAAGGGAAAACCTGGTCCCAAAAATTTGTTCAGATACCTAGTAATCAGCTTCCTGTTTTTGGGAGGGAGAAGAGATAAGGAAACAAAAATATATTAGATGCACTGTACAAGTGCAAGGACCCTCCTTAGTTTATTTTCAGGGGCTCTGCTCTCCTAGACTGTTTTTCAATTTAATGAATAGACCATTATTTATTTATTTGATGATAAATTTATTTTCTTATTTATTTATTTATTTATCGATGGGCATGGTGGCCATGTCTTTAATGCTAGATGACTTGGGAGGCAGAGGTATGGAGGATTGCCATAGTTTGAGGCCACCCTGAGACTACATAGTTAATTTCAGTTTAGCCTTCTTCTCCGTGAGACCCTACAGAAAACCAAAAAAAAAAAAAAAAAAAACAGTGTTAGCATGACAAATAAGAGAGCAGGCAGAGAGAATGGGTTTCCCTGGCCCCTCCCACTACAGATGAACTCCCCAGATGCATGCCACTTTGTGCATCTGGCTTTATGCACTGGGGAATCAAACTTGCCACAGGGCTTTGCAGATAAGCATCTTAACTGTCAATTACCTCTCCAGCCCCAGTTTCTAAAAAAAAAAAAAAAAAAAAATCCCCATGAGTTTGAGGCCACCCTGAGACTCATAATGAATTTAAATCGGCCTGGACTAGAGTGAAACTCTACCATTAAAAAAAAAAAAAAAAATCAGGCGTGGTGGCACATGCCTTTAATCCCAGCATTTGGGAGGCAGAGGTCCTTGATCACCATGAGTTCAAGGTCACCCTGAGAATACAGAGTGAATTCCAGGTCAGCATGAGCTAGAGTGAGACCCTGTGGGGTTTGAATGCCTGGGGACTATATTCAGTGTTTTATTAGTTTGTTGTTTGCATCTACAGCTACCTGGCTGAAATCCTCAAATCACTGGCATCTTAAGGTGTGGTGGCTTCCATTGTAAAGAAAAAGTGTGCCTAGTGGGAGTTCTGAAGTGTGCTTTCTGTGCCTGGCTGGTGGATTTTCTCCCCTTGCCTGGTCTGAAAGAAAAGGCCACTTCTCCTGCCATTATGGAACTTCCTTGGATCTGTAAGCCTCAATAAATAATATCCTTTCCTCCATAACTGTTTATTTCTAGTTCATCTCAGCAAACCTTTCTTGTCTGCTTTTTTACCTCAAAAAACCAAACCAAACCAAAACAAGAAAACTACTATAATTTACTATGGTAGAAACCCCAGAGTATGTCTGTTACAGAGCTGAACAAAAGAGGGGCTGGGGAGATGGTCCAGTGGGTATTAGTTGCTATGCAATGAGGACCTGAGTTTGGATCCCTGAGCCTATATAACAGCTGTGTGTGGCATGAACCTTCTACTCCTGCCTGCTGGGGAGATTGAGACAAGAGGAGCCAAATGGCTCACTGGGCCAGTTGGTCTAGCTAAATTGATGAGGTTTTTTTTAGTTTTTGAGGTAGAGTCTCATTCTAGCCCAAACTATCCTAGAATTCTACTATGTAGTCTCAGACTGGCTTCAAACTCATGGCAATCCTCCTACCTCTGGCTCCCAGGTGCTGGGATTAAAGGCATGAACCACCTGCTCCATCTTGAATTGATGAGTTCTAGGTACTGTAATGGAAAATGGAATGTGAAAGGACACAGGTCAAGCATCCTCCTGTGCAGCCATTGCCTTTACGCTTTCAAAATGGAGGCCATCACCCAAGTTGATCTTCCTGACAGATAAAGGAGAAGTTCCAGGAATCATTATCACAGGCCTTATTGCAAAATCCCAGGTGTTTGGTTATCTAAGAAATGGCATGACCCACTCTGTGCAATGTACCATGACCTTCCTGTACCTCTTTGTTTCTAAATATCTTGGTGGTTACATAGCATAGAATGTTTCTGGCCTCAGTTCTGATCCCTGGTCTATGTAATGAAGGCAGTGACTTCTTATAGTTACCCACAAGGGTCATTTAACAGTAACTTTATGGTTTAACTCTCATCCTATTTTATTTTTCTATAAACATCATGTGGTTATTTACCAATAAAGCTGACACTCTAAACAGTTTGGGACCCATCCTGAGATCCCAGTACCCTGGGTTGTAGACCTGGTACAGCAGCCTTCTCTTCTTTTGTTTTCTTTGGCTTTTCTTTTCTTTTCTTTTCTTTTCTTTTCTTTTTTTTTTTTTTTTTTTTTTTGTTTTTTCAGATAGGGTCTCACTGGCTCAGGCTAACCTGGAATTCACTATGTAGTCTCAGGGTGGCCTTGAATTCACGGCAATCCTCCCACCTCTGCCTCCCGAGTGCAGGGATTAAAGGCATGCACCACCATACCAGCTCTCTTGTGCTTTTTTTTTTTTAAATTATTTGCAAACAGACAAGCAGACAGACAGAGAGAATAAGAATGAATGGGGATGGCAGGGCCCCCAGCCCCTGCGAAGGAACTCCAGGTGAATGTGCCATTTTGTGCATCTGGGCACTAGGGAATCGAACCCAGGTCATTAGGCTTTGCAGGCAAGTGCCTTAACTGCTGAGCCATCTCTCCAGCCCCCATAGCCTCCTGTACTTTTCCATGCAGCACATGTCCTTGTTTATTTTTTCTTTGTTTATCTTTATTGCTTAATCATAATCTTCCTCCAGCAGGGCAGAAACCAGCCTGCTTTGCTCTTCGATACTTTGTCCTCATAAGCAGCCTATAAGATACTCAAGAGATGTTTGTGACTACAGTAACAAATGAAATGTAAAGAATATGGGCTGGAAGCCAGGAGTGGTGGCGTACTCCTTTAATCCCAGCACTTGGGAGGCAGAGGTAGGAGGATCGCTGTGAGTTCGAGGCCACCCTGAGACTACATAGTGAATTCCAGGTCATCCTGAGCTAGTGAGATCCTACCTCAAAAAACCAGGGCTGGAGAGATGGCTTAGCGGTTAAGGCGCCTGCCTCCTAAGCCTAAGAAAGCTGATTCCAATCTCCAGCGGTTCCAATCTCCAGGTCCCACGTTTAGCCAGATGCAAAGTGACGCAAGGGCACAATGCCACACTTGACCACAAGGGGCGCACGCATCTATCTGGATTTCGTTCGCAGCAGCTGTTTCCCTCTCCCCCTCTCTCTCTCTCTGTCTCTCTCCAAAAAAAAAAAAAAAAAAAAAAAAAAAAAAAAAAAAAAAGGGCTGGAGAGATGACTTAGTGGTTAAGGCATTTGTTTGCAAAGCATAAGGACCCAGGTTCAATTCTCCAGGTCCCACATAATCCAGATGCACGTGGTGGTTCATGTGTCTACCCTTCGTTTGCAGTGGCGTGCCCATTCTCTCCCTCTCCTTCTCTCTCTCTCTCTCTGTCTCTAATAAATACACTTTTTTTTTTTTTTTTTTTTTTTTTTGCAAGGTAGGGTCTCGCTCTGGTCCAGGCTGACCTGGAATTCACTATGTAGTCTCAGGGTGGTCTCGAACTCTCGGCGATCCTCCTACCTCTGCCTCCCAAGTGCTGGGATTAAAGGCGTGCGCCACCACGCCCGGCTTAAATACACATTTTTAAAAAAGAATATGAAGCCGGGCGTGGTGGCTCACGCCTTTAATCCCAGCACTTGGGAGGCAGAGGTAGGAGGATTGCCGAGAGTTCGAGGCCACCCTGAGACTACATAGTGAATTCCAGGTCAGCCTGAACTAGAGTGAGACCCTACCTCGAAAAACCAAAAAAAAAAAAAAAAAAAAAAAAAAAATGAAATGCTAACAAGCAAATGTGATCCAGAAACTCGGGGATCTTGAGTCATTTTTCTTAATCTATGTTTGCTCAGTCTATAAACTTGGCCTTTTCATTTTGTTGGTTTTACAGTTAAACAAAGAGAGAACTGATGAGTTTGAGGTCTGGGATTATGAGGATGATGTTTTTGGAATCACATCTTTTGCAACGGGACCTCTGTCCCTATCTGATTTTTTTCTAAATTTAATGAAATTCACCAGGTGTAGTGGACCACACCTTTAATCCCAGCACTAGGGAGGCAGAGATAGGAGGATTGCCATGAGTTCAAGGCCACCCTGAGACTACATAGTGAAAAAAAAAAATTCAAGAAAATCATTGGCTATATAGTGAGTTCATGGCTAACCCAAGCAGTTTCAGGAGACGGGCCTCCAGGACAGCCAGACTGTGGGTTTAGAGCCCACGCTCTTTGACAAGGCCCTGCCTTCAGTATCATCTGCTCCCTGTCCCCCCATGCTCACCCTCGTCTCTGGCAAGCTCCTAACACACACCAAGTTTTTCAGACACCTCCAGTCTGTGTTGTCCCCCACAGCAGGGTCTCAGGATCCTCACCTTTGCTTTCTGTTTTGGGTCCCACCCATATTCCCAAACCTCACCTTCACTAAACCTTCCCTGACCACCTGAATCTTAGACTATCCCTTCCTCCTGTCAACTTCCCTCCTAACCCAGAACATACAGCTAATTCATTAGAACAGAGTGGACTGTGCCCTCCACAGGTCAGGAAAAAAGCACAAACATGTGGGGTAGGACCTTCTACATACTCTGTCCTTTCCCCCAACAAGTCTGAAAATAAATAAATAAATAAAGTCTAACTTCTTTATTCTGTCAAGTAAGGAAGCAAAATTCTAGAGAATAGAGAAGTTGAAAAAGCAAACTAATACATTCTTTTAATGACTCAAATAGTCCCAGAAAGGTAAACAAGCAACTTGGACTTGAGACAAAGGGTCACTGGCTATGAGGGAGGCTGTCCAGGTGTTGCTGAAGTTGAGTAGGCCAAAGCCTGAACGGAGGCCCCACATGGCAGGAGCTCCTTGATTTCTTTTTTCTTTCAACACTTTTTTTCCTGCAGATCCGTATCTGGTCACATGGACTCCTGAGCTCCATGTGGCCCACATGGGCTTTTAGGCCCCACGTGGTGTACTTCTCCCACTTTGTCTCCCCTTACCACCCAGCCTTCTCCTTTCCACAGTCCTTTGTAAAATCTGAATAAAATGTGGTATTTTGAAAATTATTCTCTTGAATCTGGAATTGCCAATTCTTTGGTTAGTTTGCAGATATGAGTGAAGTCAGGGCTTGGGGTTCCAGGAAGCACCCCAGAACCCCAGTTTCCCTGTTACAAGCTGAACTGCACTGGAACAACAGGAAGAGTCTTTTGAAGGGGCCTGAACACTCAAGGAGTGTCCTGTTCTTCAAAGTCTGCTTTAACAAATTGGCACCCTACCTGGTATTATGGAGAATAAGAAATGCAGGACAGAGAGGGTCATTGAATTTGCAACACGGTTTTGTGTTTTGGAAACAGCCATGGGCAGCGTGAAACAGGTCTGCTAGGGATTGCCTGATTGGAGACCTGATGGAGCTGTGAGGATGAACAGTGGGTTGCAGTGGAGACCCAGTGGAGATGCTGGAACCACAGAGATGGCTGCTAAGGAGAGCTGCCAGCCCCAGATGAAGTCTTGCAGGACTGTGAGTGGCCTAGCTGGAGGGGCAGAATTGGAACTCCAGAGACTTGTTGCTGGTTAGAGTTATCGGACTTGGAGATTTGTCACTTGTTAGAGTTGTTGGACTTGGAGCTATAGAGTTTGAAGTTTGCCCTCGTTGTTTTTTTTTTTTTTTTGGTTTTGCAAGGTAGGGTCTCACTCTGGTCCAGGCTGACCTGGAATTAACTATGTAGTCTCAGGGTGGCCTCGAACTCTCAGCAATCCTCCTACCTCTGCCTCCCAAGTGCTGGGATTAAAGGCGTGCGCCACCACGCCCGGCTTGCCCTGGTTGTTTTAAATCTTGTATTGGTTGAATATTTCTTTGCTATACCCAATGCCATCTTTTGCAGTATGAATGTGTATCCTGTGCCATTATGGGTTTTTTGGTTTTTTTTTTTTTTTTTTGCTATTATGGCTCAGTTAAAAGACCTTGGATTATGAGAATGTTTGAACATCATTAGGATTGATAAAAACCATGGGACTTTCAAAGTTGGACTGGATGCATTGCATTTTACATAATGTATGGTTATCAGTTTATAAGGGCCAGGGGTGGAATGTGGTAGTTTGATTCAGGTGTCCCCCATAAACCTAAGTGTTCTGAATGCCATGGCCACAGCTGATGTCAATTTGGGAATTAAAGCCTCCTGGAGGCGGTGTATTGTTGGAGGTGGGCTGATAGGTGTTATAACCAGCTTCCTCTTGCCAGTGTTTGGCACAGTCTCCTGTTGCTGTTGCCCACCTTATGTTGGCCAGGGGGTGATGTCCACCCTCTGCTCATGCCATTGTTTCCCCCTGCCATCATGGAGCTTCCCCTCGAGTCTGTAAGCCCAAATAAGCTCTTTTTCTTACATAAAAAAGAAAATCCTAGGACTCAGGAGGCAGGGGTACGAGGGTCACTGTGCATCCCCCCTGGAGTAAGCTCCAGGTTGTTCTGGGCTAGAGTGAGATCCTATCTCATAAACAAACAAAAAAAGGGTTTTTTTGTTTGTTTGTTTGTTTGTTTGTTTGTTTTTTCTGGTAGGGTCTCACTCTAACTCAGGCTGACCTAGAATTCATTCTGTAGTCTCAGGGTGGCCTTGAACTCACGGCGATCCTCCTACCTGTCTCCCGAGTGCTGGGGTTAAAGGTGTGTGCCATCACACCCAGCAAGTTTTGTTGCTTTTTGACACAGGGGCTCATGCAGCCCAGGTTGGCCTCAAACTTGCTATATAGCCAAGGATGACCTTGAACTCCCAATCCTCCACCACCTCCCCAGTGCTGAGATGACAGGTATGTGTCACCATACCCAGCTTTCTACAAGATCAACACTTTCAGATTCCACATGAGCAAGCCCCTTACTACTTGTGTCAGAGCACTATTTAAATTCCAACCTATACCTGCTTGTGCTTAGAAAACTTTTCCAGCATTTTTCCACTCTGCCCTGAGCCCACGCTTACCTGAGCATGGTTGTCTCTGTTGTGGAAGAAGCTGAAGAGAACTGCTCTGATTCGACTTCAAGACAGAAGTCATGATGGATGGCAGTGACCTTGGGATGACTCAGAAGGCACCATAGTGCTGAGAAGTGACAGAGGAGTGCTCAGCACTGAAACATCTCTAACACACCTTTCAAGGCTCAGGAAGAGGTGGTGGAAAGACTAAGAACCAAAGGAAGGGTAGGACTCCTTACAACGTGATCCTCCAGACACAAAATGGCCTGGATATCCATGACCTCACAGTGCCTGACACTGCCTACACAAGACCTTCATAATAGGAGGAAAAGATGATGATATCAAAATAAAAGAGAGTCTGATTGAGAGGGGAGGGGATATGATGGAAAGTGGAATTTCAAAGGGGAATGTGGGGCGAGGGGAGGGAATTACCATGGGTTATTGTGTATAATTATAGAAGTTGTCAATTAAAAAATAAATTCAATAAAAAACTGACCAAAATAGAAAAAAAATTACCAATGAAAGTGCCAAGTCGAACCCTTCTGACCAACTCTGAAATGCACATACAAAGCCAAGTGTGGTGACACACATCTGTTATTCCAGTACTTAGGAAGCTGAGGCAGGAGTATCATCTTGAGTTTGAGGCTAACCTGGGCTACATAGTGACTTCCAGGATAGCTCAGCTACACTGTGAAACTCCATCTCAAAAATAAAAAAAATCTAGGGCTGGAGGGATGACTTAGTGGTTAAGGTGCTTGCCTGCGAAACCTAAGGATCCAGGTTCAGTTCCCTAGAACCTATGTAAGCCAGATGCATGAGGTGGCATATGTGTCTGGAGTTTGTTTATAGTGGCAAGTACACCCACTTTTTTTTTCTCTCTTAAGTGCCCCCTCAAAAAAATAAATAAAGCTGGGCGTGGTGGCACACGCCTTTAATCCCAGCACTCGGGAGGCAGAGGTAGGAGGATAGCTATGAGTTCGAGGCCACCCTGAGACTACATAGTAAATTCTAGTCAGCCTGAGCTAGAGTGAGACCTTACCTTAAAAACACTAATAAAAATTAGCCGGGCATGGTGGCGCACGCCTTTAATCCCAGCACTCGGGAGGCAGAGGTAGGAGGATCACCGTGAGTTCGAGGCCACCCTGAGACTACATAGTTAATTCCAGGTCAGCCTGGGCCAGAGTGAGACCCTACCTCAAAAAACCAAAAAAAAAAAAAAAAAAAAAAAACCACTAATAAATAAATAAATAAATAAATAAATAAATAAATAAATAAATAATTAGGTACGGTGGCACGCACCTTTAACCTCAGCGGAGATAGGAGGATTGCCACGAGTTCAAGGCCACCCTGAGACTATACAGTGAATTCCAGGTCAGCCTGGGCTAGAGTGAGATCCTACCTTAAAAAAAAAGTACAGGGGCTGGAGAGATGGCTTAGTGATTAAAGCGCTTGCCTGCAAAGCCAAAGGACCTAGGTTCGACTCCCCAGGACCCACATAAGCCAGATGCACAAAGGAAAGCACGTATCTGGAGTTCGTTTGCAGTGGCTGGAGGACCTGGAGTGCCCATTCTCTCTTTCTCTCTCTACCTGCCTACTTCTGTGTCTCTCTCTCTCAAATAAGTAAATAAATAAAATGTTTTATATTTTGAAAAAGTACAAAAGGGGGGGGCACTGGAGAGATGACTTAATGGTTAAGGCACTTGCTTGCAAAGCCTAATGATCTGAGTTCATTTCTCCAGTACCCACATAAAGCCTGATGCATAGATTGGCTCATGCATCTGGAGTTCATTTGTAATGGCTAGAGGCCCTGGTACACCCATTCTCTCTGTCTGTCTTCTCTCTCTCTACTTGCAAAATAAATGAATAAAATAAAAACAAAGTACAGCTGGGTGTGGTGGCTCATACCTTTAATCCCAGCACTCCGGAGGCAGAGGTAGGAGGATCATCATGAGTTTGAGGCCACTTTGAGACTATGTAGTGAATTCCAGATCAGCCTGGGCTAGAGTGAGACCCTACCACCTCGGAAAAAAAAAAAAAAAAAAAAAAAAAAAAAAGTACAAAGGGGCTGGAGAGATGGCTTAGCAGTTAAAGTGCTTGCCTGTGAAGCCTAAGGACCCAAGTTCGATTCCCCATTACCCACGTAAAGCCAGATGCAGAAGGTTGAGCATGCATCTGAAGTTTGACTGCAATGGCTAGAGGCCTTGGCATGCCCATTCTCTCTATCTGCCTCTTTCTCTCTCTCTCTAATAAATATTTTTTTAAAAGGATTTTCTTTCCCTTTTTCTTTATTTATTAGAGATAGGGAGAGAGAGAGAGAGAGAGAGAGAGAGAGAGAGGAAGAATGGGCATGCCCGGGCCTCTAGCCACTGCAAACAAACTCCAGACTCATGTGCCACTATGTGCATCTGGTTTACATGGGACCTGGAGAGTCGAGCCTGGGTCCTTAGGCTTCACAGGCATATACCTTAGCCACTAAGCTATCTCTCCAGGCCCAATAAATAAATTTTTTTAAAAAAGTACAAGGGTCTGGATTTTCTTTCCCCACATCTCCTGACTTCAGCCTACCTATAGCTGCGAAACTCATATTAAAATCCTTTTAGCTGGGGGTTGGAGGGATAGCTTAGTGGTTAAGGCGTTTGCCTGCAAAGCCAAAGGATCCAGGTTCGATTCTCTAGGACCCACATCAGCCAGATGCACAGGGGGCACATGCATCTGGAGTTCCTTTGCAGTGGCTGGAGGCCCTGGCACCTTCTCTCTCTCCCTCTTTCTCTGCCTCTTTCTCTCTCTCAAATAAATATTATATATATATCTCACTCTAGCCCAGGTTGACCTGGAATTCACTATGGACTCTCAGGGTGGCCTTGAACTCACAGCAATCCTCCTACCTCTGCCTCCCAAGTGCTGGGATTAAAAGTGTGCGCCACCACGCCTGGCTTTAAATATAATGTTTTTTAAAATATTCTTTTAGCTGGGCATGGTGGCACATACCTTTAATCTCAGCACTGGGAGGCTGAGGTAGGACCATAGCCTGGGCTACTGGGTGAATTCTGTGTCATCCAGGATTAGAGTGAGACCCTGCTCCCCTCCCCACCCCTGCCACAGAAAAAAACAAAAACAAAACAAAACAAAAAAAAGAAAACACACTTTCACCTTGGGATTCTATTTCTGTTCTAATTTCCTGATGTGTTGAATGTAAACTTTATCAAGCCTAGCTTTGATGCCCTGGGCAGTCTAACTAGGCCAGACCTTTGTTCTGTTCTCACAGCCAATCCCCTACTGGAAGCGCTGGTGCCTGCCTTGTCCCCAGCTCTGCTTGGGGCTCAGCTCTCCCTGCCTGCCTGAAGCAGATATTCTTTTTTTTTTTTTATTTTTTATTTTATTTTTTTTTTTTTTTGGTTTTGTGAGGTAGGGTCTCACTCTGGCCCAGGCTGACCTGGAATTAACTATGTAGTCTCAGGGTGGCCTTGAACTCAAGGCGATCCTCCTACCTCTGCCTCCTGAGTGCTGGGATTAAAGGCGTGCGCCACCATGCCCGGCTTGAAGCAGATATTCTATGATGGACAGCTCCTTGTGTGAACCACACGATTTGGCAAGTGTAACCCTTTTTCAGACATTTTCCTCCTGCTCCACAGAGCTCCCTGGCCAGAAAGGAGAGTCCTCAAGAGTGTCATACTCCCTGCTGAACTCTCTTGTGTGTCTGGACTGCAGCCAGCACCTCCTGACTAATCCTCTTAAATGCTAGGAGAACCTGGACATCTGGTCCTCCTTCTGTCATGTCCACCTACTGCAAGGGGCTTCCATCAGCACCTAGGCCATCCCCTGCTAGCCTCAGTGCCCTCCTGACCCCTTCTCTTAAAAAAAAAATTATTAATCCCAGCACTCAGGAGGCAGAGGTAGGAGGATTGTTGCGAGTTCCAGGCTACTCTGAGACTACATAGTGAATTCCAGGTCAGCCTGGGCTAAAGTGAGACCCTACCTCAGAACAACAACAAATATATATATGTAATGTAAGAGAGAGAGAGATAAAGAGGCAGAGAGAGAGAGAAAATTGGCATTGCAAATGAACTCCAAACATGTTTAGATTCTTTTTTTTTTTTTTTTTTTTTTTTGGTTTTTTGAGGTAAGGTCTTGCTCTAGCTCAAGCTGACCTGGAATTCACTATGTAATCTCAGGGTAGCCTCAAACTCACAGCAATCCTCCTGTCTCTGCATCCCAAGTGCAGGGATTAAAGGCATGCACCACCACATCCAGATTCAAGTTTGTTTTTCACAGTGAAATTCACTAGATTTTTGGGCACTCAACAAAAGCTGATACACGTTCCCAAAGTGCCACTTATGTTAACATAGAAAGACAGCATGTTATTTTTAGGCATTCCTGGAATTGTGAAGCACAGAAAACACATTTATTTTTTAAAAAAACATTGTATTTGTTTAGTGTTTTATATCTATTATAATGATGAAATCACTATGAGAGAAAAAAAATCAAACCAAAATTTGGGCATTTTGCCAGGTGTGGTGACATATGCCTAGATTCCCAGGACTTAGGCGGTAGCAGGAGGATCAGGAGTTGAAGGCCAACTTCAGTTATGTAATGAGTTCATATCCAGTTTGGGCAACATAAGATTTATTTTTTAAATTTTATTTTATTTATTTGAGAGAGTGAGAGAAGGAAAGAGGCAGAGAGAGAGGTGGGTGAGAGAATGGGCACGTCAGGGCCTTCAGCCACTGGAAACGAACTCCAGATACATGCACCATCTTGTGCATCTGGCTTATGTGGGTCCCGGGGAATTGAAACGAGGTCCTTTGACTTTGCAGGCAAATGCCTTAACCACTAAGCCATCTCTCCATCCCCAACATGAGAGTTGAAAAATATTTTATTTCTTTATGAGAGAAAGAGAGAAGCAGATAGAAAGAATGGGTGTACCAAGGCCTCAAGCCACTGCATGCGTTTGCCACCTTGTTCAGCCATGTTTACAAGGGTACTAGGGAATTGAACCTGGGTCCTTTGGCTTTTCAGGCAAACACCTTTACCACTAAGCCATCTCTCTAGCCCCAACATGAGATGAAATGTGTGTGTGTGTGTGTGTGTGTGTGTGTGTGTGTGTGTGTGTGTGTGTTTGAAGCAGGGTCTCGCTGTAGGCTAGACTGACTTGGAACTCACTCTGTAGTGCCAGACTAGCATTGAACTCACAGCAATCTTCCTACCTCAGCCTCCTGAGTGCTGGGGTTAAAGGTCAGCCTGGGCTAGAGTAAGATCCTGCCTTGGAAAACAAAACAAACAAACAAACAAAAAAGTTACTGCAGGTATTAGCTTCTACCAAAGAATGAAGAATGGAATAACAATCCTACGGGAGCCTCAAATGAGGCTAAGTTGGGCAGCTGACGTGTAGGCTGGCCAAGATGGCAGATCAGATTTGTTGAGAAAGCTCGCTCTGCAATCATTCCTGGTCCATGGCCATTATATCTTGGCAGAGAAGCCCTCTACAGCCTTCAATGTAGCTACAGTGGGCATGACCGCAGACTGGCAAAGCGTCAAGAAGGAAATCATCCATTTACTATCTCTTGCATGTAGCAATTAAGTAATCTTGAAGGGAAGACTGTCTCCTCACAATGTTGCTCATAAAACTGTACATTTTGCACTTGGTTGCTTTGGCTTCATTTATCTGAAATACCCCTGTCATGAGACTGCAGGCTTTATGAAAGGAAACGTCTTGGGGCATTGGAACTTTCTACCTTGGATCAGTTCTTTATTCACGTTGATCCTCAGTTTATGGGAGTGAAAGTCATAAAAGGGTTTAATGACAATGACCTCTTCCAAACCCAGGAGCTACGGGCGGGGTGGGGGGGCCAGTGTAATGAGAAATGCAAAAACCCAGTGTTCTCATGGAACATTAGCTCACCCCGAGGTCATGGCGAAAGAATTCTCAGTTCCTGTCCTAGCAGAATTGTTTCCAGAGAACTGAAGCCATGTTCACATGCAGGCAGTTCTTACAGTTTGAGCGCTCATGTTCCTGAAAGTAACTTTACTAGAGTCTGCAGTCATTTCACTCAGAAGGCTGTCGCAGCTAAATCCACTCACCCACTCCCCAAGCCAAATCATTCTCTGTACACTGTGCATTTCCCCCGGTCTGGGGAAAGTTTTTCCCAACACCTTCCCAAAGCAGTTTCCCTGGCACTATTGAGCAAAAAGATACAAAACTAAAACAAGGGCCTGGGAGTGGTGGCACGCACCTTTAATCTCAGCACTCGGGAGGCTGAGGTAGGGGGATCACTGTGTGTTTGAGGCCACCTTGAGACTACATAGTGAATTCTGGGTCAGCTTGGGCTAGAGCAAGACCCTACCTCATAAAACCAAAATAAAAATATAAAATAAAACAAAAAATAAACCATTGGATTCTCATGAAGATGGTTCTGGGGGGGGGGCTGAGGAGATGGCTCAGTGGTTAAAGGCACTTGCTTGCAAAGCCTGCTGGGCCACGTTCAATTCCCCAGCCACCCACATAAAGCCAGAGTTGCAGTGGCAAGAGACCCTGGAGCATGCACCTGTACACCCCCCCCACACAACAACATGCAAATAAAGAAATGGAGATGGAGCCAGGCGTGGTGATTGATGCATGCTTTTAATGCCAGCCCTCAGGAGGGAGGGGTAGGAGGATTGCAGTGAGTTCGAGGCCACCCTGAGACTAATTCCAGGTCAGCCTGAGCTAGAGTGAGACCCTACTTGAAAACACAAACAAACAAACAAAGTTGGGGCTGGAGAGATGGCTTAGCAGTTAAGGCACAGGCACTTGCCTGTGAAGCCTAAGGACCCAGGTTCAATTCCCCAGTACCACATAAGCCAGATGCACATGGTGGCACATGCATCTGGAGTTTGTTTGCAGTGGCTCTAGAGGCCCTGGCATCTGGCATTCTCTCTCTCTCTTCTTCTTTTTTTTTTTTTTTTTTTTTTTTTTGGTTTTTCGAGGTAGGGTCTCACTCTGGCCCAGGCCAACCTGGAATTAACTATGTAGTCTCAGGGTAGCCTCGAACTCACAGCAATCCTCTACCTCTGCCAGGATTAAAGGCATGCGCCACCACGCCCAGCTTCTCTTTCTCTTTCACATAAATAAATAAAAATTAAGAGCCGGGCATGGTGGCACATGCCTTCAAATCTCAGCACTTGGAAGATAGAGGTAGGAGGAGCTCCATGAGTTCCAGTCAACCTAGAGACTATGTAGTCAATTCCAGGTCAGTCTGGGCTAGAATGAGCCCCTAGCTGGAAAAACCAAAAAAAAAAAAAAAAAAAAAAAAAAAAAAAAGATGGTTTTGGCCAAGCGGCTTCCTTGCTGTTTCTGCCTCAGGCCTTCTGCACTTTGTTTCCTTAAGGTATTGGGCATTAAACCACAGCCTTGTACATACAATGCATGTTAGTTTTTATTTTTTTGATTTTTGGCTTTTTCGAAGTAGGGTCTCACTCTAGCCCAGACTGACCTGGAACTCAAGCTACAGAGTTCTAGGTTGGCCTCAACTCAAAGCAATCCCCCTATCTTCTGAGTGCTGGGTTTAAAGGTGTGAGCCACCACCATGCCAGACCAAGTAAGTGTTCTTGTTTGTTTTGTTTATTTTTTGTTTGTTTGTTTATTAATTTATTTTTGAGGTAGGGTCTTGCTTTAGCCTGGGCTGACCTGGAACTCACTGTGTAGTCTCAAGGTGGCCTGGAACGCATAGCAATCTTATCTCTGCCTCCCGAGTGCTGGGGTTAAAGGAAAGCACAACCATGCCTGGCTCTGTTTGTTTTTTAGACAAGATCTCTTGCAGCCCAGGCTGGCCTAGCTGAGAAAGACCTTGAACTCCTGATTTTTCCTGCCTCCACCTCCCAGTGCTGGAATTATAGGCATAAACTACTCTGCCCAGTTTAAGGGGTACCAGAAGGCAAAGCTAGGCAGGTTCTCTACCAACTGAGCTACACCCCCAGCCCTGCAGAACCTTTTGATCTTCTCCAACAGGAACACCATGTCCATTACTGTTTACTAATTCCCTCTCCCCTCTCTCTTCAGCACCTACAATCTACATTCTACTTTGTTGCTGTTTTTATTTCTGGTGCTAGGGGACTGAATCTGAGATCACAAACATGTTAGACAAGCACTCTATCACTGATCTACATTCTCCAGCCCTTAAAAAATTATTTTAGGGGGTTGGAGGGATGGCTTAGTGGCTAAGCCAAAGGACCTAGGTTCAATTCCCCAGGGCCCATGTAAGCCAAATGCACAATGTGGCTCATGCATCTGGAGTTCATTTGCAGTGGTTGGAGGCGCTGGCACGCCCATTCTCTCTCTGCCTCTGCCTCTTTCTCTCTTCCAAATAAATAAATTAATTAATTAAAGTAAAATATAAAAAAATTTTTTAAGTCGGGCGTGGTGGTGCACGCCTTTAATCCCAGCACTCGGGAGGCAGAGGTAGGAGGATCGCCGAGAGTTCAAGGCCACCCTGAGACTACATAGTTAATTCCAGGTCAGCCTGGACCAGAGTGAGACCCTACCTTGCAAAACCAAAAAAAAAAAAAAAAAAAAAAAAAAAAATTTAGCCAGGCATGGTGGCACACACCTTTAATCCCAGCACTTGGGAGGCAGAGGTAGGAGGATTGCCATGAGTTCAAGGCCACCCTGAGAATACAGAGTGAATTCCAGGTCAGCCTGGGCTAGAGTAAAACCCTACCTCGAAAAACAATATATATATTAGGGCTGGAGAGATGGCTTAGCAGTTAAGGCACTTGCTTACAAAGCAAAAGGACCCAGGATTCCCAAGGACCCACATAAGCCAGATACACAAGGTGGCACATGCATGTGAAACTCGTTTGCAGCTGCTGGAGGCCCTGGCATGTCCATTCCAATCTCTCTCTCTCTCTCTCTCTCTCTCGCCCTCTTTCTCTCAAATAAATAAATAAAAATATTTTAAAATATTTTTTTAAATTTATTTTAGCCAGGGGTGGTGGCCCATTCCTATAATACAGGACAGCCTGGGTTAAAGTGAGACCCTACCTCAACAAAATAACTATACAGTAAAACTTTTTTTTAATTATTAATTTTTTATTGACAACTTCTATACTTACATACAAAAAACACATATTTACCTCCCCTCCCCCCATTCCACTATAGAACTCCAATCTCCATCATATCCCCTCCCTCTCTCCATTAGTCTCTCTTTTAATTTGATGTCATCATCTTTTTCTTCTATTTTGAGGGTCTTGCAAAGGTATTGCTAGGCACTGCAAGGTCATGGATATTAAGGCCAATTTCTGTCTGGGCAGTTGCATTGTAAGAAGTCATACTCTTCCTTTGGCTCTTCCATTCTATCCACCCCCTCTTCCACAATGGTCCCTGAGCCTTGGAGGGTGTGACAGAGGTGTTTCAGTGCTGGGCACTCCTCCATCCCTTCTTCTCAGCACTATGTTGCCTTTTGGGTCATCCCAGTGGTCATCACCATCTGAAAAGAGAAGCTTCTCTAACCAGAAGTGAGAGTAGCATTAATATGTGAACATGAACATTAAGTGTAGTGCTTTCAGGGCAGCTTGGTGGGAATAATATATACATTTAGTCAGACAAGAGCAGGTTTTATACCCCTAAGGCTCATGACCTCACCTGCCATAGACTTTTGCTTAGGTTTTTCAGTACCAGGTATGTATTCCCTCCCATAGAGAGGGCCTTTAGTCCAATTATGGAGCAGTTGGTTACCCCAAGAGTAGACATGCTACTATTGCACCCGTTCAGTCATTGGGCCTGTATGGCCAAACTTGAATATTCAGTGTCACTGTTTTCACTGCTGATGACTTCTGTCTCCCATATGCTGCATGCAGGACAGCTTTTTCCAGCTTTCAGTTGACTGGTCTACAGGGAGAAGGTTTTCTGCTCAGAAACTTTTTTTTTAGACAGGGTTATTTAACTTGCAAGAGCTAACCTTGGGCGGGTATGGTGGCATATGCCTTTAATCCCAGGAGGCAGAGGTAGGAGGATCAGTGTGGGTTTGAGGCCAGCCTAGTACAGTAGAATGAGTTTCAGATCAGCCTGGACTAGAATGAGACCCTACCTAAAAAAAAAAAAAAGCTGGATGTGGTGGCACATGCCTTTAATCCCAGCACTTGAGAGGCAGAGGTAGGAGGATCACCATGAGTTCATGACCTGAGACTACACCACCCTGAGACTACATAGTGAGTTCCAGGTCAGCCTGGGCTAGAATGAGACCTTACCTTGAAAAACAAACAAACAAACAAACAAACAAAAACCAACAACAACAGCAACAACAAGAAAAAGCTAGCCTTGGGCTGGAGAGACCGTTTAGGTTTGATTCCCTAAGACCCAATGAGGGGCACATGCATCTGGAGTTCTTTTGCACTGGCTACAGGCACTAGCATGCCCATTCTCTCTGTCTGTTTGTCTTCTGTCTATCTCTCTCTGCTTGCAAAATAAATAAATAAAATTGAAAAAAAAATCTTTAAAAAATTTTTAAAGAAAAAGCTAGCCTTGAACCATCAATTCTCTGTCTCAGCCTCTCTACCTGCTAGGATTGTAGACAGGCCTGTGCTCTCAGAAGTTGTGCCTATGATTTGGACTATACTAGTGTGGTGGTTTGAATTAGGTATCTCCCATAAACTCATGTTGTTTTGTTTTGTTTTGTTTTCCATGTAGGGTCTCACTCCAGCCCAGGATGACCTGGAATTTTCTGGGTAATCTCAGGGTGCTTTTGAACCCAAGGCAATCCTCCTACCTCTGCCACCTGAGTGCTGGGATTAGAGGCATGTGCCACAATGCCTGACAACTCATGTTTTTTTTTTTTAAAATATTTATTTATTTATTTGAAAGAGAGAGAGGCAGACGGACAGAGAGAGAATGGGCATGCCAGTGCCTCAGCCACTGCAAGTGAACTCCAGATGCATGTGCCACCTTGTGTGTCTGGCTTACGTAGGTCCTGGGAAGACGAGTTGAGGTCCTTTGGCTTTGCAGGTGAATGCCTTAACCTCTAAGCCATATCTCCAGCCCAACTCATGTGCCCCTATTTGAATGCTAGGTTCTGGTTGATGATAATTTGGGACTTGGAGTCTTGGTGCAGGAGTGTGTTCCTGGGGGTGGGCTTATGGGTGTTATAACCAGCTTCCTCTTGCCAGTGTTTGGCACACTCTCCTGTCACTGTTGTCCACTTCATGTTGGCCAGAAGGTGATGTCCACCCTCTGTTCATGTCATCATTTTTCCTTGCCATCATGGAGCTTTCCCTCAGGTCTGTAAGCTGTAAACCCTTTCCTCCCACAACGTGCGTTTGGTCGGGTGCTTTGTGCTGGCAAGGAGAGGGTAACTGCAACAACTAGGTACTTCCAATAAATGGAATCATATAATAATCCTGTTTTAGAGTCTGATTTATTTTACTTAGCATAAAGTCTTGAAGACTCTGCAGCATATGTTGATCCTCCTACCTCTGCCTCCAGAGTGCTGGATTAAAGACGTGTGGCACCACACCCAGCTTTAAATGATAATTCTATGTTCAATTTTTTTTTTTGAGGATCTACCATATTGTTTTCCATGGTGGCTGCACCATTTTATATTCTCTGAACCCATTTATCCAATTTTGCTTGTTTATATTTTTTCATGCTTGTTGCCCACCCTTACTTGAGTGTCAGTAGAGATTTGCTTCCCAAATCCCTAGAACTTTGCACAGGGTAAGCAGATCAGTGAGCATTTGTTAAATGAATGAGCTGATTCAGTGCCTCTGATAAGCTTTCTTCTTTGGACATGAATCTGCCAGTGCTTTCTCCTTTCTGCCCTACATTCTGCTTGTCTGTGAACTTACTGCATTTCTCTCTAAATTTCAGGTCAGCCTGGAGATCCTGCCGAGAGAGAGAGAGAGAGAGAGAAGAAGAGGGAAAGGAAAGGGAAAAGCATGATTGAGGACAGAAGACATGAGATAGGCAGTGTTTTATACCCAGACCAGCAGGCCAGATGGGACTGAGAGGGAGACAGGTAGCATTAGGGAGAGGCAGTGAGACAGGACAGCCCATAGGACAAAATATGGATCTTAATTCTTTTTTTTTTTTTTTTTTTTTTTTTTTTTTTTGAGGTTGGAGTTCACTCTAGCTCAGGCTGATCTGGAATTCACTATGTAGTCTTAGGGTAGCCTCTGAACTCACAGCGATCCTCCCACCTCTGCCTCCCAAGTGCTGGGTTTAAAGGTGTGCCCACCACGCCTGGCCTATGTTTTTAATTTTACTTATATTTAAGAAAGAGAGAAAGGGAGCGCCAGGACCTTCAGCCACTGCAAATGAACTCCAGAAGCATGCACCACCTTGTGTATCTGGCTTATGTGGGTCCTAGGTAATCAAACCTGGTTCCTTTAGCTTTGTAGGCTAGCACCTTAACCACTAAGCCATCCCTCCCACCCTGTTGCCTTGTTTTTAAATCCTCTCTTTTATAATCTTTTTGATGTTTTTCCCCCCTAGGTCCATGGGCTCTTATGTGGGCCCTTAGATCACATGAATGTACAGTTCTCACCCTTTGGTTTTTGGATTTTATGAAATAAAATGCAATAATTCATAAAATAATCCTTGTCAGTATTGGTTTATTTCAATTCTTTGATAAAGCAAACATGAGCTCAGGTTTGGGGTTTGAACCCCAAATGTAGTTCTGACTCTAATTAGAGGTCCCACTGAGATTTAGAGAGGGAATTTTTGTGGATTATTACTATAACAATTCTTGAAGTCTTTTTTTGTTTGTTTGTTTTTTTGAGGTAGGGTTTTGTTCTAGTCCAGGCTGAACTGGAATTCACAGGTTGGCCTCGAACTCATGGCAATCCTCCTACCTCTGCCTCCCAAGTGCTGGGATTAAAGGCGTGCACCTGGCTAGAATCACGCCCGGCTACGTTCTTTTTTTTAATGTTTAATTTATTTATTTGAAAGAGAGAGAGAGAGAGATACAGAAATAGGCAGGGAGAGAGAGAGAGAGAAAATGGGTGCACCAGGGCCTCCAGCCACTGCAAATGAACTCCAAATGCATGTGCCCCATCCTGGGGAGTTGAACCAAGGTCCTTTGGCTTGCAGGCAAGTGCCTTAACCACTAAGCCATCTCTCCAGCCCAAGGAAGGTTTTTTTTTTTTTTTTTTTTTGTTTTTTTTTTTTTTTGGTGCCATAGATCATGAAAGGCAAAGCATTAGAGGAGGCTAATAATAATAATAATAATAATAATAAAGAAATGGGTTTCTCTCTCTTTTTTTCTCTTCTCTCCTTTTGCAATTGTTTCTGTTTAAAGGAGGGTTTTCATAAGAGTCCTATATAAGGTTAATGAAAGGAAACATAAAGTTGATAAAAGGAAATTGTAAATATTGAATGTCATAGTATGAATAATTTTTCAGTAGTGCTTGGAATATAATGGTAGATGTTATATTTATAGAAGGTACTGGAACAATGATAATTAGAAAGTAGAACAGAAGGATTCAATTTTCTTTTAGAGAAACTAAGAGATCAGTATAATTCAAATCTGTCACTCCCAAGATTCTAATTGAGATTTTAAGGCCTCCAAGCTGCTTAAGGATTAGAAGGAATGATAAAAACCCTGCTGGGTATGGTGTCTTATACTTTTAATCCCAGCACTTGATATTTTAGTGGATTGTCAATAAATACAGGATTCAGTTGGGTGTGATGGTTCACAGCCCTGAGGAGGCAATACCAAGGATTACCTGTAGATAATTTAATGAAGGCTTTCTAGTCCCTAGCCCATTCTGAAACATTCATAGACCAGGGTGGACCTAAACTGCAGGCCCCCAGGAGGGGAGATGGGAAGGAGGTCCCAGGATGACCCCCCAGAAGGGCACTTAGGCTATCAAGATGGGAGTTAGAGCAGAAACCTCCACATTGGGCATACGTTGCCTTTAATACATCTCATATGCTGTGATGTGGGATGTATGGGGCTTGGGGTGGAGAGGTCTGGAGGAGCTTGAGCTTGGGGGCTGGCTGACTAGGATGCGCATGGATATCCTAGCATCCTTGCTCCAGGAGACAGATAGACTGCACTATGTCCCCTATATTGGGGGAGAGGGACAGGGAATTTGGTTCAGGGATCCTGCAGGCAGGAGATAACCCTAGCTTCCTCTCCTCCAAACCCGGTTCTGAAGCAATGCCCACCTCCACACTAGAAAATGCGAGACAGGATGGGCCATAGCTTGATGCTGGATTTCTTCTATTCCTTTCCCCCATTTTGTTTCTGATAGGATAATTGACTTCCAAGACTCTCCCAAACCTCCATTAGCCTGCCTGCTTGAAAATTGGGCCCAGTTAGACCCACTGAGTTTTAGAAAGGAAATGGGAAAAAAAAAGTGGTCATCATAGGGCAGTTTTATTTTATTCTATCCTATTTATTTTTTGGTTTTTCAAGATAGGGTCTCACTCTGGGCCAGCCTGACCTGGAATTCACTATGTAGTCTCAGAGTGGCCTCAAACTCACAAAGATCCTCCTACCTCTGCCTCCAGAGGGCTGGGATTAAAGGCGTGCGTCACTACGCCCAGCAGGGCAGTTTTAAATACAATATAATACTCCAGCTTAACCGTTTCTGTAGGAGAAAGGGGAGATGGAGGTATCTTACAGTTGTTCTTTCAGCTGTGTCCATCCTGAGAGGATCACTAGCTACCAGCTGGACCTGATCACCCCAGCTGCTGCTTGTGGCCCAACAGCCCTGAATTCTCCAACTCCAACAGCTGCAGGCCTAGAGGCTCGCTGTTCAGAGATCCTCAAGTCTCCTAAAATATATTCAAATTTTCCCTCAATCCCAATTGGCATGAGAGTGATGCACACTGGGGGGACATGGGACCGTCAGCATTTTATATACTGTATATTAGCAGGGGGTTTGTAGAGAGAAACTAAAACCTTTAGGTTGGAGAAATGGCTTAGTAGTCTGCAAAGCCAAAGGACCTAGGTTTGATTTCCCCAGGACCCACATAAGCTAGATGCACAAGGTGGCACATGCGTCTGGAGTTAGTTTGCAGTGGCTGGAGGCCTTGGCATGCCCATTCTCTCTTTGTCTCTCTCTCTCTCTCTCTCAAAGAAATAAATAAATAAAATTTTGAAAAATCATTTAAAAAAACCTTTGAACTATAACTTACTATTGACTATAATACAGGGAGAACATGAGCTGCCCATTGCCTTTCTCCAGAGATTCAAAGAGGCGATTAGAAAACATACTAATATTACTTGGGAGGCTACGGATGAAGAAACTTCTTTTGTTTGTGGGGGGCGGGGTTCTGAGGTAGGGTCTCACTCTAGCTCAGGCTGACCTGGAATTCACTATGTAGTCTCAGGCTGGGATTAAAGGCGTGCGCCACCACGCCCGACTATATATATATTTTTTATTTATTTGAGAGACAGAGTGAGAAAGAGGCAGATAGATAAAGAGAATGGGTGTGCCAGAGCCTTCAGCCACTGCAAATGAACTCCAGAAGCATGAGCTACCTTGTGCATATGGCTTCTGTGGGTCCTGGAGAATCAAACCTGGGTCGTTTGGCTTCATAGGCAAGTGCTTTCACTACTAAGCCATCTCTCCAGCCCAACTGGTATGGAGTTTTAGTAACTGCTGAGCACTTGGTGGGACATGATCTTTATGAGGTAGGAAAGGCTTTGGCTAATCTGAGGGACTTAGACCAACATGTAAATCAGATATTTGTTTTTCCCTGGCTCTATTCTTTTGTTTTGTTTTTTCAAAGTAGGGTTTCTCTTTAGCCCAGGCTGACCTGGAATTCAGTCTCAGGGTGATCTTGAACTCAGGGCAATCCTCCTACCTCTGCCTCCCAAGTGCTGGGATTAAAGGTGTGTACCAGCACACCAGGCCTTTACTTTTATTTTTAAAATTTATTTATTTATTTGTGCATGGGTGTGCCAGGTTCACTGCAGACCAGTGCCTATATGGCTTTACATGGATGGCTGGGGAATTGAACCCAGACTGGAAGGCTTTGAAAGCAAGTGCCTTTAACTTCTGTACCATCTCCCTAGTCCTCTCTCAACATCCTTCTTTTGTTTGTTTTTGTTTTGTTTTTCTCCTATCTCTCCTACTACCTCTACTAGGATTCAAGGCATGTGTTACCATGCCTGGCTTAAAAGTTTTTTTTTTTTTTTCCTGAGGTAGGGTCTTGCTCTAGTCCAGGCTGACCTGGAATTCACTATGTAGTCTCAGAGTGGCCTTGAACTCATGGTAATCCTACCTCTGCCTCCCAAGTGCTATGATTAAAGGTGTGTGCCACCACACTTGGCTAAATCAGGTTTGTGTGTGTGTGTGTGTGTGTGTGTGTGTGTGAGGTAGGGTCTCACTCTAGCCCAGGCTTAAATCAGGTTTTTAAGGTGCCAAGACAATCTCAAGAAGAGAAAAGAACAAAGCAATCAAAGGCTCTGTGTGGGTCAATGTGGCAAGATTTCTGTAGAGCCAGAATTTCAAAGGAAAAAAACGACAGAAAGCCAAATGCTATCCCTAGTGGACTTCTGGAAGACTTTGAAGCCTGAAAAACAGTTCATAGAGGCATAAATAATTTTTTTTTGAAGTAAGGGCTGGAGGGGTGGCTTAGCAGTTAAGGCCTTTGCCTGCAAAGCCAAAGGACCCACGTTCGATTTCCCAGGACCAGATGCACAAGAGGGCACATGCATCTGGAGTTTGTTTGCCATGGCTGGAGGTCCTGGCATGCCCATTCTCTCTCCCCCTCTTTTTCTGTCAAATACATAAATGAAAGAAAAACAAAACTTTTTAAAAAGTTAATAGAACTGGAGAGATGGTATAGCATTTAAGGCACTTGCCTGTAAAGCCAAAGGACTCTTGTTCAATTCTCTAGGACCCATTTAAGCCAGGTGCACAAGGTGGCGCATGCATCTGGAGTTCATTTGCAGTGGCTAGATGCCCTGGCGCACCCATTCTTTCTCTCCCTCCCTCTTTCTCTCTCTCAAATAAATAAAATAAATTAAAAAAAGAAAAGATGAAGCTGTTCTTTAAAAAATAAATAAATAAATAAATAGATTAGACTGGGCATGGTGGCACAAGCCTTTAATCCCAGCACTTGAGATTCAGTGATAAGAGACTTGCCATGAGTTCAAGGCCACCCTGAGACTACATAGTGAATTCCAGGTCAGCCTGGGCTACAGGGAGACCCTGCCTTGAAAACCAAAAACAATAAAAAATAAAAACAACAGTTGGGTGTGGTGGCCTTTAATCCCAGCACTCAGGAGGCAGAGGTAGGAGGATCACCATGAGTTCAAGACCACCCTGAGACTACAGGTCAGCTTGGTCTAGAGTGAGACCATACTTTGAAAAACAAACCTAAAAAATAAATAAATAAAAATTAAAAATTAATAAAAATAAAAACAGAAAGATTAAAGCCATATGTGGAGGCATATACCTTTAGTACCAGCACTAGGGATGCTGAGGTAGGAAGATCACCAAGAATTCAAAGCCAGACTATAGCTACACAGTGAGTTTCAGGTCAGACTGGGCTAGAGTGAGACCTTACCAGAGAAAACAAACAAACAAAAACAAAAATTGCTGGGTGTGGTGGCACACACCTTTGATCCCAGCACTTAGGTGGCAGAGGTAGGAAGATTGTCATGAGTTTGAAGCCAGCCTGAGAATACATAGTGAATTCCAGGTCAGCCTGGGCTAGAGTGAGACCCTACCTTGAAAAACCAAAAAATAAAAGATTCAGCTTGTCCCATGGGGTGGGCAATTATTGCCCTAGAGTAAACTGTATATAATTTTTTTGGTTTGTTTGTTTGTCTCTGTGGTGGTTTGATTCACGTGTCCCCCATAAACTTAGGTGTGCTGAATGCTAGGTCCCCAGCTGGTAGCAATTTGGGAATTAAAGACTCCTGGAGACAGTGTATTATTGGGGGAGGGCTTATGGGTTTTATAGCCAGCCTCCCCTTGTCAGTGTTTGGCCCACTCTCCTGCTGCTGTTGCCTACCTGAGGTTGGTCAGGGGGTGATGTCCACCCTCTGCTCATGCAGATGTTTCCCCTGCCATCATGGAGGTCCCCCTGGAGTCTGTAGGCCAAAATAAACCTTTCCTCCCACAGCTGCTCTTGGTCATGGGGTGTTTTCTGCCAGCACTAAGGAGCTGACTGCAATGGTCTCTTTCTAGCCCAGGCTTTCATAGCACTCTAATCCCAGGCTGACCTCGAACTCACAGTGATCCTCCTACCTCTGTCTCTCTGGAAACATAGTAAAGACAGAAATAAGAGTTTAACAAAAAATTAAAGCTATCTTAGAGTTTGAAATTTAGCTTAGTGGTAGAGCACTTGTCTAGCAATCACAAGGCCCTGAGTACAATCTCCAGCATAAACGGGGAAAGGTATTCTGCAAGAACCCAACTCATTATATGATGTATGTGTTTGGGCTAGAGACATGGCTCAGTGGTGGTTAAAGCATTTGCCTGCAAAAGTCTGATGACCCAGATTCACTTCCGAGTATCCATGGATGTAAAGCCAGATGCACAAAGTGGCACATGCATCTGGAGTTCATTTGCAGTGATTAGAGGCCCTGGTGTTCCCATACACACTCTCTCTATATATAGATCTCTCTTTTTGCAAATAAATAAAATTTTATTTATTTATTTATTTATTTATTTATTTATTTATTTATTTGACAGAGAAAGAGAGAGAGAGAGAATGGGTATACCAGGGTCTCCAGCCATTGCAAACGAACTCCAGAAGTATGTGCCCCCTTGTGCATCTGGATAACGTGGGTTCTGGGCAATCAAACCTGGGTCCTTTGGCTTTGCAGACAAACGCCTTAACCACTAAGCAATCCCTCCAGCCCAAAATATTTTTTAATTTATTGTTTTATTGACAACTTTCATAATTGTAGATAATAACCTATGGTAATTCCCTCCCTCCCCCCAATTTCCTCTTTGCAACTCCACTCTCCATTATACCCCTTCCCCCTCTCAATCAGCCTCTTTTATTTTAATGTCATCATCTTTTCCTCCTATTATGATAGTCGTGTGTAGGTAGTGTCAGGCACTGTGAGCTCATGGATATCCAAGCCATTTTGTGCCTGGAGGAGCACATTGTAAGGAGTTTGGCTCTTACATTCTTTCCGCCACCTCTTCCACAATGGACCCTGAACCTTGGAAGGTGTGTTAGAGATGTTTCAGTGCTGAGCACTCCTCTGTCTCTTCTTCTCAGCACCATGGTGCCTTCTGAGTCATCCCAAGGTCACCACCATCTGCAAAGAGAAGCTTCTCCTTTCTTCTTCTTTTTTTTTTCTTTTTGCTTTTTCGAGGTAGGGTTTCACTCTGGTCCAGGCTGACCTGGAATTCACTATGTAGTCTCAGGGTAGCCTCGAACTCACGGCAATCCTCCTACCTCTGCCTCCCGAGTGCTGGGATTAAAGGCGTGCGCCACCATGCCCGGCTTCAGCATAGCTTTTTACAACTTTCTCTTAGCTGGACAACATGAAGGAGGCTTTCAGCTCAGCCCCAGCAGGATTTCTCAGTGATCTTGCCACCCAAGTATGTGAAGTCTTCAGCAATAGGGTCTTATCATCTATTCCTGGTGGGAAACCAAGTGCGTTGGCAATGGCCATAATGTTTTGGGGGCATCAGTGACCTCCTCAGCCAACAACTCACTGGAAGGTATCCCACCCCTGGCGCTGAAAATTTTCTAGTAACAATCTATGGCTTCTGAGTGTTCCATTGTCCAGAAAAGTAGGTTTCCATATGACTTATTTATATCCTCTTAGATTTTGATTAGCCCTCCCCTCCACCTTTCCTTTACTCAATCTCTTCCCCTGACCTCACTTAGGCCTTTTCACCCCCATTAATATGTTCTTCTACTTACATATATACAATACCATCCTATTAAATCCCCCTCCCTCCCTTTCTATTCCTTTTATATCCCCTTTCTAGCTTACTGGCTTCTACTACTGAGTTTTATTCCTAACTCACATAGAAGTCCAGTCATTTGTATCTAGGTCCCACATATGAGAGAGAACATGTGACGTTTGGCTTTCTGGGCCTGGGTTACTTCACTTAGTATAATCCTTTCCAGATCCATCCATTTTCCTGCAAATTTCTTAACTTCATTTTTCTTTACTGCTGAGTAGAACTCCATTGTGTAAATGTGCCACATCTTCATTATCCACTCATCAGTTGAGGGAAATCTAGGCTGGTTCCATTCCCTAGCTATTGTGAGTAGAGTGACAATAAACATGGCTGAGCAAGAATCTCTAAGGTAGTGAGACGAGTCCTTAGGATATATGCCTAGGAGTGGTATAGCTGGGTCATATGGTAAATCAATTTTTAGCTGTCTCAGGAACCTCCACACTGATTTCCACAATGGCTGGACCAGATTGCATTTCCACCAACAGTGTAGAAGAGTTCCTCTTTTTCTGCATCCTCACAAGAATTTATGGTCATTTGTTTTCATGATGGTAGCCAATCTGACAGGAATGAGATGGAAAACCATAAATTTTCTTTCCAGCATAAACGGGGAAAGGTATTCTGCAAGAACCCACTCATTATATGATGTATGTGTTTGGGCTAGAGACATGGCTCAGTGGTGGTTAAAGCATTTGCCTGCAAAAGTCTGATGACCCAGATTCACTTCGAGTATCCATGGATGTAAAGCCAGATGCACAAAGTGGCACATGCATCTGGAGTTCATTTGCAGTGATTAGAGGCCCTGGTGTTCCCATACACACTCTCTCTATATATAGATCTCTCTTTTGCAAATAAATAAAATTTTATTTATTTATTTATTTATTTATTTATTTATTTATTTATTTGACAGAGAAAGAGAGAGAGAGAGAATGGGTATACCAGGGTCTCAGCCATTGCAAACGAACTCCAGAAGTATGTGCCCCTTGTGCATCTGGATAACGTGGGTTCTGGGCAATCAAACCTGGGTCCTTTGGCTTTGCAGACAAACGCCTTAACCACTAAGCAATCCCTCCAGCCCAAAATATTTTTTTAATTTATTGTTTTATTGACAACTTTCATAATTGTAGATAATAACCTATGGTAATTCCCTCCCTCCCCCAATTTCCTCTTTGCAACTCCACTCTCCATTATACCCCTTCCCCTCTCAATCAGCCTCTTTTATTTTAATGTCATCATCTTTCCTCCTATTATGATAGTCTTGTGTAGGTAGTGTCAGGCACTGTGAGCTCATGGATATCCAAGCCATTTTTGCCTGGAGGAGCACATTGTAAGGAGTTTGGCTCTTACATTCTTTCCGCCACCTCTTCCACAATGGACCCTGAACCTTGGAAGGTGTGTTAGAGATGTTTCAGTGCTGAGCACTCCTCTGTCTCTTCTTCTCAGCACCATGGTGCCTTCTGAGTCATCCCAAGGTCACCACCATCTGCAAAGAGAAGCTTCTCCTTTCTTCTTCTTTTTTTTTTCTTTTTGCTTTTTCGAGGTAGGGTTTCACTCTGGTCCAGGCTGACCTGGAATTCACTATGTAGTCTCAGGGTAGCCTCGAACTCACGGCAATCCTCCTACCTCTGCCTCCCGAGTGCTGGGATTAAAGGCGTGCGCCACCACGCCCGGCAGAGAAGCTTCTCTAACCAAAAGTGAGAGTAACATTAATATATAGGTGTGGACATTAAGAGAAGTGCTTATTGGACAGTTTGGTGAGCATAGTATATACATTTAGTGTGACACCAGCAGGCGTTACAACCCTAGGGCTCCTTTCTACCCCTCTTGTAGGTTTTCAGTATCAGGGATGTATTCCTTGTCATGGAGAGGGCCTCCAGTCCAATGAGAGAGCGGTTAGTTTCCCCCATAACAGACAGACATGCCACTATTGTACCCATTGACTCATTTGGCCTGGCTGGCCAAATTTAAAACTTGCAGTGTTCACTGTTGAGTACCTTCACTGGTGTTTTCTCTCTCCCATTGAACTGCATTCAGCGTAGCTTTTTTTTTTTTTTTTTTTTTTTTTTTTTTTTTTTTGAGGTAGGGTCTCACTCCGACCCAGGCTGACCTGGAATTCACTATGTAGTCTCAGGGTGGCCTTGAACTCATGGCGATCCTCCTACCTCTGCCTCCCGAGTGCTGGGATTAAAGGCGTGCGCCACCATGCCCGGCTTCAGCATAGCTTTTTACAACTTTCTCTTAGCTGGACAACATGAAGGAGGCTTTCAGCTCAGCCCCAGCAGGATTTCTCAGTGATCTTGCCACCCAAGTATGTGAAGTCTTCAGCAATAGGGTCTTATCATCTATTCCTGGTGGGAAACCAAGTGCGTTGGCAATGGCCATAATGTTTTGGGGGCATCAGTGACCTCCTCAGCCAACAACTCACTGGAAGGTATCCCACCCCTGGCGCTGAAAATTTTCTAGTAACAATCTATGGCTTCTGAGTGTTCCATTGTCCAGAAAAGTAGGTTTCCATATGACTTATTTATATCCTCTTAGATTTTGATTAGCCCTCCCTCCACCTTTCCTTTACTCAATCTCTTCCCCTGACCTCACTTAGGCCTTTTCACCCCCATTAATATGTTCTTCTACTTACATATATACAATACCATCCTATTAAATCCCCCTCCCTCCCTTTCTATTCCTTTTATATCCCCTTTCTAGCTTACTGGCTTCTACTACTGAGTTTTATTCCTAACTCACATAGAAGTCCAGTCATTTGTATCTAGGTCCCACATATGAGAGAGAACATGTGACGTTTGGCTTTCTGGGCCTGGGTTACTTCACTTAGTATAATCCTTTCCAGATCCATCCATTTTCCTGCAAATTTCTTAACTTCATTTTTTTTTTACTGCTGAGTAGAACTCCATTGTGTAAATGTGCCACATCTTCATTATCCACTCATCAGTTGAGGGAAATCTAGGCTGGTTCCATTCCCTAGCTATTGTGAGTAGAGTGACAATAAACATGGCTGAGCAAGAATCTCTAAGGTAGTGAGACGAGTCCTTAGGATATATGCCTAGGAGTGGTATAGCTGGGTCATATGGTAAATCAATTTTTAGCTGTCTCAGGAACCTCCACACTGATTTCCACAATGGCTGGACCAGATTGCATTTCCACCAACAGTGTAGAAGAGTTCCTCTTTTTCTGCATCCTCACAAGAATTTATGGTCATTTGTTTTCATGATGGTAGCCAATCTGACAGGAATGAGATGGAAAACCATAAATTTTCTTTTTAAAACAAACAAACAAACAAACAAAGGCCTTAAGAAATAAAAAGAAACCCTGTCCTCTGATAAGTTGCTTCTGGTCAGGTTTTTTTGTCCTAGTAGTGAGATGCTAAATGCTACATGCTGCTTGTAAATTTTACTCAGCCAGGTGTGGTGTGCATGCCTTTAATCCCAACACTGTAGGAGGCAGAGGTAGGAGGATTACTGTGAGTTCGCTGGGCATGGTGGTGCAAGCCTTTAATCCCAGCATTTGGGAGGCAGAGTAGGTGGATCACTGTGAGTTCAAGGCCACCCTGAGACTACATAGTGAATTCCAGGGCAGCCTGAGCTAGAGTGAGACCCTACCTCGAAAAACATATATATATTCAAGAGAGAGAGAGAAAGAGGCAAAGAGAGGGAGAGAATGGGTGCATCAGGGTATCCAGCCACTGCAAACAAAATGGAGACCCACGCTTCACCTTGTGCATCTGGTTTACGTGGGTCTTGGGGAATTGAATCTGGATCCGTTTGCTTTGCAGGCAAGGACCTTAACTGCTAAGCCATCTCTCCAGTCCCACTTGCACCACTTTGTGTGTGTGTGTGTGTGTGTGTGTGTGTGTGTCTGACTTACATGGGCAGCTTAGGAATTGAACCCAAATGGACAGGCCTTTTTAAGCACCTTAAACCACTAAGCCATCTTTCCAGTCAGATTCCACATACTCTTAGTTGTTAATCATCTTTTTTTCTTCATTCCATTCCCTGAACCGCTTTCCTACCGGTATCTGCCACACCCACTTACCAAAATTAAATTGGTGGGGTGTCCTGACCCCAAATGTGTCACCATGAAAGATACTGAGAAGCTTCCAAACTGAGGGACCTGCCTAGGCAATCTCTGGCAAAGGGCCCTGATTTTCTAGTCTTTAGATGAGATCCCAGGGCTGGAGAGATGGCTTAGTGTTTAAGGTGTTTGCCTGCGAAGCCTAAGGATCTGGGTTTGGGTTTGATTCCCCAGTAACTGTCTAAAGCCAGATGCACAAGGTGGCACATGCATCTAGAGTTTGTTTGCAGTGGCTGAAGGCCCTGGCACCTGGCACGCTCATTCTCTCTCTCTCTCTCTCTCAACAAACAAATCTTGGGCTGGGCATGGTGGCGCATGCCTTTAATCCCAGCACTTGGGAGGCAGAGGTAGGAGGATTGCCATGAGTTTGAGGCCACCCTGAGAATACAGAGTGAATTCCAGGTCAGCCTGGGCTAGAGCGAGACCTTACCTCGAAAAAGAAAACAAAACAAATGATATCAAAATGGGGAGCTAAGCGTATTTGAAAAACAACCAAAGACAGTTTGGAGAGATAGTTTAGTGGGTAAAGTGCTTACTCCTTGAGCCTGCGACCCGAGTTTGATCCCTGGCACCCATATAAAAATTCTAGTCATGGTGGGGCATTTAGTGTGATACCAGCAGACGTTACACCCCTTGGGCTCATGACTACCCCTGTTGTAGGTTTTCAGTTTCAGGAATGTGTTCCTTCCCATGCAGCAGGCCTCCAGTCAAATAGAGAGCGGTTGGTTTCCCCCCACAACAGACATGCCACTATTGTACCCATTGGCTCATTTGGCCTGGCTGGCTAAATTTAAGGCTTGCCGTGTTCACTATTGAGTATCTCCACTAGTTATTTATCTCTCTTCCATTGAACTGCATGCAGCATAGCTTTTTCCAGCTTTCTGTCAGCTGGTCTACACAGAGGAGGTTTTCAGCTCATCTCCAGCAGGATTTCTCAGTGTCCTTGCAGCCCAAGTATATGGAATCTTCAGCAACAGGGTCTTACCATCTATTCCTGGTGGGAAACCAAGAGCCTTGGCAATGGCCTACAATGTTTTGGGGGTTTCAGGGACCTTCCTGGCTAACAACTCACTGGCACTGAAAATTTTCTAGTAACAATTTATGGCTTCTGGGTGCACCATTGTGCAAAAAAAGTAGGTTTCAGTCGGGTGTGGAGGCGCACACCTTTAATCCCAGCACTCGGGAGGCAGAGGTAGGAGGATCACCGAGAGTTCGAGGCCACCCTGAGACTACATAGTTAATTCCAGGTCAGCCTGGACCAGAGTGAGACCCTACCTTGCAAAACCAAAAAAAAAAAAAAATAATAATAATAATAATAAAGTAGGTTTCCATATGACTTACTTATATCCCCTTAGATTTTGATTAGCCCTCCCTCCACCTTTTCTTTACTCAGTCTCTTCCCCTGACCTCACTTAGGCCTTTTCACCCCATTTATCTGTTCTTCTACTTACATATATAAAGTACCATCCTATTAAGTCCCCCTCCCTCCCTTTCTATTCCCTTTATGTTCTCTTTCTAGCTTCCTGGACTCTGCTACTGAGTTCACATAGAAGTCTAATAATTTGTAGCTAGGATCCATGTATGAGAGAGAACATGTGACATTTGGTTTTCTGGGCCTGGGTAAAATATTTTTTAAAAATGCCAGGCAGGTGGCACTCAGTGGTACAACAGTGGCACAACTTTTGTGGATACAACCAACAACTTTCTGACTGGATTTAAGGCCCACTAAACAGGATGGGATTCATATGTGATACTGTAAGCCAGGACAAAAACATGTAGCTGGGGGGTCATAGGCTCCAGGGGAGAAGCAACTTCCATTGTTCTGTTGGATGGATGTAACATACTAGTGAAATTGCCTTCTGAACATGTGTATTTGTGGTGGATTTCAGGGAAAAAGTTGAGGTTTCCTTACAGAAGCACAGTTGATGGTCCTGGGGTACAGAAGAGGGACACGGTGAAGACAGTGCTGATGTCCACTGGTACAGCAGTGGTATGCAGGGTGTCACTGAGGCTGTTCTTTGTGTGTTTGTCTGGGGAGGTGTTCATGCACGTGTGTGCATGTGTGTGTGGAGGTCAGAGGGCAACCTTGTATGCCATTCAACAGACACCACCCACCTGTTTTGAGACAGGACTCTCTGTCTGTCTGTCTTTTTGTTGTTGTTGTTTATTTATTATTTGAGAGCAATAGAGAGAGAATGGGCACGCCAGGGCCTCCAGCCACTGAAAATGAACTCCAGATACATGCACCACCTTGTGTATCTGGCTTACATAGGTCCTGGGGAATTGAGCCTTGAACTGGGGTCCTTAGGCTTCACAGGCAAGTGCTTAACCACTAAGCCATCTCTTTAGGCCTCTGTTTTTATTTATTTATTTATTTTTTACTTTTTATTTTTTATTATATTTTTGGAGAGAGACACACAGAGAGAGAGAGAGAAAGGGGGGGGAGAGAGAGAGGAAGACAGAGATGGGCGCGCCAGCAGTGTCTCAGCTGCTGCAAATGAAATCCAGACGTGTGCACCCCCTTGTGGTCAAGTGCGGCATTGCGCCCTTGCATCACTTTGCATCTGGCTAAACATGGGACCTGGAGATTGGAACTGCTGGAGGTTGGAACCAGTGTTCTTAGGCTTAGGAGGCAGGCGCCTTAACCCCTAAGCCATCTCTCCAGCCCTTATTTTTTATTTTTTTATTGACAACTTCTATACTTACATACAAAAAAAAACCCATGATATTTCCCTCCCCTCCCCCATTCCCCTTCAGAACTCTATTCTCTGTCATATCCCCTCCCTCTCTCCACTAGTCTCTTTTTTAATTTGATGTCATCATCTTTTTCTTCTATTATGAGGGTCTTGTGAAGGTAGTGCTAGGCACTGCAAGGTCATGGATTTTGAGGCCAATTTCTGTCTAGAGAGTTGCGTTGTAAGGAGTCGTACCGTCTTTTTTTTTTTTTGTTTGTTTGTTTGTTTGTTTGTTTGTTTTTCGAGGTAGGGTTTCGCTCTGGTCCAGGCTGACCTGGAATTAACTACGTAGTCTCAGGGTGGCCTCAAACTCTCAGCGATCCTCCTACCTCTACCTCCCGAGTGCTGGGATTAAAGGCGTGCGCCACCACACCCGGCTCTATCTTTTTTTAATTTAAATGCAAGATACAAACTTTATTTAACAAAAGTAATAGGTAAAGTCAAACAGGCAATTATATTAAAAGAAAAACTTACTAGAAGAAACTATCTTTTTAAAATAGAATTTTAAAAATATATTTTATTTATTTATTTGGGAAAGAGAAAGAGGCAGAGTGAGAGAAAGAGAGAGAATGGTATGCCAGGGCCTCCAGCCACTGCAAACAAACTCCAGATGTATGTGCCCCCCTTGTGCATCTGGCTTACGTGGGTCCTGGAGAATCAAACCGGGATCCTTTGACTTTGCAGGCAAACGCCTTAACCGCTAAGCCATCTCTCCAGCCCCATGGAAGAAACTATCTTAAACACCTTACAATAACCTACTTGCAGTTGCATTTACTGAGCTCTGTTGCTGTGAAGAATACAGCTCATGCACAGGTATGGATGAATCATTTGTACATTTGTCAAGTATTCACTGAATACTACACCCTTATATACGCACATGCATTCAATTGGAAAAAGACTGGAGGATCCCAGATGTACTTCATTTTTGTTGTTCTTTTGGAAGAGGTCGTCTAAAGAGAAGGATGTGCGGTTCTGGTTTGTGAATCATGTAATGAACCCATCCCAGTCTCTGTTGGACACCAAGTCTCCTCCACTCCTCTTCAGGCAAGAGATGGGTCTTAGGTACTTGTTTAGAAACTTCTCTGGATAACATGACATGCCAGTACTCATAGAGCTTGTCGAAGTACTTGTCTGAGTAGTAAATCTGCTTGTGGGCCATCCTTCCAGCACACACAGCAGCAGTACACAAAGTGAACGATGCGAGTGCAACAGCAAACGCAACTGCTGCAGGCAGCTCAATGACTCCACTGAGACCCGGTTTTTTTTTTTTTTTTTTTTTGAGGTAGGGTCTTGTTCTAGCCCAGGCTGACCTGGAATTCACTATGTAGTCTCAGGGTGGCCTTGAACTCATGGTGATCCTCCTACCTCTGCATCCCGAGTGCTGGGATTAAAGGTGTGCACCACCACGCCCGGCTGAGACAGTCTCCTAATGACCTGGAATTCACCCAGTTTGCTAGATTTGCAGGAAGCCCGAAGGAATCTTCTATTTCCCCAGCACTGGGATTACAAACATATACCACCACACTTAGCTTTTGTTTTGTTTTACTTTGTTTTAGTTTTTTCGAGGTAGAGTCTCGCTCTAGCCCAGGCTGACCTGGAATTCACTATGTAGTCCCAGGGTGGCCTCGAACTCATGGAGATCCTCCTACCTCTGCCTCCCGAGTGCTGGGATTAAAGGCATGCACCCCCATGCCTGGCTCATACTTAGCTTTTTAAAAAGAAATGTTGCCGGGCATAGTGGCGCATGCCTTTAATCCCAGCACTCGGGAGGCAGAGGTAGGAGGATCTCCATGAGTTCGAGGCCACCCTGGGACTACATAGTGAATTCCAGGTCAGCCTGGGCTAGAGTGAGACCCTACCTTGAAAAACCAAAAAAAAAAAAAAAAAAAAAAAAAGAAAGAAAGAAAAAGAAAAAAAAAAAAGAAAGAGGGAAAAAGAAATGTTTATGTGAATTCAACTCAGATCCTTATGCTTGCAAGACAAGCCAAATGGACTATCGACCACCCCTCTTGAGATAAAAAAAAGGTCTCTCTGCCTGGATATGCCAGTAGATTAGGGAGATTCAGGGTGTGCTAGAGAGCAGGAGGTCCAAGGGGAAGCAGGGGCAGCGGGCATCACGGGTGGGAACGCAGACCACATGAAGACCTTGCCCAGCTCCCTCACAGTTCTGTTCCTATCCAGCATGGTGCCTGGTGGCAAGGAGGTCCTGGTGAGTTTGTGGAATGGGAACTAATCAAGTCTAGGTTTGTAAAATATCTGTATGAAGTTGATGACATCACAGGTCCTGCACCAGGCCTCAGTGTCACCACCATTAGCACATGGAGTTGCTTTTCTGAGTGTACCTCATGGTCATTTGGGGGCAGGCCAGGCCAGAAGACCATGTGTGTCTCGAGCTTTGCTAGGGCCTGTCAGGATTGGCACCAGAGGATGATGACTTGAGCTCTCAATTAGTCATCCTGGCAGCTGCTTCCTGCCTGCCTTCCCTTCCCTTCTTGCCCTCTGCCCGGGGCCTCTCTGGGGGTGGTAAGTGGATATTGCCTGGACTCATCAATTATAACTTCTGGGAAGCAGCTTACACAGAAGCTCATGTGCCTTCCTCGTTAGCCAGATGAACTGAGTCAGGCACAGAAGGGAACAAGATGAACACATGGCAGACCATATGGCGAAAACCCCATCAGATTTCCAACCTGCCTCATTCACTCACGTCATTGCAGAGATACCTGGGCTCATGCAGTGTCATGCATCCCTGTGAGGTGGGGAGACCACTCAGTGGAGAAGTGTGCAAGATGATGAGGCATCTCAAGGACAAAGTAGGGTGTGGAAACTGGGAAAGATGCAGTTGTAACCGGGCATGGTGGCTCACGCCTTTAATCCCAACACTTGGGAGGCAGAGGTAAGAGGATCACTGAGAGTTCGAGGCCAGCCTGAGACTACATAGTGAATTCCAGGTCAGCCTGGACCAGAGTGAGACCCTACCTCGCAAAACCAAAAAAAAAGATCAATTGTAGAGGAGGCAGCTGAAAGCCCGGCACTGTAACGCATGCCTTTAACCTCAGGCATGGGAGGCAGAGGTAGGAGGATCGCTATGAGTTCGAGGGCAATCTGAGACTACATAGTGAATTCCAGATCAACCTGGGCTAGCTTGAGATCCTGCCTCAAAAAGCCAAAACAAACAAACAGGGTTGGAGAGGTGGCTTAGTGGTTAAAGAGCTTTGACTGCCCACTTTGAAATCCCCAGGACCCAAGAAGCCAGATGCACAAGGTGGCACATGCCTCTGGAATTCGTTTGTAGAGCTAGAGGTCCTGGCATTCCCATGTACTCTCTCTCTGCCTCTTTCTCACTCTGTCTCTCAAATAATTTTATTTTTTGGAGAGAGACACAGAGAGAGACAGAGAGAGAGGGAGAGGAAGACAGATAGAGATGGGCATACCAGCAGTCTCTCAGCTGCTGCGAACGAAATCCAGATGCGTGTGCACCCTTGTGGTCAAGTGCGGCATTGCGCTCTTGAATCACTGCATCTGGCTAAACGTGGGACCTGGAGATTGGAACCGTTGGAGATTGGAACCAGCGTTCTTAGGCTTAGCAGGCAGGCGCCTTAACCCCTAAGCCATCTCTCCAGCCCTCAAGTAATTTTTTAAATTTTTTGGTTTATTTATATTTATTTGTTTGAGAGCAACAAAGAAAGAAAGAGGTAGAGAGAGAGAGAGAGAGAGAGAGAATAGGCACACCAGGGCCTCCAACCACTGCAAACAAACTCCAGGTGCATGCCCCACCTTGTGCATCTGGCTTACATGGGTACTGGGGAATCGAGCCTCGACCCAGGGCCCGTAGGCTTCACAGGCAAGCACTTAACCACTAAGCCATCTCTCCAGCCCTTTTTAAAAAAAAAAAAATTCTTTTTTGTTTATTTTTATTTATTTATTTGAGAGCAACAAAGGGAGAGAGAAGTATATATAGAGAGAAAGTGGGATTTTGTTTGTTTGTTTGTTTTGTTTTTCGAGGCAGGGTCTCACCTTGTCTCGGGCTGACCTGGAATTCACTATGTAGTCTCAGGGTGGCCTTGAACTCTTGGTGATCCTCCTACCTCTGCCTCCCTAGTGCTGGGATTAAAGGCATGTGCTACCATGCCTGGCTTTTTTTTTTTTTTTTTTTTTTTTTTTTTTTGAGATAAGGTTTCACTCTGGCTCAGGCTGACCTGGAGTTCATTATGTAGTCTCAGGGTGGCCTCAAACTCATGGTGAGCTTTCAAATAATTTTTTTAAAAATGGGCTGGAGGCCGGGCGTGGTGGCGCATGCCTTTAATCCCAGCACTCAGGAGGCAGAGGTAGGAGGATCACCATGAGTTCGAGGCTACCCTGAGACTACATAGGAAATTCCAGGTCAGCCTGAACTAGAGTGAGACCCTACCTCGAAAAAAAAAAAAAAAAGGGCTGGAGAGATGGTTTATGGGTTAAGGTGCTTGCCAGCAAAGACTAAGGACCCCAGATTTGATTCCCAAGGACCCATGTTCATGTAAAGCCAGATGCACAAGGTAGTGCATGAGTCTGGGCACATGTGTGCATCTAACCCCGGCATTGCGCCTGTGCTTTGCATCTGGCTAAACTGGGACCCCAGGGAACCAGCGTTCTTAGGCTTCAGGAGCAAGCACTTAACCACTAAGCCATCTCTCAGCCCTTTTTTTAAAAAAAAGGGTCTCACTCTAAGCTGACCCAGAATTTTTGTTTATTTTTATTTATTTATTTCTGCCAACAACAAAGGGAAAGGCATATATACCAAGTGGGATTTTGTTTGTTTGTTTTGTTTGTTTTTTTTTTTTGAGGTGGGTCTCACACTTGCCCTAGGGCTGACCTGAATTCACTGTGTAGTCTCAGGGTGGCCTCGAGCTCTTGTTGATCCTCCTGCACTCTCCCTCCCTAGTGCTGGGGATTAAAGGCATGCTACCATGCCACTTTTTTTTTTTTTTTTTTTTTTTTTTTTTTTTTTTGAGGTTTCACTCTGGCTCAGGCTGACCTGGAGTTCATTATGAGTCTCAGGGTGGCCTCAGGCTCATGGTGAGCTTTCAAATAATTTTTAAAAAATGGGCTGGGAGCGGGCGTGGTGTGCGCATGCCTTCCAATCCCAACCTCAGGGGCAGAGAGTGGAGGATCACCCATGAGTTCGAGGCTGCCACACAGGACTGCATAGGAAAGTCCAGGTCAGCCTGAACTAGAGTGAGACCCTGCCTCAAAAAAAAAAAAAAAAAAAAAGGAGCTGGAGAGATGGTTTTATGGGTTAAGGTGCTTGCCAGCAAAGACTGAGACCCCCAGATTTGATTCCCAAGGACCCATGTTTCTGTAAAAAAGCCAGATCATGGGTAGTGCATGAGTCTGGGCACATGCCTTTAATCCCAGCACTCAGGAGGCAGAGAGTAGGAGGGTCACCATGGTTGTTCCACCCACTGGACTACATAACCCAGTGATTCCAGGTCAGCCTGAGCTACAGTGAGATTCTACCTCAAAAAAACCAATAATAATAATAATAATAATAATAATAAAATAAAATAAAATACTAATAAATGAATAAAAAATAATAAAAGAAAAATAAAATAATTAAAATGAGGCCATCTCAATGTAGCTCAAGATGCTTCCTACTCATTCCCCGGGCTGCAGCCCGCAAGCATGTGTGAGCTAATGTAACAAATGATTGTGGAATTGAATTGGCCTTGAACTAGACTGCCTTGGAGGAGAAAGAAGGATCACAGAGTCCAAGTCCAGCTTCTCTGAACTCTAATAGTGCTCTGGAGCCTGATTTACTTATTTATTATTTATTTATTTATTTAAAATTTTAAAAATAATTATTTTTTATTGACTTTTATACTTACATACAAAAAAAAAACATCTGATATTTCCCTTCCCTCCCCCATTCCACTTTAGAACTCAAGTCTCCATCATATCCCCTCCCTCTCTCCATTAGTCTCCCTTTTAATTTGATGTCATCATCTTTTCTTCTATTTGAGGGTTTTGCAGAAGGGTGGTGCTCGGCACTGCAAGGTCATGGATAGGCCATTTCTGTCTAGTTTATTTTAATTTTTTGAGGTGGGGTCTCCTCTGAGTGACAGGCCTGGCCTGGAATTAGCTGCAGTCTCAGGCTGGCCTTGAACTCCACAAAAAAGCGCACCCTGCCTCCTGAGTGCTGGGATTAAAGATGTGCACCACCATGCCTGGCTTAGCCTCTGGTTTCCCAACAGTGCCTCTTGTTCTACCCAGACCCCCATTAGAGTACCCACAGAGTAGAGGGTTTCTGATCACCCCGTGAAACTGACCTTCCCACCTGGCTGTGACCGAGGGCATAGAACACCTTTCTCGAGGAGGCAGGAGCCCTGGCAGGCAGGAGCTTGCTCAGGAGATGCAGTGCTAGTCAACCTACTGCCTCAGCTGCCCACTTGAGGCCTGGCTGGCATCTACACTGGTCCCTGGCACGCCAGTCTGAGCGGAGGACTTCACTTGTGTGGGCATGGAATGTTGGCAAGAAGCATGGGACATAGGAAATCAAAAGCTGGAGCTAATAAAATAGCATCACTCTTTGCCAAACAATTCTACATAAATGTCTGTGTACCCTTCACTTAGCTGAGGCCTGGGCACTACTGGCCTCTGACTCAGCTCCCTTTACTGGCTTTGGCTGAGAACTTGCTCACCTCTGCTACTTTGCAGATTCTATCTACTCAGTTGGTTCTCTTTTCCTTGTCTGCAAATGGGAGGCCTGTGTCCTGCCTTTCAAGGGACTTCTAGAGCAGGTACATGGAGTACCAGTGACGTAGGTGGCCGTGTTTTGTTTCATTTTTTGTTTGTTTTGAGGCAGGGTCTTGATCTAGTCCAGGCTAATCTGGATCTAATGCTGTAGCCCAGGTTGGCTTCGAACTCACTGTGATTCTCTTACAGCAGCCTCTTGAGAGCTGGGATTAAAGAAGTGAGCCACCACTCCTGGCTGCCCTATATTCTGGGGATTCCTGCTGGTTGCCTCACCTTTCCTTTTCTCACTGAGACTCCTGTGCCCTTGAGAGTCAACAGGAAAAGCAGGTACATGAATCAGACTCTGGGCAGCAAAAATCTCACCATGGATTCTGAGACCCCACATTGCTGGCTCTGGTTCCTGCCAGCTCATTTGTTTGTGCTTAGTTCCTTATGATCCTAGAACATGCTAGGCCCAATCCTGCCTCATGGTCTTTGCACCACTTTCAACTCAGATTGCTCTATGCTTTTTTTATTTTAGAGACACAGTGCATCAGGGCCTCAGCCACTGTAATTGAACTCCAGATGGTTATGCCACCTAGTGGGCATGTGCAGCCTTGAGCTTGCCTTACCTTTGTGTGTCTGGCTTACATGGGATCTGGAGAGTCCAACATGGTTCCTTAGGCTTCACAGGCAAGTGCCTTAACCACTAAGCCATATGTCCAGCCTGTTTTTTTCTTTTTCCTTCTTCTTTTTTGAGGTAGGGTCTCACTCCAGCCCAGGCTGACCTGGAATTCACTATGTAATCTCAGAGTGGCCTCGAACTCACAGTGATCCTCCTACCTCTGCCTTCCGAGTGCTGGGATTAAAGGTGTGTACCACCACGCCTGGTTACAAAATTTTTTATATGTATTTATTTATTTGACAGAGAAAGAGAAAGAGAGAGACTATAAGTACACCAGGGCCTCCTGCCTCCGCAAATGAACTCCAGACACATGCACTACTTTGTGCTTCTGACTTTACCAAGGTACTGGGGAATTGAACCAGGGCCTGCAGTCTTTGCAAGCAAGTTCCTTTAACCACTGAGCTATCTCTCCAGCCCTGTACACATACAATTTAAAAAACAGGCTAGAAGCTGGGCGTGGAGGCGCACACCTTTAATCCCAGCACTCGGGAGGCAGAGGTAGGAGGGTCACTGTGAGTTTGAGGCCACCCTGAGACTACATAGTGAATTCCAGGTCAGCCTGGGCTGGAGTGAGACCCTACCTCAAAAAAACAAAACAAAAAAAATAATAAATAATAAAAATAAATAAATAACCAAAATAGAAGGTAAGACGCTATTGCTGAAGACTCCAAATGGTTGGATTGCAAGGTCACTAAGAAATCCTGCTGGAGCTGAGTTGAAAGCCTCCTCCATGTGGACCAGCTGATAGAAAGCTGGAAAAAGCTACACTGCATGCAGTTCAATGGGAGAGAGAAGTCCTCAGTGGAGATAAACAACAGTGGACATTGCAAGCCTTAAGTTTGACCAGCCAGGCTAAATGAGCCAATAGGTGCAATAGTGGCATGTCTGTTATGGGGGAAAACCAACCGTTCTCTAATTGAACTAGAGGCCTGCTTCACAGTAAGGAATACATGCCTGAAACTGAAAACCTATGTCAGGGGAAGTCATGAGCCCTAGGGATGTAACATCTGCTGGTATCTGGATAAATGTATATACTACACTCACCAAACTGTCCAGTAAGCACTTCTCTTTTATGTTCATTTTTCCATATGTTAATGCTACTCCAGGCTTTTTTGGTTAATTCAAACTTTTCTTTTCAGATGGCATTTATCACTACATGACTCAAACCTCTGGCATGTGCTGAGAAAAGGCAGTAACAGACCTGGCTTTTTAATGTCTATCTATTTTGTCTTTTTTTTTTTTTTTTTTTGGTTTTTTTTTTGTGAGGTTTCACTCTAGGATGACACAAATTCACACCATTCTCAGGAGAAGGGACAGAGGAGTGCTCAGCACTGAAACATCTCTAACACACCTCCCAAGGCTGGGGTCCATTGCAGAAGACCAAGCCTATCTTATTTTGTCAGTTTTGATTATATAACATGGTTTATTGTCTATAGTTATAGAAATATGACTACAGTGCCTGAAATAAAAAAAAATACCATCACCACGGACTGGGGGGATCAGACATCTGTTGGCAAGAGAGACTGTTGTATGCACAAAGCTCTGGGTCCCATGGAGACAGTGTCACATAAAGTGGGGAGGGAAGCCCATGGCTGTTGTCTACACTTAACGGGTGGAAATAAAAAAAAATGAGAGCCGCCCGACCTTGAGGTGGCTTTGCGCCTTTTAATCCCAGCACTGGGGAGGCAGAGGTAGGAGGATCACCGTGAGTTTGAGGCCACCCCAAGACTACATAGTTAATTCCAGATCAGCCTGAGCTGACCCTACCTCGACAAACAAACAAACAAAAAAGAGTTTGGCCTCGAACCGGGTGTGGTGGCGCACGCCTTTAATCCCAGCACTCAGGAGACAGAGGTAGGAGGATTGCTGTGAGTTTGAGTTGAGCTCACCCTGAGACTACACTGTGAATTCCAGGTCAGCCTGGGCTAGAGCAAGACCCTACCTCAATATATATATATATATGATGAAATTTAACATCTATGTCAAATTCAAATTTCTTTTGTGGCCCCTAAAAAGTGTTCTACAGCCAACATTTTGAGCCAAGATTCAGTCATGGGTCTCATAACACATTCATTCCGCACACACATTACTTTTTATTCATTCACTCATTCACTCATTCATTCACTGAGACAGAGTCTTGCTGTGTAGCCCAGGCCACCTGGAACTCTGGATCCTCCTGCCACTGTAAAAGTAAACAGATAACTGACTTGAAGGAGAAAGGTCAAGCACCATGACTCAACAACAATCTACCAGAAAGCTGATTCTATGGGTAATGACCTGTGGTGACATGGTTTTACACATTATATACACATCATCAGAATTTATGCCCATGTAAGTAAGTAAAACTACAGGGAATTCAATTAATTTGCCACCTTTTCCTTCCATTTCCTTCCCTTCCCTTCCCTTTCCCTTCCTTTCCCTTCCTTCCCTTCCCTTCCCCTTCTCCTCCCTCCCTCTCTCCCTTCCTTCCTTCTCTTTCAGATAGGGTGTCAGCATATAGCTCAAGCTGGCTTCAAGCTCACCACCTTCCTGCTTCAGCTTCCCAAGTACTGGTATTACAGGTGTATACCTGGCTGGGAATTCAAGTTTTTGAGATCTTTCCACCCAATCCTGTTGCAGTAAGGAAAGAAAGTGTGATGCTGAGCTGGTTTCTTACAGTTCTCATCTTACCCTAATTGATGGAAGCTGGAGAGTTGGCAAGGTCTGGGCTCATCTCTCGGTTGGTTGGCATGTTGCCTGTCTGCATGTCCACACATCAGATGCTCTGACCTTGTCTGGCTAGAACTATCTTGCCCAGACTCCTGCCTAGAAATGAGGTGGAAAGGGGAGAGGCCGGGACTTGTCACGTATTCCTAATGGATCGCTTTCTCAGGGACTTTCTCATCCCTTCTTTCACAATGGTAGCTTGCACACATTTCAGCTGCCCCTCCGTGTTGCTGAGGGATTGGTTTCAGTGCCCTGTAGATATACAAAGAGTCTTATATGCTCGAGGTGCGGTTTATATATGAAAATAGCACACACCCATTTTCTCTGTCCCTGTTCTATCTCTCAAGCCCCCAATTTATCTTTTGTTTTGTTTTGTTTTGTTTTTGGTTTTTCAAGTACATGAATGCTCACTCTGGTTGTTTGAAGCCTGGAATTTACTATGTAGTCTCAGGGTAGCCTCAGACTCACCACAATCCTCAGATCTGCCTCTGAGTGCTGGGATTAAGCATCTTTCGCCACCATGCTGCGGATCCCAATTTGTCTTTGTTAAACATGTTTGATCCTCTGTTGATTAAACGGAGCAGGCAGAAAGCACAGATATATAAGTTAGCTAATTGTGCTTCAGCATCCTTCCTGTGGAAATAGCAATCTTATTTTCCATTCTTCTTAAGGAGACTTTGGGGTATTAGGTATTGAAAATAGATTTTTTTTTTTAAATATGAGATAGAGAGAGAGAGAGAGTGAAAGAGGTATATAGAAAGAAAGAGAAATGAGCATGCCAGGGCCTCTAGTTGTTGCAAAGGAACTCCACATGCATGCACCACCTTATGCATCTGGCTTATGTGGATCCTGGGAATGGAACCTGGGTCCTTTGGCTTTGCAGTCACGCCTTAACCGCTAAGCCATCTCTCCAGCCCTGAAAGGGAATTTAAGCCAGTAATAAGGGTCTGGATTTAGTACTCAGCTTTTCTTGCCCAGTTTGTGTGTGTGTGTGTTGTTACGTTATTGTTTGTGTGTGATATGTGGCTGTGTGTTCACATGTATGTGGATACACATATGTGTACAGGTAGCCTGGCGTGTGTATGGAGACCAGAGGCCGATGGTATCTTCTCAATCATTTTCACAATTTGAGCTCACCAATTTGGCTGAATTAACTAACTGAATTAGCTGGCCAGCTGTGGGATTTTTCCGTCTTCCTCCCCAGTGCTGGAACTGCAAGGTATGTGCCACCGCGCCCTAGCATTTTTGCTTGAGATTTGAACTGGGGTCCTCATGCTTGTTTACTGAACACTTTACCCACTGAGCCATCTCTCAGTCCTGTTTTTTTGTTGTTGTTGTTGTTTTTTTCCTCCCAGCTAGGGTCTCTTTAGCCCAGCCTGACCTGGAATTCACTATGCAGTCTCAGGGTGGCCTCAACTCACGGTGATCCTCCCACCTCTGCCTCCCAAGTGCTGGGATTAAAGGTGTGCACCACCATGCCTGGTTTCCCTGTTGTTGTTTTTTTGAGACAGCATTTCATGTAGTCTGGGCTGGTCTTAAACTAGGATCCATATTGCTCAGAATGACCTTGAACTCCTGATCCTCCTGCCCCTGTACCACCTGAGTACTGGGATTTCATGCCAGCTCTCTTGGCAAAGCATTTTCTGTTTAAGCAAATAAACTAAGACTGATGAGGGCCAAGTGGCCTGTGCAAGCTGCCACCTTCCCCCATCAATTTTCAGGTGAGAAGAAACACTCATACAACCATTTTGATCTCTATTTTGATAAAAACCTTTCTTATTGATAATAAGCTTAGTAAGATTTACTTGGGAAATGCCTAAGAGTGCTCCGAATTCTATGACAGCTTTTGTTCTTAGAAGACAGGTGTGAGTTTCTCAGTGCAGTTTCTTCCTGAAACACAGCAAGTTCACATATAACCATTCCACTGTGCTGTCTCTGAAATCTTTTTTGTTCTTTAAAAAATAATTTTTTGGAAGTACCATGGGATGTTGTCTATAATTAAAGAGTTGTCAATAAAAATTTTAAAAATTTTTTTTGAGCCTTTTAATCCCTGCGCTCCGGGAGGCAGAGGCAGAGTGGGAGGATCATTGTGAGTTGGAGGCCACCCTGAGACTACATAGTGACTTCCAGCTCAGCTCTGAACTAAACAGTGAGACTCTACCTAGTAAAACCAAAAAAAAAAATTAATATTTGCAAGCAGAGAGAGAGAAGATGGGTGGCATGAGGCCTCAGCCACTGCAATAAACTCCAATCATGTACCACTTTTAATAACATGGCTTTACAAAGGTACTGGGAATCAAACTGACCATGCGTCTTTAGGATTTGTAGGCAGAGATTATCCTTCTTTTTCTTCGCCTCTCCTCTACTTTTGGTATACTGTTTTTAAAAAATTTTTGTTTTATTTTATTTATTTGGTTGAAAAGAGGCAGAGAGGGAGAATGGATCGCCAGGTATCCAGCCACTGTAAACAAGCAAAATCATGTGCCTTGTGCATCTGGCTTGCGCGTGGTACTGGGAAATCAAGCCTCAACCGTGGTCCTTAGATTTCAGCCGGATCCCAATTTATCTTTTTAAACATGTTTGATCCTCTGTTGATTAAATCTGAGCAGGCAGAAAGCCACAGATATATAAGTTAGCCAATTGTGCTTCAGCATCCTTCCTGTGGAAATAGCAATCTTATTTTTCCCATTCTTCTTAAGGAGACTTTGGGGTATTAGGTATTGAAAATAGATTTTTTTTTTTAAATATGAGATAGAGAGAGAGAGTGAAAGAGGTATATAGAGAGAAAGAGAATGAGCATGCCAGGGCCTCTAGTTGTTGCAAAGGAACTCCACATGCATGCACCACCTTATGCATCTGGCTTACGTGGATCCTGGGGAATGGAACCTGGGTCCTTTGGCTTTGCAGTCAAGCACCTTAACCGCTAAGCCATCTCTCCAGCCCTGAAAAGGGAATTTAAGCCAGTAATAAGGGTCTGGATTTAGGAATCAGGCTTTCTTGGTTGTGTGTGTGTGTGTTGTTACGTTATTGTTTGTGTGTGATATGTGTGCATGTGTGTTCACATGTATGTGGATACACATATGTGTACAGGTAGCCCTGCGTGTGTATGGAGACCAGAGGCCGATGGTATCTTCCTCAATCATTTTCACCAATTTGAGCTCACCAATTTGGCTGAATTAACTAACTGAATTAGCTGGCCAGCTGGGGGATTTTCCCGTCTTCCTCCCCAGTGCTGGAACTGCAGGTATGTGCCACCACGCCTAGCATTTTTGCTTGGAGATTTGAACTGGGGTCCTCATGCTTGTTTACTGAACACTTTACCCACTGAGCCATCTCTCAGTCCTGTTTTTTTTTTGTTGTTGTTTTTTTTTCCCAAGCTAGGGTCTCTTTCTAGCCCAGCCTGACCTGGAATTCACTATGCAGTCTCAGGGTGGCCTCCAACTCACGGTGATCCTCCTACCTCTGCCTCCCAAGTGCTGGGATTAAAGGTGTGCACCACCATGCCTGGTTTCCCTGTTGTTGTTTTTTTGAGACAGCATTTCATGTAGTCTGGGCTGGTCTTAAACTAGATCCATATTGCTCAGAATGACCTTGAACTCCTGATCCTCCTGCCTGTACCACCTGAGTACTGGGATTTCATGCCCAGCTCTCTTGGCAAAGTATTTTCTGTTTTAAGCAAATAAACTAAGACTGATGAGGGCCAAGTGGCCTGTGCAAGCTGCCACCTTCCCCCATCAATTTTCAGGTGAGAAGAAACACTCATACAACCATTTGATCTCTATTTTGATAAAACCTTTCTTATTGATAATAAGCTTAGTAAGATTTACTTGGGAAATGCCTAAGAGTGCCTCCGAATTCTATGACAGCTTTTGTTCTTAGAAGACAGGTGTGAGTTTCTCAGTGCAGTTTCTTCCTGAAACACAGCAAGTTCACATATAACCATTCCACTGTGCTTGCCTCTGAAATCTTTTGTTCTTTAAAAATAATTTTTTGGAAGTACCATGGGATGTTGTCTACAATTAAAGAAGTTGTCAATAAAAATTTTAAAAAAAATTTTTTTTTTGAGCCTTTAATCCCAGCACTCGGGAGGCAGAGGGCAGAGGTGGGAGGATCATTGTGAGTTGGAGGCCACCCTGAGACTACATAGTGACTTCCAGCTCAGCCTGGACTAAACAGTGAGACTCTACCTAGTAAAACCAAAAAAAAAAAAAAAATTAATATTTGCAAGCAGAGAGAGAGAAGATGGGTACGCCAAGGCCTCCAGCTGCTGCAAACAAACTCCAAATGCATGTACCACTTTATGCATATGGCTTTACAAGGGTACTGGGGAATCAAACTGACCATACGTCTTTAGGATTTGTAGGCAAGTGCTTTAACTGCTGAGCTATCTCTCCAACCCTCTTTTTTTGGTATACACTGTTTTTAAAAAAATTTTGTTTATTTTTATTTAGTTAGTTGAAAGAGGCAGAGAGAGAGAATGGATGCACCAGGCCCTCCAGCCACTGTAAACAAACACCAGATGCATGTGCCACCTTGTGCATCTGGCTTACGTAGGTACTGGGAAATCAAGCCTCGAACCGGGGTCCTTAGATTTCACAGGCAAGCACTTAAGCCATCTCTCTAGCCCTAGCCCTCTTTTTTTTTTTTTTTTTTTTTTTGGTTTTGCGAGGTAGGGTCTCACTCTGGTCCAGGCTGACCTGGAATTCACTATGTAGTCTCAGGGTGGCCTCGAACTCTTGGCGATCCTCCTACCTCTGCCTCCCGAGTGCTGGGGTTAAAGGCGTGCACCACCACACCCGGCCTAGTCCTCTTTTTTAAAAAATGTTTTTTAAAATTTATTTTTATTGCTATGTGTGGTGGCACATGCCTTTAATCCCAATACTTGGGAGGCTGAGGTAGGAGGATCGCCATGAGTTCGAGGCCACCCTGAGACTACATAGTGAATTCCAGGTCGTCCTGGGCTAGAGCGAGACCCTGCCTTGAAAAAAAAGAAAGAAAAAAAATATTTATTTATTTGAAAGAGGCAGAGAAAGAGAATGGGCGTGCCAGGGCCTCCAACCACTGGAAAGAACTACAGACACATGCACCACCATGTGCATCTGGCTTACGTGGTCATGGAGAATCAAACCTGAGTCCTTTGGCTTTCCTGGCAAACGCCTTAACCACTAACCAATTTTTTTTTAAGGTAGGTTCTCACTCTAGCCCAGGCTGGAATTCACTATGTCATCTCAGGGTGGCCTCAAACTCGCAGCAATCCTCCTACCTCTGCCTCCCTGAGTGCTGAGATTAAAGGCATGCGCCACCATGCTCCACCCATAAACCAATTTTACTTTTTCAAAGGTACTCATCACTCTTTCAATGGCTTGCTACTTAGTAGCTAGGAACTTCACCAAAGTATGTGATCTTCGTAAAACCTTAGACTGCTTGGGAGCCAGTAAGAAGATGAAACCTAACAGATGTTTGGATTAGCTGGTTGGATGACCTAATAGTTGGTAAGCTATTTAACCTCTCCATGCCTTTGTGTGCTCAGTTATAAAAGGGGAATGCAAGATTGATTCCACAGCCACATTTTGGGCATTTGCTGAGGCATGAGGGAAACAGGATGAATCAAGTGGCTCTGCTCCCTCTCTTGTGGCCTGTGCCACAGGGTGTGGATACTCAACAAGAGATTCAGTGTTTATGTACTGTGCACAACATGCTAGCTGTGTAATTAACTACTTCACTGCAATTGCAATAAAAGCTTCTACCTCAGCAGACATGAGGATTAAATGAGTCAATGTCAATCAGGCAAATTCAAAACTGGTGTCATAATACTATTGTAAAATTAAATGGGCCAGGCATGGTGGTACATGCCTGTAATGATTACCATGCAGGAAGGTGAGGCAGAAAGATCATGAGTTCAAAGCTAGCCTGGGCTATATAATGAATTCAAGGTCAGCTTGGGCCACCTAGGAAGACTCTGTCTCAAAATTAAACAAAAAGTAAAATGGTCAACAGTAGTGTAATTTATTTTATTTATTTATTTGAGAGAGAGAGAGGGAGAGAAATAATCAGGTAGAGAGAGAAAGAGAATGGGTACAACCAGGGCCTCTAGCCACTGCAAACGAACTCCAGATGCATGCGCCATCATGTGCATCTGGTTTAGGTGGGACCTGGAGAATCGAACCTGAGTCCGTAGGCTTTGCAGGTATGTGCCTTAACCACTAAGCCATCTCTCCAGCCCCTGTTCTGGCTTTTTAAGTGGAGTCTGGAGATTGAACTCGGGTACTCGGGCTTGAGCAATAAGTGCTTTATCCTCTGAGCCATCTCCCCAGCCCCGCTGACTCTTTTTTTTTTTTTTTTGTGGTAGGGTCTCACTCTAGCCCAGACTGACCTGGAATTCACTATGTAGTCTCAGGGTGGCCTAGAACTCATGACGATCCTCCTACCTCTGCCTCCCGAGGGCTGGGATTAAAGGCGTGCAGCACCATGCCTGGCTCTGACTCCATTTTTAATCATGAAATATGCTAACAAAAGAAGTTTTAACCTAAATGCACAGTTCAAGAACAAAATAAACACATATACTTATTATCCAGCTTTAAAGTAACCGAGTTAATTGGTGCCTTAGTAGGCTCCTGTGTGGCCCTCTTCAGTGAACTCTCAGAAGTAATCATTACCTTGAGTTTGACTTAATTCTTTTTATTTCAAGTTTCGATCATGTATATTTTCCCACACACTATATTTTGGTTTGGGGTGTTTTTGTGTGTGTGTGTGTGATGATTTTTTTTTTTTGAGGTAGGATCTCACTCTAGCCCAGGCTGACCTGGAATTCACTATGTAGTTCCAGTCTGGCCTCAAACTCACAGCAATCCTCCTTCCTCTGCTTCCTGAGTGCTGAGATAAAAGGCATGTGCCTCCACACTGGCAATTTTTTTTCCTGTATGTTTTTGTTTTGTTTTGAGACAGTCTAATAAACCCAGGCACATGCCTTTAATTCCTGAGCCATTTCTCTGGATGATTAATTTTTAATTTTTTTTTTTTTTTTGAGGTAGGGTCTCAGTCTAGCTCAGGCTGACCTGGAATTCACTGTCATCTCAGGGTGGCCTCAAACTCCTACCTCTGCCTCCAAGTGCTGGGTTTAAAGGCGTGCACCACCATGCCCGACTTATTTATTTATTTGAGAGAGAGAGAGAGGCAGAGAAAGAGAGGGAGAGAATGGGTGCACCAGGGCCTCCAGCCACTGCAAACAAACTCCAGATATACACGCTCCCTTGTGCATTTGGCTTACATGGGTTCTGAAGAGTTGAACCAGGATCCTTTGGCTTTGCAGGCAAATGCCTTAACCCCTAAGCCATCTCTCCAACCCCCAGAGAGACTGAAAGAGAGAAAGAATGGGTGTGCCAGGGCTTCTAGCTTCACTATAAACAAAATCTAGACACATGCAACCACCTTGCATATCTGGCTTACTTGGATGCTAGGGAATCGAACCTGAGTCCTTAGACTTTGCAGGCAACTGCCTTAACCACTAAGCCATCTCTCCAGCCCCCTTTTTTTGTTTTTTGTTTGTTTTGGTTTTTCGAGGTATGGTCTCACTATAGTACAGGCTGACCTGGAATTCACTATGTAGGCTCAGGGTGGCCTCGAACTCACAGCAATTCTCCTACCTCTGCCTCCCGAGTGCTGGGATTAAAGGCGTGCACCACCACACCCGTTTTTTTTTTTTTTTGTTTTTTTGACATAGAGTCACAGGCTAGCCCAGGCTGACTTGGAATTCATTATGTAGTCTCAGGCTGGCCTTGAGCTCACAGTGATCCTCCTACCTCTGCCTCCTAAGTGCTGGGATTAAAGGTGTGTGCCACCATGCCTGGCTCTTAAAAAAAAAAGGGGGGGTTATTTTTTATTTTTCGAGGTAGAGTTCCACTCTAGTCCAGGCTGACCTGGAATTCATTATGTAGTCTCAGGGTAGTGTGCGCCACCACGCCTAGCTTCCAGCCTGTTTTTTTAATTGTATGTGTACAGGGCTGGAGAAATATGTCAGTGGTTAAAGGAACTTGCTTATAAAGAGTCAGGCCCTGGTTCAGTTCCCCAGTACCTTGGTAAAGTCAGATGCACAAAGTCGAGCATGTGTCCGGAGTTCATTTGCGGAGGCTTAAAAAAGCTTTTGTTTAATTCCAGGTCAGCCTGGGCTGGAGTGAGACCCTACCTCAAAAAACCAAAAATAAAAAATAGAAAATAAAAAAAGCTTTTGTTGTTGTTGTTTTTCCATGTAAGGTTTAGCCCTAGCTCAGGTGACCCTCCAAGCTCTGCAGAGCAAGTACTGGGATTAAAGGCATGCACTACCATGCCCAGCAAAAATTTTTAATAGTTTACTTATTTGCAAACAGAGAGAGTGTGTTATGGAAATGTCAAAGCCTCTTCCACTGCAAACAAATTCCAGATACATGGTTTTACGTGGGTACTGGGAATCAAACCCAAGTCAACAGACTTTGTAAGCAAGCACCCTCAACTACTGAGCCATCTCCCCAGTCCTAGTTATTTCTTTGGAAAACATTTCTAGAACTCAAATCAAAGGAAATGCATGTTCTCTGGGTGCTTTGTATATATTGACATCTAGACAGGTCCAGCTATCTCCACATTCTCACAGTTCAGGCATGTTCTTATCTCCCCACACCCTCACATTCAGGAGATACTGTTCTAGCACACGTGAACTCTGAACTTTTCTTTTCAGGTGCCTGAAGAAATATTTTCGTAAATAAAGACTTAGACTTGGTCCCTAAAGGCTGGCAAGTGAAACAGGCCTTTAACCTTCTAAAGAAACCTTAGAAGGTCCAAGTGAATGGCCTGAGTGACCAGGTCTAGCTGTGATCCCTACAGACCCTGTTCAAGTCGCCTCATCCTTGCATGTGTTTTGTATCCGCTTCCGTATTGTAGTTAAATCATTTAGTCATTTTGTTCCTCTCCCTGAGAAAGAGCTGAGCAACCCAACTATCTCTAAGGGCATTTGGTTGAGGTTTATTATTCTTTTTGTTTATTTTATTTATTTATTTAAGAGTGACAGACAGAGAAAGAGGCAGATAGATAGAGAGAGAATGGGCGCGCCAGGGCCTCAAGCCACTGCAAGCGAACTCCGGATGCATGCACTACCTTGTGCATCTGCCGTACATGGGTCCTGGGGAATCGAGCCTCAAACCGGGGTCCTTAGGCTTCACAGGCAAGCACTTAACCACTAAGCCATCTCTCCAGGCCCCTTGGTTGAGGTTTAAACTGTTAGTTACTGTTAAGCATGTTAATTTTGTGTTGAATCTCTATTGTAAGCACCTTTTCATATCTGTGTTTTTGTCTATGTGTGCTTGGGTAAGTACATATGTGTATGTGTGTTCATACACACAGGTGGGTGCATGGGTTGCACATGTATGTGGAGGCCAGAGGACATCCTCAGGTGTCATCCTCAGGAACGCCATCTGCCTTTTATTTTCATTTTCTGGAGCATATCAGTTAGGCTAGACTGTGAGCTGTCTGTCCACCTCCCATCATTGAGATTGCAGGCATGCACCACCATGACTAGGATTTTTATGTGGGTGCCAGGTATCAAACTCGGGTCGCAGGCTCAAGGAGTAAGCACTTTACCCACTAAACTATCTCTCCAAACTGTCTTTGGTTGTTTTTCAAACACGCTTAGCTCCCCATTTTGATATCATTTGTTTTGTTTTCTTTTTCGAGGCAGGGTCTCGCTCTAGCCCAGGCTGACCTGGAATTCACTCTGTATTTTCAGGGTGGCCTCAAACTCATGGCAATCCTCCTACCTCTGCCTCCCAAGTGCTGGGATTAAAGGCATGTGCCACCACGCCCAGCCCAAGATTTGTTTGTTGAGAGAGAGAGAGAATGAGCATGCCAGGTGCCAGGGCCTTCAGCCACTGCAAACAAACTCTAGATGCATGTGCCACTTTGTGCATCTGGCTTTAGACAGTTACTGGGGAATCAAACCCAAACCTGAATCCTTAGGCTTCGCAGGCAAACACCTTAAACACTAAGCCATCGCTTCAGCCCTGGAATCTCATCTAAAGACTAGAAAATCAGGGCCCTTTGCCAGAGATTGCCTAGGCAGGTCCCTCAGATTGGAAGCTTCTCAGTATCTTTCATGGTGACACATTTGGGGTCAGGACACCCCACCCGTTTAATTTTGGTAAGTGGGTGTGGCAGATACCAGTAGGAAAGCAGTTCAGGAAATGGAATGAAGAAAAAAGATGATTAACAACTAAGAGTATATGGAATCTGACTGGAAAGATGGCTTAGTGGTTTAAGGTGCTTAAAAAGGCCTGTCCATTTGGGTTCAATTCCTAAGCTGCCCATGTAAGTCAGATACACACACACACACACACAGTGGTGCAAGTGGGACTGGAGAGATGGCTTAGCAGTTAAAGTCCTTGCCTGCAAAGCCAACGGATCCAGATTCAATTCCCCAAGACCCACGTAAACCAGATGCACAAGGTGAAGCGTGGGTCTCCAGCTTGTTTGCAGTGGCTGGATGCCCTGGTGCACCCATCTTCTCCCTCTCTTTGTCTCTTTCTCTCTCTCTCTCTCGAATATATATATATGTTTTTAGACACTCTAGCTCAGGCTGCCCTGGAATTCACTATGTAGTCTCAGGGTGGCCTTGAACTCTCAGTGATCCGCCTACTCTGCCTCCCAAATGCTGGGATTAAAGGCTTGCGCCACCATGCCCAGCGAACTCACAGTAATCCTCCTACCTCTGCCTCCTAGAGTGTTGGGATTAAAGGCATGTACACCACACCCAGCTGAGTAAAATTTACAAGCAGCATGTAGCATTTAGCATCTCACTACTAGGACAAAAAAAAAAAAACTGGCCAGAAGCAACTTATCAGAGGAGAGGGTCCAGTTTTTGTTTGTTTGTTTGTTTGTTTGTTTGTTTGTTTGTTTGTTTGTTTTAAAAAGAAAATTTTTGTGGCCATGGGAAGAGAATGCATGGGCAGGGGAGGGACAATCTAAACTCAAGATATTATCAATAAGACATATGTAAAATTACTTTTTTGAATAAGGGCCGTCTTGTAGACTGTTACTAGAAAATTTTCAGTACCTGGGATGGAATTCCTTCCAGTGAGATGTTGGCCAAGGAGGTCCCGGTGGCTTTTGCCAAAGCCCTTGGTTTCCCTCAAGAAATAGATAGTAAGACCCTCTGAAGACATCTCATGCCTGAGAGGCAAGGACACTGAGAAAGCAAGCTGGTGCTGAGCAGAAAACCTTCTCCCAGTAGACCAGCCAACTGAAAGCTGGAAAAAGCTGCACTGCACGCAGCGTGGGGAGACAGAAGCCATCAACAGTGAAAACAGTGGATGCTGAATATTCAAGCTGGCCAGACAGGCCCAATGACTGAACCAAATGCTGGGTCTTCTTGGGGTAACCAAGTGCTCCATAATTGGACTGAAGGCCCTCTCCATGCCCAGCTGAAAAACCTAAGTAAAAGTCTATGGTAGGTGAGGTCATGAGCCTTGGGGGTATAAAGCCTGCTCTTGTCTGACTAAATGTATATATTATTCCCACCAAGGATTAAATGTTCATGTCCACATATTAACGCTACTCACTTCTGGCTAGAGTAAGATGGTGATGACCACTGGGATGACACAAAAGGCAACATAGTGCTGAGAAGAAGGGATGGAGGAGTGCCTAGCACTCTCTGTCACATCCTCCAGTGGCTCAGGACCAAAAAAGAGGGGCGGATAGAATGGAAGAGCCAAAGGAAGGATATGACCTCTTATCAGCTGCCCAGACAGAAATTGGCCTCGATATCCATGAGCTTGCAGTGCCTAGCAATACCTCTTCAAAATAGAAGAGAAAGATGATGTCATTTGAGAGAGACTAATGGAGAAAGGGAGGGGATTGATGGAGACCGGAGTTCTAAAGTTTGGGGAGGGGAGGGAAATTTGTTTTTTTGGTTGTAAGATTAAAAGTCAATAAAAAAAAAAAGAAAAGAAAATTTATGGTTTTCCATCTCATTCCTGTCAGATTGGCTACCATCATGAAAACAAATGACCATAAATTCTTGTGAGGATGCAGAAAAAGAGGAACCCTTCTACACTGTTGGTGGGAATGCAATCTGGTCCAGCCATTGTGTAAATCAGTGTGGAGGTTCCTGAGACAGTTAAAAATTGATTTACCATATGACCCAGCTATACCACTCCTAGGCATATGTCCTACGGACTCGTCCCACTACCTTAGAGATTCTTGCTCAGCCATGTTTATTGTCACTCTACTCACAATAGCTAGGAAATGGAACTGGCCTAGATGTCCCTCAACTGATGAGTAGATAATGAAGATGTGGAACATTTACACAATGGAGTTCTACTCAGCAGTAAAGAAAAATGAAATTATGAAATTTGCAGGAAAATGGATGGATCTGGAAAGGATTATACTTAGTGAGGTAACCCAGGCCCAGAAAGCCAAATGTCACATGTTCTCTCTCATATGTGGTCCTAGCTACAAATGATTGGACTTCTATGTGAGTAAAAATAAAACTCAGTAGCAGAATCCAGTAAGCTAGAAAGAGGATATAAAGGGAATAGAAAGGGAGGGAGGGGGTACTTAATAAGATTGTATTGTATATATGTAAGTAGAAGAACAGATTAATGGTGAATAGGCCTAAGTGAGGTCAGGGGAAGAGATTGAGTAAAGGAAAGGTGGAGGAAGGGCTAATCAAAATCTAAGAGGATATAAATAAGTCATATGGAAACCTACTTTTCTGGACAATGGAACACTCAGAAGCCATAGATTGTTACTAGAAAATTTTCAGTGCCAGGGATGGGATACTTTCCAGTGAGTTGTTGGCTGGGGAGGTCACAGATACCCCCAAAACATTATAGCCATTGCAGAGGCCCTTAGTTTCCCACCAGGAATAGATGGTAAGACCCTACTGCCGAAGACTCCACATACTTGGGCAGCAAGGTCACTGAGAAATCCTGCTGGAGCTGAGCTGTAAGCCTCCTCCATGTGGACCAGCTGACAGAAAGTTGTAAAAAGCTACACTGCATGCAGTTCAATGGGAGAGAGAAAACACCAGTGAAGATACTCAACAGCGAACACTGCAAACTTTAAATTTGGCCAGCCAGGTCAAATGAGCCAACAGGTGCAATTAGTGGCATGTCTGTTATGGGGGAAACTAACTGCTCTCTACTTGGACTGGAGGCCAGCTCCATGGGAGGGAACACATCCCTTATACTGAAAACCTACAACAGGGGTAGTCATGAGGCCTAGGGGTGTAACACCTGCTGGTGTCACACTAAATGTGTATACTATGCTCACCAAACTGTCCAGTAAGCACTTCTCTTAATGTCCACACATAAATATTAATGCTACTATTTGCTCACTCACTCTGGTCCAGGCTGACCTGGAATTAACTATGTAGTCTCAGGGTGGCCTCGAACTTCTCTCCTCCTTCTGCCTCCCGATGCTGGGATTAATGCTACTCCACCACTTTTCACTTTTGGTTAGAGAAACTTCTCTTTTCAGATGGTGGTGACCTTGGATGACTCAGAAGGCACCATGGTGCTGAGAAGAAGAGACAGAGGAGTGCTCAGCACTGAAACATCTCTAACACACTTTCCAAGGCTCAGGGTCCATTGCGGAAGAGGGGGCGAAAGAATGTAAGAGCCAAAGGAAGAGTAGGACTCCTTACAACGTGCTCCTCCAGACACAAAATGGCCTGGATATTCATGATGACACAGTGCCTACACAAGACCATCATAATAGGAGGAAAAGATCATGACATCAAACTGAAAAGAGAGACTGATTGAGAGGGGGAGGGGATATGATGGACAGTGGAGTTTCAAAGGGAAAAGTGGGGAGAGGGAGGGAAGTTTATCATGGGATATTGTCTACAATTAAAGATCTTGTCAATAAAAAATTAAATAAATAAATAAAACATTTTTTAAAAAAGACATGTGACCAGCACATTAAATACTTTTCTTTTTATGTATTTATTTATTTGAGAAAGAGATACAGAAAGAGGCAGGTAGAGAGAGAGAAATGGGTACACCAGGGCCTCTAGCCACTGCAAATGAACTCCAGATGCGTGTGCCCCCTTGTGCATATGGCTTACGTGGGTCCTGGGGAGTCAACCTGGGTCCTTTGGCCTTGTAGGCAAGTGTCTTAACCACTAAATATCTCTCCAGCCTGCCCTCTTAAATTTTGATTAACCCTCTTCCTACCTTTCCTTTACTCAATCTCTTCTCTGTCCTCAGTAATCTGTTCATCTACTTACATGTATACAATACCATCTGCTTAAGTCCTCCCCTGCTCTCTCCCTTATTGCCCTTTTCTAGCTTACTGGCCTCTGCTATTGATTTTTACTCTAACTCACAAGTCTAAATTTTTGTAGCTAAGATCCACATATGAGAGAGGACATGTGGCATTTGGCTTTCTGGGCCTGGGTTACCTCACTTAGTATAATCCTTTCCAGAGCAATCCATTTTCCTGCAAATTTCATTCTTTTTTTTTTCTTTTTTTTGGGGGAGGGGGGTTTCGAGGCAGGGTCTCACTCTGGCCCAGGCTGACCTGGAATTCACTATGTAGTCTCAGGGTGGCCTCGAACTCACCAATCCTCCTTCCTCTGCCTCCGAAGTGCTGGGATTAAAGGCATGTGCCACCACACCCGGCAAATTTCATTCATTCTTAACAATTAGGCTTAGATGGCCTAAAACCAGTCTGCCTGCAGAGTCTTGTAAGAAGTTATGCACTTCCAGTACATAATCGCACAGAGTAAACATTCATTCCCACTTCAAAAAGAAGGCATAGGGCTGGCCTACATTTCTTTCTGTGTCAGCTTTATATTTTTCATCTTTTTTTTTCAAGGTAGGGTCTCACTCTGACCTGGAATTCCCTGTGTAATCCCAGGCTGGACTTGAACTCACAATAATCCTCCTATCTCTACCTCCTGAGTGCTGGGATTAAAGGCATGTACCACCACGCCCAACTTTGTTTTTCATCATTCTGTGCTAGACTGTTGCCAAACACACCAGTCCATTATTTATAAATTCAACTTTGCTCAGTTCTCAGGACCGAGGCCAAATATAGCCACCACTGTCCCAGTTCTGACAAAATCCTTTCTTTCCTCTCTAAAATATTCTCACAAAGCCAGGCATGGTGGCACATGCCTTTAATGCCAGCACTCGGGAGGCAGAGGTAGGAGGATCGCGGTGAGTTCAAGGCCACCCTGAGACGACATAGTGAATTCCAGGTCAGCCTGGGCCAGAGTGAGACTCTACCTTGAAAAGCCAAAATAAAATAAAATTAAATTAAAATAATAAAATATTCTCATAAGCCAAGTCTTCACAATCTATATTCTCTCTGCACGTAGGCATTTTTAAACTCTCACCAGATTGGCCATCAAGCTCTGCTTACAAAAGTACAAGGCCTCTAGTCCACAGTGCCAAATCCTTCCATATTCCTCCTACAAACTTGTTCCAAAAGACCAAAAACAACCGGGCGTAGTGGCGCACCCCTTTAATCCCAGCACTCGGGAGGCAGAGGTAGGAGGATTGCCATGAGTTCAAGGCCACCCTGAGAATACATAGTTAATTCCAGGTCAGCCTGGGCTAGAATGAGACCCTACCTCGAAAAACAAACAAACAAACAAAAGACCAAAAACCACACTGTCAAATTCACCACAGCAATGACCCCACTCTTGTTACCAATTCTTCTGTATCAGTTAGCTTCTCATTGCTGAGACAAAAAACCTGACCAGGCTGGATGTAGTGATGCACGCTTTTAATCCCAGCACTCGGGAGGCAGGGGTAGGAGGATCACCATGAGTTCGAGGCCACCCTGAGAATACATAGGGAATTCCAGGTCAGCCTGAGCTAGAGTGAGACCTTACCTCGGAACCCCCCCCCAAAAAAAAAAAACCTGACCAGAAGCTGTTTATTATTATTATTATTTTGTTTTTTTTATAAATAACTTTTTTAAAGATTTTATTTTTATTTATTTATTAAAGACAGAAAGAAGGAAAGAGAGATGGAGAGTGAGAATGGGCGCACTAGGGCCTCTAGCCACCACAAACGAACTCCAGACACATGCACCCCCTTACGCATCTGGTTTACATGGGACCTGGAGAATCGAACCAGGATCCTTAGGCTTCGCAGGCAAACGCCTTAACCACTCAGCCATCTCTCCAGCCCTTATTTTGGTTTTTTGAGGTAAGATCTCACTCTAGCTCAGGCTGACCTGGAAGTCACTATGTAGTCTAGTCTCAGGGTGGCCTTGAACTCTCAGCAATCCTCAAGCTTACAGACTTTAAAAAATATTATTTATTTATTTATTTGAGAGAGAGGAAGAGGCAGAGAGAGAGAGAATGGGCGTGCCAGGGCCTCCTGCCACGGCAAACAAACTCGAGACACATCTGGCTTACGTGGGTCCTGGGGAATCGAACCAGGGTCCTTAGGCTTCACAGGCAAATGCCTTAACCACTAAGCCATTTCCCTAGCCCCAGATTTTTTTTTTTCAAGGTTGGGTCTTGCTCTAGCCCAGGCTTACCTGGAATTCACTATCTAGTCTCAGGGTGGCTTCGAACTCACAACCATCCTCCTACCTCTGCTTCCTGAGTACTGGGATGAAAGGCATACACTAGCAGATACAACTGTCTTTTTTTTTTTTTTTTTTTTTTTTTTTTTTTTTTGAGGTAGGATGGTCTCACTCTAGCTCAGGCTGACCTCGAATTCACTCCGTATTCTCAGGGTGGCTTCAAACTCACAGGGATCTTCCTATCTCTGCCTCCTGAGTGCTGGGATTAAAGGTGTGCACCACCACGCCCGGCTTTCCCTGTCTTGTTTTTTATTTGCCTGGTTTTCTATGTACTTATTGCTAATTCAGTCCCAAACTCCCAACACTCCCCAGAGTAATATAAATCTCTCAATATGTTCAAATGCTGTGGGTGTTCCATCAGTTTCATCATTTTGAAGAAATCTTTCCCAGGGCCTTTGACCTGCTCCCATCCGTACAGACTGCTCTGTAGGCCTGTTAGGTAGGGAACTCTTGGGGTCTCACTTGGCCACCATCCTGGAGACGTTTTGTCTGCAGACATGTTAGAGAAAAGGGCAGAGAAGAGCTCACTGGAAGCCTTATTTGCATATGTGGAGCTTATCAACTGAGGACTTCATTGTATAGTTATGTGACTGGGCCCACTCAATGGCAAGCCTCCGATGTCAGCACCAGTAGGAATTTCTTCCCACTTGGCTTGATTAGATTTCCAACTTCCTTCCCAGAGGGAGTAAGTCTGAATGCCAGAGTTCTGATTGCTGGGGGTGGGGAAAGGCAAGATGCTGGTATCTTCATTGACTCTATAGGGGTGGCCCTTTTTTAGACTGCTTTCTTGATAGCTGTGAGGCATGCAAACCTAGTGCCTTTTGCTTAGGGAGAGTCATTCCCCAAGGACAGTGAGGGAGTAGGGTCTAACTGCTTCTCAAATAGACATTTAATCAATCATCCCTTTTTTTTTTTTTTTTGGTTTTGCGAGGTAGGGTCTCACTCTGGTCCAGGCTGACCTGGAATTAACTATGTAGTCTCAGGGTGGCCTCGAACTCTCGGCGATCCTCCTGCCTCTGCCTCCCGAGTGCTGGGATTAAAGGTGTGCGCCACCACGCCCTGCTATCCCTCCTGTTTTTAGGACCACTTTTTTGTTTGTTTTTTTTGTTTGTTTTTTTTTTTTTTTTTTTTTTTTTTTTTTTCGAGGTAGGGTCTCGCTCTAGCCCAAGCTAACCTGGAATTCACTATGTGGTTCCAGACTGGCCTCAAACTCAGTGATCCTCCTACCTCTGCCTCCCAAGTGCTGGGATTAAAGACGCAAGCTCCACATTTTTTTTTTTTTTTTTTTGTGTGTGTAAGGGCTTGCTTTTTATTAATTTGTTTATTTATGAGAAAGTGAGGGAGAGAATGGGCGCGCCAGGGCCTCCAGCCACTGTACACGAACTCCAGAGGCATGTGCCAACTTGTACATCTGGCTTACGTGGGTCCTGGGGAATCGAACCCAGGTCCTTAGACTTTGCAGGCAAGCGCCTTAACGACTGAGCCATCTCTCCAGCCCCCACTTGTTCTTGTTTTTTTTTTTTTTTTTTTTTTTAACATCGTACTTCAAGCCTGGTATCCAGTGTTCCAATGGATCCCAAGTCTCTGAGGGGTTCTGTGGTATAAATGGGTTGCTGTTTGGATCTTCTCAGAGCTGACAGGATTTGGCCTTGGTTTTCTCAGGTCTTCTAAATCATTTGTCGCTCACTAACCCCCTACCAAAAAATGTATTTATTGCTTTTTAAAATTAATTAACTTATTTATTTATTTTGATTTTTGGAGGTAGGGTGTCACTCTGGCTCAGGCTGGCCTGGAATTCACTATGTAGTCTCAGGGTGGCCTCGACTTCATGGCAATCCTCCTACCTCTGCCTCCCGAGTGCTGGGATTAAAGGCGTGCACCACTACGCTGGTGCTTTTTTTTTTTTTAATTTATTTATTTGTGGGGAGAATGGGCATGCCAAAATCTCTTGCCACTGAAAATGTACTCCAGACATATAGACCATTGATTTTAGGTGGGTACTGAGGAATCAAATCCAGGCCATCAGGCTTTGCAAGCAAGCGTCTCTAACCTCTGAGTCATCTCCCCAGCCTTGCTTGCATTTTATAATTATTTTATTTTGCCAGGCATGGTGGCACACTCTTTTAATCCCAGCACTCAGGAAGCAGAGGTAGGAGGATCACCATGATTTCATGGTCACCCTGAGAACAGAGTGAATTCCAGGTCAGCCTGGGCTAGAGTGAGACCCTACTTCCGAAAACCAAATACATATATATAATTTTATTTATTTATTTATTTGGTTTTTTCAGGCTGACCTGGAATTCTGTATGTAGTCTCAGGGTGGCCTCAAACTCATGGTGATCCTCCTACCTCTGCCTCCCAAGTACTGGGATTAAAGGCGTGTGCCACCACACCTGGTTCATTATAATTATTTTTAAAAAGCTTCATATCTATTTCACTTTCTGACTATGCTTGTGTCTTCAACACTTTCATGATAATTTTCTGTTCCTCGGTAAGGTCAGCATGCTTGATCCTGTCACAGACAGACTTAGCACACATGGAACCATCACAGGTGTTGCTGACACAGTTTTTCATTTTGGACAATCTCATAAGGACTTTAGGTCTCACAGCACAATCCCCTCGATGTCTGCCTGGGCACACACCACATGCTCATTCGGGTGCTTTCCCAGCAACCTTCTGGATATACAGGTAAACAATTCTATTACCAGGGGTTTGGGACAGCTTAGTTCTGTTAGAGGCTGTAGTGTAGGAACCATTCCGAGCATTTGAAATGCATGGCCACCTCCCAGGCTCAGCCTGCAGAATCACTTCCCTTTGTCTCCAAACACCACCCTGTGAAGGCGGCAAAACCACTGTGGTAAATTCTGGCTGCTCACTGTTTCAGAGGGGCAGGAAGGACAGAGTGGTTTCTGAAGCTACAAGCCCAATCCTTGCTCACCACACTTTACCCTTACCCCAGCACTGCCCCGGAGTTCACCGTGCTCTCTGGACTCATCTGATGGTGGCTGATTCTGTTTATTTTGCAGTACTAGGGACTGGGCCAGCATCTTATACTTGCTAAGCATAAGCTGTACATCCAAAAGTCACAAATGATTTTTGCTATGTCTACTCTGAGGGTTTGTTTGCTTTTGTTCATTTATGGCTTTTTGTTGTTGTGGGGTTTTGTTTGTTTGTTTGTTTTTGTTTTTCAAGGTAGGGTTTTGCTTTAGCCCAGGCTGACCTGGCATTCACTATGTAGTCTCAGGGTGGCCTCCAATTCATGACAATCCTCCTACCTCTGCCTGTGGGCTTTTTTTTTTTTTTTTTTTTTTTCTAGGTAGGGTCTCACTCTAGCTCAGGCTGACCTGGAATTCGAATTCATGATGATCCTCCTACCTCTGCCTCCTGAGTGCTGGGATTAAAGGCGTGCGCCACCACGCCCAGCACTTAAAAAAAAAAAAATTTAATTTTTTTATTTGTTTGAGACACAGAAAAAGAGAGAGAGAGAGAGAATGGGCACGCCAGGGCTTCCAGCCACTGCACACAAACTCCAGATGCATGCACCACCTTGTGCATCTGGCTTATGTGGGTCCTGGGGAATTGATCTAGATTCTTTTTTTTTTTTTTTTTTTTTTTCGAGGTAGGGTCTCACTCTGGTCCAGGCTGACCTGGAATTAGCTATGTAGTCTCAGGGTAGCCTCGAACTCATGGCAGTCCTCCTGCCTCTGCCTCCCGAGTGCTGGGATTAAAGGCGTGCGCCACCACGCCCGGCTTGATCTAGATTCTTTGGCTTTGCACTTCCATCTCTCCAGCCGCCCCCCCCCCCGCTTTTTTTTTTTTTTCTTGCAGTAGGATCTCACTTTAGCCCAGGCTGGCCTTGAACTCACAGTCATCTTCTTACCTCTGCCTCCCTAGTGCTGGGATTAAAAGCATACACTGCCATGCCTGCCAAGCTCAAATTTTTTAAATATATATTTTTTAATTTATTTGAGAGAGAGAGAAAGAGGCAGAAGGGGAGAGAGAGAAAGAGAGAGAGAGTGATTGAGAATGAATGGGTGTGCCAAGGCCACTGCAAACGAACTCTTGTGCATCTAGCTTATGTGGATCCTAGGAAATTGAACCGCAGTCCTTTGGATTTGCAGACAAATGCTTTAACTGCCCAGCTATCTCTCCAGCCCTATTTACTGATTTTTAAAAATTATTTTATTGTATTTATTACTTCCAAGGAAAGAGGAAGAGAGAGAGAGGGGGAGAGAAAGAGAATGAACACACCAGGGCTTCTAGCTACTGTAAAGAAACTCCAGATGCATGTATCACTTTGTACATCTGGCTTTACAAGGGTACTAGAGAATCGAACCTGGGTTATCAGGCTTTGCAGGCAAGTGCTTTGACTAGTGAACCATCTCTCCAGCAAATATTTATTGAGTTTTAAAAATATTTTACTTACTTATTTATTTGACAGAAAGAGGAAGAGAGAGTAAGAAGCAGGTAGAGAGAATGGGTATACCAGGGCTTCCATCCACTGCAGATCAACTCTAGACGTGTGTACTACCTTGTGCAGCTGGCTTACATGGGTCCTGGGGAAGCGAACCAGGGTCCTTTGGCTTCGCAGGCAAATGCCTTAATTGTTAAGCCATCTCTCCAGCCCCCTTTATTAATTTGTTTTTGTTTTTGGTTTTTGTTTTTTCTAGGTAGGATCACTCTAGTTCAGGCTGATCTGGAATTCGCTATGTAGTCTCAGGGTGGCCTTGAACTCACGGTGATCCTCCTACCTCTGCCTCCCGTGTGTTGGGATTAAAGGTGTGCTGCACCACGCCCAGCTCTTTATTAATTTTTTTTTAAATAAAAAGATTGTACTCTTAGGCCCCCTTCCCCCTGCCCCAGTTCTGCTGAGAGTCTTCTTCAGTAGGGTTATTGGTATTCATTGTGGTGACCAAGAGGCTGCAGTCTTTGGGGGGGCGGGGCACAACAAGGTGCCTTGAGGTATTCCCACCCACCCGGAAACTCTTACAATCTTTTTGTCCCCTTTTCTGCAATCACAAGTGCTTTGTATGAAAGGTGTGCACCATCATGCCCAGCATTTTTTTTTCAGGCAAATGCCTTAATTGTTAAGCCATCTCTCCAGCCCCCTTTATTAATTTGTTTTTGTTTTGGTTTTGTTTTTCTAGGTAGGATCACTCTTCAGGCTGATCTGGCCCAGGGTGGCCTTGAACTCCACGGTGATCCTCCTACCTCTGCCTCCAGTTTTAAGGTGTGCTCTACCACGCCCAGCTCTTTATTAATTTTTTTAAATAAAAAGATTGTACTCTTAGGCCCCCTTCCCCCTGCCCCAGTTCTGCTGAGAGTCTTCTTCAGTAGGGTTATTGGTATTCATTGTGGTGACCAAGAGGCTGCAGTCTTTGTGGGGCGGGGCACAACAAGGTGCCTTGAGGTATTCCCACCCACCCGGAAACTCTTACAATCTTTTTGTCCCCTTTTCTGCAATCACAAGTGCTTTGTATGAAAGGTGTGCACCATCATGCCCAGCATTTTTTTTTTTTTTTTTTTTTTTGGTTTTTCAGGTAGGATCTCACTCTAGCCCAGGCTGGCCTGGAATTCACTATGTAGTCTCAGGGTGGCCTCGAACTGTCGGTGATCCTCCTACATCTGCCTCCTGAGTGCTAGGATTAAAGGCTTGCGCCATCATGCCCAACCATGCCCAACTTTTTAAAAAAATATATTTTATTTATTTTTTTTTTGAGAGAGAGAAAGAGGCAGAGAGAATGGGAGAGAATGGGCATGTTAGAGCATCCAGCCACTGCAAACAAACTCCAGATGCATGTGCCTCCTTGTGCATCTGGCTTACTTGGGTTCTGGAGAATTGAACCAGGGTCCTTTGGCTTTGCAGGCAAACACCTTATCCACTAAGCCATCTCTCCAACCCCATGCCCAGCTTTTTAAAATAAAAATAATAATTTTAATTAATAATATTTTAATAATTCCTTTGTCACTAGTGAATTTCAGAAGGGAAATCTTGATTTATGCTGTTTTTTTTTTTTTTTTTTTTGGTTTTGCGAGGTAGGGTTTCACTCTGGTCCAGGCTGACCTGGAATTAACTATGTAGTCTCAGGGTGGCCTCCAACTCTCGGCTATCCTCCTACCTCTGCCTCCCAAGTGCTGGGATTAAAGGCGTGCGCCACCACGCCCGGTTTATGCTGTGTTTTTATTGGTGATGAGTTTAAATTTTATATAGAAAGATACATCTGGAGCTGAAGAGATGGCTTAGTGGTTAAGATGCTTGCCTGTGAAGCCTGAGGATTCAGGTTCCATTCTCCAGAAACCATGTAAGCCAGATGCACATGGTGGTGCATGCATCTGGAGTTCATTTACAGTGGCTAGAGGCCCTGGTGCACCCATTCTCTCTGTCTAATAAATAAATAAAAATAAAAATATTACTTGGAGCCGGGCGTGGTGGCACATGCCTTTAATCCCAGTACTCGGGAGGCAGAGGTAGGAGGATTACAGTGAGTTCAAGGCCACCTGAGACTACATAGTGAATTCCAGGTCAGCCTGAACTAGAGTGAGACCCTACCTCGAAAAACAAAACAAACAAAATAACAAATAACAACAACAAAAAATCCAGAGCCAGGCGTGGTGTCGCACGCCTTTAATCCCAGCACTCGGCAGGCAGAGGTAGGAGGATCATCAAGAGTTCGAGGCCACCCTGAGACTACATAGTTAATTCCAGGTCAGCCTGAACCAGAGTGAGACCCTACCTCAAAAAAAAAAAAAAAAAAAAAAATCCAGGCATGATGGCACTTATAGATAAGGAGTTCGTCAAGCGTGGTGGCGCACACCTTTAATCCCAGCACTGGGGCACAGTGGTAGGAGGATCACTGTGAGTTCAAGGCCACCCTGAGACTACAGAGTGAATTCCAGATCAACCTGGGCTAGAGTGAGACCCTACCTCGAAAAACAAAAATAAAATAAAATAAAAAATGAGTTCAAGGCTAGCCTGAGCTACATAGTGAGTCTGAGACCATACTGCTGTATGAAACTGGTCTAAAAACAAAAGAAAGGCTGAAGAGCCATCTTAGCAGTTAAAGGTACTTTCTTGTAAAGCCTGATGGCCCAAGTTCAATTCGCTAGTACCCATATAAGATACACAAAGTGGCACATTTATCAAGAATTGCTTTGCAGTGTTCAGAGGCCCTGGTGTGTCCATTCTTTCTCTCCTCTTTCTCTGCTTGGGGAAAAAAAAAAAAAAAGCTGGGCATGGTAGCTCACATTTTTAATCACAGCACTTGGAAAGCAGAGGTAGGAGGATTGCCAAGAGTTCGAGGTCACCTTGAGACTACACAGTGAATTCCAGGTCAACCTGGGCTAGACCAAAACCCTACCTTAAAAAACCAAAAATAAGGTGCTTGCTTGCAAAGCCCAAGGGCCTAGTACCCACATAAAAATCCAGATGCACAAAGTGGTGCATGTGTCTGGAATTCATTTGCAGTGCCTAGACACTCTGGCATGTCTATTCTCTATCTTCCTCTCTCTCTCTCAAATAAATAAATACATGGCTGAGCAATGTGGCATGTGCCTTTAATCTCAGCACTTGGGAGGATAGGTAGAAGGAACATTCTGTGAGTTCAAAGCCAGCCTGGAATTACAGAGTGCCAGGTCAAGCTAGGCTGGTAAGACCCTACCTTGAAAAAACAACAACCAAAAAATTAAATAAATAAATAAATAAATAAATAAATAAATAATCCGAGACATGTGTGAAAGTGAGGCCCAGGGCTGACTTCACTCTTGCCTGGCACCCTACGCCCACCTCCATGATAGGTCTAGGGTAAAAGCCATCTGGGACCTGAAAGAGAACAGTCTGAAAATCTGGTCAAGGTGACCCTCTCCTTGGAATTGATTTTGTCTGTGTGATAGACAGATGTTCCCAAATGTCACATTTTCTGACCTTTTTTTTCTTTCTCTATACAGATTCTACAATCACGTCCACATGAGTGTTTCTAAGCTTTCCACCCTCGCATGACCTCCTTGGTAACCTCAGTAGGAGGGATTATTAAACTTTGCTGTCACCCAAAAGTCAGTCCCAAAGCTCCATGTTGACCTCATCCATCTACCTCCAAGACTTGAAAACTGGGGAGCATTTTTCAATTCCTACTTCTCCCCTCGCACAGCGACCCACTTAGTCACCACAGCATAGTCACGGGCTGCAGCTAATGGCTTTCACACTCATCCCACTGTCTCCGGCTGACTTGACACAGATCAGGCAAAGCAGAGTCTCATCCCCAGTAGACTGGCTTCGGCATGGAAAACTGTTACAACGCACCAAAAAATGGTCTATCATGTGGGACCAAAGTCTCGATAGGAGGGGGTGGGGAAATGTGATCAAGGCCAATGACAGATTCCCAGACTAAGAGGGGTTCAAATAAATAGGGCAAGAATGAAACTGGAAGCTGAGTGTGGTGGCACTCACCTTTAATGCCAGCACTGGTAGGCCACTGTAGGAGAATCACTGAGAGTTCAAGTCAGCCTGAGACTACATAGTAAATTCCAGATCAGCCTGAGCTAGAGCAAGACCCTACCTCAAAACAACAACAACAACCACAAAAATACATCTCAGGCTGGAGAGATGGCTTAGTGATTAAGACACTTGCCTGTGAAGCCTGAGGACCCAGATTTGATTTCCCAGTACTCATGTAAGCCAGATGCATATGGTGGCACATACATCTGGAGTTTTATTTGCAGTGGCTGGTGACCCTGGTATGCCCATTCTTTCTCTCTCTCTCTCAAATAAATACATATTTTTTAAACTGGAAAAAAAGAATGAAAATAGAATGCTGGGTGTAATAGCACATGCCTATAATCCCAGGACTTGGTAGGGCAAGGCAGGAAATAGAGTTGAAGGTAATTCTCCATTACACAGCAAGTTAGAGGCTAGCTTGGGCTATATGAGACCTGTCTCGAAGAAATAAACCAGACAGAAAAGGCAGAGAGACAGAGAGAGAGAGGAGCTCTGAGGACAGAGCTCAGGTTAACTTCTTCAGATGAAGTGCTGCTTGCTGAGGGTGGAGGCAGTGTTCCCTGCCCATGGGAAGGCCCAGGTGTGTGTTCTCTCAGGTGTGTGATGGGAAGAGTGTGGAAACATGCACTTTATGGCATTGCTTTCACCCCAGCTTGAAATGATTCCTTAGTTCCTAAACTTGGAAAATGTTTCTCTGTCTCCCAGTCTCTACCTCACTCTCTTCCTCCTTCCCTGCTCTCCGTCTTTTTCCTTTCTTCATTCTCTCTCTCTCTGTCTGTCTGTCTCTGTCTCTGTCTTGAGACAAGGTTTCATGTAGCAGAAGCTGGCCTTGAACTTGATATGTAAAGCCAAGGATGGCCTTGTACGACTGAACCTCTTTTGCCTCTTCCTCCCAACTAATGGGATTATGGGTGTGTGTTACTATGCCCCACTAGATTTTTGTTGTTTTTTCAAAGTAGAGTCTTGCTCTAGCCCAGGTTGACCTAGAATTAGTATCAGGCTAGCCTTGAACTCACAGCAATCCTGTCTGGGATTAAAGGTGTGCGCCACCACACCTAGCATGTTTTTTTTAAACAAATATTTTATTTATTTGGGGAGAGATGGTTCAGTGGTTAAGGCACTTGTCTGCAAAGCCCAATGACCCAGATTTGATTCCCCAGTACCCATTTAAACGTAAAGCCAGATGCACAAAAGTGGCATATGTATCTGGAATTCATTTGCAGTAGTTAGAGGCCCCAGCAAGCCCATTTTTCTCCACCACCCCTGCTTGCAAATAAATAAAAAAAATTTTAATATTTATTTTTATTTTCTTCTTTTTTTCACAGTAGGGTCTCACTCTAGCTCAGGCTGACCTGGAATTCACTATGGAGTCTCATGGTGGCCTCAAACTTTCAGCAATCCTCCTACCTTTGCCTCCCAAATGCTGGGATTAATAGCATGCACCACCACGCCTGGCCTAAATAATATTATTTATTTATTTATTTAGTTATTTGCAAGGAGAAAGAGAATGGGTATGTGCCAAGGCCTCCAGCTGGGGCAAACGAACTGCAGAAGCTTGCACCACTTTGTGCATCTGGCTTTACATAGATACTGGGAATTGAATTCTGGTCAGAAGGCTTTGCAGGCAAGCTCCATAACCACTGAGCATCTCTCCAGCCCTGTTTTTTTTGTTTTTTTTTTTTTTGGTTTTTTGCGGTAGGGTCTCACTTTGGCCCAGGCTGACCTGAAATTCACTATGTAGTCTCAGGGTGGGCTCGAACTCACAGCCATCCTCCTACCTCTGCCTCCCGAGTGCTGGGATTAAAGGCGTGCACAACCACGCCCAGCTTCTAGCCCATTTTTTTTAACCGATTAACTTTAAAAACTAATTAAGTCATCTTATTAAAATAATTAACTTAGGGGCTAGGGAAATGGCTTAGCAGTTAAGGCATTTGCCTGTGAAGCCTAAGGACCCCGGTTCGATTCCCCAGGGCTCACGTAAGCCAGCTGCACAAGGGGGCTCATGTGTCTGGAGTTCGTTTGCAGTGGCTAGAGGCCCTGGCATGCCCATTCTCTCTTTCTCTCTATCTGCCTCTCTCTGTGTCTCAAATAAATAAATAAATAAATTTTTTAAAATTGACTTAGGGTCGATGTGGTGGCGCACGCCTTTAGTCCCAGCACTCAGGAAGCAGAGGTAGGAGGATTGCTGTTAGTTGGAAGCCACTCTGAGACTCCATAGTGAATTCTAGGTCAGCTTGGGCTAGAGTGAGACCCTACCTCGAAAAAAAAAAATTGCCTTAGGGGCTAGAGAGATGGCTTAGTGGTTAAGGCGCTAGCCTGCAAAGCCAAAGGACCCAGGTTCAATTCCCCAGGACCCACATAAGCCAGATGCACAAGGGGAAAATGCACCTGGAGTTTGTCTGCAGCAGCTGGAGGCCCTGGAGCACCCATTCTCTCTTTCTCTCTCAAATAAATTTAAATATATATATATATATATATATATATATTTTTTTTTTTTTTTTTCGAGGTAGGGTCTCACTCTAGCTCAGGCTGACCTGGGATTCACTATGTAGTTTCAGGGTGGCCTCAAACTCATGGCGATCCTTCTACCTCTGCCTCCCGAGTGCTGGGATTAAAGGTGTGTGCCACCATGACCGGCCTAAAAAAATAAAATATTTTGTTAAATTGACTTAGGCATCTGCATTGGTAAGTTCAACCTCCACTCCTGGCTCAGTGCTGATGGAAGTCAACTGGGTTACAATCTTAGAAGGAATGTGTAAGACAATAAGTCACTTGTGGATTCTCAACTGGAAGTGACTGCAAGTCTTCAAACCTTCACCTCAAGGGCCATCTTTGGCCCACTGACCAGATTCTGCATTTAAAGAAGAATCCCGGGAGATCCATTGTCACATTAAAGCTGGTCCAGGTAGCAGATGGAAGGGTCTGTATTAGATACTGGTCTTATACAGCCGAGTTTGCTATGATTAGAAATGTTTGGCCCAAATATACCAAAGTGTGTGAGAGCTTGTGCTTTGCGTTCACTGCCCAGGGTCCAGGCATTGGATGCCCTGGAGCTGACAATGCAGTTAGGGATCAAGGCATGAGAGGCCCTCAGGGAAAATGACAGCACTGCACAGGGAGGAATGCTAGCCGGGTCTGGCAAGACCAATTTGTACTGGAGGCCCACAGCTCACTGGGAGTGGAAGGCCTTCCTGAGTGGAGGTAGAACGGAAGTAAAAGGGACAAGTTAGCCAGCAAGGTGGAGAGCGTCGCAGTGGGCAGCTGAGTGCAGGCTTGCTCTAGTGGGTAGTGGAAAGTCTACACATGGTGGTGGCTGGGCAAATGTCCTATGCTCTTCTTTCCACGTGGCTCCCTCACTTTACCTTCTTCCCTGGAAAGCTTCTGGGTTGACAATCTCATGTCTCAGCTGCTCCTAGTTAAATTTCCTCACCCAGAATTGATTGTGCGCCATCACAGCCAGTTTCTCTCTGAGTCTTTCTAGAACCATCACTTTTCACCCAGTCCCTGGGCCACTGGCCTGGAGAAGGATCTTTGGCTCCTCTTTCTTGTGACCTTCATATTTTATTGTTTCTGGCCCCATGTGGTCTGTAGAATGACTCTTTCATCGCCCCAAGTTAGTCTCCTTATGCCAATGTCTCCACCCTGCATGTGGGAGTCTGTGAGGCCTTCCTTGGTTGAGGACAAATTGCTCAGCCTCAGCTGTTACTCACAGTTCTCCAGGGCTTTTTTCACCTTATCTTTCCTTTACACTTCCCTGGGTGTTCTGAGGCAAGGCCACACCCCCTGCCCTTGCCTGCACTCTTGTCCTCAGACTCTCCTTGTCTGACCTCTGCCTGGAAAGACCTCCTCTCTTTGTTCCTTCTAGCCAGGGTAGGTCAGTTCTTCTATCTCCATCCCACACATTTTTACTTCTTTTGGTTAGGATTAAAACCAAGGATTTGTGACTTTGAGCCTGAATTATAATTAACTTTATTATGCACAAATGTCATAGAAAAGCCTGGAATAGTCTTGCCTTGGTGGCTCACATCTGTAATCCCAGCACTTGGAAGGTTGATGCAGGAAGACTACCATGAGTTTGAGGCTAGCCTAGGGCTACAGCGTGAGCTCTTGGCCATACCAGCCTACAGTATGAGACCCTATCTTTAAAATAGCAAACTGGAGGGCCAGGCTTGGTAGCACACACCTTTAATCCCAGCACTCAAGAGGAAGGGGTAGGATGATTGCTGTGAGTTCAAGACCACCCTGAGACTACATAGTGTGAATTCCAGGTCAGCCTGGGCTAGAGCAAGACCTTACCTCAAAAAACTAAAAACAAAAACAAACAAACAAAAAAACTGGGCTAGAGAGGTGGCTCAGCGGTTAAGGCATTTGCCTGCAAAGCCTAAGGACCCAGGTTCAACTCACCAGTACACATGTAAAGCCATATGCATAAGGTAGCACATGCATCTGGAGGTTGTTTGGGGTTCTGGCATGCCCATTATCTCTATCTGCCTCTCTCTCTCTCCTCAAATGAATAAATAAATAAATTTTTAAAAAACTAAAAAAAGAAAACAAAAACCTGGAGGACTGGAGAGATTGCTTAGTGGTTAAGGCATTTGCCTGCAAAGCCAAAGATATTGGTTCGATTCCCCAGGACCCACATAAGCCAGATTCATGGGTGGCCATTCTCTCTCTCTGCCTCTTTCTCTCTCACTCTCTTAAATAAATAAATAAATAAATAAATATAATTTAAAAAGAACTGGAGGGCTGGAGAGATGACTTAGTAGTTAAGGTGTTTGCCTGTGAAGCCTGAAGACCCATGTTTGAGTCCCCAGTACTCATGTAAACCATATATGCACATGGTGGCCCATGTGTCTGGAGTTCATTTGCAGTGGCTGGAGACCACTATCTCTCTCTATCTGCTTCTCTCTCTTAAATAAATAAATAAAATATATTTTAAAAAAACTGGAGCTGAGCAGGGCATGGTGGCACACGCCTTTAATCCCAGCACTCCAGAGGCAGAGGTAGGATCACTGTGAGTTCAAGGCTACCCTGAGACTACATAGTGAATCCAGGTCAGCCTGGGCTAAAGTGAGACCCTATACTGAAAGAAAAACAAACAAACAAAAAAACCCACAAAAACTGGCGGGCATGGTGGCACGTGCCTTTAATCCCAGCACTCAGTAGGCAGAGGTAGAAGGATCACCATGAGTTTGAGGCCACCCTGAGAATACAGAGTGAATTCCAGGTTAGCTTGGGCTAGAGTGAGACCCTACCTCGAAAAATAAAAAAATAAAAAAAAAACCCAAAACTGGAATAAAGTAATAAAATATGGATTCTAAGTGATTGACAATTTTTTAAATTATCTTTTGGTTTTTGAAGGTAGCATCTCACTCTAGCCCAGGCTAACCTGGAATTCACTATGTAGTCTCAGGGTGGCTTCGAACTCATAGTGATCCTCCTACCTCTGCCTCCTCAGTGCTGGGACTAAATGCGTGCGCCACCACACCCAGCTCTTCTATTTTTAAAACATATTTTCCTGTTTTCTGAGCTGACCATGAATCATGCTATAATTACACAAAGAACATAAACTTTATTATGTTTTTAAAGAATTGATTCAAGGTAGGCCAAAGGGGAGAATGCTATTTTCAAAGGTGCTGTAGGGCCATTGTAGGTGGGACATGATCTCAAAGCTGGCCTTGAGAGTATGGAGAGGTGGAAAGTTCCATGACCACAGGTCATGATTATTTCAAACCCGGGCACAAATCCCAGATTTACCCCTCACTCTGGGACCTTGGGAAAATTACTCGACTCTGAATCTCTGTATTCTAGTTAGTTGGCTCTAGGAACCCATCTTAGCTTCTTTGAGCCTCGTTCCTAGAGTGGCTTCGTGTCTACTGAACTACTTGCCAACAAGTCCATACGCTGGATCCTAAGAAAATAATTCAGACAGATGCTCCATCCTCATGGAGTTTTATATTCTAGAATGAGCAGCAAATAATGACCAAGATATAGGTGAAGTTTCATATTTGTATTTTTGGCGGGATTGAGGTAGGGTCTTGATTTAGCCTAGGCTGACCTAGAATTTACTTATGTAGTCTCAGGGTGGCCATGAACTCATGGTGATCCTCCTGCCTCTGCCTCCTGAGAACTGGGATTAAAGGCATGTGCCACCACACCTGGCCTACAGATAGATAGATAGATAGATAGATAGATAGATAGATAGATAGATAGATAGATAGATAATAGGGTTTTTTGAGGTCGGGTTTTCACTCTAACCCAGGCTGACCTGGAACTTACTCTGTAGCCCAGACTGGCCTTGAACACCCAGTGACCCTCCTACCTCAGCTTCCCAAATGCTGAGATTAAAAGCATGTGCCAGGGGGGCTGGAGAGATGGCTTAGTGGTTAAGGGGCATACCTGTGAACCCTAAGGACGGTTTGATTCTCCAGGTCCCACGTTAGCCAGATACACATGGTGGTGCATGCATCTGGAGTTTGTTTGCAGTGGCTAGACCCTGGCATGCCCATTCTTACTCTTTCTCTCTCTCCCTCTCTGTCTCTGATAGATAAATAAATAAATAAATAAATAAATAAATAAATAAATAAATAAATTTTTTTTAAAGCATGTGCCAGGGGATAGACAGATAGCTCAACAGTTAAAGGTGCTTGCTTGCAAAGCCTCACAGTCTGGGTTTGATCCCCCAGTACGCCTTTAATTCCAGCACTCAGGGGGCAGAGGTAGGAGGATCACTGTGAGTTTGAGGCGAGCCTGAGACTGCATGGTGAATTCCACATTGGCCTGGGCTAGTGTAGACCCTACCTCAAAAACAAACAAACAAGAAAGGCTTGAGAGATGGTTCAGTGGTTGAAGGCACTTGTGTGTAAAGTCTGAGTGCCTGGATTTGAGTCCCTTTTATCCATGTAAAGCCAGACACACAAAGTGGTGTATGCGTCTGAAGTGTGTTTGCAATGGTGGGAGGCCCTGGTTTGTGCCCATTCTCTGTCTCTTTCTCTCTTAAATAAATAAAATTTTTGTGGTTTTTCAGGGTAGGGCTTCACTCTAGCTCAAGCTAATCCGGAATTAACTATGTAGTCTCAAGGTGGCCTCGAACTCACGACAATCCTCCTACCTCTGCCTCATGAGTGCTGGAATTAAAGGTGTGTGCCACCACGACTGGCTTTAATTTTTTAAAGAGCATTTGTCACCATACCTGGCCTAGATAGTTAAAAATGTACATAAATTTTCTTTAATCCCAGCACTCAGGAGGCAGAGGTGGGAGGATTGCTGTGAGTTTGAGGGCACCCTGACACTACATAGCCCAGGTCAGACTGGGCTAGAGTGAAACCCTGCCTTGAAAAACAAAACAACAACAATGACAACAATATATATATTCTTTTTTTTTTTTTTTTTTTTTGGTTTTGTGAGGTAGGGTCTCACTTTGGTCCAGGCTGACCTGGAATTAACTATGTAGTCTCAGGGTGGCCTCAAACTCTCGGCGATCCTCCTACCTCTGCCTCCCGAGTGCTGGGATTAAAGGCAAGTGCCACCATACTGGGCAACAACAATATATATATTCTTAACTATAAACAGCCAACTGTTCTTAGAATACTAGAATATGTTCCTCTCATCTAACTAATTTTGTACTCAAGAAATTTTATATGCATATCATCTATGTATGCTTTACACATACACACACCCACGTGTATACACACACATACACACACGCATGAGCATGTGACAGATGGTGATTAAACTGCTACGAAAAAATGCAAAAAGAAAAAATCTAAGCTGGATGTGGTGTTGCATGCCATTCATCTCAGTACTCTGGGAGGCTGAGGTAAGAGGAATGCTGTGAGGTAAAGGCCTATAGTTCTACAGAGTCCAAGGTCAGCCTGGACTAGAGACCCTACCTTGAAAACAAACGAACGAACAACAAACACAAAAAAGAAACTCCTGGGCTGGAGACATGGCTTAGTGGTTAAGGTGTTTGCCTGCAAAGCCACAGGACCCAGGTTCGATTCCCCAGGACCCATGTAAGCCAGATGTACAAGGAGCACATGTGTCTGGAGTTTGTTTGCAACGGCTAGAGGCCCTGGTGTGCCCATTCTCACTCTGTCGGACTCTCTTCTCTCTATCTCTCTCTCTGCTTGCAAATTAAAAAAAAAAAAGAAAAGAAAAGGAACATCTAGGGCTGGGAAGATGGCTTAGCAGTTAAGGTGCTTGCCTGCAAAGCCAAAGGACCAAGGTTTGATTCCCACGTAAGCAGATGCACAAGGTGGTGCATGTGTCTGGAGTCCTTTTGTAGTGGCTAGAGGATCCACCTGCCTCTCTCTACCTCTACTAAATAAATAAATAAATAAATAAATAAAATCTTAAAAAAAAAAAAAGGAAAGTCTAGGTTGTAACACATTAGAAGATTTGAGTCTTGGGCTGTGGAGATGACTTAGCTGTCAAGGTACTTGCTTGCAAAGCTTATAGCCTCAGTTCAAGTCCCTAACACCCTTGTAAAGCCAAAGTGGCACATGCTTCTGTAATCTCCATGGCACCTACAACAATGAGAGACAGAGCCAGGAGAATATGAAAATTTGAAGGTCAATTGTCTGATATTTGCAGTCTGGCAGTTCATTTGAAACTGCAAGATACTTGTCTCATCATAGTATATTGTCTATATTGTCTATATTTAGGAAAGTGTCAATAAAAAGTTTAAAAAAAAAAAAGAGCCAGGAGGCTGGAGAGATGGCTCAGTGGTTAAAGGTGCTTGCAAAGCTTGACAGCCCAGGGTTTTTTTTATTATTATTTTATTTTTACTATTATCATTATTGACAATTTCTATACTTACATACAAAAAATGCATGATATTACCCTCCCCTGCCCCCATGCCCCTTTAGAACTCCAATCTCCATCATATCCCTTCCCGCTCTCCATTAGTCTCTCTTTTAATTTGATGTCATCATCTTTTTCTTCTATTATGAGGGTCTTGCAAAGGTCATGGATATCAAGGCTAATTTCTGTCTGGGCAGTTGCATTATAAGCAGTCCTGTCCTTCCTTTAGCTCTTCCATTCTATCTGCCCCCTCTTCTGCAATGGGCCCTGAGCCTTGGAGGGTCTGACAGAGATGTTTCAGTGCTGGGCACCCTTCCATCCCTTCTTCTCAGCACTATGTTGCCTTTTGGGTCATCCCAGTGGTCATCGCCATCTGAAAAGAGAAGCTTCTCTAACCAGAAGTGAGAGTAGCATTAATATGTGAATATGAACATTTAAGAGTAGTGCTTTCAAGGCAGCTTGGTGGGAATAATATATACATTTATCCAGATAAGAGCAGGCTTTATACCCCTAAGGCTCATGACCTCCCCTGCCATAGACTTTTGCTTAGGTTTTTCAGTACCAGGTATGTATTCCCTTCCGTAGAGAGGGCCTTCAGTCCAATTATGGAGCAGTTGGTTACCCCAAGAGCAGACATACCATTATTGCACCCGTTCAGTCATTGGGCCTGTATGGCCAAACTTGAATATTCAGTGTCCAATGTTTTCACTGCTGATGACTTCTGTGTCGATACGACTGCATGCAGTGCAGCTTTTTCCAGCTTTCTGTTGGACAGCCCAGGTTTAATTCCCCAGTATCCATGTAAGCCAGATGCACAAAGTGGAGCATGTATCTGGAGTTCATTTACAATGGCAAGAGGCTCTGGGGTGCCCATTTCCCCCATTTCTTTCCCTCTCTCTCTATGTCTGCATGCACATAAATAAATAAAAACATTTTTAAAACAGCTGGAGCTGGGCATGGTGACAAACGCCTTTAATCCCAGCACTTGGGAGGAGGATTGCCATGAGTTCAAGGCCACCCTGAGACGACATAGTGAATTCCAGGTCAGCATGAGCTAGAGTGAGACCCTACCTCGAAAAACAAAACAACAACAACAACAACAACAACAGACAAACAAACAAAACAACTGGAAAAATGGCTCAGTGATTAAAGGCCTGATAGCCTGGGTTTGATTCCCCAGTACCCACATAAAGCCTGATGCACAGATTGGTGCATGTGTCTGGAGTTCATTTGCAGTGGCAGGAAGCCCTTATTGTGCCCATACTTTCTTTCTGTTTGCTCTCTCTCTCTCTCAAATAACACACACATATTTAAGTTTGAGGCCAGTTTGGGCTACATGAGATCCTTTCTCTAAAACAAAAAGAAGATCCAGCCAGGCATGGTATATATCTTTAATCCCAGCACTCAGGAGGCAGAGGTGCTAGGATCTCTGTGAGTTCAAGGCCAGCCTGAGATGTAGTGAATTTCAGATCAGCCTGGGATAGAGTGAAACCCTACCTTGAAAAACCATTAAAAAAGAAGAAGCAGCAGCAACAGGTGCTGCTGCCTGGAGTCGTGGTGCATGCCTTTAATTTATTTGAGAGAGAGAGAGAGAGAGAGAGAGAATGGGTGCACCAGGGCCTCCAGCCACTGCAAATGAACTCCAGATGCATGTGCCCCCTTGTGCATCTGGCTAACGTGGGTCCTGAGGAATCAAACCTGGGTCCTTTGGCTTTGCAGGCAAACACCTTAACCGCTAAACTATCCCTCCAGCGCTAAGCTCATCCAATTTAATGGAGCAGTCTCCTTCTCCCCCAAGAAAGTTTACCCTGATGTCACATAGTCACTTTGGTGGAAATCAAGGCAAAAAGGCATTGGGATGCAGTGGGTATCCAAGCATGGTAAGAGATCACAGGTGCAATTCCAGGTGAGCAAGTGGGGCCTCAGATCCCACAACAGGGCCCTGGGAGCTTCTAAGTATCTGGTGAGTTCCCAGCTCATCAAGATTAGTGACAGAAGGAGGAAGCAGGAAGAGGAACCTGTGTTGAGCAGATGAGCTGTGTTGTGAGTGCACTGATTTCCAGGTAGGATCACAAAACCCAAGTGGAGCTTTCAGATTCCTTTAATGTGACCCATGACCTGCCAAACCTTAAATTCACCTGTTCCTTACCCTGCTCCACCCTCAGGCATCGCTCTCGGATTCCAGTCCCTCTGGCTTCCAGCTCTCTCATAGCTCTCCCATCCGCTCATGCCTACAGCCCTGTTTCAAAGACCTCTCTCTCTCTCTCTTGTGAGAGTCCAACGCATTCCTGGTGGCCACACACCCACCCTAGAACTGAGCCTGAATTCACAAAGTACCCATGTCAGCTGCTTTCTGAAGCAAATGAACTCCCTCTTGTTCCTGCCGCCTCACTAATCAGGCACAGCTCATAGCCTCTGAAGACGCTGTCCCTTTTTAATACCTGAGAACCTAGTCCTTCTGGGCACTGCCACTTTTAGAAAGAGACCTACTTTCTTGAAATTACTCTTTACATCCAAGACAGGAGGACAGACAAGAAAGGGTTCAGGCCCCAAATCCCCACAGATCATAGACTTGGGAAGAGGAGGGGACACAGAGGAAACCAATCCTTCAGCTACAGAACTACACACTTTACATTTCTCTGAGGGACAGTCTTTTGCCATACTGTAGTCATTTAAAAGACTGTTCAATTTGTGGACAAGGAACAGAATGGTCAGCACGGGGTGTTCCCCCCGCTAGAAAGCCAGCCCTCAGTGTTGGTCTTCTGAGTGAGAGCACTAACTCAACCAACTGTGAAAAAAATAAAATAATAATAATGGCCAGGGGTTTCAGTGGTTAGAGAGCCAGGGTCTCCATAAAGCTTCAGGGCCTGGGAGTATCCTAGCACAGCTGGAGACCCTCCATCTTTTTCAATCCAGCCAGTATCATTTTGATTGCTCAGGGGCTCAGCTCCAAGACCCGTTCACCAGGGAAGGTAGAAAAGTCTTGGGTTGGAGAGATGGCTTCACAGTTAAGCTCTTGCCTGTGAAGCCTAAGAACCCTGGTTTGAGGCTCAATTCCCCAGGACCCACATAAGCCAGATGCACAAGGTGACGCATGCATCTGGAGTTAGTTTGCAGTGGCTGGAGGCCCTGGTGTGCCCATTCTCTCTCTCTCTCTATCTGCCTCTTTCTCTCTCTGTCTGTTGCTCTCAAATAAAAATAAATAAAAAATATATATTAAAAAAAGCCAGGTGTGGTGGTACATGACTTTAATCCCAGTACTCAGGAGGTGGAGGTAGGAGGGTGAGTTCCATGAGTTCGAAGCCACCCTGAGACTACATAGTGAATTCCAGGTCAGCCTGAGCTAGAGCGAGACCCTACCTCAAAAAAACAAAAAAAAAAAAAAAAAAAAAAAAAAAAAAGAAAGAAAGAAAAGTTTGACTTTGTCCCTGAGTTGTCCCAAAAAACCTCTTTATTCAAGAACTTGAGATTATTAACAAAACCAAGAGATATTAGAAGGTGGGATGATGATATGGGAAAAGTGGGAGAGTCTTAGCATGTGACCTGAGATCATGCCCTGATTCCTTAACTTCTCTAAGAAATGAGGCAGATGCCACCTGTCTTTTTTTTTCTTTTTGGCTTTTTGAGGTAGGGTCTTACTCTAGTTCAGGCTGACCTGGAATTCCCTATGTAGTCTCAGGGTGGCCTTGAACTCACGGTGATCCTCCTACCTCTGCCTCCCAAGTGCTGGGATTAAAGGCCTGTGCCACCACGCCTGGCTCATTTTTTTCTTTTTTAATGGAACCTTCGTCATCCAGTGGTACAACAAGTAGAAGGGCAAGAAAGGGAGCAAGAACTGGAATATGGGCCCATGTGGGAAGAGTTTATCTCTGGTTATTTCCTAACTGTTCTCCAAGAATGCTCACATCACAAGAGTTCATCCTTCTAATCCCAAGCATAAAAGCTCAGTAGCATGTGACCTTCCTATATGAACCTGGATTGCTCTGGCCTACCTGTGGAAAGATGCACAAAGACAGGTGACACTGCTGGCCCCAGGGAGAACAGGGCAGCTGAAGGACAAGTGAGGAGACTTGCTCTACTCTGTATTATATTCCTTGATACTTTTTTTTTTTTTTTTTTTTTTTTTTTTTTTTAGAGGTAGGGTCTCACTCTAGCTCAGGCTGACCTGGATTCACTATATAGTCTCAGAGTGGCCTCGAACTCATGGTGATCCTCCTACTTCTGCCTCCTGAGTGCTGGGATTAAAGGCGTGCGCCGCCACACCCAGCTAAATATTTATTTTTATTTATTATTAGAGACAGAGAAGGAGAGAGAGAGTGACAATGGGTGCACCAGGGCCTCTAGTCACTGCAAACAAACTCCAGAAGCATGTGCCACCTTGTGCATCTGGCTTACGTGGGACCTAGAGAATTGAACCTGGGTCCTTAGGCTTTATAGGCATGCTCCTTAACTGCTAAGCCATCTCTCCAACCCACCCTTTTGTTTCTTTGAGACCAGATCTCATGTAGCCCAGGATGGCCTCAAATTCACTATACAGCTGAGGATGACCTTGAATTGTTCCTTCCTCTTGCCTCCAGCTCCCAATTGCTAGGATTACCATAGGCACTCACCACCATTTTTTTTTTTTAATTTTGTCCTAGTAAAATAGGACTTACTTTTTGGATTTCAAATGCAAACCCCAAACCTGCATTCATGTCTACTTTATGTAAATAATTGAAATAAATCAGGACTTGAGAAGGATTATTTTGTGAATTATTGTATTTATTCAAGAAGGGCAAGGGAGAGTCCACAGACCAAAGGCGGAATGGCAGGGGAGGTTAACCAAAGCGTGAGGAGTGGAAACATCCACACGGTATTCAGACAGAGAAGGAGAGAGAGAGTGACAATGGGTGCACCAGGGCCTCTAGTCACTGCAAACAAACTCAGAAGCATGTGCCACCTTGTGCATCTGGCTTACGTGGGACCTGAGAATTGAACCTGGGTCCTTAGGCTTTATAGGCATGCTCCTTAACTGCTAAGCCATCTCTCCAACCCACCCTTTGTTTCTTTGAGACCAGATCTCATGTAGCCCAGGATGGCCTCAAATTCACTATACAGCTGAGGATGACCTTGAATTGTTCCTTCCTCTTGCCTCCAGCTCCCAATTGCTAGGATTACCATAGGCACTCACCACCATTTTTTTTTAATTTTGTCCTAGTAAAATAGGACTTACTTTTTGGATTTCAAATGCAAACCCCAAACCTGCATTCATGTCTACTTTATGTAAATAATTGAAATAAATCAGGACTTGAGAAGGATTATTTTGTGAATTATTGTATTTATTCAAGAAGGGCAAGGGAGAGTCCACAGACCAAAGGCGGAATGGCAGGGGAGGTTAACCAAAGCGTGAGGAGTGGAAACATCCACACGGTCTAAGGGCCAAAACCTTACCCGTGGTGAAAACCTCAGTTGCTGAGAGATGAACAGCCCAGGAGCCAGAAAAGAGTAATAAACCCACCACCAGCCTTGTGAGCAGCCAGGCTTTTTATCCTGGGTCTGGGGCTGAATCCAGAAGTCAGAATACCTTGGTGCAGTGTCTGGAAGGAGCTGGGCTTGAATGCACACACCCGCTCTGCAGCAGCCGCTGCAGATAGCAGGGTCAGGGTACATGTGAGATGTTAAGCAGCTGCCGTTTGTTTTATCTCTACTCTCCTGTAGGCCTTCCTGTCTCACTAGGGATCAAATTTAGGGTTTCTTGCATGTCAGGCAAACACTCTATCAACTGAGCTACCTCCCCAGCACTTTTTTTTTTGGTTTTTCAAGGTAGGGTCTCACTCTAGCTCAGGCTGACCTGGAATTCACTATGTAGTCTCAGGGTGGCCTTGAACTCACAGCAATCCTCCTACCTCTGCCTCCCGAGTGCTGGGATTAAAGGCGTGCGCCACCACGCCTGGCTCCTCCCCAGCACTTTTGAACATAATGCCATGAGATTATAATATCTAATAGCAAAAACTGAGATTCCAGGGCTGGCAATATGGTTTAGCAGTTAAACATTTACTCACGTAAAGCTAGATGCACAAAGTGGTGCATGCATCTGTAGTTCCTTTGCAGCAGCTAGAGGCCCTGGTACGCCCTCTCTCGAAAGAAAGAAAGAAAGAAAGAAAGAAAGAAAGAAAGAAAGAAAGAAAGAAAGAAAGGGCCGGGCGTGGTGGCGCATGCCTTTAATCCCAGCACTCAGGAGGCAGAGGTAGGAGGATTGCCGAGAGTTCGAGGCCACCCTGAGACTACATAGTTAATTCCAGGTCAGCCTGGACCAGAGTGAGACCCTACCTAAAAACAAAAAAAAAAAAAGAAAGAAAGAAAGAAAGAAAGAAAGAAAGAAAGAAAGAAAGAAAGGAGGGAGGGAGGGAGGGAGGGAGGGAGGGAGGGAGAGAGAGAGAAAGAAAAGAAAGAAAGAAAGAAAGAAAGAAAGAAAGAAAGAAAGAAAGAAAGAAAGAAAGAAAGAGAGAAAGGGAAAGGAAAGAAAAGAAAAGAAAAGAAAAGAGCCTGGGCGTGGTGGTGCGCACCTTTAATCCCAGCACTTGGGAGGCATAGGTAGGAGGATCACCATGAGTTCGAAGCCACCCTGAGACTACATAGTGAATTCCAGGTCAGCCTGAGCTAGAGTGAGACTCCACCTCAAAAAAAAAAGAAAAAAAAAGAAAGAAAAAGAGAGATTCCAGTAGTTCTAGGAATTGGTGCATGGTTGGGGTAGAACCATCTGGGATTTCATTAGATCCTTTTCTCTGATGCTGAGGGCTAAACTGAAGGATCAGTGACAACAAAGGGTTTGGAATGCCCTGCAGGCTGCCTCCCACACTGGAGTGCCTCATCTCTACCTTTCCAATGAGCCTGGTTCCACCACAGGCCTCCCATTAGGCCCACAAACTAATACCCAAGATGGGTAGCAGTGGTTGGCACAGACTATATGCTCCAGCACACAGTACTTCATGCTCAAGTGCCCACAAGTCTAGGAAGCCTGAACTGCTGCTGGGAGAGTGGGTGAGGGGGTCAGGAAGGTGGATACGTGACTACCTAGAGAGAACCCAACAGGGCTGAGGAGAGTAGGAAGGTCTCATCCAATCCCAGTGTTAGAAGGGGTCAGTCCTGAAGATAGACTTGGCCCCCAGGCCTCAAGCCCACTGGTGCCAACCTGAGCTCAATATGACAGATGAGGGGTTTTTTGTTTTGTTTTGTTTTTGTTTTTGTTTTATTTTGTTTTTCAAGATAGGATCTCACTCTAGCTCAGGCTGACCTGGAATTCACTAAGTAGTCTCAGGGTGGCCTCAAACGGAGTGCTGGGATAAAAGGCATATACCACCACACCCGGCAGACAGATGAGGGTTTTTTTTGTTTTGTTTTTTGGATTTTCGAGGTAGGGTCTTACTCTGGCTCAGGCTGACCTGGAATTCACTATGTAGTCTCAGGGTGGCCTCGAACTCTCGGTGATCCTCCTACCTCTGCCTCCTGAGTGCTGGGATTAAAGGCGTGTGCCACCACGCCCGGCCAGATGAGCTTTTATGTGAGCAAGCAACTCCAATGATCCTAGTACCTCCTTTCATAGTCCTCCAAATGTCCCCAGTCCCTTACAAATAGGCGTGACCCCCAGCATACCCTACACCAAATCCACAAGTCCTGGTCTCCAAGCCTCTTCTACTCACTCCCTGCTGTCCATGCGAAACACTTTGCCTCAACTGGCTCTAAGTGACAGGTGAGCCTGAGGTTGGAGGCTGCCCCTTGCTCAGTACATGCTTATGGGACATGAGTAATGCAGCTTGAGTATGTGGGGAGACCCTATGGGTGTGACTCCTCATTCTTCTATTTCAGCTATCTGGGCCTCAGCCTCTCCCTACATCAGTGCCACCTCTAGGATCTCTGGAAGTGCAGACAGATTCATCATCACCAAGTGCTTTGTAAAGGGAGGCACACATGTGAAACCAATCTCACTATTAGAATTGACAGCCGCACAAATAGATGCTGGACGAATTCAGGTTCTGAACCAATGATACCATGGGGTCCTTGATGTGTGGTAGGGCCTCAGCATTCCCTCCTGAAAGTGAGGGAAAGTGCCCACCTGAGGGAGGGCAGGTTAAGAGAATTATGCCTTATAATGGAAGAGTTGAAGAGGAACTGGTATGGATCGAACTTCGGGATCAGATTTTGAGGGGTGGGTACCTCCATTTCTCCTGGACATTGCTCTCAGACTATAAGGACGACTCAGAAATGCTCAGTGCTAGCCGGGTGTAGAGGGCACACCTTTAATCCCAGCACTCAGGAGGCAGAGGTAGGGGGATCACTGTAAGTTTGAGACCAGCCTGAGATTAGAGTGAATTCCAGGTCAGCCTGAGCTAGAGCGAGACCCTACCTCAAAAACCAAAAGAGAGAGAGAGAGAGGAAGGAAGAAAGAAATGCTCAGTGCTGAAGCAGGGTCAACTTACAGATCCTTAGGTAGCTCTGCTCTGCTTCCAGGAGGAACAGAGCACTGAATGGATGTGTTTGCAAGTACAGGCAGAGTGCGAGAGGCTTCTAGTGCCAGGGACAGGCTGAGCTCACCCATTCCAAACCTTGCATCAGCTGCAGAGCTAGATGCCAGGCCCTGGGAATTGGGACAGAAGGCTCCCAGGGGCCTCCCAGCCTTGCCTCTTGCTCTGGAGGAGCAGGGCAGAGGAAGGATGGCAAAGAGGGACAGGCACGCCAGGAGCACTGTAGCCCTCCATTTCCAGGTCACTTCACTGCCTATCTCTCCGCTCCTTAGGCTGCAAGTAGTCTGGATAATCAAGGACAGGCATAGATGACAGTCTTGGAGATTACCTGGCCTCACCCAGGGACTTGGTTCTGGAAGCCTTCCTAAAGCTGATGGTGTCTCCAAGGCAAAGCTGGGGACTTCAAGACTGGCTTCTCTCTAGCTCATGGCATCACCAGTTTTTTTTTTTTTTTTAATTTTAATTTTGGTTTAGGGTTTCACTCTAGCCTAGGCTGACCTGGAATTCACTCTGTAGTCTCAAAGTGGCCTTGAACTCATGGTAATCCACCTACCTCTGCCTCCCAAATGCTGGGATTAAAGGTGTGCGCCACCACGCCCAGCACCAGTTTATTTTAATTGACTGATTTTCACATCACCACTTTAATATTTTGAGAGAATGAGGAAGAGGTAGATAGAGAATGGGTGCCCCAGGGCCTCCAGCCACTACAAACAAACTCTAGACTCATGCACCACCTTGTGCAGCTGGCTTTATATGGGTCCTGGGGAATCGAACCAGGGTCCTTAGGCTTTGCAGGCAAGAGCCTTGACCACTGAGCAATCTCTCCAGCCCCAGCACCACCACTTTAAATGTAATGCTCCATGGGCTGAGCATGTGGCTCAGTGGTATCGCTCTTGCTTAGCACAATGCCCTGGGTTCAAACCCAACAACAACAAAAATACCTTTCACCAAACAGCAGCTGGTGCTACATAGGCAGTGGCCATACCCACTTTCCTTCTAATTTAAAAAAATATATTATTTATTTATTTATTTAATTTATTTATTTCAGACAGAGAGAGAGAGCGATAGAGAGAGAATGGTGCAGTGGCCTCCAGCCACTACAAGCGAACTCCAGACACATACACCATCACCTTGTGCATCTGGTTTATGTGGGTTCTAGGGAGTCGAACCTGGGTCACTTGGCTTTGCAGGCAAGCGCCTTACCCGCTAAGCATCCCTCCTTCTAAATTTTTGTTTGTTTCTTTGTTTTTGAGGTAGATTTTTCAAGGTAGGGTCTCACTCTAGCCCAGGCTGACCTGGAATTCACTATGCAGTCTCAAGGTGGCCTAGAACTCAAGGTGATCCTCCTACCTTGGCTTCCCAAATGCTGGGATTAAAAGCGTGGGCCAACATGCCTGGCCATACCCACCTTCCTTCTAACATTGGGGTTGGATGGGGCCTTCCTACTCTGCCCAGTTCTACCTGAAGCCTACCCTCTCTTCTCAGCCATATCAGCCCCTCTCTCAATGGTCAAACACTCACCTTCCTGTAGCCCTCACCCACGCCTCCCAGTGGCTCAAGCTACCCAGGCCTGTGAGCTGTTGAGCCAGTCTGAGCTACATGAAGCCTGGCTGTCTGGAGAAAAAAAAAAAAAAGCAAAACTCAAAACTCAGTATCTCCAAAACTGGTCACTGCACACAGAGGCAGTTGGATCACAGTCACTTTTGTCAATGAACATTTGTCAATGAATGGCTGGAACTGGGATGTTGTTTATGGCAATAAATAGGCCAGATGACTCCACCACTAACTGCTCTGTGATTCCTTCTGATAATTCCCCTGACCGCCCAGAACTTCAAGGACATAAGGTCAAAGGAATCTTCATCACCAAGATTGGAAACCATACTCTCCCTAGCTTATACTAGAAAGGAAATTTGGTTCACCTACCCCTTTCATGAGATGGGGCAGGGTTTCCTTTTAGCCAGCACCACCACAGGAGCGGCAATGATGGAGGACCAAGAACTAGAGAGAAAGGTTACTTCAAATGGCTGAAGCAGAAATGGAACAGACAGGAAGTGGAACAGACAGACACCATGTGACATTCATATTGTACTAGGTCCACTTCCTAGGAAACACTTTGCCTTGCAACGATGATTATGAACCCAAGAATTTGTGCATTTGAGCTGCTCCTCCAGCTGTTGAGCCACTTCAGAAAGGCCTACGTGAGCTCATGAGTGTCTGCCAGCATAAGATTTTTTTTTTTTTTTTTTTTTGGTCTTGCGAGGTAGGGTTTCACTCTGGTCCAGGCTGACCTGGAATTATCTATGTAGTCTCAGGGTGGCTTCGAACTCTCGGCGATCCTCCTACCTCTGCCTCCCGAGTGCTGGGATTAAAGGCGTGTGCCACCACGCCCGGCTCAGCATAAGATTTGAATCCATCTTAAAGGACTACAAGGATCAAATAGTGAACAGGCGGCTGGGGAGATGCCTCAGTGGGTAAAGTGCTTGCCTGAGCTTGGAGCCCCAGCATCCGTGCACATGCTGGGCAGGAGTGGTTGTATCCAGCCTATAATGCCAGCACTTTTGGGAAGTGGAGGCAGGAGGATCAGAAGTTCCAGGTCATTGTTGGCTACATTATGAGTTGGAGGCCAGTCCAGTCTGGGATACATGAGATAATTTTTCAAAAAAGAATATACAAGAGATGTTGGGCATGGTGGCTCACACCTTTAATCCCAGTACTTGGGAGGCAGAGGTAGGAGGATCGCTGTGAGTTCAAGGCCACCCTGAGACTACACAGTGAATTCCAGGTCAGCCTGGACTAGCGTGAAACCCTACCTCGAAAAAAAAAAAAAAAAAAAAAGGGGTGGGCTAGAGTGATGGCTTAGTGGTTAAGGTGTTTACCTGCAAAGCCAAAGGACCCAGAATTGATTCCTCAGTATCCACATAAAGCCAGATACACAAGGTGGTGCATGTGTCTGGGGTTCCTTTGCCGTGACTGGAGGCCCTGGCATGCCCATTTTCTCTCTATCTGCCTCCCTCTCTCTCAAATAAATAAATAAATATGAATTATATTGGACAGCCCTAGGGCATACCTTTCTCTTAAAAGAAGCCCAGCATGGTGGTGCTTGCCTTTAATCCCAGCTCTCGGGAGGCAAAGGTAGGAGGCTCACCATGAGTTTGTGACTTAGCCTGAGACTGCATAGTGAAGCAGAGATGGGGGAGGCCAGACTGTCGAGGAAGGGTCTCAGGAAAAGGGGACATCTCAGTACAGACCTGTCGGCCACCAACAGGTCTGAGCCATGCTCTTTTCTGGCAACTGGGGCCCTTAAATACATACTACCCCCAATGCCTGGACTGCTATCCATCATGAAGACTAGTTTGCTGTTGACTGAAATAGTGTATCTGTAGGTAACTCAGGCTGGCCTCCAACGCCCAGAAATTTTCCTATCTCCTGAGGCATAGGATTATAAGCATGCACCATCATACCCTGCTCAGATAAGTTTGTTTGCTTTTTCCTGTTTTGTTGTTTTTCAAGGTAGGGTCTTGCTCTAGCCCAAAGTGTTTTTGTTTGTTTGTTTGTTTGTTTTTTGGTTTTTCGAGGTAGGGTTTCACTCTAGCTCAGGCTGACCTGGAATCCACTATGTAGTCTCAGAGCATCCTTGAACTCTTGGCGATCCTCCTACCTCTGCCTCCCGAGTGCTATGATTAAAGGAGTGCGCCACCATGCCTGGCTCAAAGTTTTTTTAATACTTTTATTTATTTGCACATCTCTGTGTGTGTGTGTGTGTGTGTGTGTGTAGGCAGGCCAGGACCTCTTACCACTGCATACTAAAGCCATAGGTATGTGCCATTTTTTTGTGTCTGGCTTTACATGGGAACCGGGAATATAACCCAATAAGCTTTGCAAGCAAGTGCCTTTTAACTGCTCAGCCATCTCTCCAGGCTGGAGACTGTGAATCTCCTATCTAGTAAAAACATTGTCCCTCTGGGGCCAAGTTCTCTGAGCTGTGTCTTCTAGGCTTGGGGGCTAAAGTTAGGCCTGACTCAGTAAAAATAGCTACCCCCACCCCACGGTCTTTTTACCCTAAGAGTGGGGCGCTGCTCAATAGAGGTGGAGCCTATAATGCTAGTGTGGGGGTGGTGGTCCTGAGGTCCAATACGTGGGGCCAATCTCCCCAAGTCTTGAGGTGGGTTGGAGAAGACGAGAGAGATCATTCCCGACTGGCAGGCATAGGAGTGGTGTCTCCTAATTTTCTTTTTTTTTAATGATTGTTTTATTTATTTATTTGCAAGCAGAGAGAGAGAGAGAGAGGGGGGGAGAAGAGAGACAGACAGAAAGAGAATGGGC